>OW026358.1:133702526-134952526 GCA_932273835.1 Sarcophaga variegata
CATTATAAGCACGTTTTTTAATGCGAAGTGACCTTATCCTTTGTATTAAAGCTTTTTAGGTTTTATTCGGTACAAAACTGGTGTTATTCCTCAATTAGCCAACTTTGCTACATTCTTAAGTTTGCCGTAGATCTCCAGTATTTTTAGAATTTAAGCCTTTGCAAGAATTCTAATTTTTCCTCAAGACAAGCTGCTATAAAGGCCTTACTGTCTTCTAGTAGTAACTCGACCTTTGTTCTTCAATATACAAATATGATCTGGGTTTCAGGGCTTAGGGTGTTAAATACGAAATCTCTCGTCTTCTACCCTTATTCTGCTGTCGTCAAAGACAATATCTGGGTACAAAACAGATGGAGTTCCATCTTCTTCTTCGATATCTTAAAGATCCTATTTTTAAAACATGAAACGAATCTGTGAAAATAGAGAAACTCTGATAATACGCTTGTTATAAGCACGGTTATTAACAAAGTGGAAAATTTGACCCATCTTGGAAGCTCTATGCTCCTACTTATATTACTTGTATTACAAGCTTTTCATTTAGCAATGTAAAGTGTGGACTAATTTGTAAATGCATAAGATCACAGCATTCAGTTACACTTTCGCTTATATTGTAGAAGTTTAATTACAAAATCACGCAACAAAATGGAAAAAACTTTGGGTAACAGTAGAAAAATTGTGCTTGAAATAGATTCATTATGATTGCTTTTACTTTTTTTTGATAACAATTTCAATAAAATTTCATATCCCTACGCACGTTATTACATACAATTCGTGTACATCGAATAAAAATAATTTCAGCATGTAATTTTACCCTGTTTTCGTTCTCCATTTTTCTTTTTCTATTTCTTGATGTTTGGGATTACAATAACTGTGGTAATTAGTGAAACTCTTGTTTCCTGCTATCATTTTACTGTAGTTATTAGGGTGTATTGGCTTGAGTAATATTGTGATTTTGTTGCGTAATATAAATTACGTGCTTCCTCTTTCCATAGAGTTCTGTAATTAAGGACTGTTATTAGCGTATATACCATTTCTATACAGACACATACAAATAAATTAAATGTAAATTATTTTGACAATATTTTCAAGTTTTCTTTGCCCTTCTCACATAATTGATGACTGCATATGCATACACACGTCCATAGTTATTCCCAATACACGATTCGCTGAAATGTATTCAAAATGATACTCTCATCAATATCTCACCGAAACCATTTTGTTTTTAATTTCCTTCACACAATGGTGGGTATTAGCGAATACACACCAACATGTCTGCTTTTAAAACAATACAATATTTGTCTGTATAAAGTCAACACTAAGAGAGTAAAATTTTACAATTCAATTTCGTATTTCCCTGGCATATAAATAATTTGATGTGACTACTTTTGGGTGTAAAACCATCAGCATCATTTCGATTGTAGTCAGTGGTTAACACATTTCTGTGGTTGTTTAAAACCAAATTTTTTTTTTTGTTTGGAAACAGAATTTTATTTCGCTTATTTATTATTGTATACGTTATCAGTTGTTTTTAAACGCTTTCCATATGGAATTTTGGTTTGTGTGGGTTGGTGGTTTGGTGGTAATATTTTAAACTACTTAATATTTTACAATAAAGTTTTAAGTCAGTTTGTTGTATTTTACAGAAAAATCCATAAAAGCAATCTGAACCGTGTTAAATATTTTAAATGAAGTATACTTTAAAGACAACATTTTGTTTTTTTGTTAGCAAGATTTCCAGGAAGTAAAACAATTTAAGTCTGACCTTTTAAAACGTATTTAATATGCGTTACAATTTTAATTGAAAAAATCAAAGGAGGGTTAAAATCGGTCGATCAACTACATACATACATAATTGGTGATTACAGCCCTTCAGTCAGGATTACGACCTATCTTCTCACACCACTTACGTTATGTACGTTAATTTTATATATGAGTGGTGGGACCTATAGTTTAAAGTCGACTCCGAACGACAGATTTTTGAGAAGCTCTTCATGGCAATTTTATTTACTCCAGAGTTTTTGGCAGAAATCTTCTGAAAGGCAGTCGCCGAAGAAATATTTTTGTGTATTTACGTTTTGATGTCTAACCTGTAATCGATAAATTAACCGAGAAAAATCAAGAAGGAAAAACGATTAAGGCCTTTATGAAGTGTTAGTTGAAGCTTGCAAGTTTGCGGATAAAGCTAAGCCATTACTTGCCTTCTAGATCTGCACATTCACAGCGAACATGAATGATTGTCTCTAGTTCTGAAGTATCTGTGGATGTAAGTTTGAAAATCTTAAAGCGTAGGATCTTTAGAAATTTTAGTATTCTGTTCCCAGTATGTCACAAACATACATACATAATTTTCCATAATAGGATTACGACGTACATTCTCACACCACTTATGTTGCGTGTGTTAATTTTATACATGAGTGGCGGAACCTACAGTTTAAAGTCGATTCCGAACGACAGATTTTTGACAGAGAGTTTTTGGCAGAAATTTGCTGAGAGGAAGTCTCCGAAGAAATATTTTTTTCAAATTTTGTTTTGATTTCTGACCTGGGGTTTGAACCAAGGCCTCACGTCTAATAAGCCAACACACTACCTACTAGACTACGGCGACTTCCTATTACTTTCCTTTTACTTTCAACGTAAATTGATTTAAATCTAATACTACTCCCTCTTTCCTCTACTTCACTTCCCACTTTCAGGGATCCAACACATTGCACTGAGTAACCTGAGTGTTGGTTCGTAGAAAATTAATAAAAAAAATTTTTACGAAAAACATATTTTCCATGCAATTTATTTTATAAATCGACAAACCCATTAACATTTAAAACGATTTTAAACGTTATGGCGTAAATTATTGCTAAAGCCACCATAATGTGAAAATAAAAACATATTTTTTTTCTGCCGTGATATTTTTTAAATACAAGTTATTGTCCTGACTGTGTTTTTAAAATTTTTTGTAAAAGGTTTGTATTTTTCGCTCCTATTTTTTTGTGAAATGATAGCAAGACAACACATTTGGCATACAAAGTTCTGTTCGTATATGCCGTATACAACCAAAATATTAATTTGCTGTGGCGTTTCTTTTTTCAATTTGAACTTTAGTTACAGCAGCCACTTTTTTACTTGTATTATATGCTCAGTGGTATAAAACATTGCATGGGTGAATGATAAGATTATCTTGCTTTGATAAATTCATCTTGTATTGATGAATTTGTTTTGACTTATGTCTGTAGCAGTTAGTAATGCCTTATTTGTATTCTTCATTGCCATTTGTTGATTTGATTTTAGTATTTTTTTTGCAAATAATTTTTCTTCACTGCTTACTTTGTTTATTATCTTCACTGAAATCTTTAATACAGGATAACGAACGCCAAATGTAAATTCTAATAATTTAAATTGTCATTCTGTATAAGAAAATCATACAGTTGAACCATTAAAAAAATGTTACCATATTTCTAGCCCCAACTGTAGCCAAGCAAATCTTGTTTACGGTTCTACGCTCTTGCAATTGTATAAAAAAAAATTTTTAAAGGGCATATTTGTGTTTACAAATCGTGCATACACAAGCCATGTTTTGCCTTGTATCTCTTTTTTTTCTATTCACTATTCATTCAACCATTCAGCTTTTCAATACTCTTGGTGTGTCTAAGCAAAAGGAAAATCTTTTGTGCAACAAGAATTCTATTCAAATTTACTAAAAAAAAAGTAAACGAGTGTATAAAAAAGTATTTTTATGAACTAAGATTAATGGTTTGCCAAATGTTGTAAAAATAAGTTTGAATCATATTTTCACTTTGTTTCGGTTTTATTTTTTATTTAAAATTTTATTTCACTTTTTAACAACTCAAAAGCATAAGCATTAGTACTCAGAGCGTATACGTAATATACCTTTTGTATTATTTATTACTCATACGTCTTAAATTTAGTGTTCTCGTGAAAGTTATGTGAATTAATTTATGCTAGTACCTTAACGTATGAGTGATTTAGAGAGAGTACTAATCAAAAAAAAAAGAAAAAAATTTTAAGTCATCTCTGTTACAGAGTCTTAACGTGGATGAAATGCTTTTCAAACTGAATAGTGAAGCGAAAAAGTATTTTCACAGGCACTTGACATTGGCTTTCAAATACGAATATTCAAATGTGTGATACATACATATGTATATCGCACTGGTTCATCTAAAGTGAGGCAACTCAAAATTTGATTATTTTCACTTTTTGCAACATAATCTACCAGTTGTACTATTCTTGAGTCCTTTTCTCTACTCTTTCTTTGTTTTAAACTGTTTGAGGAGACAGTGTGATATGTCCTCACGCTTTCATTTCTGGACTTAAAACATAGGTGAAAAAAATTGTTGAAAAGAAGACATAAATACATGACAAACTTATGATTTACAAAGAAATTGTTAAACCAGTCTGGACTTATGGACCAAAAATCTGGTTTTATGCGAAGAAAGTTGGAAATCTAAATTTAAAAAATTTTTTTTAAACAAGCTCTACATTACTTTACCAACATCTCCAGTAAATTTGTTTTGTGATTAAGAGAACAAGGATTATGAAAAAACTGATATGGTTCTTAGGCCATAAATTTGGGTTGGAGTTGGACAGATCCTGTGTTACACAAAATACTTCCAGGGTACCACTGATTATAGTACTCAACAAGATAGTCGATGTGCTAGACGGGCATAGTAATTTTTTGAAATTGTTGATTCCTTTTGCCATTAAGGCTTGCGGTTTCTCGAATAAATCGGGCAGCTATACTACTCCACTTCCTTTCAGGATAGAATTGGCTATACAGTCGTACTTGAATAATGTTATCTTTGTTATTCCATCTTGTTTTTGCAAAGTGTATCTCAATTGTGGCCAACTGAATATTTAAGTTTTCAATAAAACGAAATGATCGGCTAGTGAGTTGATTTGGTAATATTTACATTTACATACACATACATACATAATTGGTCATTACAAACCCTTCAGTCAGGATTACGACCTAGCTGCTCACACCACTTATGTTGTGTGTGTTAATTTTATACATGAGTGGCCGGGTAGTCGACTCCGAAAGACAGGTTTCTGAGAAACTTTTCATAACAATTTTATTTACGCTCAGAGTTTTTCCGAAAAATCCGCTGAGAGGAAGTCGCCGAAAAAATATTTTTTCATATTTTCGTTTTGATGTCTGGTCTGGGGTTTGGACAGTGGCCTTACGTCTAATAAGCCAACACACTACCTACTAGACTACAGTGACTTCTACTAATGGGTGATTTTTTTAAGATCTATAGGAAAATTTTTCAAAAAAAACATAAAATCCAGAAAAATGCATGAAATCTTTATTTGAATCGATAGTACGGTCTATATAATTTAATGCTTGAAGATTATTTCATGCAAATGTTGACCGCGACTGCGCCTCAAATGGTCCATCCGCTTAGTCCAAGTTTGGCATACTTTTTCCAACATTTCGGCCGGTATCTCACGAATAAATGCTTCAATGTTGTCTTCCAATGTGTCAACTGAAGCGGGCTTGTCTGTATAGACATGAGCTTTAACATAGCCCCACAAAAAATAGTCTAAAGGCGTTAAATCACACGATCTAGGCGGCCAATTGACCGGTCCCGAACGTGAAATAAAATGTTCATCGAACTCGCCTCTCAATAAGTCCATTGTTACGCGTGCTGTGCGGCATGTGGCACCGTCTTGTTGAAACCACATGTCATGCAAGTCAAGCTCTTGCATTTTGGCAAAAAAGTTGGATATCATCTCACGGTAGCGCTCACCATTCACAGTTACGTTACGATTCGCAGCATCTTTGATGAAGTACGGTCCAATGATGCCACCAGCCCATAAACCGCACCAAACTGTGACTTTTATTCGATGCATTGGTAGCTTTTGCAATGCTTCTGACTGATCTTCACTCCATAATCGACAATTCTGCTTATTTACGTATCCATTGAGCCAAAAATGAGATTCGTCGCTGAACACAATTTTTCGATAAAGAAGTGGATCTTCGGCCAACTTTCCAAGAGCCCATTCACCAAAAATTTGCGTTGCGGTATTCTTGCACCAACTGTATTTTGAAAGGCTTCACACCTAAATCCTTCCGCAAAATTTTCCACGTTGGCCGATACAGCTGCGATATTTTCTTCAGTTCGCACTCTACGTAAGCGTGTTGGTGGTTTAATGTCCAACAATGTAAATTTGGTGCAAAATTTAGTCACAATAGCCCGAATAGCCGCTTCAGTGGGTCGATTAAACTGACCATTAAATGGAAGACGTGAGCGATGAACTTTCTTAACAGACCACGCATTTTGATAATAAAATTCAATGATTTGCAAGCGTTGTTCGTTTGTAAGACGATTCATGGTTAAATTATAGACCAAACTGAAGATGTTTGACAGTGAAACAAAACACGAAACGTGCGAGAGCTGTTTAAACCAGTGTTGCCAAAAAGATAATAGCTAAAAAATCACCGTTACATCTACTAGCTGTAAATTTCTTAAATAAATAATAGAAGTAGACTTAGAATATGGTCAACGTTTTGTAGTCTAGACAGGAGCAGAGGACAATCCAAATATTTAACAGATTATCTAGAGTTTTCTGGCAATCATATATGCAAGAATTTATTTTTTATTTATTGGATGAAATGTAAAGGACAGGAGAGTATAAGAAGAAAATCATTGTTATGTGAACCATTCTACTAAAAATTTATAAAAAAATGTTTTTGAGTGTATTTAAATTCCATTCTTTTTTACTTCTATAGTTGCCTTCAGAATTATACGGCTGCTACAAAGCATCAATAGGTGTACTATAGCAGTTTCCAGTGTAACAGTCTAGCCATCTGTCGTTGCCTATAGGCAACGCCTTGTGTAGAAATATATTGGATTGTTACTTTGCATTCCAATTATTAAACGAGTAGTTATTTATGAAAATTTCTAATTCTATGAATAATTTATACGAAAACTTTATAATTTATTCATAGACAAACAGTAGACAATTTTGTTATAGTTTTTATATATTATAGTATTGTCACAGACAATAACTTTTTAGACATGATAATAACTGAATACATAAAATAATACTCTGTCCTCTAGTATATAATGAAAGCTTAAGGCTTACAGTGATGGGCATTTGTGAAAACAGACTTGCTTATATGAAAAATAATCGAAATATTGGAAATCTTTGAAATAATAGATGAAATGTGTTTCATGAATTTAGTTAATATCTTGTAGTCACCGTAGTCCAGTGTGTATGAGGGCTAATAAGACCTGACGCCACGTTTCAAACCTCAGATCAAACATCTCTGACAAAACGGAAAAATATTCCTTCGGCGAGTTCCTCTCTGCAGATTTCTGACAAAAACTCTGAGAGTAAAATAAAATTGCCATGAAAAGTTTTTTTTTTCATAAATCTGTCATCCGGAGTTGACTTAAAACTGTAGGTCCTGCCACTCATGTATAAAATTAACACATACAACTTAAGTGGTGTAAGAAACTAGGTCGAGACCTTAGCTCAGATGAATTTGAATCACATAGGCCTGGGAAATGTCGGCAAATGCATAGTATGTGACAAAGACATAGAAGCTATGGAACAGTGCATGCCATTGACGAGATTTTGGAAGCAGAAGATCTAAATCTTTTATGGATGACACTTTGCCAGACATTACGCATCGAAGAGGCGTGGAAAAGCATAGTGTTTCTTCAACACATTTAACAGTTTCTAAGTTGCTATAAAATCTGTAACTGAACCTGTTACTTCCAGTAAAACTTTATATTAGGGGTGCAATCATGTCCGTGTTAACACTTCAAATATTTTGGTGCGTACTTTATATAATAATTTGATCCATTTTTTGGCGGTAACTATCCTGAAAATTGAAAATTTAAGTTTCAAGAAAGCAAAAATTAAGTGTTAGTCTGCCACGAATCGTTAATTATCTTTAAATATAGGGTGGGTGATTTAAAAGTTTAAATTTTAGTGTGAAGTACAATAATTGTGGTTAGAAATGGAATATTATTTCATTCAAATGACTGCCGCGGTTGGCCTCACAGTACCTCATTCGATCGGACCAATTTTCATGCAATTTTTCTAGTATATGGGATCGTATCTCGGCAATGGCATCATGAGTGTTGTGCTCAATTGTCTCTAGTTTGTTGACGTAACACTTTTCTTTGACGGCGCCCTATAGAAAATAGTCCAACAGTGTGAAATAGCAACTTCTTGACAGCCAACTGATATCACCATTTCGTCTAATTAAACGGCCATCAAACGTTTAACGTAATAAATCGATTGTGGCTTGGGTTGCACCATCCTGTTGAAGTATTGTTAGACTTGAAATAATAGATGACCCTTTAATCTGCAGTACTGACTTAAAAACATAAAAATTAATTCTCGCACTGTATATTGCTTTCACCCCTTTTGTTTCGGCATCATTTGCAATGTGCCTGTCAAACTAATAAAAGTTTGCCATTGAAAATATTGAATAATAAAAATACATTTAAATACATATACTCAATAAATTTTATTCTTAATTCTTAAAGCTTGTTCTTGTTAACTTTTGAAAAACTTTACGGTAATATTTGTTTATGACCAAATAAACAAATTTCGTAATTTATTCGATTGGTAGTACAACCATTGAGGCTTTAATGAAAGTTTTCTTCTGCCTTTTATAAATTAATTTATATTCATTACACCATTTTCTTATTAAATTATTGAAGTTGAATGAATAAATTCATGTTTTAAATCAGAAAAACCTCTCCTTTATAATTGAGTTTACAATAAGAATATTCATGGTTTTTAATAGTTTTTCCTCTTCTTTACATTTATAACGCCCTCTGTCAGTAATTTTTTCCTTTTAATCAGTTTTTTTGTGGGATTTCTTATTTATGTTCAGAATGTTGTTCTTTTGCTGTTTGTTTGCAAAACTTTATTGGTTAAAGAAATACAACAAAAAGAATAAATAAATAACTGAAAATACTACAGCGTGTACAGTGAGCATCTAAAGAAACTGTACATTAAAAAAATATACATTAATATATTACCGTTATTTTTATTTTAAAATTGTTTCATTGTCAGTTTTTAAAATTTAAACAAAACAAAAAAAAAATTGCAAAAAATTTAGTAAAAGTTGAGTTTGGTGATTTTTTGAATTTTATCCATAGTGTACAGTTTCTTTTGATGCTCACTGCATATACATATGTGAGAAAAACTGAAAGAAATGAAAGAATTTAAGTAAAAAATTCTAGAGAATTAAATTCTATACAATATAATTCAATTCTATACAATATAATTCATGAACACTTCATAGAGTCTATAATGATTGTGTAAATTTTAAAAGTATGTAACTCAAATAAAAAAATTCTTATGAAACTAGTCCAACCATATGTCTCAATGTAATAAGTGTAGAACAATAATCAATTAATCAAATGCTTTACACTCAATAGGGGTTAAACAAAATTTAATCGCTATTATTTGCCATAGTTTTCCATCAGAATTATTGAATTATACTTACTTTGTTCTGAGGGAACGTACGCAAGCAAGCAAATTGGCAATGCCATTTGGAACCTTTTACTTTTGTAATGTGATTAATTGAATGCTTTTTGATTGGCCCTTAAATACGTGATACAGTTACTAAACTATGGATCTCTTAAATATTTATAATAAGTTTTCTCACTTTTTATACCCGAAGTATAGCCAAATCTAGACTGAAATACTGAGAGTCTGGTATACTGGTAAATATTCAGTCAGAAAACATTTCATCTACTATATCATTTTTATAAAATTTTTAAGGTTTTATTTGGTCTCAGAATAGGAGATAGAACCGGTTAGATATTTATGAAGCAGACGGAGTTAAAATATATACGCCGACGACCTATTTTACAGTCTTGGGTCAGAAACCTGACAAAAATAGCAACAACAAACTTATGTATATTAAATACTATTTTAAAAGGATCACAAATAAAGGATAACACAGCCATGCAAATTTGGACTTTTATTGTGCTAATAAGATGGCTCCAGGTGTTTCCAAAGGCATTTTGCGCGCTAAACACGAATCTGGCCATTTCATTTCGGCCATTTTTGAAAAATTGTAGAGCTAAACACAGACGTGCTAGAACCATCGCTATTAAGCCATCTTATTTGCAAAATCCATGCTTATGGAGTTCATACAATTTCGTATTTAGCCTACCGATGATCGCATCTTTAAAAGATTTCACCATGTGAATGGAAGTGCTTATATTTAGTGAGTGAAATTAGTTGGTAAGTGAAACGTATTTAAAAGTAGGTGATGTAGCTGACGGCAACACAGAAGAGATTTAATGGTAATGGTGATTTTTGAATATTTTGCGTTTTAACAACAATTACTTAACATACTTATTTAGACATTACAACTCTTTAGTCAGAATTACGACCTAGCTTCTCACACCACTTATGTTGTGGGTGTTAATTTAATACATGAGTGGTTTAACCTGTTGATCAAGACATTGCGGGCTAGAAAAAAATAAAAACTGTGTTGGGAAAATTAATCAGTACTCTAAAGAATGAAAAATAGACAAATCTCTTTGCATTTAAGGATGTTAAAGGGTTACATAAACTGCACAATTATAGCGATTAAATGTGAAGTGAATTCAGTGAAATTTGTATCTTATAAGATGAAAAAAGAAACAAGAGTATCGCTAAATATTCACACTAGTTGAAACGGTAGTAGTCACCGTAGTCTAGTAGGTAGTGTGTTGGCTTATTAGACTAGAGGAGTTGGTTCAAACCCCAGGTCTGACATTAAAACGAAAATATGAAAAAATATTTCTTCGGCGACTTCCTCTCAGCAGATTTCTGTCAAAAACTCTGAGAGTAAATAAAATTGCCATGAAACGCTTCTCAAAAATCTGTCGTTCGGAATCGACTTTAAACTGTAGGTCCCGCCACACATGTAGAAAATTAACACACACAGCATCAGTGGTGTAAGGAGCTAGGTCGTAATCCTGACTAAAGGGTTGTAGTGATCAATTATGAATTGAAACGATATATACGATATGAAATGTATAAAATATCTGATAATAAGGTTTGACAATTCCCTGAGTTTCGAAAATGATATTCATTTTACACAAGAAACTTGTGTGTGTGGCTTGTCGCAAATGATATTAAAAATGTACGATGTTTTTCACCTCCTTTATCGTAAAATATCTATTGAAGTCGCCAGTATTTTAATAGGCGTTATTGCCATATGAATTGCTATAAAAAAGATAAAATATGTTTGTCTTATGTGATCTATGGTTGCTGATGAAAATGAAAAACCTTTTCGAAAAAGCAAAAAACAAAAAAGTTGTAGTGATCTACAAACCAATACCTGTTATTTTTATTGTCGTGAATAGCAGTCTTGCTACTGCGATCATATGATCAGCAAAGACAATTTCCTGCCTAACACTTGATATGCAAAGACTTTCTTCCTGAGATGCATCAAGAATGTGTTCTGATGATTAATTCTCATTCTCACAGTTGGGTTCTAATCAACCCCCCTTCAGAGTCAACAGTGTAGTGTCAGAAGGCCGGTTAAAAAACACAAGTTATTCTTAGATAGTCTGATGCATGACTCAGATGCCTTAAGCATACTTGGTTGAAGAATATTCTTTGCTTCTCTTTATAATTCCAGGTGCAGTTAGATGAATAAATCGAAAATTATGAGAGGACAACAACTTACAATGTACAACTAATTTCTGGTGGTTATAGTAGCTATCTATTGTATATATTTTAAGCTTACAGGTGGCTGAGTTTAAGTAGCAAAACTTTTCATGGTTATAATAATAATAACACAGGATAGTTAATTGTTTAAGGAAGCGTAATGGAAGAACAGCCAGGGTTATAACCAACAATGAAGGAATAACTTACAGCACTCTCGCCAAGATTTCTGGCAAAATTTTGAGTTCAAAACAAAATTGCAATGAAAAGTTTCTCAAAAAAATCAATCGATTGGTATCGATTTTATACTCGCGTATAAAATTAACACACACAGCAGACTGGCGTGAGAAAATAGGTCGTAATCCTGAATGAAGAGTTGTAATGACCAATTACGTATGTATGTATGTATGTAGTCGTGTCAAGTATAAAACGGTATGCCCAATAGCAGTATGCGAAGATTTTCATTTCCTAAACAAAATTAAAAAAATAGCAAAAAAGAAAGAAATTTTTTGGAAGTTGTTCAACAATCATTTGAGTTTGACTAACATTGTAAACAAACAGTTTAATACATAATCATAAATACAGAACATATCTACTAACCAGGGATATAATTTTGCATGCATTTCGACTCACGGAACTTTAGGGCCGTCTACTGGTGACCAGGTTGCACCATAAAATGGTTAAGTAAAACAAATTTACCTTGGATTCAATTTTCGATTTTAGAAATCTAAACACGCTCAGAGTTTAAATGCACTGTGACGCCTAAGAAAATCTCTTTGTAATTTTCTTTGTGATAAATTCCCCAAATTATGTTTTCATAATGTTCTTGTGTTAATGTTTATATGTTTGGAATAAAATAAACTCAAAAAATAATTTCTTTTTCTTTAAATAAATTTCTTTTTAAATACCTGAGATAAGTAAGTAGGGACTTGCTACGTACCTGTAAAAGAAATAAAATGAGAGTTAATAAGACTTTTATGAATTGAAATAAAGAACTGCTAGAAACTTATTTGTACTCATCCTTAGCATAAGTTGCTTGTTTATAAATAAATTTCATACGAAGTAAAATTCAGTTAAAAGACACAACAAAATACTTCTTTTCGGTTACAATTTTTGCTCGCCTGTTAAGTTAGTTTTTTTTTTTTTTGTTGACACATTTTTTGTTGTCTGTCTTTTAAAGATTTTGTTGGCAGCAAATATTTTTGGCATTCTATTTAAAAGCAAATTAAATGAACGATGTTAGAATAAGAAACAAAAAAAAAAAAAAAAACGAAACACAGTAGAGTCATAAAAAGCTGAATAAGTTTCAAGGACGTGTTTTTTTATTCCCGCAAATATTTTCGTTTGTTTGCAAATCTTGTCAACACGCATTTCTTTTTTTTTCTCTTCCATTTTTTCTTTTGAACAAATAAGCCAAACGACAACCAAATTATTACCATTTTATTTCAAATGGGTTTATAATGTTTGCAAATAAACTCGGGGAAAACAAATGTTGTGTACCCCTGCAAAAAACGAAGTAAATTTTCACATAGAAATGAAAAATTTTTATGAAATAGACGATTTTGCTGTATAAAAACTGTTTTAAAGCGAATACTTGCAATAAAATTATTCATATAAAACAAAATGAAGATGCATTTAATTATTCGTTTAACTATAGGTTTCAGTATTAAAAACTACTGGGTGTTATGCACAAATATTTTTATACGGTTTTATTTCCAAAGTGATATTTATGCTTCACAGAATTGAAGGAAATTGAAAAAAATTCTAGCAGAAGCCTAGTATTGAGGCAATGAATATATGTTGTAAGTAAATGAAAGCTTTTTCCAAGAGCTCAATTGTTGCAAATAAGTCACGTAGAAACCAGCCATCAGGGTGTCCTATTCACAGCAAGCGTGATTAGAATTGAACGTTAACAACGCATGTAGTTATACGCTTTGAATTTCGTAGGTAAAGAATTAACAAAACATTTATGCTGGAAAATCGGTGTAATTTTTTTTAATAATTTGTGCCAGATTTCCTCATACTTTGAATATTGTTTATGTTTATTTAGAACAACCAGTCTTGGAAAGATTTAAGAGTGGCGAAATAAATGTACTTGTTTACGGGAAAATTTATTTTTAATTTCGGTTCGTACCTTAAGGGAATTCCAGGCTGTTACAAAGCATCTCTCACATCTTTTTTTCTTTATTTTATTTCAGTGTCTTTAATAAAATTTTGCCAGGAAAGAAAATAATTGTGGTTCTTAGATAATGCAAGTGACATCTGTAGTTGCCTAGAATAAAAACACATACACACATACATAATTGGTCATTACACAACCCTTCAGTCAGGATTACGCCATAGCTTCTCACACCACTTATGTTGTGCACGTTAATGTAATACATGAGTGGCGCAACCTACAGTTGACTCCGAACGATGGATTTTTGAGACATTTTTTATGGCAATTTCTATTTACTCACAGAGTTTTTGCCAGAAAGATGTTGACAGTGGCAGTCAACGAAGAAATATTTTTTTCATATTTCGTTTCTGTTGGAGATGTCTGACCTGGGTTTTGAACCGTGGCCAAACGTCTAATAAACCAACACACTACCTACTGGACTATTGCGATTACTAGAATAAAAACGATGAGTTCAAACGTATTGGATTATGGCAATGGTTCAGTGGACAAGAACTCTATTCATAGAGCACTACTCTTTCCTTTCAGGTGACCGTGATTGCCATTTCTTATGATATACATACAGTGGACAGCAAAAGTCTTAGCACGGCAATATATTTTGACAAAAAAAAGTCCCCACAGGCTTAATACTCTTGCATAAACTCCCGATATGACCTCAAGAGAGTATTTAGGAGATCAGTTGAAAGAACGGTTACGTAATTGCTAAACCTCAAACAAAAGTCAACCGAAAAACTTCCTCATGGTGCCACCAGAAAACACAAAACAAAATTTGTACATTCAATTCCAAATGGGTTAAATGGAGTGCTTGACCTTAAGGGATATTCCTCTAAATACAAGGGATACCATTTCCATATATTAGGCCTTTGAACTTTAAATTTACTCAGGGATCTCCTTGGGGGTACCTATGGAGTCATCTGAAACTTTTCCTTATTTTTCTCTTGTTTTATGAAACACATTCAAAAATTGTGTGTTTTATAGTAAAACAGAATTAAATTAATAAAATAAATACATATATAAACTATAAATTTTTATACAAACTTTTGGCTAAAATTCATGAAATTGCTAAAATATATTGCAGTACTAATACTTTTGCTGTCAACAGGTATCTCGTACAAATTGAATCATGATGAAAAATTTATTCGCCTTCACTAGAATTCACACATGTATTGCTCGAGTTTATATTCAAGCACTTTAACCACTCAATTATTTTACATCTGGGACAATGATTTAAAGTTTACTTGTAGAATAAAAGATTAAAAGATTAAAAGTAGTGTAACTAGTAAATAATTGTAGGTTGAAGTAAATCGTAGTAGGTAGTGCGTTGGTTTATTAAACGTGAGGCAGATTGCTGGCAAAAACTCTCAGAGAAAATAAAGCTGCCATGAAAAATTTCTCAAAAAAAATCTGTCATTCGCAGTCGCCATTCATGTATAAAATTCACACATAGAACGCAAGTGCTATGAGATGCTAGGTGGTAATCCTGACTGAAGAGGTGTAATGACCATTAATATATGTATTTTGTTGAGGTGTTAACTTATAAATCGGTAGTCCGTACCTCAAACCCCATTTCAAACAAAACAGCCTTTTGAAAGTAAATAAAATTGCCAAGAAAAGTTTCTCAAAAATCTGTTGTTCGGAGTCGACTTCAAGCTGTAAAATTAACACACACAACATGTCTGGTGAGCGAAACTAGGTCGTAATCCTGACTAAAGGGTTGTAATGAGCAATTAAGTAATTTAATCAGGTAATGTAACGACTTCTATGTAAAGCAGAAAGATAGTTTATAAGGGCGAAAGATAGATAAAGAGTTGGAGAATTTTCTCAATTAAATTTTTTTTATTAAAATTAGAAAATGCTTAGGTTAGGTTAGAAAAATGCTTGCATTTTGCCGGGAAGTTATTAAAAACAAATTTAGTATGATAAGTCATAGATTCCTTTCAAATTTAATACCAATTAGGCCGGACAACAGATATTTTTTTAAAATGTTTTTGAATTCTATAAGACTAAGGCGATGAATATCTGATCCTTTGTAACGCATGGAGAGTCAGTAGAATACACCGCAAAATTAATTAGGAAATACTATGAAAATAGTGTGAGAGAGATATAAAATGATCATGAAAGAATTAAGCTAGTATAGGAGTCCCGAATTGGTAAGATTTCCTTAATTTTTTTTTTAAACAATCAAACTCATGAATTGTTCAATAAATGATAGCATTTTATGTAAAATGATTATTTGATTTGAATCTTATTTTGTTTTGAGAAATCATCGATTAAACTTAAGGCATCAATCCCAATACCTCTTTATTATAGTAAAAAAATATAAAATTTATGGAAATAATTCATTTACATTTTATTTGATACTTTATTTGATACTAAAGTTTTATACAGCCAAAACTGTTATTTGTCTTGCAGTTACTTAGCAAAATCTGACATTTAGTTATATTTAGTCCCTTTATTACTACTAACACTAGTTAATAAAAATCATCTCCTTTTACTTTTCTTTACGACGTATGAAATTGTCAGAAATGTTTATAAGAAGGCAAACGAATGCAAATAAATTTATTGCAAATGGATTTGTTGTGTTACTTAACTTGAAGTCTTTCTCTACGATTTTTTACGGTCTTTTTACGATCGTTTTACGGTATTTTTACTTGTTATTCTATGCATTTTACTTTTATGAGATATGAAAAGCGATGTAAATACGGATAAAAATACTAAAGTTTGCAATGTTTGATAGCAACGCTATCAAACTATCGTGTTAAGGGGAAGTAACTATTGGGCGACGTAAAGAATGAATATAAAATATACATGTACATACATGTATTTATATATTTATGTACGTATAAGAAACTTGATAAAGATTTATTTTTGAACATTTAAAATCTAAAATCCATAAACCAAATACCATCTGAATACAGCACTAAATTGGTTGAGGGTATCAATACAAATAACATGGAAAATAGATTAACTTTCTTATTCTATTCTACGCTATTACTTTGCTTTAAGAAAATATAAAAGAATGCAATTTTTTACGCTCAACACGAAACGTTTTCTTGTTCAAGTCATAGTTTTCTTTTCTTAAATCCATTAAAGATTACAAATGTTTCCCCTCTTCAGTATTTTTTATGTTCTTGACTGCTGTCAAAACAGAATGTTAATGTTGAAATTCTGTTTACCATATCTCCGATTTGTTTTAAAAGGAAATAAAAAAGAACCTAAGAAGATAATCGTTAGTAATGGAAAATAGAACAATTAAATATTCGTTTAAGTATCAATCAAAAGACAATCATAAATTGTATCTGAAGTCAGTGACAAAAACACACTTTTGCTAAATTTTTGCTCTTCAACTTTTTACCCACACAGTCATTTCTATCTTTAAATTTAGTGCGCAAAACTTTAAAATATTCTATTCATTTGAAAATCCTATTGATGCCCTTATAAGTAGAATATAAAATCGTTCAAAGATGCGTTACGGATTTTCTGGGTGGATTTCATCCGAAATATTCAATTTTCTATGATTCTGGCACGTAAAACTAGCTGAATTTGAAAATAAAATGAGTTACGCCAGCTTTCAGGACTACTGCTGTATGCCACTACATACATACACGCATACACTTGTGACATAAAAAAACCTTGCAAATAAAAGTCTAATTGGGTCAAATTATACGATCTCGGTGGCTAGCTTGCTTCACATTTAAGTGAGATAACCATGCCCTCTAATCATTTTTGCAGAATATGGTATGAGATGTGTGGCACGTAGCAACAACCTGTTGAAATCACATGCCGTTGGTATCCATATCATCCAATTCAGTGTAAATGAAGTAGGTAATCATCGACCTATAGCGCTCGTCATTAACGATGTTTTTCTCTAAGAAAGGCCAATGACGCCGCCAGTTAGAAAATCACAGTAAACAATAAATTTTTCGGGATCCATTGAACTCTTTGGATCTTATGTAAACTGATATCGTCTCAAAATAGTTAATTTTGTTTGTTCGCGCATCCATTATTGCAAAAATGGGCTGCATTCCGGAAGATGATTTTTTGATCAAAATTACGTACAGCCCACTTAGCGAACATATGTCGTTGTCTATGGTCATTCAAGGATATTTAACACAACAGACTGAATAGATGATAATATGACCTGATGTAGGCTATATAAGAGTGTTGTTATCGACTGTCAAAGTTCTGAATATCCTGCTGAAAGACCCGGCAGATCGTTGAAAATTTTCACTAAGCAGTCTATACTTTAAATTAAATTAAAGAATTTCCTAAAAATTTATCACACCCATCGCCTACCGGTCATATAAGTATATTTTTTTCTGTATAAAATGTTTTATACTCAAAAAAGTCTTCGGAAAATGTATCGGTCGTTTGATGTTTTGGACTTAATTCAAAGAGTGTTCTCCATAATTTGAATCCAGTAAGCATATGGAAGTGGAGAGAACATAAATTTCATTAAAAACTACAAACACTGAATTTTATAAGGTCATCTAAAACCGCCCATATCCTTTAAACTAAAGAGCTGCAATTTTTTAATACAATTTCTCCTGTTTCGGCCGATAACTCACAAATAGTAACTGAAATGTTATCTTCTGGGGATAAAACTGCAGATGGCTTACTCCTGTACGTAACCTCACAGAAAATAGCCTATGAGAACAAATCGCATGACTTTTGTTGTCTATGGATTGCTACAAAACTTGAGATAAATTATTGTTTTGTTGTGATCTCAACTAGCTATCAAGTGAGATTCTTTTAAAGAATCCGTAGTTATCACTCCGTAGAAAGAAAGACCTCTTTGACAGTAATGATACGATTTTATTAGCTTCAGGTTTCCTGAAGCTCTATCTCGCAAATCGCAACAACAAATTCAATGCACTTAGCATTGTCAGCTACTGAACTACTTATGGTTTTTTGGCATACTGGTTAAGCCAGAACTCATTTTCGCCTCTGAATTAAAAGTTATGATTTTTTTTACTAAAAACTTCCGTGCAAACACTTCTTTAAAGTCGCCTTAGTCTAATACGTAGTGTGTCGGCTTTTTAGACGTGAGGCCTTGATTCAAATCCTAGGACAGACAACTCCAATACGAAAAATATTTCTTCGCCAACTTCCTCTCAGCAGATTTCGGGCAAAAACTCTAAGAGTAAATAATCTTTACCACGACAAATTTCTCAAAAATCTGTCGTTTGGAGTCGACTTTAAACTGTAGGTCCCGCCATTCGTGTATAAAAATAACACATACACAGTATAAGTGGTGTGAGAAGCTACGCCGTAATTCTGACTGAAGGGTTGTAATGACTAATTATGTACATATAAATGTATGTACGTATGTAATTGTCACTCGATAAGAAGAGGAAGGCCTGCTTGACTGTAATGATGCGATTTTCATAGTTCCAAAAGTGGTAAAAATGCAATGCACTTAGAATTGGGAGCTTCTGAACTAGGTATGGCTGCTCTTCTTAACAAATTAAGGAATTATGTTTGGTGCCGTAGTGGGGGAGCCAAAACTCAATAAAATGTCACGATTTGAATAAAAAAAAAACTTTAGTGTAAGCAAATATTAAAGAGCCCACGCTTTATTTGACCTCAGTGCATTTGAAGTGATTAAACACTTCTATTTTCTTCTAGGAAATGCATTTCAGTTTATTACACAAAATAATAACACAATAAGATTAACCGAAATAGTCGTTTTTAATTATGAATTCATGGTAATTTTCTCATTGCGCCTAATTAATTATGAAATGAAATTCGTTTTAAAAAATGGTGCACTTATTAGTTATTTTATAAAATGAAAAAAAAAATGCTTTGTTGAGCCGCTTTAATCCATATTTTTTGAGTAAAAGATAAATTAATTTTCCTATTCATGTAGCAGACACAGATTTTTGTTTATTAAACATTGAATTGTATAGTAAATAAACAAAATTCTTTTTATACTAATTTTTTGTTAATAAACCAGCAGCTTTTTTTTTTTGTTAAAAACACTTCATATTTTAAATTCTATATGCCCCGAAAAAAAGCAATCATTCTATAGAAAAAATTAATTGGTTTTTTTAAAAAAAATTTTGCAGTTTTTGTGAAAAGACGAAACAAATAATTTCGGCGAAAAAATAATTTTTTTTTAGTAAAATAAAATGAACAAATGAATGAGAATGTAATATAGCGTAACAATATTGATTTCACCTATTGTTCGAGGATCCAATTGCAAGTTTTTTTTCTTTTTTTTGTGAAAGAAAATAAATTTAATCAAATATAGAAAATCCATCTCAGTAGCGTTTGATATTGAATTTAGGATATCATAGCAAATATGATAAGAATTTTTTATTTTTTTGATATTTTTTTTTCAAGCGCCGTATGAATTTTATTTTATAGGATGTATTACATCAACGCCATAAATTACTGGTATCCGGTACGAAAATTTAATTAAAAAAATTAAGGATGAAAAGAAGCTCCTTTGATATGAAATGAAGTCCTTACACATTATTTTTTATTATTAATATTTTCTTGGTAATTTAAAAAAATAATAATTAACTCCAGATTAAATTTAATTTGGAAAATTGTCCAGATGTAGGGTAGAAATTGTGTGTTTTGCTGAAATCAGTTCAATTGAAAAGAATAGTTTCCAAAGCTGTGAATATTTTCAGTTATTTAATATAAAATAACGCAATTGATTTTAAAAATTAATTTAAAAAGCTGCCATTATGCAAGTGCATAATTCTATTCATCGCTTAGTGAAAAAAGTATTAAAGAAATCGAGGAATCAGTCAGTAGTGACAGCAATTGAGTCTACCATCTAGGTTACAAGGTCTTAGGCTTAACAAAGTTCGATTACTTCAAGAATTAAAGTGAAAACCAGCCAACGTCATCAATTTCTGCACTGACCATTTCAACAGATTGATAAAAAAATAGTCGAACTATAGTTTAATATCGTATTGAGGAAATATTTAATGCACCGACAATGCTTCATGTAGAATACTTCATTAAAAAGATGTTCCATTGGATATTCGCATTTTCAGAAGTATTCGTTGCAATCAAACCTTTTCTTTATCCCACTTCATGTAAAAATATAAAAATAAACGTCTCGCAATAATGGCATCACCAAAATAGACTGGAAGATGGAGACGCCGATGAATTATTCCTGCTTTCACTTGCTTTTATAGAAAAATAATCAATGAAAGATCGTCGATGATGCTTTAGTTGCAGGACTGAAAATCAACCAAAACGAAGGCATTAAGCATGTCAGCCATAAAGATCACTCCAATCTACATCAATGGTATTCCAATTGAAGGTGTAGAATTCTACCAAGCTGTGGAGATTACTTGGGAAAGCGGGGGAATCAGTAATACCCAAGTTTTTGTCGACATATTTCTCCCAAAATACATTACAATCCTTTAGTCAGGATTACGACCTAGCTTCTCACACCGCTTATGTTAGGTTATGTTAGGTTAGTGGACGTGTACTTGTCGATTAAGACAAGTACAGTACCCGGAGGTCGAACTGACCCATTGAACAACGTCCTAGTTTCTCACACCACTTATGTTATGTGTGTTAATTTTATACATGAGTGGTGGGACCTAAAGTTTAAATTCGACTCCGAACGACAGATTTTTAAGAAACTTTTTCATGACAATTTTATTTACTCTCAGAGTTTTTGTCAGAAATCTGCTGAGAGGAAGTCGCCGAAGAATACTTTTTGTATTTTGACTTTGATGTCTGGCCTGGGGCTCGAACCCTGGCTTTGCGTCTAATAAGCCAACACACTACCTACTACTCTACGGCGACTTCAAAACACACCACTTATGTTGTGTGTGTTAATTTTATACATGAGTGGAGGGAGCTACAGCTTAAAATCGACTCCGAACGATAGATTTTTTGCTAGAAAGTCGTCGAAAGAAATATTTTTTCATATTCATATTTCTTTGGAGATGTCTGAACTGGGTCTTGAACCTTATGTCTAATAATCCAACACACTTCCGACTAGACTACGACTGACCCATAACAATTCCCAATAGTCGATAAAAGAAAGATCATTTTTGGTAGATTTGTTATACCCTCAGTAAGAATGATTGTGATATTGCTAAGTGAACAGTAGAACGGTGTTGGCAGTAAGATGGTAATAGTTACGAACCTGCTGATTTTGCGGAAACGTCAAATCCTTGAAGGAGTTACAACTGTGCAATACAAGCTTCCGTTCAAACAAAAAAAAAAAAAAAATATCCAGTCCTGATTGAACTATTGCTGTTAAAGGAAAATCGAATATCTTATAAGACATTGAATTAATTTTAAATATCTTTAAAGCTGATCTTCTGATATCTCCTTCTTGATAGACAAAGAAGTTCGTGTTGCAAAATTGACAATAAAAATATTCCAAGAAAAAAAAATTATTTTAATTAAACAAGTGATCTCATCAAATTTTCCAAGCAACACGTTTTTGCTGCAAAATTCAATCAAAAGTTTGAATATTTTTTATTATTTTTCTTAAATAAATTTTTTAATGTTATTTTTGTTTGTTTGGTTAACATTAAAAAGAATAAGACGGCTAATGCATAATATGCCACTTTGTGGGAATGAATGTTTGTTTATGTTTATCATTTCTATTTGAAACTGGCATCAGTTTCTTGAATGGGAAAAACAACTGTTCATGCCACAAGTAGTAGAATTTTGGTTTTTTCTAAATATGCTTCGTAATTAAAGAATATGCTTTTATGTAGATTTGCGTTTAATTCGCTTTTGTTGGAAATACTCGGCGGTAAAAGATGAAAATGTTCTTTTCTTTCAAATATTAAAAGTTTTTATTGAAACACAAATGTCACGTATTTAATGAAAAACCATACGATAACTATTATTACGAACTCAAAATTAATGTCAGTAGTTTAAAATTGGGCAAGTATTCACATTTTGTGGGTTAACATATATTCAATATACAAGTCTAAGCAAATTTCAGTTTTTAAAAAACGTATCTTCCAAATTTTTTTTCTTTTTAATTTCTCCTTTGAAATCTATTTCGCTGTTTTGCTGATTATTTCATTTAATACACTTCAAGTACTTCTTTATATCGAAAATCAACCACATGTTTGTGGTTTCAAGTGCTTAATTCAACTTGCAACAGAAACTATACAAACCATTACAAAATTGTTAAACGTAGTTTTGTAGATGCATATGCAACATGCAGTCTCTATATTCTGTTGGCAAATTATTGCATAAAAATATAGAACTTCACACAATTCAAGTTCTTATAAAATTGTTTTGTTTTGGTCTTTTTATGCCAAATAGCCAATTTTATGGGAAACGAAACACTGCAATAAGCACAGGTGGTGGTAGAATGAAAGTTTTTCTTTTTTCTTTTTAGATTTGCATTTCATACAAAAAACATTTAAAAATAACAATTTATTATGTACAGAAAATCTTTGTGCTTGTGAAAATAAATTCTATCTAAGGTTGGTAACCGTTTGGCTCAGAGTACACTTATTCAGATAGGGGGTTGTCTTGGGCAGAACATGTTGACATGATAATGAATAATCGGAAAACATTTTTTAAACTAGTGGGTTATTAATGCAACCTAGAAGGAAACACCTGCTTATATATCATAGACTAGAAGGTAATTTTCATTGTTGACATCGTGAAAATTCCTAAAATTTATCAATAGCAATAGCCTTGGATGAGACATTATAGGGATAACCTATAAAGGTGGATGGATGTATAATAAATCGTATGGCCTCAGGACAAAAATAACAACTCTTCAGGACAAAAATAACAATAACACCCAGCTAATGACATAGTGTAGGTTGTGAGTTTTGTTGGGCAGAACTCAAAAAATATTTTTTTTTTATATTTCTCGAACTCTCCAAACTAGTTTTGTTTGACAAAAACGGTATTTTTTTCTTTTCACACAAAATTATTGTTTACCCAAATATTTTTTAATCAATTTACAAAACCCGAAGTTTTTTGAAAAGGGGACAGATAAGCCTTTAAAATGGTATGCATAAACATATGGTTCAAACTCACTTATGGTTTACACATCTTCTGATAAACAATGAAGATCCATCAAAATTTCCGAAAATTTTTGAACTAAAAGTTCATTTGAAAAAATATATACGAGTATATGAAAAAAAAAACTCGACTGTTATGCTCTTTAGATAATAACTACGATAATTTTTGTCCGATCAATCTCTTCACAAAATAATATACTTTCATAATATCATCACTTATTTCATATTTTTTAAATAAAGTTTGCTACTGTGAACGCACAAACTCGAAAAATATGAAAAAAATTCCCATTTGTCAAGTTTACCTCATCAAACCTAATAGCATATTAAGTCAAATAATCTATATATGTATATCGTTTTAAAGGTCAATCCCTCTCCTTTCCAATAAGATTTAAATTTTGGATATCGGTTCAGAAATGTTTGTGTAATCAATAAATTTGTGTGTAAAGTAAAAAAACCAGTATTTTTCAAATAAAAAAAGTTTCGAGGGTTCAAGAAATATAAAAAAAATTTCAACAAACATCAACAAAACTCACAATTTACACTATGTCTTTGGATTATTTTTCTTTCGCCAAATACAATGTCTGGGCTATTGGTCGTTGGTTGACTGTAAAAAATTAAATCGAAACCCAATATACTATGTATATTTTTATAAAACATTAAACAATGAAAAGCTTTATATTGTATTTAAGTACCAAGTTCATCTTAGAGGTCGCCATAGTCTAGTAGGTAGTGTGTTGGCTTATTAGACGTAAAGCCCGGGTTCGTATCTCAGGTCAGACATCGAAACGAAATATAAAAAAAATATTTCTTCGGCTACTTCCTCTCAGTAGATTTCTGGTAAAAACTCTGAGAGTAAATAAACCTGGCATGAAAACAGTTTCTCAAAAATCTGTTGTTCGGATTCGACGTTAAACTGTAGGTCCCGCCACTCACTTATAAAATTATAAAATTAACTCACACAACATGAGTAGTGTGAGAAGCTAGGCCGTAATCCTGACTGAAGGGTTGTAATGGCTTAATAGAAATAATGAAAAAAGGCGAGTAGCATAAATTTTTGTATCATTCCTTTTCATGTGTTGTTTTCGGTTTCATTGATCAAATTTCTATTGTTACAGGACTGCAAAGTCATTGCCTAGAAACAGTCTTCTGTGGAAATGTATTGGATTATTATATTGACTGTTGTGGTGACAAACTTTGATTATTGGGTGGTGCTGACTGACCTTCCTATGATATTTACTGTTGAAATAACAGTAGGCTTCTCCCACTAAATATCTAAATCAGAAATTGTTGCTGAATATAAAAAATAATATAAAATTTTAGGGTAAGAAATAAAATAAATATTTTAATGACATGTTTGGTGGTCTTAATTCTGTTGTTCTGAAATCTAATAGTCAACCTCATTAGTAACACAGTTTTCCTTTCTTTGCATGCATAAAACATAATATTTTGAGATTGTTGTTGCTGCAGACTATTTTAAAATTCTTTCCTTTTCATGAATGTGCATCATTCAAAGGAGCCACCAAATGCTAGATCATAACTCTTTGCTGAAGTTTTTCCGCCTTTAACATTTATTCTGCTGACAATTCCAAAACGTTAGCTTTTCTAAAAGTTTCTGTGCATTTTGCACTAAGGAAATGCAACGTCAACATTCTTTTTTTTTTGCCATTTGTTGAATATAAAAAGCATTCTGAAATTCATATTAAAGACTATGAAAAATTACTTGGAATTCATTTGAAATTTTTTTTGATATGATTTTCCATTTGATTCTTCTGAGATATTCGTCCTATCCCCTTGAGGAAATAACATAACATTATCTGGAAATATTAAGGATAACGAATCTAATAAGGATTTAAAAAAGTTACTTTATATTGGCTTTATAGTTTGAAATGAAGTCATGTGTTCATGTTGAAATAATAATCCCTTTGGATAACACAGGTGTCGCTAAAATGTTGTCTTTCAATGAGTTTGAGATTTTTATTTCATTCAATTTTTTACTTCAACAAATTCATTTAACGTTTTAAGTTTTTAGCTGCTTTCTATGTTATCCACTTACGAAAACTGTTGTATTAACACGAACGCAAGTATGTATGTAAGCATTTAGGGAAGTTCTTGAAGGTTTTTAGATGCATAAGGACTTAAACAACAAGGCCTTGATTTTTAAATACAATTAAGACGCGAATAAAGGCCATAAATATTTCTGTAGCTATTGAGACAGCCGTATAGGAAGACTAAGTTAATTATAATACTGATCCCAACTAAATTAGTGATCATTTAAGTGATTGTCGGTGAACATTATGTCAAGAAACATATATCTGATGAAATAAGATAGGGTTTCTGAGATAAACATTAATCATGATGCTTTAGCTGTATAAAGAGATAATATATGTTAATGCTGACGTGGATAATACAATTTTCTTGGCCAAGCTAGGATTTTGTATGTTTTGAGTACAAAAATAGTGTTAGCTCCGCTTAATAAGTTCTATGAACAACCTGGTGTATCTAATATATATCGATGAAGGTTACAAGTATAAAATGAAAACCCAGTGGATGAACCGACGATAAACAAAAATCTGACAAAGCACGCAAAGTTCATTAAAATGACGACTTGGGCGCAAATAATTTACGTTTACATATGACGTCGTAAATTACAGAAAATTAATTCGCAGCCAACTTAAAAAATTGAAGACTCATCATGGTTGTATACTTGTCTACATAAAGCATTTCTGATAAATTATTTTGTCAACAAGCAACACCACAATTATACCTCATCCGCTGCCTTTATCGGATTTAATCTCCTGAGAAAATCGGTATAGGTTGTCCCTCTATAGAGTCATGAAAAGATGTTCTCAGTTAACACGAAATAAAGAAAATAATAACAGCTATAGCTGGAACAGAACAAAGTGACATTTCCAGCTACTGCAGAAAATAATCAAGTAGAAAAAGATACCAGGGTCTGCATAATCAACTAAACCGGAATATGAATGAAAGGGAAGAGCACATCAGAAAACAATAAATCCACATCATCTTATAGAGACTGCTTAAAAAATAACAGCTTGTTAGGAGCTCATAACACACTACGAAATATACTCTACAATGCCTATTGGCGCTGAGGCATTATTAGATTTTGTATACATTTTTAACTGAATTAAATGAAATAAAATAAAAAATAATAATAATATTCTAGAAGCATTCGTAAGCCAAACTTTGGCATGAGTTTTATGACTCAATGCTGTCATCTTCCATCATATCTTAACGGACATTGTACGCTTCTGATATGTTGTATATCCTAAGTAACAATATCTTACTGAAACAATGTCTAACTAAACCACCGAGTATCACACAAATACGTAAAGCCGTATATCTTTAAAATATTGTAAGACTCTCGAACTGGATGGCAGAACTATTAACAGAACTATTAACATTAGACCCCCAATATAGAGCTGAACTCCTCCTAACGACTGAGGTCAGTTATTGCCAGAATGAATGCCTTTTTAAAAAACTAATCAATGAAAACATTGTTCATGCGCCTCACAATGAATACAGTATAGAATGAAGAAATTAGAAAAGCATAAGCAGTTATAATTAAATATAAGCAAAGGAAACTAAATAAGACTCAAGGATAAATTGAAAATGTTTTTATTTTCTATGTCAGTATAATGGGGCCCTTCAAAAGGCCCTTATTTATCTTGTCTTGTTATGCTTGTAATAGAATAAACATTAACACTTGTGTGTGTATGTATATATGTATTTATAAACAAATGTGCGTGTGTGTGTTTTATTTTATGAATATGAGTGAATGCTTTTTTTTTGCGGAAACGGAAGTTTTAAAATAAGACGTGCAAATACTACCCTTGAAAATAGTTTGAGAAGCATGCAATGGCTGTGAAGTAAAATGTGTAAAAGGACGATGATTATCATTATCACGATGCTGATGATGATAATGATGTTCACGTTAATGTACATAAAATCATGATAATGATATTAAAATTATACAAATTTAAACTTTTTAAGTGACTCTGAACAAAAGATGTATGAAATGCGTTGAGGATATGAAAAGTAATGAAAAAGAAAAGTACAAAATATTAAGGAACGTTGTTTTATTTTATTGTTGTAAAATAAATTTGTTTATAAACGTGTTTATATTGTTACGAAAACGGAATAAATACACTGAAGAGTTTATTCTAAGGAAAGAGCGAGAAAACAAACAACTAAGAAATTATGAGAATTGAACATCAAACCAAAATTAAAAAAATTCACAAAAAAAAAACAGAAAGATTCTCGAAGTTACCAGACTGAAAATAATGAAGTGTCAATAGAGCAAAAGGTAACGTTGTGTAATGACTAGGGAAGATGATGGTTTCGCTTAATTGACGGTTATCTCAATGATGGCAATGTTATGGGATGTGTGCTTCTGTTGTAAATTGTATTTTACGATAGCATGGAGATTGAAATTAGATTGTCTAGCAGCAATTAAAGTATAGTTGATGTAGCCACTGAAGGGTCTGACATATGGATTCCGGTACTAGCAAACATTTAAATGATTGATTAATCATATTTCTAAATGTCAACAATAATGAAAGAAGAAAAATGGTAGGCTCCAATAATGCCATGAAATTCTTTCACTTTTTTTCGTGATCTTGGCACATGAGTTATATGGTATACGAGTAGAAGACCGACAAATTTTGCCCAAAGAAACAAACTAACATAGCTTCATTTGGCTCTAAATTTCTAAGAGAACACTCAACGAAATTAAACTGTCTGGCCTTATGCAGACTTAAGGCCATGACCAGCATTAGGTGATGTTGTCACAAATAAAATAAAATGAATTTATGACAGGAAAATGAAATAAAAAACCATTCGAACATACTTACAAACCTAAATATCTATATATACATACACATTTTTCGCTTGTTACAACCATTATTCGTATGTATATGAGAAAAAGAAAAAAGAAATTATTTTTTTATTTAAACGTATGGGAGGAAAGCCCATCTGTCAACATATATTAGAGTGGGTTACATTAACTTGGCAGCTAAGTTTGTGTGGGTGTTTTTTTAGTGTTAACAAGATACGTGTTTTCATAGTTTTATTATGGCCCTTAGAATATTTTGTGTCAGAAGAAGAAAAAAATGCTTTTAGAATATCCCACTGCGTTTGGTCATATTATGAGAAAAAAATAAGGAAAGTTTTGTGTGGTCAAAAAGATTTCGTTACATGGCAAATATGACATATTACACTACAATTATAATTAATGTCTTAATTTTATGTGTTGTTTGCTAAATGTAGAATCTGTTGAATATATTACTTAATCTAACAACATTTAAATAGGTGAGCATATTTAACTGAGTGGATGTTTTAGTAATAAATATTAAAAATTCCTTACTAAATTCGTTTTATATTCCATATAAAATTCAGATGTAATATAATCGAATCTGTGTGTGAAAAGGTATTCATTCCACATCTTGTGATTCAACAGATTTTTTATTGGCATCGAGTGAAATCGACTCGTTAGAATATGTAGAATATGCTGAAGAGTACCTCAAAGTGTAGTGAGAGCACTAAATGATGGAATAGGTGCCTTAGTCACATACTAAGAAAACACCAGAGTTAAATATCACACTCGGCTCTTTAGTGGAAGTCTTTAGGTGGTCTTAATAGAGATAAACGATGATGACTGTCAGAGACCAATTCTGCATGTATTATTCTTCCTTGACTTTTTTCTTAAGGCTAAAAGACTTCTGGTTAGGAAGTAAGACAAGTTCAAGATAATAGCTCCAAATTAATACTAGAAATGCGTAGAAACCATTTCGAATAAAGCTGCCTACCTTAAGTTCTTTAATACTGTTACGAAAAACAAAAAAATCTAGATACTTGTGTTTTGCTTTTAAGTCATTTAAAATAAAATTATAAACAAAACCTACAAAAACAAAACAATGAACTTGTTTACAAATTATCGCACTGCGTAATATAACAAAATACACCAGCATAAAAATGGTAAACAAGTAAACAAATATACAACAACAAACATTACAAGAATAAATGTAAACAAAATACAGAAACAACAATAATGAAACAACAATGTTTACATTTATAGAGATCTCGAGAAGGCGAAGACCCAAACATTCGCCTTCACAAACATTCATTAGACTGTTTATGTTGCCATATAAAAGGCAAGGCAAAGCAGACGACGGAGTCAATAAAAGTTCAGTCAGTATTGTGTGAAGACGCGGTGCGTTTGAAGAGAGTAATCGTAATTGTTATTGTTTATGCAAAGAGTGTAAACAGAGGAATAACAAACAAAGCAATTGTTGTTGTTACATCAAGTTGTGAACAGTGGCACACAGAATTGTGTGAATAATAAAGAAAGATTTTAATTAAAACTAAACACAAATTTATTTTTATTTTATTTGCAATCTACGAGCTCATATTTTCAACGTTTTTATAAGGAAAAAAACATAACGTAACGGGTTTTTCACTGCATTGCACTAAAGTCTACACGTCCGTCTTCCGTCGTAGCAAATGATAAATAAAAATATCGTCTACCGCTTAATACTTGATTGAAGTCATGCAAAAGCATTACGTTTACTTTTGCAGAGAAACTGAAACTGTATTTTAACAATACTTTTAGATCTTTCAAATAAGACATAATTCATGTCGGAGTTTATTTTCCAAATATTAAGTTTTTCATTTTATTTTATGCAATATTTTCTTTGTGGAAAATCATCTTCACGAAAAATTTTCATTTCAATCATTTTATGTGTGAAAAACTGTTGAAATTATTGACAAAATAACTGATTGAAGAAAATATTGAAAGCCTCCTTTGCTTTAATCGTAAACAACTAAAATTAATATGATGTTATTGAAGTTTATATACCATCCATAACTGTTCAAATAATCCTTCAATCATAAATGATTGTCTGTTTGTCTAGCCGATGATTGAACACAAAATCCTACAATGAATGATTCGTTCAATAACACTAATTTAAGAATAATGAAAAAATTGGTATCAGTGGTAATAAGAACTTGCGTTTTTATTTAAAAAATTTCCAATCATCTGTTAAGTGTTTCCAAAAAGTAAGGCAAAAGTAGCATCATTACGTAATAAAGAAACATTATTATTTTAAATGGCGTTAAATCTCTTGGTGTTTCAATACAAATGTTAAAGCTAAACAGAGGCTTAATTCTGAAGCAAGTATACCATGTACCTGAAGGTAATTATTGTTACGATTTGCTTGGCAAATTTCCATTAATTTAAGTCTTAATAGTCTGGTCGATTTGAAGTCTATTCACAACACTGCGAAAAAATCAGCTCTGCTATTAAGTTATAAGTTCTAAAACACTCAATAAGACATAAATTAAATTCTCTTGTGTCAGGTACAATTAAGCCCCCATGCCAAGTACAACGAAAAAAAGGAAACAAAAAATGTACAAAAAAATATCTCCATCAAGCACAACGTAAAGTTCGAATGAAATCTTAAATTGGCTTGAAGTTAATTGTGTTACAAGGTAATTAGAAAATAAGGTCGATAACAATATTATTAAATTGTAATTAATTTGGTCGAAATATTTGCCAAAGTGTCCTTCCTTCGTGCTTTAATAAGTTTAAACTTCATTAAACAGATTTTTAATTCAATTAAGCAATAGAAGTGTCATTAAAAGGAAAGCACTTAAGGTAAAGAAGCTGTCGTAATTTTTGTTTAAACATTTGAAAACTTTTTAAAATAAAATTTCGTTTCTTGTAAATTTAATAGAGACTTAGTTGACCAGGAAATCATACCAAAATTTTTTTTTGTTCATTCACAGTCATTACGGGTATTGAAAGAATGAGGGAATAGTGTTTTGCATTGTGTGAGACAATAAGGACTTACTTACTTATACTATGTTCAGATAAGCACTTTTATTGAGTCAATATTCGGTTTATTGAGTACAATATTTTAAGTGTTCAGGCATAATAATATACGCAATTCAGCTGCTTATTCAATATTCATTTGACAGCTGGTAAACAAAACAGCTGGTTGTTTCAACAACATTATTTTTATTGTTTTTTGTTTTGTTGCTTTTTTGATTTGTTTTTTTTTTTTGTTTGTCGTTGTTGACATTTGACTTGTCAAATGACTTGCTCACTAAACACACTTATGCCAGTGCTGTATTTTACGTTTTACTCAATATTATAACAATTTGCGTATTTATTGCGCAATTATTAATTGAAACTTTATATGAAATATTGAGCTCAATAATGGCTTCTATTGCGATTTACGCAATAAAGGTGCATTTCTTTACGTATATAAAAAATGAGGTTAGAGAAGTTGTTTTCTCTGAAATACATTTGCAGTTTAGTGGTTTACAAGCACAAACGTATGTGCTTCACGAAACCAAACGAAAGCTCCATAAACTATACAAAGCAATAACCACAGACAACCCATTTTCTAATGCCAATTAAGCTCTATGGAGTCCGTATTATCTGCTCTGCTGAAAATCGCTTGAATAATAATTTCCATAAATTCGGCAAGTTTAGATGAAATAATATAAAACGGTAATTTTGACGGTCATCAGTAGTCAAATATAATCAATCATTCGATTAAAAAGGAATGTATTGGTATTGTTGGTTCTGCTCCATTTGTTTGTCCTATGTTTCCTGAGAGGAAGAAAGTAACTACCATATGTGTGCCCTGTATACATCATTTCCTGAGCATAGCGTTAGCTCTCCTCGTATGCACTGAAACAATTTTGAAGCCATTTTCAGCCATTTGGCCTATGATGTGACCTGAACAGAAGTGAATGCATGGCTCCTTCCCTTTGCCACTTCGCAAACAATAGACTCTTCTCACTCAGTTTGCTCTGAGGGTATTGGAATTGCAATTGTTTTATATTGCACGTAGGGTATTCCCTTGGCATAACTGCTACTTTAATCGTACTTGAAACCTCCGTATAGTTTTTGCTCGCAATTCTTGTTGCAGCTCTCATTGGAGTTTTAATTAAATTCTTAGGATATTTTCTTAGCTTGGTTTTGGTCCTTTGGAATCGTGTAATGTTTTTGTTCCCTCTTTTGATCGCCTTTGCTTCACTTCTTTGGTCTTGTGCTTTTCTTTCTGGCGTCTTTCGGGTTAGTCCCTTCTTCAGGTTCTTTAGATACCACTTGCAGCCTATCCATGGGGATTCGTTATTCCAGGTTGTCCAGTTGATTGTATCTTGGGTACAGGACGGTAACTATGCTGTCGTACACTTTTTTAAATGCCTCCTTAGCGGCAATGGTCTTCATGCCCAGCCTCTAACGCAATGTTCTACTTTGGTTTATTCATCAACTGTTGCGGTTGATGTCGTTGCTACTGGTGATAATGCACCAACTGTCTTTTTGATTGATTTTCCATTGAGGCTATTGCACCCGTCTTATTTAGTTGGCCAGCTTTTTCATTCCGTAATGCTGGTTTACTTACAATATTTGAAGTTGTGTTTCTTAGACTTTCGTCATAGAATTTATCCTGTATTCGGTTCGCGGGTACTGTTGCGACCTGCGGGCGTAACTTTCACGTTCCTAATTCATTGTATTCATTTTTTCTGCGTTGAGCGTGTTATATAAACGATATCTTTCATACTTAATGCATACATACATACATACATAATTGGCCATTACAACCCTTCAGTCAGGATTACGGCCTAGCTTCTCACACCATTAATGTTGTGTGTGCTAATTTTATACATGAGTGGTGGGACCTACAGTTTAAAGTCGACCCAGAACAACAGATTTTTTACAAAATTTTTCATGGCAATTTTATTTACTTTCAGATTTTTTGTCAGAAATCTGCTGAGAGGAAGTCGCCGAAGAAATATTTTTTCATATTTCCTTTTGATGAACCGTTTGAACCGTGGCCTTACGTCTAATAAGCCAATACACTACTACATCTACTAGACTACGGCGACTTCCTATTAAATACTTTCTAAAAATCTATTGTTTTTCTCTAAAATAGTTAAGCTAAGAGCTAACCTGAGAAACTCTTAAAGTTGAGTACTAAAAATATCAGGAAAATGTTTAAAACTAATAAGGTTGCCAGCTATCTATACGAACAATTTTAATGCGCTTACAGTTGGCTCATTTACTCTTAAGCTTGTAATATTATCCATATGTTTACGAAGAAAACACTTTCTTTTCTATCTAACATGCTTCCATTATTCCATCATTTGCTGATCCATCATTGTGTATGATCATTGATAAACATGAGCTGATATGATTAATCATACATACAGACTGGTGTTATTAATGGCCCATGAATGGCTTGTTTTATATGATGCTTTAATAATTTAGGTCATTTCTTAATGTCATTATTTTCTTTTATCAGCATCTCATGTTTCAATAAAAAAAAGAAAACAACAAAAAGATGTTCAACAAATCTTCCACCACAACATAACATCATTCACTTAATGGAGTTTTCGGTTACAAAGCAAAGTTTTTAATGAAGGATATGCTGGGTTTTTCCCCCCATTTATTTTTTCTCTTTTTATTAGTGGGAGATAGTGTAAGTCTTGTTTTATTATTTTGCGTTTATTTGCTATTGTTTTTATTTATTTTTTTTTATTTCTTTTATTTTTTTATTTCTGCTCCTTTATTTTCAACTCAATAGTGCATGTGTATTATATTGTCTTGAGGCATTGTTATTTTATATCCTTTTTTCTCTTTCTATCCCTTTTCTACCTCTCATCTATCTCTCTCTATCTCTCTATTTACATACAGTTTTTCCCTTTGTTCACATCTCATTATAAATGATGTTACAAGAAAGGGGAACAAAAAAATACGATGTTGGCGACAAAAAATCAAAAAAAAAAAAGTATGAGAAGAAAAGGAATGTTTTATTAAACACAGTGGAAGTTAAGTCATTCATAAGGATGGCTAGATGTGCGTGAGTGTATGTAAATATACGTTTACTGGCGTCATACATTCAAACATCACAAGTGATGTGATGTCAAGCAAGTTTACATCCGGATGTTTATGTGCTAGTAAGGCCCTACAACTTGAGTATTATGTGTGAAGAAACAAAACTGTCGACCTAACAGGAAAAACTACAGCAAAATGAAAGAGTTGTAGTGAAAGTCTAAATTGAAAGTCATCAGGAAAAAAGCGGAATTTTAAATTGATGATGTTGACGATTGATGTCGTTATAAGGACCTACAAATTCTTACAACAGTACCAAAAAACCCTTTTTTCGCAAATTTAAACATTTTTATTTATTTAAGCATAATTTCTTCATCGGAATTATTCAAACTACGCTTTTAATATCCTGTTTTACATTTTCTATTTCATGTTATTGTTCAAATCCTATACAAAGCCATCAAACTTTGCAAAAATCCTTTCTGGAAATGAAAATATTTTTTAAATGGAAAATTTAAATTTTATTTTAAGTTATTAATGGCGTTGCCAATCTAAGGATTTGCTTTTATTATTTTTCCCACGTTCTTGCTTATTTACTGCTAACGCTTTGTCATTTTATGGCCATTTTTAATAAACAAAAATTTAAAGAAAATCTTTTTTTTTCCTTTTAACAAAATTAAAAATCACGTAAAGAGGATGTTGAATACAAACAACGAAACAAAATTGAAACCTTTTTTCAACTCAAACGTGTCTTTTTATTTTTCCCAAAAATTTCATAAAGTCGTCTGGTTTCTTTGAAATTTTTGGCAAAGAACGTATTGTTAATATTGGAAGGAGCTTTGAAGAGAGTTTTTAAGGTGCTTTATTAACAAAAAAAAAAAAGGAAAAATCGCAACCTTTTTCTTAAATACAATTTTTATTAAAAAGTTTCTGTAGCAACAATAGAAAAGGAAATATAATAAAGTGTGTCCTGCATTATAATTTTCTGCGTTTCATATTCTCTTGATATTATTCATCAAACAAGAGACTTTATTGCTGACAAAAATAAAGGTCAACATTTTGTGTAAAAATTCGGTGCAAAACGCTGAAAATACATGAAATATGAGGAATCAACTCTAACTACACACCGTTCTAGAAAAACCAAAGGCTCATAGAAGAAGTCCGAAAGAAATGTGAACAACTCGCCTCTTCATAGGCGACTTTTCTTACTTTTCTTGTCACCTTTGCCAGCATTGCTTGGTTCAACACCCATTAATATGGGTGCTTAAAGAACCTTCTATTGATCAACACTTATGAAATGCTGTCACAGGTGACCCTATTCACAATTGTAAAAGATTCGTCACTATTCACGAAGTAACATTGTTAAATATGAGGCATCGACTAAAATTATGATAAACAATTCGAGACATTTCTTCATAAATTTGTCTACCTTTTCCATATAAGGAAGATCAGCGTTGATAGAAGGAAGGCTTAGGATTGAAATCGACAACCTTTGAGTTTAACAAACTATCTGCTCTGTAGCTAAATTCACGGGATGGACTGTTTTTCTTTAATCCACACCTTCTCACATAGACTCTTCTTAATGTTGGACGTTCTCTTGCTATTTGCAGATCTGTGTTAAATATCCTTTCTTGAACTTTGAATAAAAGTGTGTGTTTGACGTCATTGAAATTTTATATTCGTTTGAAAAATAGATTGAATTTCTTTTCTTTTCTTAAAATTTAAATAAAACAATGTGTGTGTGAATTTTTTTTATCATTTGAAAAACCTAATATGTGTGGAATATAACATCTTTCAAGTATCCACTGCTGTGTATATGGGTGGACGCCATACGAAATATCCATCATTTTATGACTCTGTCGCATAAATAACACCGATTGCATTGTTTCTGCTTGCTTGAGGACCGCTTTGGCTTGTGGCTTATTCGCACTTAAGAAAACCTTACAAAATAAAGTCTAACGTTGCCAAATCTCGCGATATCAGTAGGAAGTTCACATCACCTCCACGTAAGATAACCATGTTCTCAAATCGCTCGTGCCAAATATCCAAAGTACCATGAACTTGATGTTTATTTCAACAGGACGGTGCTACTGCTAAATCACATGTCGATGGTATCAATATCATCCAATTAAATCAAAAAGAAGTTACTAAGCAGCGATCTATAGTCGTCTCTGTTTTTGTGCTGACAGCCTTATCGTACTATAATTCTTTGAGAACGGCATTGGCCAGGAAATCACTATCAACGGCAGACACTATATTTACTACGATCTTCTCTTGCACTAAATTGGATGAACTAGACACTAAAGATACGTAGTTTCAATAGAGTGGCGTTACGTATCACACAGCTTATAACATATTTATTAATCGATTTGAGATATGGTCATCTCTTTGTGGGGTGTTCACAAGTCTCCGGAGCATGAAAATAAGCTACAAACCTCATCCGTCGTCAGAGTCAATATAACCTATGCCATCGGTCAAATTCAGCCTGATTCACCTGCCAGAGTCATGTAAAATTGGACAGAAAAGCCGTAGCAGACATTTAAACACGCCGTATTCCAGATATAATGGCGTCACTAGATCTCAAGCGTTTGTTTAAATTTAAATAGAGAAAGCGCTTTAAAAGATCATATGCAGCTGGTGTAAATAATATAGGAATGCACTATTATCTAACATTGTGCAAAACCCGATAATGAAACTTATTGGGTATAAATAGTCTTTCTAGCCGATCAAGACCACGCCGACGATGTTTGCTTACTATCACCTTCTGCTTCCAGTATATACACCAAATTTAAAGAAGTTTATCAGATGCCAGCTAATCAAGGTCTGTATCATTGACAAGAGTAAGACCTTGCAACTTCGTTCCAACTATCAAACCAAATCAATCAAAGTTCAAAATCGACAATATTTCGAAGGCACCTGTTATTGATGTATTGGGATCATTCTATCTATAACTGGTGATGATATTGTAAATAACGTTAAAAAGTTTAATCAGCTATTTGGAGTACTACTATATAATCTGTCATGAAATGAGCTTATTTTGGGAAGATCGCCAACATAGCAGAGAAAAAGAATAGGAAACTATTGGTGGAATCCGAAATTAACAAATATTTTAAAGTCATGGATATTATCATATATTTATTGAAAATATTTGACCATCTTCTTCAAAAAAATAAAAAGTTTGACTTTCCAAAGCAGTTTTCACTCTGATAAACTTTATATTGCCTTAGTTCACATGGCTAAACTAACAAATAGAAAACGTGACTTTGAGAAAGACTTGATGACTTATGGTATCTCGTGTTTAATCAAGATCATGCATGTAAAGGTTTTCACAATTTTGTTAATTTTATTTTCAAACTCTTGATTTAAATTTAATTTAATCCTACACTTAAACAAATGCTTACTACCTGCCCAAAAACATTTTCCCAAACAACTTTAAACAAAATTTTCCAAAGTTTTTTTTTTGTTTTATTTTCTTGCCATACTTTTAAACTCGGCCGCATTTATCACACACACAACACAATAATTTTTCCTGACTTGTGATGTGATGTTTGATTTCCTTCATGTTTATATCACAACAATGACAGTCGGGCTAAACACGAAACGAAAAACAAGTCTAAAACTCTTACTGGCAATGTGTTACAATCACACACTGACACGTTTGTATGCAGCCAAGCGTAACAGGATTATCACAATAGCTGTACAAACAATAATAATAACAATAACAGAACCCAATACAAGGGAAAAATAAAAATAATAAGAATGGGAGTCGAGGAAGGAAAACTTACCCTAAAAAACTTTTATTTGAAGTTGTCTAAGGACTTCCGGCGGAAGTGCGTGATGTTCAAGAACAATGTCAATAGAAATGTTTGCAAATGTATGCGTTGGTTTTTATTTATTTTTTTCTTATTGTTATTATCTCTTTTGCTCTTCCCTTCTATTGAATCAATCGACTTTAGTTTCTATTTTTTATTTTCATTTATTTTCTTTTTATTTTTTCTTTAGTTTTAGTTTTACGTCGCACTAAATAAATCACCAGACACACTAGAGTAATGAATTTTGGCTAAAATTGCATTTGCACACTTACATTTGAAAAAATAAAATAAAAACAACAACTAATTTTAGTTGGCTAAAGTAAGCAGAACAATAACAACTACAAACGTGGCTATAAAAACAATTCGAACAATTTACGAAACTTTACATACATACATACATACATAATTGGCCATTACAACCCTTCAGTCAGGATTACGGCCTAGCTTCTCACACCACTCATGTTGTGTGCGTTAATTTTATACGTGAGTGGCGGGACCTACAGTTTAACGTCGACTCCGAACGACAGAATTTTTGAGAAACTTTTTCATGGCAGTTTTATTTTACTCTCAGAGTTTTTGCCAGAAATCTGCTGAGAGGAAGTCGCCGAAGAAATATTTTTTTTTTTTTTTTTCATATTTCCTTTTTGATGTCTGACCTGGGATACGAACCCAGGCTTTACGAATAGTAAGCCAACACGAAACTTTAGTTGCTACAAATATATGCTGCTTATAAATTACTCTGACCCAAATAAAAACGGGTATAAAAATTTTCAAAATTTATTTTTATTTTACATTGGTTTTGTTTTAATTTTTAATACTTTAATTTAAATTTATTTTCACTTTTTAATTCACTGCCTGCATTATTTATATTTTTTATTTACTTTCCGAAATCGAAAGTTTCACTTGCCTTTCACTTGTTTATTTCACTTTCATTTAAAATCCGCTTAATTTTCCTTGTTTTTTTAGTTTTTGCCAAACAAAGAATTTCTTTCGCACTTTAACCCAGAAACTCTAAAATAGAACTGAATCATTTCGATTGAAACCAACGGCTGGTAACTTTGTTAGGATGCTGTGGCTGTGTGTCCTGATTTGCTCTTACTTGGACTATAAAAACAAAACAGCTGATAGTAGACTTTACGGTGTGAGGCAAAATTGTGTGTTATAAGCAGTAGCGTAGTAGTGATTTATAGTTAGAGGATTTGTAAAATGTTAAAGAAATTTCTAAAGAGGATTTCTTATTATTTTCATATTGGGTGGTCTAGTGGGTAGTGTGCTAGACTATTAGCGTGAGGGTCGTCTTTTCGATTCCCACCAGAGACTCTGGTCTGTGACACTACACCGAGCATACGGCCAAAGTTACGCAGCTCGTATATAATTAAATATAATTTGTAATTATATTGTAATTAAAATATTAATAAAAATAAAAAAATATTTTCATATTCTCCAATTCAACAATTTTCTACAGAAGAATGACTGAGTACTTATTCATAATTTTTAAAAATATTGCATAGAAATATGTTCAAATATATTTCTTTTTATTTGCTAGGAAATTAACGAAAATTACAGTTTTTGAACTAGTCGAACATATTAATAAAAACAAACGTGTATTAGTTTACAATCATTCCGGATGTCAGATCTTTTTTCTTAAAATATACATTGTAGGGGTACCTTCAAGCCCTCTATACAAGGCTCAACATTCTGGAACTAAGTGCAACAATATTGCCACGAGATTAAGGAGATGTCCTCCAATTATCTGTATAGAAAACAGAATCGGTAGTGATAAATGTGCATGGGCCAAGATATCAAATGAAGCTGTTATAGAGGGATACGTGATAATTAAAATAGAGACAATAAAGTATCAAGGCGTAATGATTGATGCGTGATTGATGGGACATAGGGCTGCTTCTGATGATGAATGCTGCTGATGCTTGAGGAGAAAAAAATTATAAAAACAGCTTCTGTCAACGGTTATGGCATAATATATATGGGCATAAGAGGAAACCTAATATTTGCGATTCCAAGACTCTCTGCTTTAAGAGATTCGTACGTATACAGGACAGTATCTTAAAATCCAATTGCTATATACTCTGGCGAATGCCAATAGTTTTCCACGCGAAAGAATTTTACCGGATTTATAATAAGCAAAGTGTGCTTGAATGGAAATCACAGTAGTGTTCAAAATCTAATATCCATGTATGCTCTTATATCTTGTGTCAAAATGTGAACTGCAAGACCGCTCGGTGAACTGGATTATTACTTCACACAGTTCCAATCATGTTACGGATATTTCCGAAAAAATCAGCAAATTATGTCTCCAAACAGCACGGGTAAATTCAAAACAGCGAAAGATTTAACTTTAGAGTGTGAAAAATTCAACGAGGAACGCAATGCATTACAGGAGGTTTTTCGTTGCAGACCAGTTTTCAAAAAGCGATGACTATGAAGTCGCCATAGTCTAGTAGGTAGTGTGTTGGCTTATTAGACGTAAAGCCAGGGTTCGAGCCCCAGGCCAGACATCAAAACAAAATACAAAAATATATTTTTTCGGCGACTTTCTCTCAGCAGATTTCTGGCAAACACTCTGAGAGTAAATAAAATTACAATGAAAAGTTTTTCAAAATTCTGCCGTTCGGTCTGTTGTAGGTCCCAGCACTCATGTATAAAATTAACACACACAACATAAGTGGTGTGAAAAACTTGGTCGTAATCCTGACTGAAGGGTTGCAGTGGCCAATTATGTACGTTATGTATGTATGTAATTACAGCGATGTGTCAATTGAGTGACAAGTGTAATGCCTTAACTAAACTGTACTGAACAACAACACTGCTTTTCACAGACCATAACTTGACGAATTTTACATCGTGACTTGAGCCTGCACCCATACAAATGTCAACCGAAACAGGAACTAAAGGTAAATGACCATAAACAACGATGTGTCCGCGCTGAATGGACTACAGACACTAATTTTCATCGAAAAATCATCTTCAGTTGTAAGGCCTCTTTCTGAAGTCATGGAAAGAAGAGAAGCCTTGGCAAATATTTGATTGGCGTTATATGCTGCAGAGGCCTTTAAAATGAATAAAAAATTTCGAATGATTTCTCCCATACACTTTGTTTTATATAAATTTCAAGATTAGAAGCACTTAAAAAGACTCTGCATTTGTTTGTAGTAGCTGACATAAGTTGTACGATAGCGTTACTTGGTAAAATTTAATATCAAATGATATTGAAATTGACTGAACCAATTTGAAAAGAAAAGCTAATTCGCCACCTTTTTACAGTATTTTACAACGCTCCTGTATTTTCTCTTAAATTTTCAAAAAAGTAATGCGCATGTCTACTCTATTCTTCTCCAAAACACGATATTCTCTTAAATCGTAAAACTAATATAAAAACCCGGTTAATAGTTCCGGATTTTGAGTTATTTTTGTTGTTATTGCTTTTTAAGTTTTATGCCCTATAAAATGCGTAAGATTATTTGCTTTTCTCGTATTGTGTTTTTTTGTTTGTTTTTGTTTTTGGTGTTGTTTTTTAGTTTTTTATTTTTCTTTTTGTGGGATTTCTTAAATGAAATGAATGAAAAGAAACCCAAAGAATTTCGATGTCTTATCAGCTGTTGGCACTTTAAACGTGTTAAATCAGTCATGATGTTTGGAAAATTGTTGGTTTGGCAGAATATATCAATGACTGGAGATGGATAGATGAATGGGTATAGTATGAAAGGCTGAATAGAAGAGATGAATTCATGAATGTTTATGTCTAAAATTATGCGTATAAATGGATTGATGACTTTGTATGGAACTGACAGTCAGACGGACAGACAGACATCAATTCAATTCAATAAAATAAAGTGTGGAAAGAATAAAAAAAACCAATTTTGAAAAGCATTTATCACACGATTAACTATTTATTATTTGATAAATGTGATGACAATAAATTTAAGGATTTCATTTATTTTCTTATCTTTTGGATTTTTCAATTTAAAAAATCGAAAACAATATGTTCAGAATATAAATGAGAATTTCTTGTTTTAAAAGAGAAGAAAAGAAGGAATTATTGTTCATAGCATATGATATTATAATTGCAAGCGTATATGTAATCCTAGAGTGAAAGACAAGAATCTCATTATTGAAGCTTTTCGAAAAATTTTTCGAAACTGTTTGCCTGCCTTCTTAGAAATAAACGTTTTAACGAAGTATAGTTGTTATTAGCAGCGTGTGTTAGTAGTTGTTGTATAAACCATAAAGTATTTGCGGCATTTATTTACGCGCAACTTAAGTTATAATGTGAATCTGGGTGTTAAGAGGGTTACATTTTAAATGGTAATACAAAACGAAAATAAAATTTAAATTTAGTTGCGGCAGCTGAAACAACCATCACTTAATTATTTCCATAATTTCATATGAAGTGCTTATAAATAAAGTTCTGTAGAGAATTAAGTCTTCACAGTCATTACATACATACATAATTGGTGATTACAACACTTCAGTTAAGATTACGACTTATCTTCTTACACTGCTTATGTATAAAATTAACAAGAGTGGCCGATTCCGAACGACAGAGTTTGGAGAAGCTTTTCATGGCAATGTTATTAACTCTTAGAGGTTTTGCCAGAAATTTGCTGAGAGGAAGGCGCTAAAGATATTTTTTAATTTTTCGTTTTGTAGGAGAAGTCTAACCTGGGCTTTGAACCGTGGCCTCACGTCTGATAAGCCATCACACTACCTCTACAGACTACAGCGATTTGAAAAAATCATTAAAAGATGTAAAATCGAACACTGTCCGAAGAGAAGTGATAGTGGAAGGCACAATTTAAGAGAACAAGGATGCGGGGAGGAAATAGCTCTTAAGTTGTTGAGTTGAATTCTTCTACGTTCACTAATACTGAAGATGTAAAAACGGGAATCTGTGTCATGTAATTGTGTTCGAAATCTCTTCTACATATCTGAGATACAAAGTGTCTGACGAATATTGGGACTCCATATGTCTCAAAGCTGGATCACTACGTAAACAGTGTTCCCTGTCCTAAATTCATTATTATTTGTTGCATCTATACGATTAAAATTCGTCTATTTGATCCAGGTTATTTCTTATCAAGTGCATTACTGTCGCCTTAGTCTAGAAGGTAGTATAATGGCTTATTAAACGTGAGGCCACGGTTCAAACCCCAGGTCAAACATCGAATTACAAAAAAATATTCCTTCGGCCACCTCCTCTCAGCAGATTTCTGGCAAATACTCTGAAAGTAAAAATAAAATTGCCATGAAAAGTTTCTCAAAAAATCTGTCGTTCGGAATCGACTTTAAACTGTAGATCGCGCCACTCATGTATAAAATTAATACAGTTGTGAGAAAATTGAAATGTGCTACGTAAACTGGCCAATGACATACGTAGACAAGCTTTCGGTTGGAAAACGAGGTTCGCAGTCTGCTTTTTTGCTGGAAAAGCAGTCTTGAAGTGTAGTTAACCACATTTAAGGATAGGATGAAACACTTAAGCAAAAATCGTAGTGATTAGAATAATTTTGTAAGAACAAGCCATCTCATGCAACATGAGGTTGCAGTTATTGGTTTTATGTTACTTAAAAGAAAATCCGTCATTAAAATACATCATATCTTTCTTAAAAACCCTAAAATTCATCAGAAATTAAATGTTTTAGATTATTAAATTTAAATACTATTCTAATAAAAAACATTACATTTAAAAAGAGTTTTTTTTTGAATTGGCATTCACACACTAAACTGCTAGACAATATGCCTGTGGACTACAGCACCAGATAGCAGATCGTATTACATATTTCTGCCAAAACGAATCTGGCAAAAGGAAACAAATGCTGGAAAAATATAAAAAAATATAAAAATTATGAAAAAGCGATAGAAAATGGAAAATAAAATATGAACTCAAGAAACTCATTAAAAATATTTTAGAATTTATTTTGAATTTTGGGAATTTATGTTACAGATAACAACAAAAACAAGTTAAAATAAATAAAATACAATACATTTTTGTTTAATGTTGTTGTCATTGTTGTTTTTCTTCTTTTATTTATTTATACATATACATTTGAAAATGTGTGTTTGTTTGTTTGAACGTGTAGTGTGCACATCCACTTGTATATGACATGGCAACTCCAACATTTGATATCTTTCTAATCCACTGACACATGTTTGAATTAAACGTTTATTTTGACGGCGTCATACGTTTTTCAGTGTACCATGTACTTTTACTTACAATTCAGTTAGTGTGAATCCTTCGACAAATAAACTTGAAGTTAAGTTATAAAAATAACAAAAGGATTTTTATTGAAAACACTAAAAACGTTTTACACTTCTTTTTGTAATTATCGGAGTGCCCTTATAATTGTTGCAGACCTGATCCCTTCCATTCCATTATACAGTGGTAAACCATTGAAACTGTCACATTGAGTATCATAACATATTACATACATACATACATACATACATAATTGGTCATTAGAACCTTTCAGTTAGGATTACGACCTAGCTACTCATCCAACTTATGTTATGTTTGTTAATTTTATGTAAGAGTGGCATGACCTACAGTTTAAATTCGTCTCCGAACGACAGATTTGTGAGAAACATTTTCATGGGAATTCTTATTTACATGCTTTTTTATATGGTTGCCATGTATTCATAACAAATGTAAAATTGTATTTCAAAAACTAAAAAATAAAAATAAACAAAAAATGGTCTTTCAAATGTGTCGAAGGCAATATTATAACCTGAAGCAGCGAAGCAAATCGGGTCTCCTCTAGTGCTCAATTCCTTTGTAGGTGGAATGTAATACCACTCATATTTATTTTAATATCATTTAATGTATGTGTGATGCGAAACAGATGATCAAGAACTTATCTGAATTTTTGTTATAGAAAAAGAAGACTGTTTTCAAAAAAGAAAGAAACAAATTTCTATACATTAAAATAAATAGAAGAATTATTAAATATGAAAAATACATCAAATTAAAGTTTGTTTTATACAAATATTAGTTGTTTTCATATTTACACAACTTTTTACTGCAGAATATTTTGCATAATAGAGCTCTAGTGTTAAAAGATATCAAAAATAAAACACTGAAATAGAAATAAAATACTAAACAAACAACATTTGAACAAACCAACAGGTTTCGTTACTAATTACAATTTACAATTTACAATTTATGTTGTTTAATCTCATCGTGAATGCCTTATTTAGCCAACTAATTTATAAAGGTCCCAGTAATTTATTTCTTAGATTCACATCACACATGCAAAACAAAGTGAGTTTCAGGTTTCGCATTCTAAATTGTTTTCTATTAGCCAATGAAACTCGAATTCACAGCAGATTTCGAGCCACCTAAAAGAGGAACATGTTCAAACTTTCGGTCATCAAATCGATAAACACCTTTTCTTTGCTGCCTGCGGATAGATAAACTCGATTAAACATCGTTCAGTATATTTAACACACAGTCATTTATAATCACAAATATTACCAGCTTTTTATTAAACTTGATTCGCTTATTAGACGTGAGGTCATGGTTCAAACAACATTTCTCCGGCGACTTCCTGTTTGTAGATTTCTGGCAGCAGCTCTGAGAGTAAATAGAAATTACCATGAAAAGTTTCACAAAAATCTGTCATTCCCAATCAACTTTAACTGTATGCCCTCCACTCATGCTTAAAATTAACACACACAGCATAAGTGGTGTGAAAAAATAGGTCGTAATCTTGACTGAAGGGTATGTATGTGATTACGATTGCAATAATTTTTTTCTAATTATGTGGTCGCTTTATGTGAACAATATAACTCAAAGATTGGCCTGACAAAGTTCTGTAGTTTATTGTTGGTTTCAATAGATGTTTCGGTTCCATATAACAAAATCAGGAGACTATTGCTTTTGAAGAGACCTACTTTTGTATAGACGCTGATTTGATTAGACCATGAGACCTTATATAGGCCAGTAAATGTGTTTATAGCGGTTTTAAGTTTGTGTAATAAATCAGAATTTAAAGTTGATGAAATCTGTGATTGATACTAATAACGATTTGGTATTGATCATAAGACCGTATTGATTTCTAAACCGTATTTACTTGCTATTGTATCGTCAGACCAACGTTTAGACAGTAAAATAATATGTGCCGGCATTTATATGTTCTATTCGCAAATGGTGCCACTATGTATGAGGACTGTTGATTAGCGAAAATAGATTTTCTCAATTATAATTTCATTTATGACTGTGAGGAATAGCAATTGCGATACAGTATTGCTTTACAACTGACCTTACATATATGTATAATTATTTCGTTGCCATGATTTATGACGCTTACAGAACGCTAATAGATTAGATTACAGATTTTGTTAAAAATGCTTTTCTACCAATAGCTTTCAAAAGGCTTTGGTGGTTAGTTCAATCAAATGCCTTGTAAACGTCAGTGAAATTCTTACAGAGCGACTCTTGTTTTTTGATTCTATTATAAATCGCAAGGCAGCAATATGGTCAACAGCTTGCTTGCTTGCTCTGCATACTATTAAGTACGATTTTGAAAAAGATTTTCAAGCAGCAACATGGAATCATACTACCTCTTCAATTCTTGCAGTCATTGAATTCCCTGCAGACAATTTAAAGGAAATGCCACAGTTTTCCATATTTTCTAGAATAGGTTAGTTTAATTTAGGTTGGAGGACGTGTACTTGTCAATTAAGACAAGTACAGTACGGAGGTCGAATTGACCCATTGTACAACGTCCTAGTTTCTCACACCACTTATGTTGTGTGTGTTAATTTTATACATGAGTGGTGAGACCTACAGTTTAAAGTCGACTCCGAACGACAGATTTTTGAGAAACTTTTTCATGGCAATTTCATTTACTCTCCGAGTTTTTGCCAGAAATCTGCTGAGAGGACGTCGCCGAAGAAATACTTTTTTATTTTGTCTTGATGTCTGGCCAGGGGCTCGAACGCTGGCTTTACGTCTAATAAGCCAACACAATACCTACTAGACTAAGGCGACTTCAGAATAAGTTGTGCAAACTTTGTGCAGATAATTTAAACGGCCTTTAAACGGTCCATAATTTGATATTTATTTATACTTTTCATACTCTATTCTATAATTACGTTTAATTATAAGTATTTTTATGATATATTTTAGCACAAATATTTAAATTCTGTAAAAGACTTCACTTCTAAAACAATTCACAATTGTCTGAACTTAAATTAATTTTTCTTAACCACAAAAATATTTCACTTCAATTTGCTAAACCATGAAGCATTTTATATAAAAGGATTACGGGTATCGTTTTGGTAAATACCAGCAAAAACCAGACATGAATAGACGACACATTTTATGTCTATCTTAGCAGCTGTTAGTTGTCAAATTAATTTTAAGCGCAGCCAATTTGGTCCCGACTTAATTCTATAATTAAGTGTTGGGAATAAAACAAACAACAACAAATAAAAAATAATAAAAAAAATAAGCAACAATAACAATTTTTTATACCAACGTAAACTTGTGAACAAACAAATTTCATAAACCCGTGTTATTTGTTAGGATCAAATACAATACAGTGGGAAAAAAATTTAATGGACCCATCATAAATAACACGGCACTTCAGAAATTAAGTAACAATTTTCCCTTTCATATTTTGCTTCTTTTTTTTTTAAAGGTCAAAGTTTATATTTGTTGACCCTTGTCTATCACATTTAAAATTCGAGAGACCCACACAAAATGCAAAGATGAAAAGGAAAACCGTTGTGCAGAAAATTTGTGGAAAAAACACTGGAAAAATTATCATAAAACCGTAATAAATAAAGAAAACATTACGCAATTTTCTTTTGTTACAATATTTTTTGTTCTGTTTGTGTTGCTACAAGCATTGTTATTCCAGTTACAATACTTTTAATCTTAACAATCTAAAGTTAAAACGAAATGAAAATCGTAACAATTCCAGCATTACAGCATTATGTAGGAGAAAAACATAAAGACATGGGCTGCCTGAGGTGAACATTTTTTTAACAAATTCGTTGATTCGTTGTTCATGCTTCCCACAGCAAATGATGATGATTATGATGATGACGTGCAGAAAAATTCACACACTTGGCTTGAACAAAACCATTTTGGTTTAACCATTTAACCATCATTGTTTTTTTTTCGTTATTCCAGGGCAAATTCCTAAATGGCGGTCAATTCAATTGTACGCTATGAAAAACTGTGACCGTGTGGCCAACAATTGGTCAAAAATTTTTTGATGTTGTAATTGTTTTATAAGCACAAAATACATTTCATTAAAATAACTTGGAGCTGTTGTGGCATTAAAATTTATGTGAAATGTTGTACTGGTACTGTAAAATAAATTTTAGCACCGTAATGGTTTTTAAGACAAATTGGCGAAATTAAAAGAGTATTCATTTAAATGACAGCATGATTATTATATCGCAATGCGACTGTTCCATTGCTTCTAAAACGGCTTCTGCTCTAGCGAAATAAGGGGATTTGTTTTCGAAAATCGACAGATTTTTTAGAAACTTTTCATGGCAATTTTATTTATTCTCAGAGTTTTTGCCAGAAATCTGCTGAGAGGAAGTCACCGAAGAAATATTTTTGCATATTTCGTTTAGTTGGAGATGCCCGACCTGGGGTTTGAACCGAGGCCTCATGTCTAATAAGCCAACACACTACCTACTAGACCACGGCGACTTCAACATAAGTGTTGTGAGAAACTAGGTCGTATTCCTGACTAAAGGGTTATAATGACCAATTTTGACATGTGTATGTATGTGTGTTTCCGAAAATCTTTCATTTATACATTGTACTCATCTTTCTCGCAGAGCATGTTCGTATGAGGGTTGATTGGCCACTAGGTTCTACTATATTTGCGTGTGGAACGCTCTTGTCGCAGAAGTTTTCCGGTCACTTACGATATGAGTTTAAATCCATCCCGCCTCCCTCATAATGTGAGTATTGGTTGTCCACAAGATAAAGCGCTTTTGAATACATCGGGTGAGTCATCTATCGGTCTATATTTGAATCATCCATTATTTCGAATCTGGCAATATTTATGTCATTTAGTATATTATCTCCACTGAACGTAATGACTCAATTTGCGCTTGAGCAACGTTGGAATGTATTGGAAATTTATTTCCAAAACAAAGACAATTGGTCGGAAATTGCACGACAATATCGTACAATATTTGGTTAAATTTCAAACCGTTTTTATTTCCTTGAATATTTAAATTTAAACTTTTAAATGGACCACCCTTTATATTCAAGCACTTTCATTCTCTTCATTTAATTTCTTCGCTTACTAGCCACTTGTTCTATCTAAAAAGTCTTTAAATTTTGCTTCCACATCAAAAATCTTAATGTTGTCCACACAGAGAAAATTTTTTTTTTTTAAATTAAAACATTTTAATGGTAATTTCTCTCCATCCATTAATGTTGATTTTGCTTTACGTTTCAATTAAACATCCAATTAAGCATCTGCATAAAATTCTTGAATTTTTTTTTTGCTTATATTCCTGGTTCTTAAACTAAAATTCGCTTCCGTCATGGCATCGAGAAATTGTTTTACTTCCTGTCACATTTAAACTCATTATCATATTGACTTTCCGACAACTACAACTACACGAGCAACTACAATTACATGAGAATTTATATGTAAATGGAATTAAAAGAAAGAAATAACAAAAAAATAACTGTAAAATTAAGTGTGGTTTTTTTGCAAGTCGATTATTTCACATCCTCATTCCTATCTCTCCTGTCTGCCACAGGATCATAAAAATATAGAAAAAATGTTGATTAGGTCAGGATGGTTGTTATACATCATCCATCTTTTCACTCACTTTGGAATTAACGTCTTAACAATGGCTAAAATAACTTGTGGCAACAATAACAACAACCACAACATCATGTACTGCTACATACATACATATATAATGAAGCTTAAGAACCGATTGATGTTTTGTAAATTAATTAAACGATAAAAAAAATGGAATGAAAATGAGTAACAAAATAAGAAATATTCTTGGAATTTTTACTGCACAATAAAAATAAAAGAAAGCATGTACCAGCCCAGCTTAAAACATAGTAACGAACTAAAAATTGCTGTTCCTTAAGGCCTAAGATGACGATTATTTGCTATTGTACTTGTTGATACTGTCGCAAATATGTACATTAATGTGGCACTACATTTGGTTGCAACAACTAAGATTATAAAACAAAATTTGCATAAACTTAAACAAAATCCATAAATCGGGTCAAATTCGATAAAATTTAAAAAGGAGGTTTTTCAGACCTAGTAGGCTGGTTATCTATTGTACCAAGGATTCTAGGACGGAGATCTAGCCGACAAAGCTAATTGTTTTCTTCATATGAATGTGCTCCACATAGGTTAGGTTAGGTTATAGGACGTGTACTTGTCAATTAAGACAATAACAGTACCCGGAGGTCGAATTGGCCAATTGTACAACGTCCTAGTTTCTCACACCACTTATGTTGTGTGTGTTAATTTTATACATGAGTGGTGGGACCTACAGTTTAAAGTCGACTCCGAAAGACTGATTTTTGAGAAACTTTTTTTTCATGGCAATTTTATTTACTCTCAGAGGTTTTGCCAGAAATCTGCTGAGAGGAAGTCGCCGAAGAAATACTTTTTGTATTTTGTCTTGATGTCTCGCCTGGAGCTCGAACCCTGGCTTTTAGGTCTAATAAGCCAACACACTACCTACTAGACTACGGCGACTTAATTGTGTACGGCGACTTATTTGGTAGGTGACTGGCATTTTTTGGTCGATGATTTGGATTTTTTGGTCGACGACTTGAATTTTTTGGTCGATGACTTGCATTTTTAAACGTTGGCTTTGCTTTTTTTTAGTAAATGACTTTATTGGAATGAAAAGTTTTTCAAAAAGCAGTCGTTCAGAGTTTACTTTCAACTGTAGAACAACATTAACAACCATAACGTAAGTGTTATTGTATATATATGTAAACACTGTTCACTATTCTTAAAAAAAGAAATACGCTTTAAAAGGCACTTTAACAAGCGTCACACAACTCTTACAAAACAAATCATACCAATCCTCTTAAGGTAGTGCCACAAGAAAAGCGGCATTAAATGATAAACAAAATTTGTTGCAAAATTTAAAATTTTTAAATGGTACTGAAGTATAACTGAAAGAGTACTTTCTCGTATCAAATGGTACTTTTGTAAAAAAAATATTTATTTATATTTAATACACATACGAAACGGAACAAAAAACTAACGGCACATACAAAACAAAAAACAGCTGATTCGGAAAGTAATAGAACGCAAAGTCCCCGTTTAGTCAAACTTCGACGGAACGTACGTTCGTTTTTAGTATATGAAGAGGGTGCTCATTACTTTTCACCTTCTGAATACGTATGTACGTTTCGAAGTCAGCATTACGTCGAACATGAAAGGAGTACTGAAAGCGTCGCAGGTGTACTGTTAATGTTGTGTTTTTTCTGATAAGAAAAATATTGACACTGCTGTTTAAAGAGTAATACTGTAGTAATGTTATTGTGATTTCAGTTATTTGATTGCATACAAGCTAGTAAAGATTTTAAGAAGGAAATTTTGCATGAGTTTAATCAAAAAGCCTGAGTAAAAGATTTTGATTGATGAAATTTGTGTTCAAATGTTTTTTTAAGTTTTTTAAGCTTGTCTTTATATTTAAGACGTTTTTTTATATTTTAAATATTTTTCAAAATGAATATTTTTTTCTACTTTTCTTATTGTTTCTTTTATATAATTTAATTGTAATTTTTTTTATTTTTATCTATTTTCTTTTTATACCCGTGAAAAATTTCATATTCGTTGCAAAATAGAAATTTTTAAATGGTATTGAACTACAACTTGTATCAAAAATATTTCATTATACTAAATACAAGTACGGAATGGAAAAGAAAAACTAACGACTTATACATATTTCTTATATACAAAAAAAAGAGTGTATTCGAAACGTAAAAGCCCCGTTTAGGCAATTTTCAACGGAACATAACACAAAGTACGTTCATTTCAGCATATGTACCGAATACATTATGTTACCGAAATTATATTACGGTTCGGGAAGCGTTCTCATTGCTAAAAACGAATATACTTTGCACGGACGTTGGGCTAACCGCGGCTAAAACTAATTCTACCTTTAGCATTATGTTGAACATGTTGCTAAACCATTAATGCTTAAAAAGTGCAAACCATAAAATATGTAATAATAAAAAAGTACTGAAAGCGTCGCGGAGGTACTATGGTATTTTTTCAAATGTAAAAGTACTGAAAAAGTACTAAATTACTGAATTTTTCAACACTGATATACAAACCCATTAAGTTGTTCATGTCAAAGCAACTACAAGAGAACAAAACAAAAATAAAAGAGAACACAGAATCCAGAAAAAAAATAATGCAGAATACCACAGGCAACAAAAAACAGAAAGAAAAGCAAAATAATCTCACAATCAAGTGAACAAACAAACTATTTGATCAAGTCTGTACTCACTCTACTATTACTATAACAAACACAAAAAATAAAAACCAACACTATAAAGACTTAATAACAATAATACAACAAACAACAACAAAAATTTTAACGTTTACCACCAAATTCAATGGCATTTGTTTTATACTCACTAAACGTAAAACGTAAATTTGTGTGTTGAGTTGTGTGATCCCATCTTTGGCCAACACTTAAAGTGTAACTTCAATGAAATTAAATGTAAACAATGAAATGAGTTTACAACAACAACAAAATAACACCAATATCATGCAACTGAAATAATACCACCAAGCAAATGAAATTGAAATCATATAAAAATGACCTCAAGGGTATCCCATACAAAATAATAATCGTGGGAGTTAATACAGCTGTTGACTCCTAATTAGATACATATTGTTAGTTTTTTGTTTGTAAAACGATGTACATATATTATAAACTACAATTTAAAATTTTCATTTCATTTTATTACTTTTCTTGAAAATCGTATATTTTTGTAGTACTCACACTGCGCGTTACATGGAAACATACGACTTTAGTCGCCCCATGCATATGTGGACGATCTTCTTGCAGAAATCACAATATAAACATGCTCACTAAATTTAGTTTCCAAAACAACAGCCTAAGATATAACCCAAGCGCTCTATTCTAGTCATGATCAGATAACATATTCCTGCCTCGAAAATTACAGAATTACACACCAATTATGTTGTGTGTGTTAATTTTATACATGAGTGACTGGGCCTACAGTTTAAAGTCGACTCCGAACGACTGATTTTTGAGAGACTTTTCATGAAAATTTCAATTACTCTCAGAGTTTTTGCCCGAAATCTGCTGAGAGGAAGTTGCCGAAGAAATATTTTTACATTTTTCGTTTTGTCTGATCTATAATTTGAATCGAAGCCTCGCGTCTAATAAGCAACCTACTTAACAACAACGACTTCAACATAACAACTGGCTTAATCGGATTGTAGCTTATAAGTGTTATTCATACCTTCATTACAGAATTTCACATCCTGTTGTAAAAGTTGAGTTCATTATTGAACACAATTCTGTAATAAAAATGCTTACCTTTCGCCAGTTTCACTTACCTCTGATCAGCTTTAGTTCTTGTACAATTTTCCGAGTAGTCGAAGGACAAAGTCCAACAAGTCAATCGAAATCGAAATGAAATTTCAGGTCTTCCTCAAAATTTCTCATTGCAACATCAATAGTGGCAGGACCTACAATTTAAAGTCGACTACGAACAACAGATTTTTGAGAAACTTTTTCATGAAAATTTTTATTTACTTTTAAAGTTTTACCCAGAAATCTGCGGAAAGGAAGCTGCCGAAGAAATATTTTTTCATATTTCGCATAGTTTAAGCTGTATGGGCTGGTGTTTGAACCGTGGTCTCATATCTAATAGGGCAATACACTACCTACTACTACCTACCAGACTACAGCTTGAAAATATTCTCTTAAGTATACAAAAAAATTTCATATGTAATAAGACAAAGAAACTAAATCTAATTAGCTGACATCAACTGTATTTTTTATTTTAAATGCTGTTTTTGTGAAACGCAATTCTATCGCATTCGAATTTGTCGCTTCTGCTGAAGAATGCCTTCTAACAGATTTTTGTTTGTTTTTTTGGTGTTTGTGGTATGTTATTATACGTAAAGATCCCACGCTTCATAACAATAACAATAAAAATAAAACGTTAATAGAATAATAAAAACACCGCTTATACTCCCTCATTCACTTACAAGTACACACTCAATGTATTCGCCTTTTAAATGTGTACCTTTGAGACAAAAGGGCAACTTGACCAAAACCGACAACTTAAATGCTCAATGAATTTATTTTAAAGATAACCCACAACCAAAACACAATGTCTGAGAAGCTAGTGGAATTACCGTCATTGTTGTTACAAATTTTAGGGGTAATGGTAATGTCTGGAAATATTGTATCAATATTATAATGGGTATAGAAGTCGCCGTAGTCTAGTAGATAGTGTGTTGGCTTATTAGACGTAAAAGCGAGGGTTCGAGCCCCAGGCCAGACATCAAGACAAAATACAAAAAGTATTTCGTCGGCGACTTCCTCTCAGCAGATTTCTGTCAAAAACTCTGAGAGTAAATGAAATTGCCATTAAAAAGTTTCTCAAAAATCTGTCGTTCGGAGTCGACTTTAAACTGTAGGTCCCACCACTCATGTATAAAATTAACACACATAACATAAGTGATGTGAGAAACAAGGACGTTAAGTCAATTCGACCTCCGGGTACTGTACTTGCCTTAATTGACAAGTAGACGTCCTCTAACCTAACCTAACCTAACCATAATGGGTATATAAAGTTGTTTGTACTTTTTAGATACATTTTATAAAATCATTACGAATGTTAAATTTGTGTCATGATTCCTCGTGATTCTGTTGTAGAAGTCTGTACAGTTAATAAATATTGAAAGGGGCAACACCTTTTGTCCTTCTGTAATTTTTAAATGATTCGATTAATATATATCTCCATATGTTCTGTACTCATTCTCAGTACTCTTTAACCGTAGATCGAGCCTTAAAAAACTTCATAATTCTAGCTATGTATCACTTTTGATACATACTTTTATTTCATAGAATTTTCGTAATTATTGATAGATTTTGATACAAAATTTAAATGTTTTTATTTATTTTAATTCATTTTAATAAAACTATTTTACATTATTGCATTTTGTTATCACTTTTATGAATTTTGCGCCAAAAATTTTTGACATGATGTACATTGCAGCATGGTTTTTTAAATAAAAATTAAATACTTCATATCAGCTTGGTTTTATTTTTTTTAAATGGTGACAATTTGACATCTAGCACCCTTGCTTTGTGGCGATTTATAAGTTTCCAAATGTTTAGATGAAACAGCTTATTGTCACTCCCATCATAAGGCTTCCAATCGAGGGCTAGCCCAACCCGGATGGCACAAACCATATTTTATATTATATTTCGCTAGAAACATTTGTTGTCCATGTTATGTGAGGTAAAAAAGTTTGCTGTTGCAATAGAACATCTATTATGTCAATAACAATGCTCTCTCTTTCATTCCTCTCTGGTTTCCCGGATACAAGTTTCTCCAAATACGGCCATAAGTAGTTGTTACGCATGTAGCATGTAGTTGAATCTAAAACTGCCAATTCGATTCCGGTGGACCACGAAATTTATAAGACTATAAAATTTAATTAGTAATTAATCTACAGCGATAAAATTATTGGGTATATTAAAACCTGAAAGACTTTCATCTTTTTTTCGAAAAGGCGTAATTGATGTAAATATATCATCAGATCCAAGTAGCACATTATTAAAGCGAATGATTCTGTTATCTCATACGTACATAGAGAAAACAGCTGCTAGCAATCTGCTTGAAAATTGGTAACATATTTCCCCCCCCCAAACTGCTAATACGGCTCTCTATTCCAAGTAGTATCATCTTTTTCGATTAACGTCCTATTGTCATGTTTGCAGCTGTCAATACTTGCCTCAGTTCACAAGAGGAGCTTCTGTTTTCTTCTTCTTCAGAATCTTCAGTAGTAGGAATATTACATATATATATGTACATATTTAATCGGTCATTACAACCTTTCTTTGTAAACTGAAAATGTCTGACCTGAGGTTTGAAACTTGGTCTGACGTCTAATAGGCTAACATAGTGCATACTAGACTACGACTACTTCAATCAATATCGAGAACTGAAAATTCCACTTTTTTACTTTCATCCAATACTTAACTTTTAATTCCTTATCAAATATCATAAATAATGTATTATTCCCGATAAAACTTCTCAAAGTCTTTTGAAAACTTAAAAAAATTATACACAAAACACCAAAGAATCCCTAGGAAAGTCATATGTATCAAAAATGATACATAAGATAGAATTATTAAGTTTTTGAATTTTTTAAGTCCTGCTCAAAATTTTCTTTTTTTATTTGGTTCAATTTTTTCAAATAACGATAATCACAATACTAACGAATTCAAAAAATATCAGACATCTAACTTTTTCTGAATTAAAGTTATATAGCCTCAAAAATTGAAATGTATCATTTTTGATACAAAGCTCGATCTACGGTTAATGCTGGTTGGGAGTTTTCAATATCTTGCCAGTTATCTTTTCATAATAGATCATACGAGTTCATTTTCAATTCGATTGAGATCTGAACTTTGAACTGACTACATCATTGTAAGTAACGTTTCTTTTTCAGCCAGTTTTGCACCACTTTTAAATGCGGATTCGGGTCATAATCATCCCGAAACATGATGTCCTCCTTAGCAGACATCACTTGTCCTATTGCAACAGGTAAATTTTCGTTCAGAACATTTACGTTTATTTCATAAAACCTTCTACCAAAACAATTAATTTTTTCCGGATGCTATTGCGAAGATTTACCTGTATTGGTCAAGAATTAATTGATGTCATTTGAATTAAATTGAGTTAATTTAGATTTATCTCATCACAGAACATGCGTCTAACCCTACGTGATCCAGACGTCAGTGATGCCATTGGCGTTTTGAGTATTTTTTTATATGGGAGATAGCTAACACCCTTGAGTTCATAGCTCTCAATTGTTACATTAGCTATATAAACTGATAGATTTTCTCAACCTAATTTTGCATTTCCGCTCCTCCAGCCACTAAAGACTGCTCCATGTGCATTACATCAATTGGGCTTTTAATTTTGCCATGATCAGTGACCAGTACCCCCTATTTTTCATGATTTTTATTACCTGAGGTTGGGAAAGTTTTAATTCCTTTGCACTTCTCGAGTCGATTTTCTTAATTGAATTCTTTTTTCCACTTCAACAATTATTTCGTTATTACGCTGCCTTATTTTAACAAAATCTAAAAAATTAACTGCTTATTAAGGCCTTAAAGAGGAAAGACATAATTTTGGCAACGGCTTGCATTAAAGACATGTAACGGTTCTTAGGCCAGATTAGATTAGCTTATATTGCGGACCCTCTCTAAGGAAGACATCAAACTTAGGCCAGCATTTATGCCCACTGTGATATAATTAATTCTATACGGGGGTCAACCATTTACTAGAGAAACCATCCCGAGTCCAAAATAAGTATATTAGAGGGTTCGTTCATAGATGTCAGAAAATGAGAGACCAGAAAACTCCGTCCTTCATGACAAGGGCAGGGTACTGACAAATAAGGTAAAAGACAATCTGTTCCCCCTACTCAGACCCACAGTTCCTGCAGAAGTCATTAGCTGGAATGCTAGTTTTTCGCTTTTTAAATTGAAAAATGTCAGCAAGTGGAAAAGTGAACACAATAGTTTTATTTGATTCCATTACAACAATTCTTATTTCGAAAGTTATTGTTGTTGTTCGGTGTTAATTATTCCTGTACTTATCATTTCGTACTATACAGAGGTATATTTTACTTAAATAACAGAAAAAAGGACGATGATTTTAAAATGTGCACTTTTGCTCCATAGTGCAAATGAGATCATAATCATGATTAAATCATAATAATGATTAAACAGCCAAGGAAATGTCTGAAGATTTTTCACAAACCTTAAGCACCATGCTTAATGCAACAAAAGTTGCAAAGGAATTCTCTAAAATTTTTCCAAATAAAAGAGGGCTCAGATAGTCTAAAATGTCGAGAATATTGAATTGAACTTTCATATGCTGTCCTGCAGCATGGAAAAGAATCTTGACTAATAAAACCATGACACGATTTATGGGTATTTTCGCTGCAAAACCAAATTAAAAGATCAATTAAGATTAAGGGATACCCATAGTTGGTATACTTCCATGCTCTTGCGTCAAATGCCATACTTACACACCAGTTCTCCCAATATCTTGGACACCGTTTAGTGTTTTAATGACGAAGAATCAAAATTTGGTAGAACGCTCTTTGAATGAATCAAGGGCATATTAACATACATTTTTTAAATTGTTTTAATTATTTATTTAATAAATACATTTATAACTACAGTAATATTCTTAATCTAAACAGATTTCTATGTTAACATAAAAAGAAATGAAAAGAAATTATTAAATTATCAAATAAAATTAATTAACAAATCGAAACGATTTTAATAAATAACAATTACAATAAATTAAGCAAGATAATGTGGGTTATTAATTGATAATAATACGCATATAAATTATGAAATATAAAACTGTATTCATTTAATAACAGAACTTTAACAGCAATTAAACAGTGGTGGCCAACATAATTGGATAGAGAATAGAAATAAATTTTGAAACATTTTTTGTACATATTTTTTCATCCTTCTGTTCTAGGAAAACAAATTAAATCAATTTTCTTAAGTAAATCATATTCTATTAATTGTATTACAGTGTCCCTGTATATATAGCCGCCTACTGTTTAAATTATCAACATTTATAAATAAAATATTATAAATTTCTATATACAAATTGAGAAAAATAAAAAATAAAATAAACTACACTGCTGGAGAACATCTCGCTGTCAACTAAGGTGTTGACACCAATAAACTCTGTGATGAATGATGTTTTAAACTGATAACGTATGTATGAGCACAAGACACTGCCATTTCATGCAACATGGCATTCTACTCTAAACGTCGTAACGATGGCTATGAGTATGACGTTGATGTTGTTGCTGTTGTTGAAATTATCGTTGCTTATGCTGATGAAATGCAAATATTTTACGCGCTAATGGCAATGGCATTGCCGTGGTCATAGAACTGATTGTGTTAGTTTTAGCGGTTGTTGCAGTTGAACTTGGTATCGCATAGAATTGCGGCATTTGCCTGGAAGTCGTTGTGACATCTAAAGTATTGCTGCCGCTAATAATAGTCATGGTATCTGTATGTGACATTTGGGCTTTATTTGTGGAATTGCTTTTGTCTACTTGTACGACGTGAGTATCATTCAACAGAGAGTGTGTTATAGTGTCACTTGCAGCAACAGTTGTTGTATCGTAATCCTCATATTCTTCATCTTCATATTCATCGGATTCAGTGTGTATCTCTTTAGAGTCATCCTCCTCTTCTTCTTCTTCATTCTCATTTTCATTTCCTTTATTTGAAATTATTTTCATTTGTTGTAGTTGTTGTCTTTGTTGCATTCTTGTTGGAGGATTCAATGATTTTGTTGTCATTATTCAAAACATTTGTGGCAATTGACATGATAGTTTTTGTTGTTGTTGCGGCATCATTAGTTTCTATTACTTTTTCTGTTGTTTCATCTTCGTATTCTTCGCTTTCTTCTTCATCATCATAATCACTGTCATTCTCATGACTATTATCATCACCATGATTGTCATTTCGATCGTCATTATCATCATCATCACCTTCACCATTTCTATGCACATCATTATCATTTTGATTGTTTTCATTTAATGTTGCTGGTACATTTGCGTTCTCTGCTGCTGATAAAAACGGAATTTTCATTGTGCTCGTTGTTGTTGTTGTTGTTGTGCTGGTCATAATTGAAGCTGTTGTTAAAGCATTATCGATGCTATCATTAGCAATTTCACTAGTAGTTGCTGGCACATTAGCTGCTGGCATCAATGTGGGTTTAAAATTCTCTGCAACTGTACTGGTATCCACAGCCTGTTGCAACACTTCCAAAGACTTGTTTGAGCCATGTTCGGTTTTACTCAATTCAGTGGCTTCGATTTCATTAAGGTTGACTAACATTTAAAATTTTTCAACAGTTTGGGTTTCCTCCTTTTCGTCGGAATTGGGCTCTGTGGTGAATGGCAACATTTCCATTTCCATGGCATCTTTATTTGTCTCTGATTCTGGCAAATTAATCAAATTAATTTCAGTCTGTATATCGTTCTCTGAAGTATTCATTTGTTCTACGTTGTTTGAGTCATGTTCGGTTTTACTCATTTCGAATTTTTCAATAGTTTGGGTTTCCTCCTCTTCGTCGTAATAGGGCTCTGTGATGAATGACAGCATTTCTGTATCCATGGCATCTTTATTTGTCTCTGATTCTGGCAAATTAATCATTATTTCAGTCTGTATATCGTTTTCTGAAGTATTTTCCTCTTTCGAATTCAGTTTTATTTGGTCTACGATTTTCTCAGGAATACTTTCGAAATTAAGCTCATCTTTCGAGTTGTTAATGTTTTCGTTCTCTAGAATTTCCATGTGATCTGCAGCAGTTTCCTTAATTTCGTTTATAGCTTGCTTATCAATATTTGATTGGGTATCCATAGAATCTTCTGGACTACTGTTAACTAAATGATCATTTTCCGTTGCACTTATTTCTGTTAATTCAGTTCCAATAGCTTCCATTGAGTTGGGTTGTATAGGTACTATGTTATTTTCCATCATTTGAAACATTTCACTTTCTTGAATTGCTTGCAAAGCAGGCTGTTCTTTTGATATTCCCATTTCCTCAGAAACTTTATTGTCCTCTAAAACCACATTTTCTGGAATTTTAGGCACTTCTTCTATACTTTCATTGTTAATCGCATCATTATCTAACATTAATTCACTTTCTTTCAGTTGCTCATTAACAGTCTCTAATATTTTTTTTGTTATATCGTTATAATCTAATTCCTCTTCAGCTTTATTTAAATCATCCTCATTCTCCATATTCTCAGCATTCTCAATAACCGCAGAATTCATTTGCATTTCCTTCTCTTTCGATATGATTTCATTTTCTGCCGATTCGACAGTAGCACTCTCATCATAATATTCTTCAGACTCATCTCGATTTGTGTCTTTTAATTTTCCACCACTTGGTGGAATTACTGGTTGACCGTTAGGTCCCACCCAACTGGCACCCTGCAAACCCACTTGCATACACTGGAAATGCATTTCGAAGAGATCCGACGATCCCAAACGTACCATGAAATCCATGCACATATTAAGATTATCACCCTGTAAACCGACGTTGGGCATCTGAACACACATTGACATTGGTACACCCATCATGATTGGTATACAGAGTGGTGATGGATCACGTGCTGCTATACCATATTTTGCCGTGGATGTATCATTGAGTATTACCTCTAATTGGATCTCGTCTTTAACGGGTGCATAAGTCACATTGGTGCAGACTGAAAATAAAAGAGTTTTGTTTAATAAAGAACAAATAAAAGTCTCATGATTTACAACATATTCTGTATATTCATAATACCAACACTCAGGGGATGGCCCCTACTCATGCACAACATTGTGTCGAAATTAGGAAAAAAGAAGTTATGTCCTGAAGGACAGAGTAGTGCTTGTGAACATTAGATTTGAATCATACTATATTATAAGTGGCAAGAGAGATCTCTGCAGGTAGAGAATTCCAAATACGAATAATCCGGCTAAACAACGAATTCTGTCTATAATGCAGTGTGCGATCCAATGGCCAATCGACCACAAACGGATGTGACCTGTGAGAAAAACGGGTTCTACGTAAAGATACACGAACAATTACGGGAAAAAGTCTCTTTATCTTACTAGAAAAAAATCCGTGGTAGCGATAGAACAGTAGAACACAATCAATAGAGTTGGATACCCTACCGGCATTAATGAGTTGCCTCACCCTCTCCTGTAGGCGGTCGATAAGCCGCAAAATAGACTTTGAGGCAATGGCTCATAAATGTATTCCTTTATCGGTCGGATATCAGTGGAGATTAGACGAAGAGAAGTATCAGGTGGACCAACTATTGGTTTAAATTTAAACCATCGGTTACTGTCTGGTTATACTTACGGTCTGGCAATACTTATATATGTCATTCTCAATTCAGTCGTGAACTCAAGCGTAAATCGGTCGGAAATTGCACGAAAATTTCGTACAAAATTTGTTCGCAGAGAAGGACCAAGAGCGCCTGGTATACGAAAATACATTGCTTCCTTTATTTGGGGCTCAGAAAAAACATACGTTGTCTTAGAGAAGCCAACGCACCCATTAATCAATGGAGACATATATCGCATCATGATGACCGATTTTTTTTATATCCACTCTTCATGGTATTGATATGAATAATGTTTTCAACAGAATAGTGCAACTTGCCACACATCTCATGCCACAATCGATTTATTCCTTCAAACGTTTGACTGTCATTTAATTAGCCGAAATTGTGACGTTAATTGGCCGCCAAGAAGTTGCGATTTGACATCGTGGGACTATTTTCTGCGAGGCGCCTTTAAAAAAGTCTTATGCCGACAAACCAGAGACAAGTGAGCCAGTATACGTGATGCCATTGTCGAAATACGACCCATACATTCCATAAAAGGGACGAAAATTAGTCCGATTGAATGAGGTATTGTGAGGCCACCCGCAGCAGTCAATATGAATGAAATAGTATTCCATTTCTAACTGGAACAATTTCACTTCACAGCAAAAAAAATAAATTTAGCAAAATTTCAAACCCTATATTTCTTGCACCCTCTGAAGTAACCGAGGCACTTGGATGCTTTCTGCGGCACTTGAAAAATGTGTTGGTTCCAGCGAACATCACAACTGAATTTTCATGTCCAGAACATCAACAGCATTTTACTCATTAATACATACACCATCCATAAGTACAGATGAGGCAACTTTGTTGCAGCGCTTGTCTGTTTATTAAACAGCATTTGCGATTAAGATGAAATTGAGTTTCATACATTTTATAAGTTTTTACACTGATTTTGAGTGAAATGCACCGAAAATCAATCCAATCTAATTTATGTTTAAAACCAAATTCATTAGATTGGATAGATAAAAATGCAATTGTGGACAGTAACTATGAATATAATTTTGCTGATACAATTGATTGCAAATATGCCAACTATGCTGCACTTATGCAGAATATGTACAATATGCAAATGCATGCATGCATGTATGTATTCATGCATTCATTGTAAAAGTCCATTTACTTGTATTTTACATGATAAATTTAATGAATTTAAGAAAGAAAGAAAAATAAACAAAAAGATTTTTAATTAAAATAAAATATTTATTTTATTCAATACAAGTATTATAAAAATGCCAATGTGACTCACTGATATTGACATACACACTCACAAACACTCATACACAGTAAGCCAATGGCAAACGAGCAGCATTTAACAACATCTGAACATGTGTGACAATATCACATTGAAAGTAAATGTTGCAGCAGCAATTGTGTCTTTCGCTTTATTTTATTGTATGGAAAATAAAATAAAAATTTGCCTGTAGGCATTCACTTTATTTTTCTTTAGTCATGTATATACAATAATTCTACAACAACAACACCAAGTGTTGGGAAAACAATTTAAATGGAAAAATAAAAATTAAAAAAAAATAAATAAATAAACTGAAATGAAATGGAAAACAAATAATTCACTCAAGTAATGAAGATAACGAAAAAAAAATGTTTTCCATTGAATTTATTTGCGTTTCGTGTTAAAACAGAAACTTTTGTTAATAATGCCTGATGAATACAACATTGTAAAACACATGCATTTTAAGGCATATTCATGTTAATCACAGTTATTAAAAAGCATAATCATAAATTGTATATGCTAATGATGTGTTAATTTGTTTTCTTTCTTTTATTTTTGCTTTTTACATTTGTAGATGCTCATATTTTTTTAAAATTAAATTCGTGCGTTTTCCATTTAATAAAATCAACAAGTGCGAAAGTTGTATAATATGTACATGAATGGCACACTGTAATAAAAATAACTCACATCTAAATGATGCAAATTTTCATACTTTTTACTACCAAATAGGCACCCTAGCATTGTAGTGAAAATCGAACACCAATTATCTCTCTCGTCTTAGAGAAACAGATGGGAGCCTCTTGTGGGAAGTAAACCCTCGACCTTAACATGTATAGACCAACAGACTATACACCATATTGCCCTTTAAAAGGAATTATTTGCAAGATTTTTATTATAATTTAAATTTCAAAATTTTAATTAAAATTTGTGATTCTCCCCACCCAAAAAACTAAATGAAAACCTGAAAACACAAAACAGTGATGGAAGAAAGAATAGGGAGAATTTTCTTTATTTTTATAATTAGCTTTTATTATCAGCTTAACGATGGTATCATACATTGATATCAAGAATGTAACTTCGTTTATTAAAATTTCGGGCTTATTTTCAGCGAAGGGGAGTTTTGTTTTAGTGTTCAGTCCTTGAGTTGACCAACATCATCGATAAGCTTTGTGGAAGTCCGTCAGTACAGTACTTACTTGTGGCGGCTCAACGGGTAGCTGTGGGTGCTCAAGTGAGCTTTGGTATCAGAGCTATTACTCCCACCTATCTACCCAACTTTTATTGGCGGAGACACAATAAAAAACTTTCAAATGCAGTGAAATTTCATGACCTGTATTAATTCTTGTGTCATTGGTTTTAAAATACAAATTATTTGTTGAAAATTATGTAAATACCCATGAAAGGAGTAATAGAGACACTTTTATTGATTACAATTGACAATTTTTTATAAAGCTTTAACATTTATTCCTTCAAATAATCAGAAGCCTCACAAATTAACATACATACATACATAATTGGCCATTACAACCCTTCAGTCAGGATTACGGCCTAGCTTCTAACACCACTCATGTTGTGTGTGTTAATTTTATACATGAGTGGCAGGACCTACAGTTTAACGTCGACTCCGAACGACAGATTTTTGAGAAACTTTTCATGACAATTTTATTTACTCTTAAAATAGTAAGATAGTAAGACGCCGAAGAAATACTTTTTGTATTTTATTTTGATGTCTGGCCTGGGGCTCGAACCCTGGTTTTTCGTCTAATAAGCCAACACACTACCTACTAGACCACGGCGACTTCAAATTAACATAGCGCCACATAAATATCAAACCGATTGATAAGAAAAAGGATTGAACAAGCTTGATTTACTTAATCTCTGTTCTCAACAAACGGAATTTACGAATAATATTGTCGCGATTAAAACATGTGTTGTAGCAAGTGGAACAACGTGCTGTGATTTAACAAAACTGAAATTATTTCGTTTGAATCATATGGAAACCCATGCAGTGCGACTTCCTTCTAATGAAATTGTCCGACTACTTACTTACTTATTTAATTGGTCATTGCAACCCTTTAGTCAGGATTACGATCTAGTTTCTGGTGTATGTGTTAATTTTAAGCATAAGTGGCGGAAGCTGCAGTTTAAAGTCGAATTCGAACGACACATTTTTGAGAAACTTTTCAAGGCAATTTTATTTACTCTCCCAGTGTTTGTCAGAAATCTGCATTGAGGAAGTCGCCGTAGAAATATTTTTTCATATTTCCTTTTGTTGGAGATATCTGACCTGGTGTTTGAATCGTTGACTCACGTCTAATATGCCAACACACTGTCTGCTAGTTTGCGGCAACTTCACGACTTATTGTATTCAAAAACTAGATTTAAACAAAGTAGTCGTATGCTGTAAAAAGTTTGCTCAGGTTCGATTACCTGCATTCATTGAAAAATTAACGTTGTACACTAACAGAACAGTCTTCCAAACAATATGCTCACGTGTCCTCAGGAAAATGTTTTGGGCTGGCATGTTATGCAGAATAATGGCCAACAACATTGTTGTTTTAGTAGGCTTACGTACGTTGAATTCTTGGAGAACCCTCGATTATAAAATAACATACTTTTCGTCCAAAAATATTCAAGTATGTGGAATAATTTTTTTTATTATTTATTCCAGTCATAGCATAAAGTATTGCATTTAAAAATATTCTCCGTAATAATTTTAATATTCATTAAAATTAAAACAAACTGAAATTCATTTAATATTGTTCATAACATGGATTCTTTTGTTTAAGAAAATTTTCATTAAATTTTTACAATTTTCGTCAGTCATAACAAACAATTCAAGGCTCATGATTGCAAAGATGCTGTCCTCAAATGTTTCGATTGTGAAAAATTAAAACACATGTTGGGTGTTTCGTTTTAAATCTGCAGCATCATTATCAAGGTCAATTGCAGTTTGTCAATACAAATAAATTACAATTCTACACAATTGTACACTTGATACAAGCCAAGAACAGTGGGGCATTTTCTACATCATTTTGTTATCGATTTTGAATATAAGCTACATATTGTAGTACATTTTGTCGAAACAGGCTTCATTTTAATGTCATATTCTTAACACATTTTTAATGTTTTAAATATTTAAAAGACGTCGTAGCGTAGTAGGAATTGTGTTGTCATATTATACGTGAGGGCACGGTTCAAAACCCAGGACATGTCTATCAAAATAAAATATAAAAAAATATGTCTTTGGCGACTTCCTCTCAGCAGATTTCTGGCAAAAACTCTGAGAATAAATAAAATAGCTATGAAAAGTTTCTCAAATATGTGTCGTTCGGAGTCGACTTTAAACTGTAGGTCCCGCCTTTTGTGGATAAAATTAACACACACAACATAAGAGGTGTGAAAAACTATGTCGTAATCCTAACTGAAGGATTGTAATGGCCAATTATGTATGTATGTATGTATCCCTCAAATTCTAGAGTTTGCAATCCTTTGTGTTTGGCTGGAAGTTCTATCAGAACAAACTATTGCATCATTGATGACTTACGCTACTACTGTTGCCAATGCATCCTCTTTATTCTTTTTCATTAAACTATGCCCATCAAATCAAACAATGTATTACGGAAAGGTTTTTAACTAAGCTTTCCAACGATTTTATAGGTTTAAGTGTGTTCATTAAAAGGTGCACAGGTGATGCTGACAAAACAGTTTAACTAATTTCACTGATACGAATACATTGCAAGGCATACGTCTAACCCAATGGGGTTCGGATGAGTTATTCGTACCGTAGAATAAAGCCCCGGTTAACCAAACGCCCACGAAACGTACGTTCGTTTTTAGAATACGAAAAGCAATGATACCGATTACCTAACCGTAATCTAATTTCGGTAAGCATTTATATTGCTCTTCATATGCTTAAAACGAACGTACGTTTCTAGGAGGTTTGGCTAATCAGGGCTTAAGTCTACCTATATTAAATTGAAGCGAAGTTAAAAGTAATAGGACGTCTAAGTCTAATAATGTTATGGGGTTGGGCGCTATTCTTAGGCCATAAGTATACGAAATATTGGATTTGGTTTTTTTCGGCAACCTCCTCTCAGTAGATTTCCGGTAAAATTAAAGTTTTTAAAAATCGGAGTCGACTTTAAACTGTAGGTCTCGTAAAACATGGATAAAATTAAAACACATAGTGTGAGTGGTGTTTGAAACTAGGTTGTCATCCAGACTAATGTGTTGTAATTACCAATTAAGGAAGTAAGTAGACTAAATCTTTGCAGAGTACAGTATTGTGTATCGAATGGGAGAGCACACATGACTTCTCTGATTACAACGGAAGCCAAATGAATGAGAAAATGGAGCAAACTGTAATGCATACTTCATATGCTTACCGTGATTGATTACCTATTTCGGGGACTTGAAATCATTGCAAATATTTTAGGGAATTTCTTGTTGGAACTATATACCTTCAATATGGTAATATATGACTATATTTATGTCTGGTTTAGGAGCCTGAATAATACATACGTGGGGTATTCATACGGTGTACTATCTAGTCTTATTGTCATAAAATACTAAAGTTTTATGATAGTTAAAAAAAATTGTTGTTGTGCTTTAAAGAAAAAAGTCATAAAACAATAACACATTTTTTGATGTGTTTATTGTTTTGTCATAACTAAACAGTGGAGAGTTTAAAACAATTTTTGCGTCATGTACGCTACCTGGATAACCTATTGTTAGTTGTCTTATTCGTAATTTGTAGTCACAAACCGCTTGAACTTTAACGGCATATTGGCGTTTTCGAGAAAAAAATAACTCGTGGTGTTTGACAGGTGCTTCAGATAATTTTATTGCAGAGCTGTCTATATAGCCTACGCAACCAGGCATTTCGTCTTTAGTTGCGTACAAAATTTGTTGTCGTTCTTCTGCATTAGGCCAGCTTAAGAAGTTTTCTTTCAAATTTAAAATTGCTTTAAAAACACGTTTTGTGACCTTTTGTATTGTGCCTCCGTCACCCACTCCAAAGAGGGTAGCTACTTTCCGTGTTGAAAGTCCATCGCCAGAGGATCCCAACAGATAAAGTACGATTTTTAACTGCACATCAATTGGAAGCTGTGCTGTTTTTGGACTTGTGTTAAGCACATCATCGTCTTTAATCAAGTTAAGTATATTCACAAATTTCTCTGGCCGAACCCTAATCATTTGACTAAACCGGCTGTCGTCAAACATTTTTAACACGTTTCGGTTCCACTTATTGGATTTTGGAACTCCAAGGTGGATGCTTTTGCGATTAATGAGCAAACTAGCGACGTTTGTTAAGAACATTTCATTTATTTGTTCTTCATCGTCATCATCACCTTGAAAAAGATTTATTTAAATGTAAACATGTAATTATTTTTTTCGCACTAGCCGGTTATTATTTAAATTTTTTGACTTGCTTTTGGCATTTTTAATTAAAAATATTTTTTTAATTTTTTCGTGTTATTATTTTATGATATATGACTTTATGACGACCGTGTGAATACTCCAATTGTGTAATTTATAACTTTGTTTATATTTTATTTACTTTTAAAAGTAAATAGAATGGTTTACTGTCACATTTAGTTTGTTATGTCATAATTAGAAAAAAGCAGCAATAAAGTTAAAGCACGTACCCTTCAATATTTATCGAATCGGTTAATTGCAGGAGATTTCCAACAATTAATTCCGTTATTTTACCATTTAAATAATAAAATAAACGTATTGTTAAGTTTCTGTTGGATTTTGACGGGAAAGTTTCTCTTCAGATAAGAGGACTGCAAGTCAAATTGGAAATAAAAATTTAATATTCATCAGAGTATCATTTCTCGTATCATAAACTCTCTAAAAACTTCGTGATATTTATTTACTATATTTACAGCTATGTTAAATATAATAGCAGCGCTGGCATTAGAACATAGTTTTTACGTCGCCGCCCTCATTAAGAATTTGATTAAAAAAGGCAAAAGAAATTTAATTTTATGGTGGCACAACCTGTAGTATCAACTGCAGCCTAATGCCTGAATATTTGTATTTAATTTTATGGGCACGAATATAAAAGCCAATGTTGTACAATGTGCGCAGCAAGTTTGGAGCCCCTGACAACTGATACTTTCAGATTTTGTGTTTATAAGATACTATCGATGTGGGTGATTCGGTATTATTCTGATGGAGCAAAATGTCTGCCATGTTGGCCAAAGCTTTGCGATTGTGTATGGCTGCTGCCCTTAGACCGAGTCAAGTTTTTGGTCAGAGATCAAACATTTCTAGCATATAAACGCATTGAAAACACAGTCTTTTTTAACACTAATACTAATGACTTTTGTTTGCAACGTCTTAGGACGTTATTCTAAGTGTTATTCTGATGGGGAAAACATACTCCCATGTTAGCCAAAGCTATGCGATTGTAAATGATTGCTGCGTTCAGACCGAGTCAAATGTTTAGTCAGAGAACAGTAATTTCAAAAAAATTCCATTAAACACCCAGTCTTCCTGACCATCAATACCGCCTTGACCTTTGATTGCAACGTCTTAGGACGATTTGCTCACGGTTTTGCAATGTTGACACTGTCGTAAGTTTGTAGGATTTGCTGCAATTCTAATTCTCTTCAAGAATTTGTTGCGTAAATCTAACTTTTTTGTATAAATCCTCAGAAGTTTCAAGAGTTTTTGTGCATACTTTATGGCAACAATTTTTATATGATTGTACTCGATTATATGTCTTACAGATTAATTTATAATTTATTTTTTATAATTATACACTAATTGCGGATGTAGCACTACAAAGACTGGCAATTAAGTAGCTACTTAATTTATAACTTCACTAGCGTAATGTAATCCCTATAACTTAAAATGCAAATCACAACAACAATCTGAAAATTCAGAATACATATTTAATTAAAGGTTATAAATTTTAATTTTTTAAAAATTAAGTTCTAATTATTTGTTAAGTTTTCAAATTGTGAATAAAACTTACAATAGTAATTTAGTGATTTTCTCTTATCTTAAAATTTTTAAACCATTTTTTTTATTATTTTTCTTAATTTCGGTTTCCAATATAGTTAGAGGACGTGCTTGCTAAAATATCTTATTTTCTATAAGCAACACAGTCATGTTTTTCCATTGAGACAAATTAAAAAGTAAAAAATCGGTATTTCATCGTTACTCATGGAATAGTTACACAAATTTAAAGCAAGCACAGTGATAAAACACAAAATATCATGTTACAAATAAAAGAAATCTTTTTATAAACATTTTCAATTTTAAAAAGACCACTTAAAAGCCTTTATATAAAATGTGGTAGAAGATATCTGTTGCCATAAAATAAAGATTATGGCTGTGTTTTATAATATCATTAAATTGAGCACTTTACTGGCAATATATCCTCAAACAACTGAAGTAGCATTCGTTTTATTATCATTATTTTTGCGAATTCATCAGAATTGTACAACCTTTATGGCTCATAAATGTTGGTTTTTTAAAACAGTGACTATTTTAAGCTTAACCCTGACCTTAACGCACTAGAATAACTAATTACTGCTTCTTAATTTAAGTAAAGTATTTGAAGCACACACTTTGCATTGGAACAACATTTTAAATAACATTTTATAAAATCAGTATAAACACATTGGCTTCAATCCATTACCTCAAGTTGTTACTGTCCTTACTAAGAACTTGAGAACAAGTCAAGATTTTTTTTCTTTTTACCATAAAACAAAGGATGACTATTTGTTCTGTGCAAATCAAACAATAAAAATAAATATTTTCTCTTAAATCTGTGCCACTGTTTAAACTCAATCAGCTCATTAACTGAACAAAAGTAGTGAGATCAAGATAACAGGCACACAAAAATAATAATAAAAAATTTACTGACTGGTATGCTGTATATGAAGCAATTTAATGTACTTTTAAAATGCTCATAAAAGGGTAGTTGATGAAGGCGAAAAACTGTAATGAAAAGAAGAAAATAAGTTTCACCATGAGGTTTATTACCGTATTATTAATCAGGACAAGAAGAGTAATAAAAAGCCGAAAAGGGAAACCAGATAACTTTGCAATGACAGGCGTTAAAACATTAAAAAATATATACGAGTTTTTACGTCGTTTCGTAACCGTGGACAAGGTATGGATCCACCAGAACATACTTCAGATCACACAACAATCAAAACAATGGCATGCTCGAGGCAAAATTACTAGGTGGATTTGTCAGCCAATAAAGACTTCGTGTCCTTTTTTAGGATGCACGCAGTATACTCCACATTGTCTACCTTTAAAAGGATAAAACAATCAATGCTAAATATATGTCTGCTTTTGTTTATTTAACGGATGACTTGAAAGAAAACGATAGATTTGCAAAGAAACCTTGCATCAGAACAATGTCAGGACCTGTCCTTTCTTGAAATCCTTGAATTAAGCCACTAATTGCTCGTTTATCTATCATGTCCTCAATATTTAACCTCCAGTCACTATTCCAAATTTCTAAAAGTGAGAAAAAAACCTTCAATACAAAGAGTTTTGCCTCACAAACAAACATATTTTAAAGGCCATCTCGATGTCTACCCATGCTGTGTGCTTTAATTGTATCCATGAGCATAGCTGCCAGATAAATTAAGCACCAAATCCTCAAATATTTAGAAAAATCGTCAAAATCGTCAGAGACGTTTATTGAAATCGTCAAAAAATCGTCAGAAAAAATAAATAAATAATAAAGTTTCTAAAAACCAAAATTATTTCTATTGTAGTAAAACATATAAAGTCAATGTATGTACATATCTCAGATCAAAAATAAAACATTAAAAAAAATTTTTAGAAATTAAAAGCTAGCGTCCCTCATCTTCCTTTATTAATTTTTTTCCAAAAATGGAGAAATTTTGTATCATGTTCAGGAAAAAATTGTTTAACGTTTAAACAATGTATCCCAGCGTTGTTTATTGACACATCAGCGCAGCAATAATATCGCATCATCTTAATCTATGAGTGGTGTAAATATTAAGGGGTCAGAAGCTCTTGACATTCTGAGCATGAAAATTCAGTGTAATGTTGGCTTCAACCGACACATTTTTCAGTTCCTTCTTAAGATCTTATCATCTGATCTTTCTATTTACACCATTTACAACTTACCGATAATGGAATACAGCTCTCGTGTATGGGTCGGTGCCTCAACGTAAATTTTGTGGTTTCTCGGTCGTGTACAGGAGATGCCGCAGTAGCTCGTTAATGACGGTAGTGTATCCAACTCCATTGATTCATTGGATCATCGTTGTAATGTGCTTTGTGTTTCATTGTTCTATCGCTACTACAAAAGGATTTTGCTCGAACGAAAAAGGGGAGTTTTTCCCGAAAATCATATGTTCCTACGTAACGCTCGTCTTTCTCGGCCAGCACATCCGTATGTGGTGGATTGGCCAGTGGATCGCACACTGCATTGCAGTCAAAATACGTTTTATAGTCGGACTATTCGTATGTGGTACTCAATTCCTGCAGAGGTCTTTCCTGTTACTTATGCTATAAAAATATACAAGCCTAATGTCCATAAACACTACACTATCTTTCCTTCTTCCCATAACATATTTTCATAGTTCCAAACACAATGCCACTCATCCCCTGAGTGTTGGTCGTACGAAAAAAATAACGGTATTCCGATGGTAATATTAGAAGCTATACTTGAAGTGTCTGCAACGACAAGTGATAAATTATTCTCAACTACGAGGTTATTTAGGAGTTGTAATTTTTTGGCTTTTAAGGGATTAAAAAGGAATAAAATACAGAAAAGTCATCACATGTATTCGAAAGTAACTTATAAATATAATACTTTTCTCCTTGTTATTACTAACCTAAATATGCAATAGTAACAATTGCAAAGTAAATACAAAGCGTAAAGTGGCTTTTAATGTACTAAAGTAAAGAATGTGATGTGAATTTTTCATTTATAAAAATCGTCAAAATATGGCCATAAATCGTCATATCGTCAATATGATATTTTTGGAGCTCAAAATCGTCAAAATGACGATAAATCGTCAAATCTGGCAGCTATGTACATATGTCCATGAGTGGTGCAACCTACAGATTAATGCCAACTCCGTAAGACAGATTTATGAACCTTTTTCCGTTGGAATTAATATACGTCGAATGAAATTTTTTCCATATTCATTATCAATTTCTGTCTACAGAAAGAGGAAATTAGAGAAACGTGAGATAAAATGTATAAATTGAGCTCAGAGGATGATGTTTCTTTCAAAAAATCAAAAATTAATTGACCATCCGCCCTAATATCCTTATTTTAATTTTTGCCATTGGGTTCCTACTTATTTCGATAGCAAAAACTGCTCACAAAATTTCATAACTTTTTTTTGAAAACTTTTTCTCATAAATATTTTGATGACTAAAAAAGGTGTTGCTTTCATTAAATAATAAAATAATATTTTGCCGGAACACATCAACATAAAAATGCAAAAAATAGAAAACAATTTTAATATGAAAATTTCAAACCTCGTGTGGCATAAAAATGATGAATGAAATTTACAGTTTAAATACAGTTTTTACATGATAATCAACGTATCGAAACGGTATTTTTTGCTCTAAATTGAGTTTATTGTTCGTTTTATTATTTTTATAGAAATATTGTTATGAATACAAGACCATAAATGGTTAAACGACTAAGGGCCATTATTATAACTTGCCGTTAACCAAAGGGAGGTTTTTAACGGGCAGATAAATTGTTTATCATTATTATAAGTTGACGATTAGATAGAAGTGAGCGTTAAGCTAAAGTTCCCTCCGTCCATCCTACTGGTAACTTTTAAAGTTAAGTTTATGTCTGAACCTGCCATATTAACCAAATAACCTTTTTTTTTTAAAATGCTTTAAAAAAAACTACTGAATATTTTCTCAAATTTCTTTTTTTTTATTTAAAAGTACAATCCTTAATGGAAAATAATTTCATTCAAATGGCTGCCTCGGCTGGGCATGCAGTAAGTAGCCTACACCAGAAGATGCCGATTTTGGCAAAAAAATCATCTTTTCAGATAAAGCTCATTTTGATCTTGTTGGGTATGTAAACAAGCAAAATTGTCGCATTTGGGGCACAGAAAAACCGCACGCATACATCGAAAATCCGACACACCCAAAACGAGTCACTGTTTAGTGCGGATTTTGGTCCAGAGGCATAATTGAGCCATTTTTCTTCGAAAATGAGCCAGGAGTGGCCATTACAGTCAATGGCGATCGTTATCGGGCCATGTTGAACGAATTTTTGTTCACAAAAATTGAAGAGGAGGATATTGACAGCATTTGGTTTCAACAGGACGGCGGTACGTGCCACATAGCCGAAGCTACACTCGATGTTTTGCGCCCTGTTTTTGAAGATCGCATTATCAGCCACAGAGCTGATGTCGTTTGGCCACCTCGGAGCTGCGATTTGACACCGTTGGACTATTATTTGTGTGGTGCCGTCAAAGATAAGTGTTACGCCGATAAGCCAGAGACAATTGGCGCTTTAAAGGACAAATTCGTGAAGCCATTGGTGAAATACAGCTGCACACAATCGATAATGTGCTTAAAAATTGGACCGGGCAGCCATTTGAATGAAATTATTTTCCATTATTAACCGGAAGGATTGTACTTTTAAATAAAAAAAGAAATTTGAGAAAATATTCAGTAATTTTTTTTTAAGCATTTTCAAAAAAAAAAGTTATTTGGCGGACCCTTTATAAACAAAGTGAGCAAATACAACAAAAAAGGACGCCCGTCGTTGCCACTGCGTTTAAAAAAACTTGTTTAATTGAGCAGTTTTATCGACATTGCTCCGGCACTGCCATATTTTTGAAAAAGTTAACTTTATTTTATCTGTAAGTTATAATAACGAAAATAAGTTAAAGGTAACTTTACATTTCCCTTTAGCTAAAGATACCTTTAACTAAACCCAAGTTTAACGGCAAGTTGTAATAATGGCCCTAAATTTTTTTACTGTATCTGGACACAGAAAAAGATTTGGTTACATACACTTCTGGGCGTTTAAAAAAAGTAATTGTCACTGTTTTTGATAATCATCTGCATCAGTAAACTTGTGTACAGTTTAATTACAAAATTAGACTGACATCTGGAATACAATTTCCAACAATATCCCCAGGTCTTGGAACTCATATATGAGTTACCTTGGAATGATCAGAAATTTCCATGAGAATTCTTTGGACGAAGTAATATGTGTAAAGGATTTAATCGCTACCTAGCTCTGCGATTAATTAAGAGATTTAAAGAGAAAATCCCACCTTCGAGAAAACACTGCAGTGTTCAGGTATATTTTCTAAAGTCTATTCTGTCCAGCATTTTAAAGTCATCGGGATAAACCTGAAAGCTCACACTGGGAATGTCCGGATTTTGCAATTATACAACCAAATGTCCACATAAGGCATCAGGCTAACTTAGATTGTATTTTTAAATTAAAATTGTTTGACTCCTGATGAATTGTAATCCGCCATTATTAAGTTGTCCATTCTATATAATTAATTTTGTTGTTCTTCTCTTTAGGTGATAATTTTGATACACTTAACACTTGATGAATTGCTACCTAGTTTTGTACATCCCAAAATTGAATTTCGTATACAATAAATTTCCTTAAGCTTAGATTTACATAAATGTACGTATGTAGTTAGTCTAGGTGTTATAAGCAATTAATTTTCTAAAATTCTTACATATCCATGAACGTGGCATAATTTTTTTTTTCTAAAAATTTCTGCCAACTTCATGAAACTAATGTTTTAATTTTACTTTTTTTTCCTTTATTCTATTGTAGTATAGTTTATATCCCTTCGGCCGTAGTAGATTCCCTTTAAAAGAACTTAATTTCACTCATGCATATAAATTGAACAACAAAACGGGACAATATTTTTTTTTTAAATTTCCTCCTTCTTTAGTACTTGATGGTGGTCATACGTTAAGAGGATGATAAATAAAATGAATGATAAAGTGTCCATTTAGTACTTCCTCACACACATTTTGATTTTTCCGCATTTTATTTTGTCCATCATACTTCTCTGGCGTCCATGTAAATTGTTATAAATTGATATCCTTTAGGGCAAAGCATTGTTTTTTTTTCGTCTTTCCTGTTACTGCTTATTTTGCAATTTTTTTTAAATCTTGGCATTTTTCCCAGGGTTATGAGAAAGAAGAAAACTATTATGGAACTTTTAAAAATATTTATGATGATTAAAACGTAACATTAATAAAGTTTTTAAATGTGATTATTATATTTTATTAAGGTACGTAATTAAAACATGATTTCAATTTATTAAGGAAAGTTTATAGTTTCAATTCTTTAGACGAATATTAAAACGATGAAGTAAAAATGTAAATAAGTTTTTGTATTGAAATGAAAGTTTTTATATTTTATTACAGTAGTATACTGAGTTAAGATTATTTGGCATCCCAGCCATCCTTAATTTGATTGAAATATTAGGCTACAACAAACATTTTAAGAGCTGGTTGTATTTCAAATTCTAGAATGGACTGAGTATGCTCTCCTCTAATATCGGTTGTTTTCTTTAACTGCATGTGATCTACCGATTACTATGGTTAGACGCCATCGTAATGACTTGTTAAAGCCAGTATAAAGCTTCAAAATTTTCGCAATTTTCGGTGAAATCTGCTCGTGTAGTTCATAACAAAGTTTGTCCATTTCTAGCAAGATATAAACGATTGCGTCATGTAAAGTATTTCGTCTATTTTTTAATACCAAATTGTTCAATTATTTTACATTGGCAACCCTAACTTTATTACATGAATAACAGAACTAAATACCAGAGTGATGTAAGGGTGCGAAAGTTCCAAACTGGACAATTTATCATTCAGTTTATTGGCCATTCTTTTTATAACGACCATTAAGTGTTAAATGAAGGCAAATAAATTGCACATCTATTAATGGAGTAAAAAAGAAACTGAAATTCATAATTTCTTTCAAAGAAAGGACATGTTTATGTAAATTTTAAGGGGGATGCTTTTAGTTGGAGAAAAATAGTAATAGTTTTTGAAAACGATTGCAGCTGTTTCTACCAATTTTAGTATTATAAGGAGCGCGCATGAAAAAATTTTGGCGTACACATTGTATATACTTTTACTATTTATATTGAAATTAGAAAACTGTTGTTTAAATTCTAATGCTTACAATGTTCTTTGGTATTTGACAAGTTTTCTTGGAGAATCCCTTTCATTAGGAACTTTATTGTATTATCTGTTATAATTTTGCTGGCAGTTCCCTACTTAAACTCTTTTCAATTTTTAACTAAACTTTTTATCTCTTTTGAATGTTTCCTTTTCTTATTAATGCCCAATACCTCGCAATAATTAGGGTATTGATGGATTAGCTTGCCTGTGTACGTAAGTAAAGTAATTAACATGGTACCACTCAATAGCAATAAGTGGCAAGATCTGGCCACCAAAAAAGGACACTTATTGATTATTTAATAACATTAACGCGTTGTTTGTAGTTGATGTTGTCTAGTAGGTGGTCTGTTGACTTATTATACGTGAGGCCACGGTTCAAACCCCAGGTCAGACATATCCAACAATATAATCAACCCAACAAAAATATGGGAAAAAATTTCATCGGCAAGTTCATATCAGCAGATTTCTGGCGCAAACACTAGGAAAACATGAAAATGCCTTCAAAACGATACTTACAGTGATGGCCTTATAATTAGAATCGATGTTTCTGGAACAGAGTTCTCTGGAGTGACGAATTTAAGTTTAATTTGTCCCAATCAGATGGAAAAACGTATGTAAGACGTCCTCCAAACAAAGCCTTTGATCCCAGGTACACAGTGAAAACTATAAAACAAATTAACAAACATGTATGCTAAGTCGTTTCTAATTATAAGGCCACCACTGTATATATAAAATTAACACACACAACATAAGCTGTGTGAGAAACTAGGTCGTAAAAAACACGTTGGTTTGCAGATGTTAGAATGGAGAGATTTATTCGGCTTTGTCATCATTATATCGTATACATATACATATATATCATAATTTGTAAACAAAAACTTCTGGAGTTACGTCTAGCAGTCACACCGAGTTTCGGCGACTTCCCATTTCTATTTTTTCGCAGTTATTTTTTAGACTTGGCACAGCATTTTTTTATCCTTTTTAAAATATAATTTTGTTTACTCTACTTTATTTCACAAAACTTAATGCAAGTCTGAACTGATTATAACGCACGTATCTTGCATAATAGAAATCGTTCTTTCCCTTTTCAAACTCACCTCGTAATACTATTTGTAATTTTAAAATATTTTCGATATTTATTACTCCATATTGCTGTCCTGTATTTATAAATAATTCAATACTTTTTTGGACGTAATTCTGTTGGAATGCCAACAAAAGAATACCAAACATTTTTAATTATAAAACATGAATACAGCTGATAGCTACTAATTGAATATCGCTAAGCGGAAAACATAATTTATTGTGAAATACAATAAAATTTCTTTTATTTTTAGTTTTCTGCATTAGTACAGTGTAACAATGTAATGCATTTTAACTTTGTTGTCATTCTACGTTTGTTTTAATACCATTTAACATGTTGTGTTCAACGAAACGTAATCAATATTGTTTTAATTTATTAAAAGTTGCTTGTTTTCTGCCTTTGTTTTTGTATTTTCTTTTAAACTTTTAAATGCTTTAAGTTTGTTAATTTTGTTTTTATTCCTAGTGTTTCTTATAGTTTTTATAAAACAACAATAACACTTTTTATGACACATGTGTAACAGTTGGATAGAAGTTTTGTTTGCACTTTTTTCCCATTCTTTTCGGTTATGATGGATCATTTATTTAAGAAAACATTTGATTTTATAGTTCTGCTTCCGCTGTTTAAAATGAATTATTGCTTTTGTGTAGGTTATGCTTCTGCAATTGTAATTTCCAAAACAATAAATAAAACCAAATAAATTTAAATAGAATTCCAATTATTTCATAGAGTCTAAGATGGAGCAAATTATATATAATTTTTTATGAGTAATTACTTCCCTTTAAAGTACTAAGGAGTGTGAATAAAAAAAATTTTCCACGCTCCATACTGAGTTTATATCTTTTTCTGTTTTTGAGTGCTTTATTATATTTAATATATTGTTTGTTCTCTTTTGTTTCAAATAATAACGAAAATTCATATTCAAATCGCATTTGCATTGAATCAAATTATAAAATGTGAAACAAATTTGAAACTGAAACGATTTTATTCCATCGACTACCATCTCATTCCTAAACATCTGTCTTCTCCTTTCATAAGCTTTACGTCTGAAGAATATCTTATATCTAACTGAAACGATTTTATTCCATCGACTACCATATCATTCCTAAACATCTGTCTTCTCCTTTCATAAGCTTTACGTCTGAGGAATACCCGTGGGTTAAATCTTCCAAAGAGGGAATAAACCTGAGTTCCAAATTAATCTTGTTATTTTTATATTAGATAATCGGTCAAAGACGTCAGAAAGTAAACGGTCAAAAACAGTGGCCTATGAGAATCGCTTTTAAGCGATGGATGGACATGAGTCGGTCTTTTTCTTATTCATACGTGTGCAGTAGAATCTAGTAATATTGTACATACGTTTTGGTCGACAACTTGAATTTTTTGACGATTACTTTCTTTTTTTTGCCCATGACTTTCATTTTTGGGTCGATGACTTGCCTTTTTATGGCCGATGACTTGTCTTTTTTGGTCGATGATTTGCAGCTTTTGTCGATTACGTGCATTTTTTATATAGAGCACTATTTTTTTTTGCTCATTCGAGGACAACAATTAGCTTCGTCGCCTATATCTGCGGTCCCAATTAACGTCGGACCGAAAGGTCCATATTAATCTGATTTATCCGGATTTTGCTCATTTAAAGAAAACAATTAACTTCATCGGCTCCGGTCCTTAAGTTTATTCAATTGTAGCAAAAACTGTTTTGGAATCCTTGATCTAATAGCTATCAGACCCCCTACTTCCGAAAACCGCAGCTTTTTAAATGACGACCAGAGTCATACTGATAGATTAACACAATTTACGAGAGCACACTGAGGCTAGTTTAGGTTAATATTGATATTGATTTTCACATTTGTGCTAATACTTATGAAAACAATTTGGAAAGTTTCTTTAAGTTTTACAGATGCATTTGAAATCTTTGGCACCCTAATAACACGTTCCTCGCGAATGTAGTACCTACGATATTTGCTACTTATTACGGAAACACCAAAACTGTTACTATTCCTTAAATTTTATAGTATGTCCATCCATCCTATTGTGTCGGAGAGTATGTACTACCTTTTGTAAATCATATGCAAAACGAAATTTGAAACTTTCCCCAACTATTCAAAAAAAAAATTGTTTTTTCTAAGTTTTAAAATAAAAAAGTTTTTGCATTTGCTTCCTATCTTTTGTTCTTGGCCTTTAAGTTTTGTTGCAGCCAAACGTTTTATCGCTATTTTACTATTTTTTTCTTTTCATATTTGTTTTTTACGCTTTTTTCTGTTTATCGTTATCAAAACTTATATTCCAGTGTGACATTTTATTTGAATAATATTTCCCCTTTCCCCAGTAGTATGCAAATAAATTTTTTGAATATTTTAGATTTGTTTTCGCAGTATTTAATGTGTGAGGTAACCCATAAAAAAAAATTGAATGAATATCGAACACAACGAACAGAGCGAACCCAGTGACCGTAATGAGTAAAAATGTTTTATTTGTACAGACACGAAATGATATACTTATAGAGGGGGGTTACAACGTCATTTCATTATTTTCTTTCCTCTGTTTGAGTTTTATTTGAGAAACCAACCAACAACTGCCATTTCTAATCATAATTTATTTCTATGATTTTTTTCTTGGGTTTCGTTTCTTTTCCTTTTGCCTGAAAATAATGAATAATGAAAACAAAAATCACAAACAATAAGTGCAAGCGTGGGTTAATCTCTGTGTGTAGTGATTTGCAAATAAAAATAGTTTATAATTTTAATACATTTTTTTATTTTATTTTATTGTAATGTGAATGCAAGTTTCGTTTTTAAATTTGATAAGAATAAACTAGTGACTCTAAGAATAGCAAAAACAAACAATTAAACTATAACAAGAGCAGCAGTTTTAATTTGAACTTGTAACAATTAACAACAACGTTAAGTTCTCAGTTGTAAATAACAAATAAAAAAACAACATCTGAAATATATTTATTTAATTTTAAATTGCATACATACATATATATGTACATACATAATAAGTTTCCTAAATATAACAAACTATCATGTCTCTTGTATCATCCATTGAAGATCAATTAGAGGCCGAGGCTATACATAACAATCAACAGTTATTGGAATTTAATGTGCGCAGTAAAGATGTCAAATGGCATGAGTATGTCAAGCCCCTTAAACAACGAGCCCGTCCCGTTTTCCTACAGAGACAATTTAATTTGATTAGCAATTATCGTGAGCCGATCGGTGATCATAACCGTAGAAAAGTTTTAGTATGTCACGACATGATGGGCAACTATTTGGAAGACAGGTAAGCTCTCAAATTCTTATAATTATTGAAATAAATACTACTTGCTTAAGTCCAATCTTTTGAAACTTATATTCTTAGATTGTGTTTATTTATTGTATATTCTCCAGAAAGTTGGGTAAAGCTTTTTCAAAATGAATCGTGATTTTCCAGTTTTATATAGGGTGCCTTTAGACTCCAGTGTTAAGATTTTAAATACAGAGCTTATGGCTAGTAAAACCGTAGCTCTGGAAAATATTGTTGCTTTAAGTGATATTATTTTCATAGAGGTAAAAAATTAAACGGAAAGATCAAATAATTGGCTTCCAATGGTGGGTTCAAATTTGCACCAAATTTTTGATAAAAGTTTAATTGGCGACTACAAATAAGCAAGACAGTTGAAATTCGTTCATTGGATAATAACCTAAGAATCAAATACATTAATTCGTATTTAACAACTTCCAATTTCACAGAGTAATTTACCTTAAAAATCCATCTATTTGGGAGCTTATAAAAGGCGCATATTACACTGTGACATTTGTTTAAAGAATAATAGTTAGAAACCCAAAAATATCAATTCTCGTAATCGTTTCCGACTTCTTCATAAAGCTTAATCTTTTTAAAAAACTTCCACCGTTTGGAGAAAGGACACATTAATCTGTAATTCCAGTTCTCAGATGTGACAGCATAGGCATTGGAGACGCGAAAAGGAGGACGTTGCTGCGTAAGGTTTATAAATATACTTTTTTTGGGAGATATCGGGTGCCTTTAGGAGAACTGCTCAGACTTCGTTGGAGTTAATTTGGGGCTTCCTTCCTGGCGAAGTAGAGCATTTGTACGTTATTTCAAGGGTATTTTATTAAAATAGTGTAGAACATGTCAGGATACTGATTGTTGTCGATTTGGACACTCTCTATTGAAAATATTAGAAAATTTAATGGTGGTGGTGCAGATTTTCTGACTGACTACTTTACAATACAATAAAAATATAACGACTCGTAGTTTTCCACTCTCTACTTTGTTAAAGTCGCCGTAGTCTAGTAGGTAGTGTGTTAGCTTATTAGACGTAAGGCCACGGTAAAACCCCAGATCAGACATTAAAACGAAATATGAAAAAATTTTTATTCGGCGACTTCCTCTCTGCAGATTTCTGGAAAAAACTCTGAAAGTAAATGAAATTGCCATGAACAATTTCTCAAAAATCTGTCCTTCGGAGTCGACTTTAAACTGTAGGTCCCGCCACTCAAGTATAAAATAAAATAAGTGGTGTGAGAAGCTATGCCGTAATCCTGGCTGAAGGGTTGTAATGGCCTATTAAGTATGTACTTTGAAATTGTCACACATTTCATCACTTTTAAGAAATCTCAATACATTTTATAGTTAAAAGACTTATTTAAACAATTTAATTTTATGTTTTATTTTCAGACATTACCATTCCTCAAAGAAATATGACGATTATCGGTTTTATCATTGGCCAGGCATTGATTATTTCTGTTATTTTAGCCACAATTATATTACGATACCACCTTGTGGTTGGATAAATGCTGCCCATAAGCATGGTGTAGTTGTATTAGGTAAGTATTATTCTCTCTTTTTGTATACACATGCAAACAAACAACTAAAATACAAATAAATAAACACTCGGAAAACCTAAGAGAGGGAGAGAGTATGAAAAAACTATATAAACCGGAAATCACACTTCCTTAAATGACACACTTTATACATGGATTGTATGGTATACATACATACCTATGTGTGATATAAACACTTACACACTGTTAAACACTAACACACACTTATTTATAGTCTTCCTTTTTTTGGTATTCAACATGTCTGTGTTTATTTATTTACGGTTTTGAATGTGAATTTTTTCCGTTTCTCTCTAAATTCGGTTTTTTTAATTCTCTTTTTTCGAGTTACGCTGTAACCTAACGTAGCATTTATTATCGTTGTTTTTGTGCTTGTGTTTTCCGTTTTGTTTACTACTATTCATTTCATTTCATTTCTTTTTTTGTTTGCCTTTTTTTGCAGGTACTTTTATTACTGAGGGCTCAAATGGTTCTACGCTTTTACATGAAGTTTTAGCCTTAAAAGGAATGGTAAACAAGGTTGTGCAATCAATGGTTAAATTATGCAAACACTATAAATTCGATGGTTGGCTAGTTAATGTCGAATGTAAAGTGCATCAAGAATCAATGGATCATTTACCGTAAGTACCATGTATTGTTATATTTACTATATTCTAGCGATTTACTGTAATTGATAATGGTTTAACGTTATTACGCCATACTTTAATGGTAAAAAAACAATTTGCTGTGAGTTGTTTATACACAGTGAAACGCAATTCGCTGGCATTAGAATTCATTATCCTTTTAACCATTAGAAAAGAGCACACATGTGAAACGGTGTAATATCTGCACGTGTTATTTTCTCATTATAAATTACATCATTTAACCCCACAGTGAATTGCATCGTTTAACCCCTAAGCCCTATAAATTTATTTGAGCACGATAGGCTTTAATGCAGTTTGCTGAATTAATTATTTAAGTCTTGTAAGTGCAAAAACTGAATATCAAATACTACAATTTAATTATTTGCAACACAATGTAATACAATTAGTATGTCATGCATAAGAAACGGTTGTAAATACTTAAATCAAGTGATGTCTGAGAAGTTTAATTAAAGGTTTAATCATTGAGATTATAAACAAGCATGCCAACCAACCAAATTATCTTATGATTTAATTTTCTTCGTTAACAGAGCAACTCTGTTTCTCTGCCAAACTTCGGGAACCTGCTCTGTGCCAGTAAGCACAACTCCTTGTCTAGTACTTGCTAAGTACCAAGAAGTTTCATTCTGAAATTGTATGAAGTATACATATCTGCTTGTGATTCGTTCTCCTGATCTCTGAATCTTTATATTAGGTTTGAAGCGATTTATATTCTGAACAAATGGTGTTTGAGTCTATATACCGGCCAGAAGGCCGGTTACTATTCTCAGAAAATTTTTGGATTAGTCAGTATAAGTTTAGATTTTCTTAAACTCATTCGACTTAGGTAGAATATTGGTCTCTGTTCCCTTTCACCGTGAATAACTTTTCAAACTCTTCTCATTCTCTTCACATAAATAATCAATCTATCAGATTAGCTAGGTAGAAACACCTCTCCTAGCTAGCTCATCTGGCTGCAGAATGCCCTACGTTACCGCATAACTGTGAATCAATAAAAGGGTGCTTTTATTTCCCTTGTCTAGCCAAAGGCTAGTGGCCACCTTGTCCCAATGTCATAGAAGCTGCGTGTTTGTATGGCGGCTTGAATTGTAAAAATTTCGTTACCAAAAGCTTGTGCTTGGAAAATACACACGAAATTCTTCATCGATCTTGAATATTTTATTTTTTGCCCGAACATCGGTCTGTATCACTAGCTGTCTTTGTATGTACCAGGTATATACAGTTAATTTATACTACGTAAGAAATACTTGTAACGTCTAAGATATACTATACATTGTATATCTAATTTACAATGGTATTCAGCTTTAAAACGTCTCTGATGTTCTTCTTCCAATTATGGTTTAAAAATAGTTTCACATAGAATTTCTGATGCAATTCGATTGCTTATCCTGATGAAGCATAACACACGACCATTTGCAAGAATTAAACATGAGATAATTTATGCGTTTTTCGTGTACCTAACCCTGTATGTGTCTAAAAGAGCACAGGTCAAACTTTTATTGATCACCAATAGTATCATTTTTATTGCTTTTGTTTGTCCATCGTATTTTATCTCTGTATGTATCACCCCTAATGGCGTGTCCATAGTTTGTTTCGTTTGTTTAGTTTCGATTACATTTTTAACCAAAAACTTTTAAGACCAAAGGTAAATATTGAACATATGCGCGAGTGAGTGAGTGTATGTTCAAGAGTAATAGTTGTTCTGCAGGACCATGTATATGTTTACATTCAAATGCCAATAATTTACACTGTTTTGCACAACGCAGAGTTAGTGTTTCCACATAAAAAATGTATAGGAATAATAAAAACAAACCTTAATGGAATTTCTACTAATGATGATAATACGAGGGACCTGAGATAATTATGGAATAATTTTAGAACTGGATCCATAGGTTTACATTGACTTATCGGATTAATGAAATCTGTGTGATTTTGTTTGTGGAAACTATGAGCAAAATTAATGATTAGAAATCATCCGTTCACTATCATATGCTGAATGTGTTGTGTTGAGGATAGACAGTGCGAAGTTAAAACATGTTTAAGTTGGAGTATATTTTTAGTTATTTTAGGTATGTGACATGTCTCAAAGGAGTTTCTTCTGGCACTGTCACCAGAACAACTATCGAATAGGCATCATCAAAGCACAATGTTACAATTTTGTTATTATTTTTTTACACCCTGGCGTGTTGAATTAGCAACTTTTTTATCATAGTTCCAGTTATATTTCAGTATATCAAGTGAGTGACGTCTCCTGCAATATAGTTTCTTGTCTATAGATGCTGAAAATAAAAAACGACTGAATTTCATCTAAGTTCCTAAATTTTTCAATTCCTTGGGGAGTAAATGAATAAAAATTGATACACTCCGCAATTGCATCGTTTAAGACAAGTTCCAAAGTATAAAGTGTGAAATTTTTCCGCAATACTGTGATTAAGGTCAGAGTCGTATTTTTCTAATTTTAATCACTAAAATATCGTTAAACTTTTGGCCTACCGACCAGAGCAATACATATTCAAACCATGTTTTCTGAATTGACAGAATTAATCCCAATATACTTGGAGATATTATGAGTCCTACATGCATTTTAGAAAGCACTACCTGGAAGCTTGTCAACACGAGGCAGAGTATTATTTTTGCTAACCCCGAACATCATCCTGTAGTTCATTAGTTCAAAAGGGTTGGGGGAGACTTTATTGAAAGCTCTATATTGTTTGATGCCAAGTACAATAGATAGTCTGTTCGCAATACTTTAGTAACCCTACAGGACAATAGTAACACATACATACATAATTGGTCATTACAACCCCTCAATCAGGATGACTTTATTTATTTAGCGTCTCATAGCACTGAGTGTGTTAATTTTATGCATGAGCATCGGGACCTACAGTTTAAAGTTAACTCTGAACGACAGATTGTTGAAAAATGTTTCATGTCAATGTTATTTACTCTCAGATTTTTCGCCAGAAATCTATTGACATGAAGTCTCCGAAGAAATATTATTTCATATTTCGTTTTATCGGAAATATCTTACCTGGGGTTTGAACCGTGGCCTCATATCTAATAAGCCAACACATTATCTACTAGACTTACCGACAATATACAAATAACAACGAACATTATAGTAAGGTTAGGAAAAGAGAAATTTTGTGGAAGGGTGGGACGTAAGCTACCACTATGCTCAGTACACAGAGAAAGTTATTTTTAGAGAATGTCGAATGAACCATTCATCTACTACAGTCACTGAAACAAAGTAAAGGAAATAATTAGAAAATGAGGAGTTGCTTCGTGATAGCAATAAATACTTTTGAATTTATTTAGTATGTATTTGAGAAACTAGGTTGTAATCCTGGCTGAAGGGTTGTAATGACCAATTATGAATGTATGTTATGTATTTGAATGTGCTCTTCTATATTTCAATTTAAGTTAAACAACCCTCGTAAATTGTTTTAACTTTACTGTTTTTGAAATTGGCTAATGTTTGTCCGCGAATCAAATGTTCGTGTTACTGGTTATTTATTTAAGAGAAAGTGGCTAAAATCCTATATATTTTCTCTATGTTATGAGTGTGTATTGATTTTAATTATTTAAACTATAAAACTATGTATTGTAATGGGAATCGAAGTAGCAACAATTTAATTTTATTTTGCTTTGTTATTGTTTAATTGCAAGTGAACAATTTAATAAATCTTATGACTTCAAATTTAATAAATATTTCCAGTTTCCAACCATAAAAAATGCTTTAAAAAAATTAAACGAAAACGAATAGATTTGTTCGCATTTTATTACAGTGATTTTTGTATTTTTTTTATTTTAGTTAATAAGTTAGGAAATGTCCATTAATTTAAGCAACTAAATTTATATATTTCGAACAACAACAAAAACTTTTTCAAAACAAGTTAATTCAGTAAAGTTTAAGGGTTAAAGTAATAGCGTATCTTCTTAACAAATAAACTCTAATAATAGTAGTTTGTTGATTTTGTTGCTGACTTTATTGGGCAGAATTTTGAACGAAGCCTGAATCAGCTTTTGCGACTTATTAATAAAGTTTTTATGTACACTCAAGCAAACAATTTGAGTTCGAGTAACTTTCATTTTTTTTTGCCTATCGGGTAGATTTAATATTGTTTTTGTTATTCCATAAAACTTATTGAACATTTTTCTGTCTTTTCCTTTTTTTGTTCTCTTTTTTATTACCCAAAACTGTGTAAGCCATTATTTTAATTAAAGTTACTTGGTGGTTGTTTGCCTTTAAAATAAATGAAATTTATTTTTTTGCATTCATTTTATTCTTTTGCCCATTTACATGGTATGGCTTAAAAACATTTGTAAACACTTTTATAAATCTGTTGTCACGAGGGGATTTTTAAATAAAACAACCTGTCAATATATTTTCAATAAATTGCAATTGCGACACGAATTGTCGGTTAAAAACAACACTAACAAACAAGTATTAAAGTATTTAAAAAGTACATCCTTTTTTCTATAGGGGTTGTTCTGTAAAAAAATATTTGCTTTTAATTTGCAAATTTATTTTGAATTGTAAAGTGAGGTATTTAAGAACAAATGGATAGGATTTATTTTTATATGGAAAAGAATTGCACCTTTTAAAATTGAAAAAATATATTTTTCAGTATCGCGATTAAGTCATTAGTATTGGCAAATATAAAATAAAAACTGCCAGAATAACAAACCTCACTTGTGAGTGTTAATTTTATACATGAGTGGCCAGCTTAATGCCGACTCCGAACGACAGATTTTTGAGAAACTTTTCATGGCAATTTTATTTACTAACAGAGCTTTTGCCAGAAATCTGCTGAGAGGCAGTCGCCGAAGAAATATTTTTTCATATTTCGGAGATGTCCAACCCGAGGTATAAACCGTGGCCTCACATCTAATAATCCAACACACTACCTACTAATCTACGGCAACTTCACGCTAACTGCAGACCGGTAATGGTTGAAAGTTTTGAACGTATTGCTGGACTAGGGATAACAATTATGAGATCATGAGAATAAACAACGCTAACACAGAGAATATTGGAGCACGATCATCTCTGTGTTCTCCGACCAACTAATCGAATATATAGACAGCTTTTTTCTATCTAGACTGAACAGAAACAATGAATGCTGACAAAGAAACTGCGTTAAAAAGAGCATTTCAACAGTAGTCTACAGACGAACTAATATTGAAAATCTCAATGCATGTGGGGCGTCTACTGTGTTGCACGGAAGTACAAACTGGCGAGTTTTAAATATTCAGTCAAAAACTACAGGCAGTCATCAATAAATGTCTCTGATACAAATCAAATGCAGAAAAGTATTACGCCCAATAGTATTACAAGGATGGAGTTAGAGTGAAGTATTCAATAAATAGCTGATTTGACCATAAAAAAGCTCCTGGAGACTTACAACATATGGATAACTAGGACATGGCGAGTTTATGTAGGTGGACGCGTACATAAAAAATAGCAAACGACATGAGATAGAGAAGCTTTGTGCATTATTTTCAAGAAATTCGAATTGAACAATGTATCTTCGATAACAACTTTGTATTCACATTGTCACGGTAATTGAATAAATCAGTAAAAAAAAGGCCTTGTCATTTCATTAAACTTCTTCGCTTTGTTTCATCGAAAACAATTTATGGAACGGACTGAACAGACGTCATGAGTCATTTCTCTAATAGCAATCTGTCGATTCTCTCGTTTCACTTTTTCCATGCTTTTATCCGATGTTGGTTGGAAATAATTGGCAACCTTACGTGTTTTCTAAGCTTGTATTGCAAAAAAAAAATATTTTTTCATTCAGAGTTGATGTATGTATGACATTTTCAACATTTCATTTCTATTTTTACACACAGCTTTGTTTTAAATTCTGAACTTTTTTCATCAAGGCTTTATGCTCACTAGAAATAATTAAATATGAAATGGTACAAGTGCAGTTAAAAATAAAACAGGATATTCATACAAAAAAAAAAGTAAAAAAAGTTGCAATCTCTCTTTTTTATCCCACCTCGTATGTCCGGAATTAATCCCACAGTTTTGTTTATTATTTGCCAAAGCCTTCATTTTATGGCGACTTAAATTTTGTATCGCTTTTTGTTTGTACACATTGTCTTATTTTTAGGCCAACTTTTATTTAATTTCACTTTGTTAACTAAAGTAGACTTGTTGTCTTCCTCTTCCTTTAATTTTTATTAATTTAAACGACTTTTCGTCTCTGCCAAACAACTATTCTTGTTTCAATAAAATAAATGCGAATCGTAGAAGTGAACAAAAAGTCATTTGAATCCCTCTTAAGATTAAGCCAAAAAGTAACTGCAAAACATTGGCAATAAGAACACGATATTTTTTGTATTCTTTAGATCAACAATGAACACAACAACACAATAACATTATAACATTAAAAAAAGTCTGTGTAAACTTAGTGATTGTCGTAAACAAATTTATAAAAAAAAGTACTAAAATCCCAAAACAAAAAAGACCAAAAATAAAAATTAAAACAATATCTCAGCAAAAAATGACTTCATTTGTATGTATGTAGATGCCTAAGCTTAAGGAATTACACCGTCTCCAAAGCATTAATCCTTTAGAAAGGCTAAAGAATGTCAAAATTAAATACAAATCTTTGAGAGGGAAATTATTTTATTAAGAATGGTGAATAAAATGTCACACATTTCATCAATAAATCAATGAAGTCGTCGTAGTCTATTAGGTGGTGTGTTGGCTTATTAGATGTGAGACCACGGTTCAAACCCCAGCCCAGACATTTCAAACAAAACGAAATATCGAAAAATTTTCTTCAGCAACTTCCTCTCAGCATATTTCTAGGAAAAATTCTGAAAGTAAATAAAATTGCCATGAAAAAGTTTCTCAAAAATCTGTCGTTCGGAGTTGACTTAGACTTGCAAGTCCCGCCACTCATGTATAAAATTAACGTAAACAACAGAAGTGGTGTGAGAAGCTAGATCGTAATCCTGACTGAAGTGTTGTAATGCCCAATTATGTATGTATGTATATGTACATTACATCAATGAGGGACTATCACCTAGACTGTCACCTAGTCTAAGGAAAGAGCTGGTTGGTATACAATGTTACCGTACATCGGAATGAACAAAAATGTAATCGGTAAACCACTAGAATGCAAAGCAGCTAGTAGAACAGAGCCTTTGGCCAAATATGATTCGCAAAGCAAAATTGGCCAAACTTCAATGGAAGAATGTGTCAAGACTTTATCAATCTCTACTTATGAAAAATTATGTACATATTGTGGTGGAACAGCATCACCTTCAGAGCATCAGGAATTTAAGACTTAGCACTCTTAGGGACTACAGAACTCTCTTAGAAAGCTAATAAACGATGTCTTAAGTAAACTATTTTTTTTCAGCATATTTCACATTTGTATCGTAGGGTGACCAACTTATCTCGAATGGAAATTGTGTAGACAATTGCAAAATTTATAGTTTAGATTTACGAAAAAATCTCTATACATCCTTAAGTGGAAACAATGTCTATCATCCCTCTTGGATTTTTTTTCCTTTCTTTTCAATTTTCTTTTATATTCTACTTAATTTTCTATTTTATGACTGAATTGTATTTTTTTCATTTTTGCTTATGTTTCATTCGTTTTCTTCTCCTATGTTTCAGTTATTTTGTCAATGAACTACGTGAACACCTTGAAGAACAATTGGATTTTGGGACAGTCATTTGGTATGACAGTATTATCGAAGGAGGTCAATTGTTGTGGCAGAATGAAGTCAATGACAGAAATTTGCCATTCTTTAAGTCATCGAATGGTATGCTGGTGAACTATTCGTGGAACGAACGCAGCCTTGAAATGACGCGCACTCTGTGCGAACAAGAACGAGAACCTTTCCAAAATGTCTTCTTTGGCATTGATGTTTTTGGTCGTGGGCAAATTGCCAAATATCAAAATAAACAAACATTGGCACGCATTGTCAAGTTTCGTTTCTCTACAGGCATTTTTGCTCCAGGCTTAAAGACCTGCTGGGTAATGACCAAACCAACGAGGCATTCTTATTAAGAAATGAGAAGTTTTGGTGGCTGCTATGGGAACATTTAGCCACACATCCTTACAATGCACTTCCATTCTATTCGGATTTTTGTATGGGTTCCGGTAAGAAAACATACTGGCATGGTTTACCAAATGTTTCAACTAAAACATCCGATGCAACTAAAGTAGAGGAAGAAGGGGATAGAGAGAATGCGTCTGAAGGATTTTTCAATTTATCACTTCAATCACTGCAACCCTCTGTGCCATTGCATAATATAGCTACGCGCTGCTATGAAGATGCTTTCAATGGTGGCTCTTGTTTGCGTATAAATCAATGTGATCAAAGTTTTCGCCTTTTCGCTACCGAACTTAAAATAACACGTGGCGGTATAGTGATTGGTTATGCCCTTAAATTGGATCCACGTAATGGCGAATTCAATTGTATTTTACGTATTTGTACTGGCAACAACGCCAGAGATTGTTACATCTTCCTGGGAGACTACTATGATTCCATCAGCGTACAAAGGGGTCGTTGCTACATCTCGCCCTTTAAATCTCAATACAATGATATGTTAAATGGTCTGCCGGACTGTAGTCAAATACCTAAGGAAATGTCAATTTATGAGAACCAAGCAAATGGTTGGCGTGTACGTTATTACGTTCTACAAATTGATGGACCCATACAGATAAAGGATATCGGCGTTTTATACCGCAGAACACCGGACGCTCAAGACACCGCTTATTTTGGAGCGGTTTACATAAATGAATTTGACCTGAATAAGTATGATTTTCCACGCGACAGTAATACAGCAATGTTACATGTTTATAGTGCAGATCTATTGAATTAAAAAAGTTAATTCATTGATTCAATTACATTAAATTGTGGGTATTTTATTTATTCAGGGTTTTTAAAAAATAATGACCTTAGAAAATAGCTGGGTGCAGAGGGGCATAATAAGATGACATAATTTTGAATGTAAAATTTAATAGAGTTTATGTTTTATGCGTGTAAGTTATTTGTAGTTTCCCAAATACAAAATTGTTAACTTTTAGTACAAAATATAAACATATTTCAAACAAAATGTATGTACTAAAATTAATTAATTGTAAAGTAACAGAAACATTTTCTAAATACATTCCATAATAAAGTATTTTTGTATAAAATTAAGAAACAAATAAAAAACAATAAAAATAGACTAATTAAGGCTAACTATACAAGCAAAGATTTATAGTAATTCTATAAAATTAAAATTATTGAAAAGTAGAGTTAAGATGATACATGTAAAAAAAATTAAAATTGAGCAATTAATTTATAAGATTCCATTTAAATAAAATCTGTAACAAATAATATTCTAAACATTATTTGATTGAAAATTTAGTTGTAAGAATATTTCATAATATTTTGTTAATAAAAGTAATGTTTTTCGCTCTACTGCACCCTTTGCATGAACATACATACATACGTAAAATCATTCATTTAATTAGAAAAGAAATTTATTTCATTACTTTAAGGAATATTTGCCAAAATCATTGATTTTAAATAAATTACAATTAATTTTTAAGAAGTATTTCTACAATAATATGTTTATAACTGATATTAAATGTAATACGAAAACAAAGAGAAAAAAGCACAAATAATCGTCATTTAGTCAAATTTAATATTTAATAGCAACAAATTTATTTTATACCATATTCATACATACATACGTACATATATGCGACTATCAAAAACATATATTTTTGTAAGATTTTTTATAATGATAGAAGAAAAGAATATAATATTTTTAAATAAAATGATTTTAAAATAAAAATTTTTTGTATCTATCAGTTGGCCGTTAAGAGGAAGTTGAAGTATTTCAGGGTAATTCCTTATTACATTCTAGAAGCCACTCAAAGCTATTGATTTGTTTTATAAACCTCTTTTAACCAATTCACTGTGTATACACAAAACTACTACTAAACATTTCCTTCTTCAGTTTGTTCAAGCTACAGACTAATTAAGTTCGAATATTTACTACTACAATAAGGTTAGGGGATAGCAAACCATCAATATATTTAGTTTAGGAATGTAAGGAGTGCCCCTGAAGGGTTTTGTTATATTCTTTTCATAATAAAAATGAAGTTTAAGTGTAAAATTATTTCAGTTTTTTTAAATTATACAAAATTTTAATTTCTAGTTTGTAAAAAGATATGAAGTTCTAAATTTTACCAGTTTATACTGAAATAACGAGATATAAATAAAGTACTTTAAAGGAAAGTACTCTTGTACCTTAAGTATAGAGGCTTCTTCGAGGGTTTGAATTCTTTGTCGAGTGCCGACATTAAGGCTCTCCATAGATTCATTATTAGTTTGAACTTGTTGAGAAGTGCTATGCAGTCTCTTGTGTGTTTGTGGTCTGTGTTAGTCCTCCGCTTCCTTTATTCTCTTTTTCCTACTTCCTCTTCTTTTCCCTATCTCCTCTATTATCCCCTCTCCTTTACGACGTTGGCTCAACTAGATCTCCGAGTATTGTACTTGTCACAATGGCAAGTACACGTCCTCCAACCCAAGCCTAAAGTACTTTATTAAGATATTTTTATGAAAGAACATGTTGATCTAAATATTATTCATCGAAAGGAACGACTTTTTCACATATTTTTGTCAATTTATGAATTCTGTCGAAAAGAAAAAAACAGTGGGCAAATGTTATAATGACGGAAAATTATGGCTTCGGGTCTGGTTGCATTTTTGAATCACACTCACTCACTTAAAACGAAATAATTGCTGTCTATACAGGCCTCTCGTGATAGTCTGGTCTGGTTTAAGCCGATTACTATGGATCACAGCAAATACAGAGCATTGCCTTGGGTTAATCAAAATTCTGTTTGGCTTTACTTATGATTTCATACGCTTATGGTTATCGTAATGAAGACGTTTTTCGTTGCCGGTGATAAATCGACGCAAAACTGATGTATTTTTAAAGCGATCAAACAGCATTTAAGACATTCAAAATCGTTTTTCAACAGCTCTGACCATCAGTTCTTGTGGCTATCAGTTTCCTTGCTTTGAATAACTTCTGCTACTTTTAAACGCTTTGAAATGGCTGTTTGAGCTACGCTATGCATGCGTCTGCCACGAATCTTGATCGAGCAATGTTTTCAATTCATGATCTTTAAACTTTTTAGATGCCTCAGACGCTCTTTATCTCAGTATGAATTATCTGTGTTTTTGAAGTTGCCGTAGTCTAGTAGGTAGTGTATTGGCTTATTAGAAGTGAGGCCACGGTTCAAACCCCAGGTCAGACATCAAAACGAAAATATGAAAAAATATTTTCTCGGAGACTTTCCTCGGAGTGTTCTCACTGTATAATTTCACAAGCAAACGATGACTATCACGTTCTGTTTGTTTTCTCAAAGCTAAACTTCTCGCAAATGTTGTTATTTCGACAGTATGGACGATTTTCCATCGTGAAAAAACATTTGGATGGGCGCAACCAATATTGGCTGGTTTTAGAATTGTTCTTTCAAATGAGGTATGAGGTATTCATATATTGATATAAAACAACGTAGAAGCAAGTAGCGATATGTAACTTTAAAAGACTTGTTGTTTTAGTTATTCTACCAGTAGGTTTTAACCTTTTTTTCGAATTTTTTCATTTTCAAATTTTATTTCAATTTACTTACGCGATTGTAGTTTTTCAATGAGGCTAAAGGAATATCCAATATTTTTTCGTGCACACTCCTTAAGTAAACCTTTTATACTCAAAATAATTTTCTCTTTTTTTTGGGGTTTAAATAAAACGGATTTAACAAAATATTTCTGGGTTTAATTAAGAGCATTAAGGCATGATACTTTATTTGACTTTATCCTTTCCTATTAAATTTGGGTTGAAGAATTCTATAAATGTAACAGGTAGCAGGATACGTGCAGAACTCAATGAAGTGAAAACAGTTCATAAAAACTAAAGAAATTCTATTTTTGGTGAGCAGGGTTAACTTATTTAATTGTTGGCCTTAAAACACAATAGTTAGGTCGTATATACTGTATACAATTTGCCAGAAATATGTTTAAAACTTGCAGAATTCAATGTAGTATGGCTTCATTAAGATTTTATGTGTCTTTACAATAAAGTAAACAATCCAATTAAAGTCTGTGATAAAGATTTTCTATAATATTTCCCTTAAATCACTCTGGATACCACTACTGTATGATTTGCTTCAAAAGCTGATCTCATTAAACTACTTGAAATGCAAAACAAGAACATCATGTTTTAAACGGATTATTGTTCTATAAAATAGAATAGAATACGTAAAATGAAGAAAACGTTTCAAACAGTGATTACAACCATATATTGTAGATGCAGTAAACAACGATTTAATTGATTTCAAACAATGCGAATGAATAGCAGACTCTTATGCCAGTCAACAAAATGGAGAGAACGACAACGCATATGTAATGGTATAAGAACATATGTATGTAATGGTACAATACAATAGAAAGTATGTGTTTGGAATAATCATAAACAAACTTAAATAATAAAACATGTACGAGTACATTGGCATTTGCATCTAAAACAAGGGATAAACTGTATTAGGGTGGTACATACACTGACTCAAACAATTGCCCGTACACTAAACTATTGAAAATATAATTTAATATAGTTCGGAAAATATATATCCAATGAAAATGAGTTTTTGATTTTTAAAAAGTGCAACAGGCATATTACACAAATACAAACACATAAAGGTTAAAACAGTAGTAAATTTTATTGAACTAACAAAATTAAAAAAATACTTCAGAAACCAAACTCAAAAAATAATCCGTACAGAATAATATTTATACCTTAAAACTAATTAATGTGGTTTTAATAACGGGTGTGATATCTTTTGGCTTTAATAACCTCTTTTAAACGGTTCTTCATTGATAATAATAATTTACTAGTAATTTCTTGACCAATATTCAGCCATTAACCGGTAATAACGTTTTTGACCATTTCCTTGCCAGTGATTGTAGGCTGACGGATTTTTTTCTCCAAAACTCCCCATAGATGCTCTATGGGATTAAGGTCTGGACTGAAAGAGGAGGATGATCAGAAAACACTTCTTTTACGTTTTCACATAACCATTCACATACAATTTTGGCCTTATGTTTTGGGTCATTATCGTGAACGAGTCGAAAATCCCCTAGCATTCCTAATTTCGTTGCACCAGCTTCCAAATTTTCTTTTAAAATATTCAAATAATGGTGTTTATCCATTGTAGTTTCAACAAAAACGAGATTTCCGACACCTCCTGCTGACATGGCACTCCAAACCAAACGAGAGTACAATTTATAACCTCTTCTTTGCAATAGAAAACCTCACTCAATATCTTCGAAAGCTTGCTATTCCCTGCTTTCACAATGAGGCACTGTCGACCGATCATCGGTTGTATAGTCAAACAGTTATCCCACTTAATCTTCATCGAAAAATAAAAATAAAAAAACCAGAAATCTGGATTACGAAAAATATCAATGGAACGTATGGATGTCTATTAAGACATTAATGTGTCTATCTAGCCATATTGACTGGATCAATTGGAATATCAAATATATGGACGTAGACTATTTTGGGGCCTGTCCGAGATTATGCCATCTAGTGAATGAGATCTGTATTGTATTGCAGAATCTTACTAAAATGCAGCCTAAAACAGCAAATGTTACAAAAACGGACACAATGCCAAAAAAGCCTAAATAATCTCAGATGAAAACAGTGTTTGCAATTTCGTTAGTATAGTTACATCAAGATATCAACAGCAGATTACATAACAGCGGATATGTGTTTTTAACTCTCTTGTGGAGAAGTTCTAGTTCAACGTGAAAAACAAAAATTAGAATTTTCCCAGCTTGGCATAAAAATTATAAGTATCTGAGGGCTATCTATTGTTTCTGACCAGCCATCATATGAAATGAAGGCCTTTAGAGGAGACCAAATCAGTCGCTTATTCATATGAAAATTCACGAAATGGAAATGCGAGTGGATTTATAATACACTTAGTAAACAGTGCGGAATTATTTATAGAGCTACGCTCGACTGAAGTAATGAAAGAGACTCGTTCAAATCAAAATAAAATGAGTGTCAATGTGAGTAACTCGTTTGGCTAATAGAGGAGGAGTTGTATTGTACAATAGCAGAATGTAGAACAATCTACGACAAAAGTAAAAGCCTGTGTGAGAGACTACTACGCTCTCACTTTATAGAGCGGGTTTAACGCCAAGTGGTATGTGGTAACTGTGGCGAACAATTTCTTTTTCTTTGGAAAAATTTGATTTTCTGAAAAGCTGATTTTCATAAAAAGCAATTCAAAATTGTTTACAGCTGTATTATACTTACAAATTATGAAGCTATTTAATCATTAAAGGCCCACCATGTGAAGAAATATTTAATTAATTAAAGACGTTTTATTATGACTATAGAAAATTAAATTTTTGGGTAGACAGATAACTTAAACTAAAAAAAGAAACATATTTTAGCTAAGTTTTTCCTGTGCTGGGTTTACTGACACCGAGATATTTACCCATAAGACAGTAGATGTTAAAAAATTCTGGGATGGAGGTCTAATTTTATAATAAAATCTTGGCCAGAAGTCTTTGTCTTAATCTTATAGACGTTTATTGATTTAATAAAACTCTTTTTCAAAATTGAATACAACCCTTTTCACTTGCTTCGAATCACCTGTTATGGAAAAGTTTTAATTATCAATGCCATAAGTGTTGATGTTGAAATAAATATGTTTTAGAAAAAACTACAAAATATTTCTAAAATGTTGAAAAATATTTCCATAAATTCGTAACGAAATATCATACCTTCATTATTATTCACATTTCAATTGAAATTCAAGTGCAGGAACAGACATTATCATCTGCATTCAAGTATCTTTTGTAACTGGGCGCACGTATAGCTCTGCACTGACGAGTGTATGCAGCAACGTATGCAGTAAAACCCATTAAAGCCACATATTATGAAATAAGGATAGAAATATAATGTAAAGTATATAAATGTAAGGATAATATGCAAATAATAATTGCATGCAAGTGAACTCTTAATATAGGACACAAAATATTATTTTTCATAAATTTTACATCTTTTTTTGCACTTGAAACAAAATGATTTTCGGTGTTTTTTGCAAATTTATGTTCTTTTATGTTCGTAAAGTTTTCTCTGAAGGAAGAAAATAAAATTTAAATACAATTTAAATTAATTTTGAAAATTAGGCAGGGCATTGAATGTGCATTACTAGAATAGTTAGTCCAATATCATCCCGTTGTGAAAATTAATTTTTCTTTAAATAAATAAAGAAAAATATTTTTAAATATCTGGTCTCCAATTTATAGACAACTGATGTACGAAGAAGAGAGTAATCGCGGCTCATTCGTCGTTGACTGCTGCATCCTGCCATCTTAGTTTTTGAAATGATACATGACTCGCCAAATGACTCCTGCTTGAGTTGCCATAGTCTAGTAGGTAGTGTGTTAGCTTATTAGACATGAGGCAACGGTTCAAACGCCAGGTCAGACATCTCGAACAAAATGAAATATGAAAAAATATTACTTCGGCGGTATCCTCTCAGCAGTTTCTCAAAAATCTGTCGTTCGGAGTCGACTCTAAACTGTAAATCCCGCCACCCATGTATAAAATTAACACGCACAGCATAAGTGGTGTCAGGAACTAGGCCGTAATCCTAGCTGAAGTGTTGTAGTGACCAATTATGCGTCTATGTATATGACTCCAGCTGTATAAGTTTTGGTTCGAAAATATATCCGGTATTTCGAACAGAAAAAATAATAAGAAAAGATTTTTTTGAATCTTGTCTACCAGTTTGATCGCCACATTAAGAACAAATTATTCTAAAAAAATAGTGTGCTATAGCATAACCTTGTTGGCCCACTGTAGTTTACTTAATTCTTATTTACATACTTTTGCCTTGAAGCTGATAAACAGAAAATTCATGTTTGTGTTATACACCCTTCATTTTCTCTTTGTATTTTTGTTTAAAATAAATAAGAAGATAAAATAAATTCAATTACTATTCTTTCCAAAAGAAAATGGAATGAAAACATGAAAATTTAAATAATATAGAAAAGAACGAGAGGCGTCCTAAACACACTTAGCAGATAATACAATCAGCTGGTTAAAAAAATATTTGAATAAATTTTCTTCAATAAATAAATATAGGGGCTTTCTTTCATGAAGTGATCTTTACATTTAACCTTAAATAAAATAAAGTGTTTGTGAGCTCTAATTGAAATTTTCAATTCGTTTGAAAGACCTATTGATGCCATATATTGGTGTATATAATAACGTTCAAATGCGCGCATTCGATATGTCCATGTTTTTTCAATGATTTTGATGCATAGATCAGTCTATGCCATTAAATCGCTTGTGTAGAATATTCCATGTGACATGAGCTCTGTGTCACGTAGCGACGTGCTATTGAAATTACGTATAGTTGACGTCCAAATCATCCAATTCAGGCCAAAGAAGACGTTGAACAGAGATCTATGTGTTCACCGTAGGCAGTAATTGCATGTCTGGATAAAAATCCACGCCAAACCAACCTTCATATATATGTATTTGTATAGTGGTCAGTTTATATGCCTAGGTGTCTAGGCACCCTCTCAGTACATTTTTTAAAATGATTATTTTTTTAAGAAAACAAAGTTATTAATAATTTTTTTTTATATTTTTTATTTATTTATATCCTTATTATTGAAAAACACAAACTTAAAGAATTCAGAATTCAATAAAAAAAAGTTATGAATCAAAATACATTTTAAGTCGCAAATATAAGCGGACAAAACTAAAGCACCCCAATTTAAGGTACAGATAAAAACTATTGAAATTAATATTTCTTTGCGAATCCTTCATTCTGGATGGCACACGCCATTCTTTTAGGCATAGAGGATGTTAAATTATTAATTATTTCAGGTGATATTGCTGCCCGGGCTATTTTTGAGGCTTCAAATATTTCGTCTTAGGTTTTGCCATTTTCTCGGTTGATGTTTAAGTTAACGATCTCCCACAAGTTCTCGATTGGGTTAAGATCAATTGAGTGTAAAATATTCAATCAACAGATCAATTATTTCTAGTCTAATTAAAAAGTTTTTGCAGATTGGTCGCACATCTCCTACTTATCCTGGAGGAAGACCACGTGAAACTTCGCGACATGAAGACTCCTGAATTAAAACGACAATCCAAAATGATCCTACAGCATCTTCTAGTTACATATGAAACCGCTTAGGTTTAAAAATTAGCGAAAGAGCGATTCACAGAAGGACGGTATATGCCGGATTATTCAGTCGCCAAACAGAAAAAGCTTTTATATCGTCAAAAAATAGAAAAGCGAAACTTGAATTCGCCAAGGCCCATCTTAACTGGAGTGTCCAAATAGGGAGGATTGTGCTGTTTTCTGACGAACCTAAGATTAATTTAAAGGATTCAGATGGCATAAGGCATGTGCGCAGACGATATGAAATGTTTCACGATATGAAAGGTTTTTTGCTGGTCGTCGACTGATTAATCTGATATATAGAACAGATTTGCTGATGAGCTTAGATAAGGCCAGATTGAGGTTAGTTATAGGTCTCATTAAAAGGTACTGCGAGATTAGATCGCTGAAAAGGATCTAAAACAGAACCTAAGCAAACTAATGTGGAGTATGTTGCGATGACGAGGAGTTAGAAACTATCGAACTATTGAAGACCCTGGCCAGTGGCTTCTTTGAAGGTTTGGACATTAGAGCTCTACATAGATACGCAAAATAGATTGAGGTGGTTGAGAAGTGCAAGGACGTCAAGGGTGTAGTCGGGCTCTCTTGTGTGTTTTTGGTCCATCTTTTTTTCTCCTTCTCTTATATTTTCAGTTTCCGACCTGCTCTCCTTTTAAACTTTCCCTTTTTCCTTCACTATCCTCATTTTGTCCTCTGGATATTGTACCTGTCCCAATGATAAGTACCCATTCTGAAACCTAACCTAAAGTGGCCACTTAGTAACACAATAACAGTTATTTCGTTTCCTGGGTGTAGCTAAACATAAAGTCCAGATGCGTGGTAAGTCTTAAAATAGTACATTTAATTTCTTTCTCTATTTTTATTCTTTTGAAAATAAAATTTTAATTTGTATGTAATCGTGATAAACTTGTGGAAGAAGAGCATTTCCTTTTGAAATTTATTTAAATTTTTTGTTTTCCGTTTACTAATGATTATCATCAGGAGAAGGCAAATGAAAAGAAATAAAAATGAAAGAAAATCAATAATGCTTTCATAAGCATTTCCTATTGATTACTCAAGTGTATAAACATTTCACAGATTCTCTTACACATATTTAATCCATGCCATACCATGCCCTCAGCATTCATAAGGTGTCAGCAATGCATACGAATATTTGCCGGTTGAAAGTGTGTGTGGGTGTGAAGAAGATGGTGGCATTATGGAATGTGTTTGTTAATATTCATGTGGCATACACCCGTACAAAATTGATGATTGCAATGTTTCCTTATGCTTGCACTCGTTATCCTGTTTTCTTATCTTAATTTCTTGCATTTTCTTTTATGTTCTACTGTCATTACAAATGTGTTCGTGCATAGTAATGTTTAATGGGGTCAAAATTTTAGTAACGGTTTGTTATAAAAGTTTCGTTATTTTTTTTTTTGTAAAAGCAAAAGGCAAAAAAAAATTAGAATATCAAAGTCAGTCAGGATTACAACCTAGCTTCACACACCACTCATGTTGTGTTTGTTAATTTAATATATGAGACCTACAGTTTACGACAGTTTTTTTTTGCGAAATATTTCATGGCAATTTTATTTATAATGAGACCAAAACCTTTCTTCGAAGTAGTAAAAGAGGTCTTGAAGAATATATTCGGCGAGGGGGATGATGAGAGAAGGTTTCTAATATCAATAATTTTTTCATGGCAATTTTATTTACTCTCAGAGCTTTTGCCACAAATCTGCTGAGAGAAAGTCGCCGTAAAAATATTTTTTCGTATTTTGTTTTGTTGGAGTTGTCCGACCTGGGGTTTGAAACGTGGCCTTATGTATAATAAGCCAACACAATTCCTTCTAGACTACGGTGATTATGTCAGAATTGCTTGAGTTTATAGTCCAAAACTTTAACTACTATACAATACCACTCTCTTTCAGTGTTATTGGACAATTAAATTGCTGAGTTTCCACTAAAATTTTAAGCATACGCTGTTGTTTTTCTAAAAAAAAAAGAATAATTTAAAACAAAAAATTCCATAAATTTATGTACCTCGTATTTGGCGTATGAAGTAAACTCCACACCAAAAAATGCATGATTTATTACTTTTATTTCAGTTTTTTTATTCTTACTTGCCATGGCTTTCAGATTATTTAATTTATTCAAAATATGATTTGTTGGTATTAAAAGTTAAATTTATGGCTATAATTGGATTTTGAGGTTAAAAAGTTCAGCAAAATAAATTTCTTTATAGAGAAAAAGAAGATACCACTAATATTATTGTCAATTTTTTTAGTATTTATTTCAGAACGTCAAATTGTCTTTATGCTATTATGATGTCGTTAGATATTTATAAAGAAGAGTATTAAATAAATGAGATTAAAATATAAAATTATTATTGCAAAAAGCAGGACATAAAGCGCTTAGTTACACTAAGAAACAAAAGTATACTAATAAGAATGTATTTCCAAAATTACTAGCTACACCACTCACGTTGTGTTATTTTTATACATGAGTGGCGGGACCTACAGTTAAAGTCGATTCCGAATGACAGATTTTTGAGAAACTTTTCATGTCAATTTTATTTACTCTCATAGTTTTTGCCAGTAATCTGCTGAGAGGAAGTCGCCGAAGATATATTTATTCATATTTCGTTTTGATGTCTGACCTGGGGTTTGAACCACGGCCTTACGTCTAATAAGCCAACACACTACCTCCTAGAATACGGCGACTTCAAGTCTTTACTGTTTGATATTTAATTTAATTAAATAAAATGGAAAAACTAACACACTACAAGACGTTCATCCTACCCGTGCTTCTTTATGGCGCAGAGGCATGGACCCTTTTAAGTACTGATGCAGCAGCCTTGAGAGTGTTCGAGAGAAAAGTACGGCGTAAGATCTTCAGTCCAGTTGGCGATGATTTTCGCATCCGATACAACAGTGAGCTGTATGAGCTCCTCAACGACATGGACGTTGTACAGCGTATTAACATCCAGCGGCCATGTTCGAATGGAGGAGGATACTCCAGCGAGACGGGTATTTGATGCGGGGATCTGCGGAAGTCGGCGAAGAGAACGACCTTGTATCCGTTGGAAGGACCAAATCGAGGAAGCCCTGTCATCGATTGGTGTGACCAACTGGCGTAGGCGCGCAAGAAGCAGAGGCGCCTGGAGGGATGTGTTGCGGCATGCCGAAATCCGTTAATCGGGTTGTTATGACCAATTAGGTAAGTAAGGTAAGTAAGTAAATAAAATGGATTTAAATCATACACAGTTCTTTCCCTAGTTCTAACCCAAGATATAGCCTAAGTTGAGTCTATTCCCTGAGTTTTATAAAAAAAAACAGAGCTTTTAGAAAATTATTTTTACTATTGAAAATCCACTGTCTTTCTTATGAATAACATTTGGAATCTAAATTCGTTGCCTTTAGTATGTACGTATGTCATACGAACTATAAAAATTTTGCCATAAAAATTTTATCTGCTTCTGAAAAATGTCCTTCAGACATAACAATTTTAATTAAATCGTAACACAATCAATTCAATGTTTCCATTATACCATTAAAATCATTAAATAATGGCAAATTATTTCAAACAATGTACAGTGTTGGGTAAAATAATGGCACCATTTATAAATTCAAAATGTTAAATTAAGTGTTGTTTAAACACTTGAACGATGTTATATTTCGCACGTAATGTCACCAAGAGGTCCTTTAAATGGACAAAAAAAATTGCAATGATATCTTACACACACATTTTTATATTTAAATATAGGAAACGCTTTAAAAAGACTCGCATATTCTTTGAAAATTCTTGTATTCGCTTGCAGAGTGTGAGTAATTTCTTTTTTAAATAAATATTGATTATACGTAGGGGCTGAAACATCAAATAATAACAACAATAACAATAAGTAGTCGCCGTAGTCTAGTGGGTAATGTTGGCTTATTAGACGTGAGGCTTCGGTTTAAACACCAGGTCAGATAACTCCAACTAATCGAAATATGAAAAAATATTTTTCTGATAACTTCCTCTCAGGAGATTTCTGGCAAGAACTCTGAGAATAAATAAAAATTTCTGTCGTTCGGAGTCGACTTTAATCTGTAGGTTCCGCCACTCAGGTATAAAATAAACACACACAACATAAGTGAGGTGAGAAACTAGGTTGTAATCCTGACTAAAGGGCTGTGATGACCAATTATGTACGCATGATTAACCTAGTCAGTCTGCTTGTAGTACTATTTAGTTAAGTGGTAGTTTAATCTACAACATAGTGAGTATTATAATCAACTTAGTACTTGGTTCTGCATTTCAGATTGTCCTAAGTAAGATCTTCGGTCCATTGCGAGTTGGCGATGATTTCCGCCTTCGATTTAACAGTGAGCTGTATGAGCTCCTCAACGACATAGACGTTGTGCAGCGTACATATTAACATCCAGCTGCTGCGCTGGCTCGGCTATATCGTTTGAATGGAGGAGGATGTTAGGATGCGGGGATCTGCGAAAGTCGGCGACGACCTTATATCCGTTGGAAGGACCAAATCGAGGAAGCAGCCCTGTCTTCGATTGGTGTAATCAACTGGCGTAAGCGCGCAAGAAGGAAGGATGTGTTAGGGCAGGCCGAAATCCGTTAATCGAGTTGTTGATGGCCAATTAAATATAATAAAAATAAAATTTTCAGATTGTTTGGCTTTTAGTTTGGTCTGTTACTCTTACATTTTCCTGATTATCATTCAAGATGAACGTGAACTATTAAGTGTGTTTACTTGAGAGCAACGTAAAGATAAAGTTCTCTAAGAAAATAGTTGGTATAGTATCGCACAAACGTCTAACAGTGGCGCTGTTGAAGCCGTCCTCCCCTCATCAATTGATGGATTATTTGGCGCGGATTAAAGCGTCTTAGTTTTTAAGGTACCTCTATATGAAACATTATCGGTTATAATTTTTGAAGAGCAGAACTTTGGAACCACCGTAAAATAACCTTCTAAATTCGTATTTACTGCAATAAACTTTTAAGTTTTAAAAGATTTCAAGTCGATAATGTTGAACAGCATATGAAAAGATTTTAAACTTCTTAAAACGTTTTCAAATTTTGTGTTAACTTGGCTGTTCAATATTTATGTCGTTCAACTCAGATCAAACTCTTATAAGTCTTCGAAAGCATAACCCAGGGTTTGCCCTTTTCTATGTTAGCATGACTCTAGTATTTCTCATTCAAAAAATTTTCTTTATTTGTATTCGTATTATTTTAAACACAACTGTTGTGCTTCCAAACAAAACGAATTCATCTTGAGTGTTTATTTCATAATCAAGGACACTTTTAGTTTTTACGACTTGTGACAAATTCGTCTGTCAAATTGTCATAAAACAGTAGGTATATTTTTTTAGAGGAATTGTGCCTTTCGTTTAAGGTATGGATGGACTCTGTTTAAAGCATTAGATTGTGCGAAAAGTGTTTCAATTGAAATTAAAATGTGTTTCATTATTATTTGAGAATACAAAAAATATACAGTAGGAGGTACTTACTTGACAGATTTTCACAAAATTTATCCTGAAATACAAGAATTTTTTTTATTAATATAATGAATTCTTGAACTATTTTTTACAAAACATAGATAATTACGAGTATAACCGATTTTAAATCTTTGCCGGCAATAATTTTATGTAAGAAAAAAACTTATTACGATCAACTTCTAGAATAAATATATGCAAATTGCTGAACATTTTCTTATATACTAAGATACAATCGTAGTTAAAAACTTAATACAAATGCTTAAAGAAATACAACATATCATACGATCCATAAATGTAATAAAGTTTTGTAAACATACTTTTCAAACAAGTGGAGCTGAATAAGATATAGAGACGGGCTTGCTTTGGTATAGCCACGGCAATAAAAACCTGTTCTATAACGTCTGTAGAATCCCTCATGGACTTAAGCCTAATCGCAGTGAGGTCATTATGGCTAGGATAATGAGAGACAAGTATGACGCAAGAGTCATCAGAGCTATCGAGACTTGACAAATCGGATGACTGGCAATACCCTCTTTAACTGTTCCCTACATAATATCTGTAAACTTTATGATTTTGGAAAATTCTTTGCCACGAGAATGAGTAATATGAGTGAAAGAAACATCTTAGTGGCTAAATATTCTTTTAAGAGAGGGACCATTCTATGGTTTACAGATGGATCATACATAACATACATACATAATTGGCCATTACAACCCTTCAGTCAGGATTACGACCTAGTTTCTAACACCACTTATGTTGTGTGTGTTAATTTTTTATGCATGAGTGGTGGGACCTACAGTTTAAAGTCGACTCCGAACGACAGATTTTTGAGAAACTTTTCATGGCAATTTTATTTACTCTCAGAGTTTTTGCCAGAAATCTACAGAGAGGAATTCGCCGAAGAAATACTTTTTGTATTTTGTTTTGATGCCTGGCCTGGGGCTCGAACCCTTTCTTTACGTCTAATAAGCCAACACACTACCTACTAGACTACGGCGACTTCTACAGATGCGAAATTATATGCCAACGAAAGAAATGGTTAATTCAACTTGAACTGCAAGTACAGAAGTTGGGGCATTGCAATACTATTTGACAATCAAGTTGGTATTCCAGCACTCGGCTCTTGTGAAGGTGACTCGCTTTTAAGGTGAAAAATTAAATCAGCTTGGTAGGAATAGATCCTAGATCATGTAGAAAATAGAATAAACGAACAGGCAGATCATACTGTGAGAAGAACTGTGAGAAGAACAGTTTCCAAAACCTTTCGTCAAAGTAGTAAAAGGGATCTTGAAGAGTATATTCGGCGAGAGGGATGATGAGAGAAGGTTTTTTCTAATGTCAGCTAATTTTTCATGTCAATTTTACTTACTCTCACAGTTTTTGCCAGAAATGTGCTGAGAGGAAGTCGCCGATGAAATATTTTTTCAGATTTCGTTTTGTTCTAGGTGTCTGACCTCAGATTTGAAACGTGGCCTCAAGTCTAATAAGCCAACACTCTACTTAAGAGATTACGGCGACTACAGTGCCTTAAATTTACTGTCATAATACAGGTTTTGGTTTGAGAAGATTTGGGATTACGTACCCAGGTACATTTAATCTCCACAACCATGCTTAGAGTTAAAATTCATTTATTTTTTCTCTGATATCCGCCTGTAAAATAAAGTGTATTTTTTTATACTGCTGCAGTGTCAAGCAAACCATTAATGCAGTTTTTTTTAATAAAAGATTTTAAATTTTCTATACCACATTGTAATTTAGAACTAAATTCAATAATTACATCAGGAAATCTGTCTTTATATGTTGGGTTGAATGTCATCTTCCCAACATCCGTTGTATAATGGCAGTTACAACAATAAAGGCAACAACTGTTATAACAACTGTAAATGTCTTGCATATTTGTTTAAATTATTCATTTAATAGAATTTAAAAATAATTTTATTAAATCAAACATTTAAAAGGACAAACAGCGCCTTACGGTGGATAAATCCACCAACTGCCTACAGACTTGTATTTATTTAGTTACATAAACAAAAACAGATACATATAGAGAAGGATGACATATGTATGTATGTATTCATGTTTGTTTTAGTACATATACATATGTATGTATGTTGCATACTTAGAGATAATTTATTAAGCCTATTAATCTCAGTTTGTCGGGGTATTGAAAAGGCGGTTTATATACCCAGTCGGCAATCTCTTTATTAGGGGCACAACATTTCTTGTGATCAAAAAGTTTCAAAACTTCAATTAGAATATAATCTTCAATAAAGTTTTTTAATTTTTTATTAAGCACTTCACTAAATTCGTTTAAGAACCCTAATCCCGGCTGATACAACCGCCAATATGTATTTTATTTATTAAATAATATGTATGTATGTATGTATGTGTACACATACATAGATGTTATATCAGGTGACACTCACATTTATAAATAAATATGCTTTACGGTAGATAAACAAACATGCTCTTTACATGCCTGTATGATGCTTATGACAAATAGGTGGAAGCATTTTAAATGAATTTACACCTAAGAAGGCTAATTAAGTATATTTGTAGGTAGGAGAACATTTAATAAATGTTTTCGATTGACGTAAATTGCTCCTGTAATTTATTTTATGCGTCATACTCTTTCATATAGCTCTGGAGGTAGTCATTATATTTTTATTTATTATAGGTATACGCTATAAATAACAAGGATTTAATGACTAAAAAGTACTTTTACTAACAGCATTCTCAAGAATCTTGAGAAATAAAGTGTAATATATAAGCATTACATTGTATATGTATGTGTATTTATTTGAATAGAATAAGGCTAGTTTTTGGACATTTTTTCATTCAAAAATTTTGTTACATTTTTACCCTTTTAAAAACGTTTAAAATATGAGTTCGTAGATTGCAAATAAAAATAAAAATAAATTTGTGTTTAGTTTTAAATAAATTGTTCATTGTTCGCACAATTCCGTGTGCCACTGTTCGCAACTTGATGTAAACAACAACAATTTGCTTTATTTGTAATTCTTTTTTACACTCTTCCGCGTACACACTAATAATGGTTCGTTAGATCTTTACAACGGAGATCTTCAAACCACGATTATTCTCTTCACGCGCGACGTGTCTTCACACAAGACTGACTGATTTTTTACTGATCCTGTGGCCTGCTTTGTCTTGCCTTTTATATCGCTTGGTAAACAGTCTGATGAATGCTCTTGAAGGAGATTGACTTTGCCTTTGCGAAATCTCTATAAATGTAAACATGTTGTTTACGTTATTGTTGTTTCTGTATTTTGTTTACGTTAATCCTTGCAGTGTTGTTGTTGCCTGTTTGTTTACTTGTTTATCCCCTTTTTTATACTGATATTGTTGCTAATTTCTGTTTATTCATTGATCATGTAAAGAAGTCCATTATTTTTGTTTTTGTAGCTTTTGTTTATTATTTCAAAGTTAAACGTTTCCATTTTCATGACAATATTTTGAATCCTTTAAAAGTTTTTGATAACATTATATCGCTGCTGAGGACGTACATATTCGAAAACAGGCATGTTGTCAGTCCGAAGAGCTGTAGACGATATCGAACGCAATCTAAATTGGGTGCCACTAATTGAACTGGAAGTACAGAGGACGGGACATAGCAATACTATTTGACACACAGGCTGACATTTCACCACTCGGCTCTTGTGAAGTTGTCTTGCAATTCGAGTGAATAATTAAAACAGCTTGGCAGCACTAGAATCCAGGTCATAGGGAAAATCGAGCCAATGAAAACCCAGATCATACTGCGTGAAGGGGCAAGTTTCACATCGCTAATGAGGCCAGAACCATTATTTGAAATTGTAAGAGGGGTCTTAAAGGATATATTTGACGAGAAAGTTTTTTCTAATATCAATTACTAGTGCTCAGCGGTATTCAAACTTAACTATATTTGGTTAATGTTGTCTTAAGTGATCCAGTCTTTAACAGCATTCGCTACAGAAATAAGACGATTTTATGACCGTGATGTTTTATATCTGAACATAATCTTCTTTTATCTCGCTTTACCCAACGGTTCTCAAAAGCTTTAATACTCTGTTTAAAGGAAAAACTTCTTCCATTCAATGTTTGCAAATCTAATCCGAGGGAGGTGAATCTGTAGAAAATCCACATGATTAAGTAATTCGAACATAATTTAGGTATTGATACCCAATATAAAGGTAAAATTCAACTTAGACCAGGGGTTAGACCTATAGGAAGCCATCTCGATTTAAAAATAAATCCTGGTGAAGTCATGCGAAGCAAGGCTGAATTTATGGACATGCTTCCAATATGGCAACGGTCTGGGAGATGTGCAATACTGAGGTGTATAATCAGGCCAAGATACGTGCGGTTTTGGTACCTATGAAGTTGAGCCTCCTTGTACAACGAAAGGGGGTATTCAGCTTAACTTCCGCAATCAGAACAAATATGCCCGATAACATGTTTGAAATTGTGAGATCTGTACACGTCCTGGCTCATGAGCAACGTAATTTTTGGAGATATTCCTGTTCGAACTTTACTTCATTTAATTTGGTTATACTTGGCCGTAGTCTAGTAGGTAGTGTGTTGGCTTATTAGACGTGAGGCCTCGGTTCAAAACCCAGGCCAGACATCTCCAACAAAACGAAATACGACTTGCTCTCAGCAGATTTCTGACAAAATCTCTGAGAATAAATTAAATTATCATGAAAAGTTTTTGGAAAAAAAAAATATAGCCACTCATATGTAAAATTAACACACACAACATAAGTGGTGTGCGAAACTACGTCGTAATCATGACTAAAGAGTTGTAATGACCAATTATGTATGTATGTACATATGTATACTTGGATTGATAGAGAACTGGAGACATACATATAATGTAAGAATAAAGGATTACTAATGACAGATTGATACAGGATATTATTTCAAAGCTCTTTGGGTTTTAATTGTTTGGAGGGTTTAAAGATAGCGATAGTGAGAGATAGAATAAATTATAGAGTGAGAGTGAGAAAAAATAACGATAGTTTACCATCACAAGAATAAGTTTCCTGTTCTTATAGCGTAAACCGTGTCAAATACTTTTGCGAGCATATCATAGCGCTACCTATTAGAGTTCTGTAGATCACGCCGTGTTTGGACAATGCCTGTCTTTCTGTTAACAACAGTTAATAACTTTTACACAAGCTGGTCATATTCAAGAAGGCATTACATTTTTCTATTATTGTTTGGCTCGGAATAGATGCTAACAGAAATCCTTGTATTTATATTGTTTTTTTTTTTTTCTAAAATTCAAAATTTTTCAAGTAAATATTTTAAGTCTGCCAATTAAAAGCTTTTCGTAAAATGCACGTTTCATTGCCAAAAGCCTTCGATGTTCAATTAATTTTTAATAAATAAATTGGGCTCTTATTTATATATTTTCTAAATTTTTTTTTGAATGAAATCCTGCATCATAGAAGAATACCTGGCAGGCATTCAGTTCATCAATTAGTCCATGTTGCAATTGAATATTTTTGTTATTTTGTTGTTGTCCTTCCTTTATATTCTATTTTATGTTTTTCTTTTATGACCCTAAACAAATAACACAATAAAAAAATTAAATAAATTTGTATCATTCTTATTGTTATTGCTTCATTTTCATTTCGTTCTTTTCAAATGCATGATAAGGGTATTTTGTTTAAAAAAAATTTGTCATTCCACTTCTAAAATGTCCATAAATATGCATTTTAAACATAAACTCTCGTAAAATAAATATTTCATACAATCGATCGATATCAGCACTTTAAGAGAAATGTGAATGTGAAATGAATGTCATCCGATGCTCTCAGACAGTAAATTTTGTCAAATGAGAAACTTGAGTTTTGCTTTTGTTTTACTATTCCTGCCTGATATCCTCTTTGAGTCTGAGGCTTGTTAACCAAGAGATTTGACTATCGGGCAGGTAATCGTCAGAATTATGAAACTATATGCTCTCTTTCCCAATTTCTACAGTTGAGGTGTGAGAAAGTTGTTGAGTATGGCACTGTAACATTTGTCATTCATTGTCGACACCTTCAATGAAAACAGCAGACAATACAGCAACTTGATTTCTGGCACAAACTCTGAGAGCAAATAAAATTGCTATGAAGAGCTTCTCAAAAATCTGTCGTTCGGAGTCGACTTTAAACTGTAGGTCCCGCCGCTCATGTATAAAATTAACGCACACAACATAAGTGGTGTGAGAAGCTAAATTGTAATCCTGACTGAAGGGCTATAATGACCAATTATGTTATGTAAGAAATAGACATTGTCATTCATGATGATTTGCGATACAACAATATCTTAATCGTTGTCGAATTTTAGGATTGAATTATTGAACTTTAACGCTCAATGACTTGCATACCGTACACTGTCCATATTTTGTAAGGAAATGTCTTCAAGTCCTTCATCAGAATTCTTTGTAAAGATCGGTGATTGATGTCCAATTGCATGGCAATTCGTCGAGATCCAGGATTAAATTATTAAACTTTAACGCGCAATGACTTGCATATGGTGCACTGTCCATATTATGTTTCGAAATATCTTCGAGTCTTTCACCAAACTTCTTTGTAAAAATCGACCATTGAAGTCCAATTGCATGGCAAGTCTCCGATCAATACCTCGGCATTCTCCGCGAAATCTTTGACAGCAACAGCTGCCTTGTGGCTGGCCTGACCTAACTGAGTACATTTCTCAAACACACCTGATTTCGTGGTGTTTTCATCATGTTAGTGCGACCGAGTTCCAAAGAGGATGTTAGCAAACCCATTTCAATAAGAACACAAGGCATTTTAAAAGTGTTTGATATTCGCTGAGACGTATTTCGTATTTTTATCTGATGAAAGTAACGGAAAATTTCCGAACTACGAAAATCAAAAATTTCAAACTTAGAACTATCGTATCTTCCAACAGGGGCTTCTGAACTTTGACAGTTAATAACGACAATCTTGTTGAAGCTACATTTGTCAAATTAGTTGTCAGTTAAACAGTCAATTTTGCCAAAATCACCATGGGTGGATATAGCGTTCTACAACATGTAAAAATTAAGTGTTTTGTTCGCCCAACGTACAGCGTAAATTTTCATTGAAATATGATCTTCAGCGATGAGACCCATTTCCGGATAAAGGAGTACGGGATGAAAAAAACTTGTCAAATTTGAGACGTTATCAATCCACATGGGTTCCAAAAGTAAACTAACAACTGCTAGCAGTATAGGTCGATGATTACTAATTTCGTCTGCCCTGTATTGGATGATCTGGATGTAGTTTTAATAGGACTACATAGCACTCATGGATGGCACACATAGCTTATGCCATATTGAATATTCTGTACGAGCTATTTAAGTTTATGGTCATCTCACGTGGAGGTGATATGAACTGGCCATCACGTCCGTGCGATTTGACCGCGTTAGATTTCTCTTGTGGGGCTTTATTACGGTGCGAACAAACCTCAAACCACAGCAGCCCTTAAAGTCAAAATGGCCCATGCCATCGTTCATATTCAGCCTGATTTACGAGCTAGAGTCATGAAAATTTGGAGATTCTGAATACGATTTATATTCCACACATTATGAGATCAATAGATCTTTCAAACGCTTAATGAAAGACCCAATATAAAAATATTAAGAATCTAAATAAAACATAAACAAAACGACTGAGACCTTACCAAATTCAGAGCAAGTTCAGAGGCAGGTAACAAAATTACAAAGAGTATTACAAGGAGACGATAGGTTTATTCTACGATTATTTGATCACATGCTCGCAATCCGAAAATAGATTTAATTGTCCTTTTCTATTGATTTATTCAAGTGTGCTAACAAAATTCACCTCAACTGTGTCTTTTTCTATTTGTTTTATGAGTCACTTGCTTTAAAGTGCGATAAAAAAGATTCTGTTGTTCTATTTTCATGCTTCTGTTTACGCTTGTCTTGCTAAACTTTATAGCACTTGGCTCCAGTGTTAAATTAATACTTCAGTTTTTTTTCAGTAGATGAGTTTAGTTTTTTGTTTGTGTCTGCTATTTAGAAAAGTGGTATTTTTTCAATTTAATCGTTTTGTTGTTGTTGTGCTTTTTTGAAGTACGTATTATGTTGTTATTATTTATACACGCCACTTTACACGTAAACAAATTTCAGTAAATTTTTCTTTTTATAAATTAAATTGAAAGTGGAAAAATATTGTATTTGTTAATAATGAAGTTGAATGCTCCATTTATTACTAGCAACTATTTATTCCAAATGCCATGATGTATTGAATTATGAGATAAGGTGTTATGAAGTCGACTTTAAACGAGTGAGGTGATACCACTTTCCTTCAACAGATTCTTTATTATAAATAACAATTTAATTTGTTGTTTAATTTGTTTAAAATTTTCCAAACGTTAAGCAATCATGTTAATGACAAGTGGAAAATAAAGAAAAATTGTTAAGAAAAAAATAAGAAAACAATCCATCCATCCATTAATAAAGAAAATTGCTCAGGCTTTTAAAATATAAGAAAAAGCAAAAAAAAATTTTTTTTTGATGGCTCATTATTCTTAATTTTTTTTATGTTTTTTCCACATTGAATTTGATTTTTTTCCACAAAAAATTGTTTTGAATTGGTTTTGACATTTTGTTATACCCTCTTCAGAAAGAAAAAAAAAACGGAATAAAAAGATTAAATGTTTTCCACAATTTATGTTCTTTATTTTCTATAATTCCCTAAAATTAATCTCAGAAAATAAGACTATTATAATTATATGAAGGCAACCGAAGGCCGAGTTAAGAGACTGTAATGAAGTTAACATATTTTGAATTGAAAGGTTTGCATATAACGGATGTATAATTTAAAAATGTGGAATTTTATGCAACTTTTAGGTGCATATTGAACAAGATTATTAATTACTTAATTGGTCATTTAGTTAGGATTACAATCTAGTTTTTCACACTACAACATAAATTTATTCAGAGGCTTGGCTACCTTTTTGATAACATGTGAATTCGACGTCAAAAATCTGCCTCCTTTATTTGAAGTCTGGAATAAATCAAGCCAATATCGAATATCCCATTCGGCAAAAAATTTGTTGTTTTGCATTGATGAAAATAAATGTTAGTCGGATGGTACAAAGTCTGGATTACAAAGTAGTTGCAGTAAAATTTCCAAACCACTGTTCTCTAATTTTTAATTTGTTTTACAACTGATAACCAAGGGAGCATGGAGGTTTTATAATTGTTTGCGTGATTTGAATAATACTTGCATTTTAGGCAGCTTGTATTGGATGGTATCCTATTGGTCCTACAAAACCTTGAGCATTATTCTAGCGTCACGGATATTTGGTTTTTCTGTTCATTCGGTTGTCTTAAGACAGAATTTCTTTCTATTTGGACTGTTGTAATGAATCAATTTTTCTTCGCCCGTAATGATTTCATTCAAAAAGATGCTTTTAACCTCATGATACCTGAGGTACACATTTCTACACTTTATGTCACGTACGAGTACTATCATTTGAATTCAATAATGGCCGTTTATTGTCTTCTACATGATATTTACATACATAATTAGTCATTAGAACCCTTCAGTCAGTATTACAACCTAGTTTCTCACACCACTTATGTTGTGTGTGTTACTTTTAAACCTGAGTCTGTCTTACTCGGAACAGACAGATTTTTCAGATACTCTTCATGTATTTACTCTCAGAGTTTTTGCCAGAAATCTGCTGAGAAGAAATCACCGAAGAAATATTTTTTCATATTTCGTTTTATTGGCGATGTTTGACCTGGAACCGATCCCTCACGTTTAATAAGCCAACGCACTACCTACTAGACTACGGTGATTACAATATTAACACTTTTCTATTGAACTTCATTTTCTTTAATTTTGCTAAGACAATGGAATTATTTTTTGTGCTTGAAGTGAATGCTTTCTTCTTTCTGTCCAATATGTAATACGACTATAATGAATTGCATCGATAGGAATAGCGTTCAGAAAATCAAATAAATTTGCAAATCAAAAAGACGGTAATAAAATGTTTGGGGTTTCCTAACTTAGGATATTTAAATGGACATCTTTTTGGAAAGTTTTCTGTTATAATTCATTTTATTTGTCTCTTATTATTTTTCCTTTATTTTAAGGCAAACTCTAAAGAATATGGGCAACACAGATATCCAATTCGTCAACAACATTATTAATAACATTTAATAAATATCAGTAAACATATCATATCTTTAATTTGATTCATTAAAAAATAGATTTCCATTACTTTTTGCAGACTCGCTGGCAATATAAACTCTTTTAAATATTTGTAAATTAATTTCAACCTACATTGTGGTTGTTGTCTTTAATCATAAACGTTTAAAAATTGAATTTTTATTTACTGTGTTGTATTTAATGACACCCCTTTTAATATTTCATTTCCAAGTAATTAAAGAACATGAAAGAGACTTTTCACTTTATTGCCACAAATGACACAAATGCCTCATACCAATAAAAAAAAAGATTAATTCTGTCATCATATTTCAAATATTTCTTCATTTAACTGGAACTGATGGAAATGTATTCCTGCCATAAATTTTGCACTCAAAATTGTCATTAATTTTCTCCCGTAAATGTTCGAATTTTAGCGCACCTTTAAAATTTTCTTTCTTCTCAATAAATTTGTCATACAGCTGAGGGCATGAATTTATGGGTATGTTCGCCTTTCTCGAACGCCGCCCCATACATACATATGTACATGTCAAAAGTTAATTAAAATAAAACTTTTCATCTTACTCTCTCCCCATCTCTCTCTCCTTTCCCATGTGATAATTCCTTTTAAATGAACTCGTATAACATTTGTATCTCTATGGCAATGCGTTTAACAAAATGCCTTGTGTGTCACGTAAATCTGTGGCACGCTTGCAAAAAATTTGACGAACAGACAAATGCAAACTCATTTTCACATTTGTTCATTGTTTAACAATGTTAAGTAAAAGGTGGCGAAAAACAAATTTCATAACATGTGTTACGTATTTGCATACGTTATCACCACTTTATTGAGTGACTTCTCACACCACTATTGTTGTATGCGTTAATATATCCATGAGTGGCGAGACGTACTGCTTAACGTCGGCTTCAAACAGCGAATTGAGTAACATTCACCAGTAGACTGCTAAGAAGCAGTTCGCTGAGATAAGATTTTGAATTTTAGAATACGTCTCTGAATTCTTCCAGCATGTCTCCAACATGGAATGTCTCCAATTCATTCAATTAACTTCGTTGCAATAATCCCACAGATTCCTAATCAATTTGAGTTCTCCCAGACGTTTTCAGTTCCAGTTCGAAAAGCTTAATTAAAAATAATGAAAGAAAACGGGAAAACGAAAAGAAAACACAGGCTGCGATCCTCTTGTATACAATTTAAATATCATACCCAATCTGATTTATTGCTACTTGTAAAATTGGATACCAATTCACATAATGATGCCACTTTTTCGTTACCCAATATAATCAAAAACTCTTATCCTCTTAGCTATTTTATGTTGTACTGACAACATTTAATTTTTGACATCAAAGCATTTTTGTGTAAGGAGGTATTAGAACATGTAATGGGAACCAGTGTTGTAGTTGATTTTCTTGAATGCGTTTTAACACAGTCTTCTAAAAGTTTGTAACAACATTTTGTAGTGAATTGCCATGAATGTACTGAAATTTCATTATACTTCAAGTTTTCAGGAATGTTATTAAAACTTCATTGTAACGGGTGATTTTTTAGCTATTATCTTTTTGGCAACACTGGTTTAAACAGCTCACGCACGTTTAGTGTTCTGTTTCACTGTCAAACATCTTCAGTTTGGCCTATAATTTAACCATAAATCGTCTTACAAACGAACAACGCTTGCAAATCATTGAATTTTATTATCAAAATGCGTGCTCTGTTAAGAAAGTTCATCGCTCGCTTCTTCCATTTTATGGTCAGTTTAATCGACCCACTGAAGCGGCTATTCGGGCTATTGTGACTAAATTTCGCACCAAATTTACATTGTGGGACATTAAACCACCAACACGCTTACGTAGAGTGCGAACTGAAGAAAATATCGCAGCTGTATCGGCCAGTGTTAATGATGACCATCAATTATCGATTCGTCGCCGTTCGCAGCAATTGGGCCTCCGTTACTCAACAACGTGGAAAATTTTGTGGAAGGATTTAGGTGTGAAGCCTTTCAAAATACAACTGGTGCAAGAATTGAAGCCGAACGACCTACCGCAACGCAGAATTTTTGGTGAATGGGCTCTTGGAAAGTTGGCCGAAGATCCACTTCTTTATCGAAAAATAGTGTTCAGCGACGAAGCTAATTTTTGGCTCAATGGATACGTAAATATGCAGAATTGTCGATTTTGGAGTGAAGATCAGCCAGAAGCATTGCAAAAGCTACCAATGCATCCAGAAAAAGTCACAGTTTGGTGCGGTTTATGGGCTGGTGGTATCATTGGACCGTACTTCTTCAAAGATGCTACGAATCGTAACGTAACTGTGAATGGTGAGACCTACCGTGAAATGATAACCAACTTTTTTTGCCCAAAATGCAAGAGCTTGACTTGCATGACATGTGGTTTCAACAAGACGGAGCCACATGCCACACAGTACGCGTAACAATGGACTTATTGAGAGGCGAGTTCGGTGAACATTTTATTTCACGTTCGGGACCGGTCAATTGGCCGCCTAGATCATGCGATTTAACTCCTTTAGACTATTTTTTGTGGGGCTATGTTAAAGCTCATGTCTATTTAATTGACGCATTGGAAAACAACATTGAACCATTTACTCGTGAGATACCGACCGAAATATTGGAAAGAGTATGCCAAAATTGGACTAAGCGGATGGACCATTTGAGGCGCAGTCGCGGTCAACATTTGCATGAAATAATCTTCAAACATTAAATTATGTGGACCGTACTATCGATTCAAATAAAGATTTCATGCATTTTTCTGAAATTTATGTGTTTTTTTTGAAAAAATTTCCTATAACTCTTAAAAAATCACCCATTATAATTAAACATGTCAAGTTAATATTGCGTGAATGAACAGTAAAATAAAGGACTTATTAAGGAAGAATAATTTTTGGAAAGCAATGATCCTGGAAGTCGCCGTAGTCTAGTAGGTAGTGTGTTGGCTTATTAAACGTAAGGCCATGGTTCAAACCTCAGGTCATACATCAAAACGAAATATAAAAAACTTTTTCTTCGGCGACTTCCTCTCAGCAGATTTCTGGCGAAAAATCTGAGATTAAATAAAATTGCCATGAAAAGTTTCTCAAAATAAACTGTTGTTCGGAATCGAATTTAAACTGTAGGTTCCGCCTTTTGTGGATAAAATTAATACACACAACATAAGTGGTGTGAGAAGCTAGGTCGTAATCCTGACAGAAGTGCAGGCAATGACAAATTATGTACATACATATGTATGTATGTATTATGAAAACTATAGTGCCACAACTATTGTGTTTTTTCTGCTTTACTGAATATCCTGCAATTTTGAAACAAATTCTAAATATTTTATGAGCTGCTTAAAAGCAAAAAGTATTTTGTTTATTTCGTTTTAAATTGCAAAAACGTGTAGAGGTCGACGATAGATTTAAAAAGAATATAAAATTGCAAATGGTGTCCAAAGAAAAAAACTACAAAAAATAAATTTTATGAACGTGAGCTGTAAATTGCTATGAAATAAAAACAACAGCAAAGTATAGTATGAGGTGAAATGAAATACGTAGACATAAAAAGAATGGAAGAAAGTATCATATTTAAATATTTATAGAGCATTAAGGCATTCGTTAAATTGCGTGCCAAAATCATTTGCCTTTTTGGAAAAAGTGTCCATGACAAAATTTCTTAGGTTGACTTTTACAACGAATATTACAGCATTAATAAGGAATATCCGTTTACAAGGAACAAAACAAAAGAAACAAAAGAAATTATTATTGCACACATACATATTTTTGAACATAAAACTGTCAGGTATTATAAAAAGGTAACTTTACTCCAGCAAAAGGTCCCATATACATGTTTCGTAGAATTCTTATAACTTTTCTTAAGTTTTCCATTGTAAATCCTTTTCGACAGCAAAGACAAAAAGATTGGTTAGCCAAACTTTCGCTTTTCGACTTATGTAGAAACAAAAGATAAATTTTGGGGACATGCTCATGGAATTTTTATTGTAAACTTTTGTCAAATGTTGGATTTAATAAATTGTGGGGGATTAAAAGGAATTTAAATTTCAAATTTTTCACTTAGAAATCTTTCGTTAAGCGTAAGCACGTTAAAAGTGTTTCTCTTAAAAGTTTACATGTAAAACTTAAGTAAAGAGAAATATTTATTGTGGCTATAGAAGTTGAAAATTCGGCAATGGATGTTTTTATTGTTAAAAAATATTGTTGCAATTCATATTTATCATAGTATTGGATATTGTTTGCTAAAACTTTTTGCATTCTTTTGTCAGCATATGTTTTTTGGAGAGTGGAATGTGTTCCAGTCTTACAGTAGAAGTCATATGAAAAAATTTATCTGGCCTAAGTAGCTCCTAATTGGTTTTTCAACAATCGTCCATGCATGTCATACTGAAGTATTAATGTTAGTCTTGTATTTCATGTTAAAGATCGCTTCACAGGAGTCAATTGATTTATGTACTGATTCTATATAACCTGGACTAATGCATCAACTAAACTTCCTATGATTATTTTATCTACCGTGCCAAATTGGCACTTCTGAACCATTCAAACTATGTCCGGCTCATTAAAATCAAACGTGCCTATGCAGAATAAGGTTCCGTAAACGTGCAGGAGCTGTAGTTTACTTCAAACGAAAGTTTGTTCAATAGATAAGTGAGAAAAAATACCAAATGATGCCACCCTCAAAGTTTGAGCATGATTTCGACAAAATTTCAATATCAACTATAACCAAACTTTCATTCAGCAGCATTTGTTTTTAATTCTGAATTTGAAAATCATTTGGGAGAGAATTGTGAAGACTAAAATAACTTAAATCTTTGACGAAGTATCGGCATTTGGCAACGAACATGATACAGAGATATAATTCTATACTTTAAGACTGTGTGAGACTAAAGTACTTTCGATATCTTAATGAGAACTTTTGATATTGAGTAATTACACTGTGTGAACATGAATATAATTACGTATTTCATTCACACAATAATATGAGCGGTGGATACGAAAAGTGATATTGTCAAGAGAACAGAGAATGATAATTATCAGATACTATCACATTGGTTAAGTTTAGTCCATTATTGTTATTGTGGTGAAGAAATGCCATATAACTTATACTACAAGATCTGTAGTACTTCCCCTAACTCTTACTCCTCTTCCAAGCTTATTGCTCTGACAAACTTCAAAATGATGCTCGCCGTCAAAGACAATTCTCTATGTTCCCAGATGTTTTCTTCTGGTATGAATTAGTACCTCACGGGTTCTAAGAATGTATTCTGATGACTTTTTTGCATCGTCATAGAACCTACATGTTAGGTTCGATAAGATTTCCATCTTGAACATGTGCACCTTGATTTTAAAAGACCGGCTCCTAACCTTCAATTATTTCTAGATGCATAACTCAGATATTTTCTAACCGTAATTTCTCAATAAAAATGTGGATTACCTGAAACCCATTCAGTCTGAACAGGTATTTTGCCTCTCTTTAATTTCCCTTTCGTTAAGTATTCTTTTCAAAATATTTGTCTCCATTTCATTGAAAGGTTCGGGCCACATCAGTGGCATCTGCACATTAACGCGAATTCCTACATAACCTTGCAGCCTAGTTTTTCTATTGACTGAGTTCCATAGCCTGGTGCTCGTGTGACGTCCTAAATGTCAGTTAGTATTGCTTTGTCCTAAGTTGAATTGGGCATATCTCTTTAGAATATAGACTTCCGCATTATGGAAAATACCCGCGATTTGCCACATGAGTAAGGAATGTTTCTTTATTGTTCATATACCACTGTATTCGGTCATGGTATCAAATAAAAAGACTGATAGGTACACGAATATTACTGTATTGAAAGGCGATATTGAAATTTTTGAATATCAGCGAATTGGGTTTAAGGTATTTTACCGTACATAGAGGTTTAGTATGTGGTCTTAGTTATTGTAAAAAATACTGTTAGAGTCTTTAAAGGAAACCTTAAGGGATTGAAATCTTCATGTCAATTAAGATACTAACTGTTTTTGCTATTATAACGTATATCGGGTCATTATTGTGTATACGAATTGTCACAAGAGAGGAATCGCAGAAGTCTTACAAAATTTCTTTGATGATGGAACGTGAAAGCATTGGTGGTGGTCTACTGTTGCCACATTCAAAGTTTGACAGTGTTCTTATTTTGTATCAGTACGATAACGGTTTTGCAGGTACTACGTAAACAAGATATAGCCCTGCTGGCTAGAGTTATTGCCGGACATTGAGATGCCGGTCCAATGATACTTTCGAAATATTGATTTGGTAAATCTAATCAGAGTTTTAGCATTAATTTAAATTATTATGTCAAATATAAGCAATAAACTACTAAAATTAATTTGTGTATGCCAAAACTACTTCGATGACAAACTAAAATTTTTATGAAAAATGTTTTCCTTCCATTAGATGTTTACTAAGTTACTTATAAACTATTAAGAAAATTTTCTTCTTGCCGTTGGAAATAAATGTAGTGTGAGGAGGAGTTTTATAACAAATATAAACTTTTAAGTAAAAGTTTGTAATGTTTAAGTTTAAAGTTTTGTAAATAATAAAATTATGTTGACAAAAACTTCTTTGATGGTTATACAATGTCCTACGCAAATACTTCAAATATTTGTTTGTTTCAAATGAAAGACCATAAAACGTTTAAATAAATTCTTTCTTTAGACATAAAATAAAATTGAAAAAGTCATTTCAAGTAGAAAGTAAATAAAAGAATAAAATATTTGTAGATGAAGAAGGACTGAAGCTGCTTAAGTTAAAGTTGAAAAGAAACCACATACATTGCACTCATATGCCATATATATACACAATAGCAACCAGACCCATACAGTGCATACAGCATTTAGCACACGGCTGCTTTAGATATAAACATTTTAAGAATGCAACTTTTGCTTTTGCCCTTCAGCAACATTTCAGTTTGTGTGCAAATAATTCACTTGTAAAAATATTTCTTAAAAAAAAACAAGAGAAACAAATTCAATAAAATAAATTTCTATTTCCAAAGTAACGCAAATATTTTCATTTTATTTGAAAGACAAAAAAATAAGAAAAAGTAAAATATGTAAGAAGAGTACCAAAATACCAAAATTCATTACCACAATCACTCAACTAGAGTTGTGTGTTAGAAATGTGGATGACTGAAAATTTTTTGCTGATAGATTTTCTTTTCGCCTGCACTTTGCCGTAAAATTGACTTAAAAACCAAACGTAGAAATGAAATTGAAAAAGAGAAAATTGAGTTTTTAACAATTTTCTCTTACCAAGCAATGTTTTGGCTTAAATGTTAACGATGGGTCATCTGGTGTAAAGTAAAGCAAACAAAATGAATACAAATTTTTTAAACAATCCTTCACACACCTTTGACTTGCCCAATGTTTTCGTTTACATGGTTTCAAATGATGGGTAATTAATGTCAATAAAGGGCTTTAAACCTCTGTATCTACACCTTAACAAACAAATAATCTTTTGTTAAAATACTGCAAAAAAATTCAACTATACTTACAAGTGTTTTACGCATGTTTCTCAATATAAGTATTCGACTTACACTTCATGCATATTGTACCAGCATGAATGTCTATTCCATGCAAGAAGCATCACTAACAGCATATATTGGTCCACTTACATATGATGATAATGAAATGTTTACCCTGATGATTTTTTGTTTTTATTTCCATTGTAATCACATGTTATTATTGTGTTTATGGCTGTTTGCTGGCTGCTATTGAAGATTAGTTGCTACAACGTTATGGGACTGACAATAAAAATTACTCATCCATAAATAACAATAGACACCACCACCAGTATTAGGCACTCAAGCACAAGATAAAATAAAAATTTCATGTAAAAATATGTGAAATGGTATGAAATTTCTAATATTCAATGACATATTGTATAACAACGTAGTACTTATTAATTTATAGACAGAATAAAAGTTCGGCATGTGACGTAAGCAATAATAAAATACAGGACAATGTTGGCATCATTTTAAAGAGGTATTGTTTTACTAGAATACAATATTAAATATACAATGTAGTCGCCGTAGTTTAGTAGTTAGGGTGTTGGCTTATTAGGCGTGAGGCCACGTTTCAAACTCAAGTAGTCAGATATCTCGAGCAAAATCGAATTATGAAAGGATATTTATTCGGTGACTGGCTCTTTGCAGATTTCTGGCATAAACTCTGAAGGAAAATAAAATTGCCATGAAAAGTTTATCAATAATTTTTAGTCAGAATCAACTTTAAAATGTAGGTCCCGCCACTCATGTATAAAATTAACACACTCAACATAAATGGTGTGAGAAATTAGGTCGTAATCCTAGTTGAAGGGTTGTAATGATCAATTATATATGTACATATGTATGTAATCATAGCACGTATTTTGCTTTTTCATAAGATTTATGAAATTCTTGAAGATTTATTATCCAACGATGGCACTGGTCTACAAACTACACCAAAAAGTTTAGCTTTGAGAGTGTATTGGCAGGCCATTGCCCTTTACAGGAAATTCGATTCGATGAAGATAACTTTTCTGAAGAGAACTTTTCGTTCAAAACCAATTCCTCACAAGTGAATATTTACCAAATGGTATTGAAAAATCATTGGCTGAAGCTAAAAATATCGGAAGGAAATGTAACCAAGATGGGTGCTACATTTACTCACAATAGCACAGAAGCAGCATTGTAAGGGTATTCCAATCGAGTGTTTGGCAATAAAGCCAAATTTAGTGCAATGAGAAATGGGTCCACCACTTCACAGCTGAGGCAAAGGAATTGTCAAAGTCACCGTAGTCTCGTAGGTAGTGTGTTGGCTTAATAGACATGAGGCCACGGTTGAAGCCCAACGTCTCAGACATCTCCAGCAAAACGAAATATGAAAAAATATTTCTTCGAGAATGGATTAAAAATTGCCATGAAAATGTTTCTCAAAAATCTGTCTTTCGGAAACGACTTCAAACTCTAGGTCCCTCCACTCATGTAAAAAGTTAACACACAACATAAGTGGTGTGTGAAGTTAGGTTGTAATCCTGACTGAACGTTTGTAATGACCAATTATGTATGTATGTATGTTACAAAGTTAGCAGAATTGTGTCCAAAGAGATAGTCAAAATATTATTTTTTTAATTGTTTAAAGATTTTTGACGAAATAAAGCGAAGGACGTAAAGCTCATTAAACTGTAAAACATCCAATACTATTACACTGTTTCAATGTGAATTAGGTTTCACTGTCATATTAGTGCTACAACTGATTGTGATTCTAATTAGTTCAGGAAATTTGTTACGTCGTAATTTTTTACTTATCCATGGAACCCATTTTTCACGAAAAGCACATCGTCATCGACAGTGATTAAACATTTACGCCCACATACTTATGCTCACAGTGATGGTATATCATCAGTATTTGTAAAAATTACGCATATAAATTGCAAGAGTTGTAAACGAAACTGAAAGACATGTTTGTACAATAAATATTAACAATTGTACTTTTGATTAAAGTACCAGCAAATGTCCGTTCAGAAAAAAAGAAAAATATTGTCCTTTTCGCAATATCAACAGACATCAGTATTGGTTGACATACATGTAGGGGTGTGTCAAACTACATTGACCTAATATGATAAAATGCCATGACAGTATGATTGTTTACTGCACATCAAGTGGCCGTAAAACAGAAAGACAGAGAGTTGATATCAAGCTTATGTGTGTAGAGTGAAGGCTATTGTTTTTTAATAAATCTAAGGCCTGCTTATTCTACTGCATATGAGAATAGTTCATATCATTTTTGTTTTTTAATTTTAAGAAATTTTAATTTTATTATTGAAATGCATACAGTAAAAAATTTTTCTTTAGTTTTGTTTAACTTTTATTTTAATTAAGTTCTTAAGCTAAGTAAGCATAAAATTATTTTGCTTAAGAACTATAAAATAATCGCACTATTTAGTTCATTAAGTATATTTTCGTTTTAATTGTAGGATATAAGCTGTAGAGTTATTAAACAATAATAAAACTTATATATTATACAGCATGTTTATCAGTCGAAATTCGTCTGTCTTCTGTAACAAGAATTAAAATGTAAGAATTAAATGTGTTTGATATACATACATACATACTTACCACTTATATTTAAGTTTCTCACAAACTTTTCATTGCAATTTTATTTATTCTCAGAGTTTTTGCCTGAAATTCGCTGAGAGGAAGTCATATAGTTGTAGATGTCTGACCTGGCGCCTCACGTCTAATAAGCTAACATGCTATATGCTAGACTACGGTGACTATATCTTGAAGAATCTCGTGAGTAATGGATTCCGCTTCTATCATAGTTTTCTATTAAGGAACTTTGCTTTTGGGGAGCTTTGCTAATTGAGCACCATAAATTTTTTTAAGAGGTCACACTACCTAGCCCTTCCTATAATGTTCGTTGTAGATGTTGTGACAAGAACAGTCAATGGACTTCTTCAAAGTTCGTATTACGTGATAGAAATTATTTTGGGCCTTCTTTGGGGTTTAAGTACTCAAGGAATTTAGAGAAGTTTACATAGGCTTTATTAATTTAATATTTTATAATGAAGAATATAACAAGCAGATCTAAACGGTATCATAAAACGGGAGCTCAGTTTTATATTTCTAAACAGCATGAAAATGTGGCTTACCTTACATTGGGTAGCACAAGTGAACTTGCCTGTGTACGGCTAACAAACCGCTAACCTAACCTAACCTAAAGAAAAAAGCAAATACTAATAGTAGCTATAAGAGAGAACAAGAGCGAACAAAAGAGAACAAGAGAGAGAGTGTATGAGACACTAAAAAACTGGCACATACTTACACACTTAAACGTTTATTAAAATGTTAATAAAAAAATTAAATTAAACATATATACTGGCTGTCCACGACGACGTTTTTACAAAATTCAAAAGCTGTACATCGCCTTTAGTGTCTCAATGAGTGTATCTAGAGAACAACTGAAAGAGATGAAACCCTTGCACCCTTGGGTGCCAACAATATATTGTCTGGACTGTAAACTGCAGTTACATTTATTTGCCATCGTATCTCTCCCTCTCTCTTGCATTGTAACTTTTATTCTCATAATTCTTAAATATGCTTGTATTTGTTGGTACAATTTTAGTGTTGGATAAAAGAAAAATATGACATGGCATGGGCACTTGTGTTACTGCATCTACACATGTATTCATAGTGCATAAGTACATAAATACAATATTTTGTTCACTTGAGTACTAAAACATGGTTTTGTTTGTTTAAACAATTACCAACAAGCGGCAACAGTAAACATGAATGAATGAATGTGTAACATTAAAATGCAATGATATTCGTTTCAATTTAGAAAAGAACACAAAAAAACATAAAATTTTTTGTATTTTCCAAAGAATCTTGTTTTATGGGTGTAGTAAAATGCATTTGCAACGAGGAAATTAATACCAATGAGACTTACATTTATGAAACAAAATGTTTTGTTATCTAATATAAGCTTATGGTTTTAGTTTAGTTTCAGCAGGGATTTTGTGTTTGGACATATGAGTAGTGTAGGCTGTATTATGCATTCAAAATGAGAGTTTTTTGCTAAAATTTTTGGTATACATTCTGAAAACTTGGTACAGTTAAAATTTATACCAAATATTGACTATTGTCGACTTTGAATACTTCTCTTCCTTCTGGCAATATTTTGTCGCACGTATTCTTTAGAATCCTATTTTATATTGTGTTCAAAACCTTAATACAGGGAATAGTTGTTGATACATTAATGAGGACACATTAGAAAATTGTTTTTGGATTGAATTTATTATTTAAATTTTTATAGAATTATTATATTATTATATTTTATATTATTTTATATTATTATTATATTTTATTATAGAAAAGTTTATCACTTTGTAAAGTTAACGACAAAGGAAAAAACTAAGGAATCAAGTCAACTTCAGGTGCCATACTTTGAAGTGAATCGTGTTTCTAGGGAAACGTTTTGTTTTGACCAATAGAAATGTTAGTTGATGGCAGCCGAACAAGGTGAAGCATACAATATCTAAATAGATTAAATACCCATCTAAGATTCAACTGTTCCAAAAAAATTCCACATCCGACATTGTGGTGTGATCTCGATGCTAATATCGAGTCTAACATTAAGGGATCCACAAGATTCAATACTTCTCCGCATATGCTACGAAGTCTGAATACTGAAACCTACTCATGCGGTAAGCCAAGGTGGGATCATGTTGCTTGATGTATATCTACTCATAAAGTCAGTCTACGCATACGGAAACCTACCCATGCAAATCTAAGTACATTAAGACCAACTTAATTCAATTCGGAATCGCCGTAGTCTAGTAGGTAGTGTGTTGGCTTATTAGACGCAATGCCACGGTTCAAACCCCAGGCCAGACATCAAAATAAAATACAAAAAGTATTTCTTTGGCAACTTCCTCTCAGCAGATTTCTGGCAAAAACTCTGAGAGTAAAAAAAAATTGCAATGAAAAAGTTTCTTAAAAAAACTGTCTTTCGGAGTTGACTTTAAACTGTAGGTCCCGCCACTCATGTATAAATATTAACACACACAACATGAGTGGTGTGAGAAGCTAGGCCGTAATCCTGACTGAAGGTTTGTAATGGCCAATTATATAAGTATATATGTAATTCAACATATTGAAACATAAAGTTTTTTTCCAACACTTTAATCTGTGATTGTATTTAATATCACTTTAATTTCACCCGCTATTCTTTCTTTGATTATAAAATTATTGAAAATAAGTATTTAATAATTGAAACGTTATCTTATCTTAATTGACTATCAATTTAAATATCACAATTTTAATTAACTTTCATATAAAATCATTTAATTTAAATCACTGACCCAAAAGTGTTCTCTCATGCTGTAAAAAAAACCAAAAACAGAACTAAAAATTTTTGGTTTAAAACCAACGTATTTCAAGCCACAGAAACCAGAACTCCATATGCAAAATATCTACAAATTACTATGAAATTACACATTGAAAAACAAGCCAAATAAAATGAAAATCGAGAAAAAAATTTGCCACTGGCTGGTAAACGTGGTGATGGTATTGGTTTTGTATGCAAATTATTTTGAAACAAAAAACGAAAACTTTATGTGAGTCGAACAGTATGACTTCAATACCTTGAAAATCTGTGGACGAATAAAAAGTATTTAAAAATTTTATTCTCTTAAGCTATCATTGCGAATAACAATCCGATTTTACTCCCCTGGTCAATATTGAAATTGTTTAACTGCTTACATACACATACAAGAGAAAAAGAGAAAATAAATGGCAAAAATTGGTTGGCATTTAGTTTTTAGGTGAGGTTTTGCTGAGTTTACAGAAATCATTTTCAATTTGTTTAAGTGATTGTCATATGGTGAGTAATACACATTTACACAGACGCCATACCCGCATGAATAGAATGTGAATGGAATAATACTTCAATGAGTTGAAATCAAACAGAATCGTTACATATGTATGGATGCTCAATACATAAACATTAAAACACATAACAATCAATAATTATTTTGGGAATTTAAAAGAGAGACATACTGGTTTTATTCATTGAACCGTTAGGATTGTGTACAAAATTGTATGGATACCAATACTTCTATACACAATATAGTGAATTTATTTTCTTTTCTCTGAGATCAGTTTCTAATTAATTATTACAACCATTACAACATAAAAACACTAAAGAATCGTCAGAGTGGGATAGAAATAGAGCTTAAGGACTATGCTTTGGAAAAAACCATTTATTATCCCATACTTACACAATATATAAGAGAGTATAAAGTGGCTTCACATAGCATAAGCTTCTGTGAATGACTCTTGTAATGTACGATACATATTTGAATGCCATTAGGTGAGAGATTACTTTTTCTCTTATCCAATATGTTTATCATGACTTTCTTTCTTTTTTTTATATAATTAATGGCCTTATTATAGTACATGGCTCTGGTGTTTCATTGTTCACCTTTAATTCCGTTGCTTAATTGTTTCCGTAATTATATTTAAAACCAGGTCATATAAATATTTCTTAATTAGCTTTATTTAGGTTTAAAATTAAAAAAAAAATAATTCCTATTTGTATACATAAATTAGTGTGTTGTGCGTTTAAATAAAATTTTAAAATAGTCAAGTATTTCTAGTTTTTTGTTTTTGTGGTTTTAAATGGAATTATTTATTTTGTTGAAGTCATGCATTCTAATTGACATTAATGGATTAAACTAGTAAATGTTAATTAATATTTAATGAGTATTTAAATGGTATTTAGTATTACAATGGAATAATATTTTATAACAGTCTTATGAAGGTTGCTTTTTTATTTTTTATCTCTATTTAAATTATATACGAGGTGTGATCAAGAAATAACCTTTATTTTCAAATTTCGTGAGTTACGTATGTTCGATTTCCGCATTTTTTTTCTGTTATGTTGGTACACATGTCTGTTATATAGGTTGACAATATCAGCCTTTTTGGATTGTCAGTTTGTTGTTGACAGATAAAAAGGTTAGTCGTGTTTTGGTGTGCTCTTCGATTTTTTACTATTCGAAAAAATGGGATGATTGGGCTTTGGTTTCAATGTCATAGCCATACACCCATGAATTGTCACCAGTTATGACCTTTATGAACAAATCTGAATCGTCGTTGAACGTCGTCAACATTTCCTGAGCGATGTCCATGCCACGTTGTTTTTCGTCAAAATTTAGCAATTTTGTAAGAATATTCGCTGCCGCAAGTTTCATGCCTAAAACATCCGTAAAAATTGCTTGGCATGAGCCGAACGATAGGCAACCTCTCTAATAGTGATTCGTACATACATACTTGCAAACATATACTGGTCATTGCAAACCTTCAGTCAGGATTACAATCTAGCTTCTCACACCACTTATGTTTTTTGTTTTAATTTTATACATGAGTGGAGGGACAAGCAGTTTAAAGTCGACTCAGAACGACAGATTTTTGAGTAAGTTTTTCAAGGCAATTTTATTTAATCTCATAGTTTTTGTCAGAAGAAATATTTATTCATATTTCGTTTTGTTGGAGATACGTGACCTGGAGTTTAAACCGTAGCCTCACGTCTATTAAGCCAACATACTACCTATTAGACTACGGCAACTACATGTCGACAATTTAATTTTAAGGATTTCATAAACCAGCAGGTAAAGTAGAAATTTTGTAGGACAACTATAACTCTTGTAAAACACTTTTAAACTATTGAAAATAATCATAATAAAACAAGTTTTTTGTCGTTAATCCATAAATAAATAAAATGACTTACATGTACTATAGAAGTTATTAATTGATTTTCTTTCAAAAACCTGATGAAAAGATATTTTTTTATTTTTATTTTTGTATGTAAATCAATTGCTGCTTTTTTAATTGTATGTAAATTTTTATTTTTCTTTGGAAAATATGTCACAAATGTTTATAAATAATTCCAACGAAAAAATAGCGAAGCAAAGCACCAGCACCTTTCCAATTTTTCTCGCTCTTTTAATAGCATGTGTACAAAAGCATCAGCCCAAAAGTTATTTATTATGATCTTTTCCGTTTTTTTTCTTTCACGTTTGCCTCACGTACACTGAGTTCAGTGATGTACATATGTGCTAGGGATGCCAATCGGGAAATCCCGAATCACAAAATCCCGGGATTTTCGGGATTCCCAAAGAAATTTTTTAAAACTTTTTGTAAATTCATACATATACACTTTATAAAGTAAGAAAAAAATTGAGTCTACGGCATTGTTTTTTTATTTAATATTACATTAAATAACACTCATGTAGTTTTTCCAGTGTATCATACAACAATGAAGTGAATATTCTATATCACTCGACATCGAATAAGATCCAACTTCCATTGTTAAAAAGTTAAACGTTGCCCTCGAAGTCCAATAAAATCTGTTAGTACAGCTGATGATTTAGACAATCAACTTTCTAAAGAAATAGATTTGATTGAATCACGAGGTGTTAGAGGTGAATAGTTTACTCTGCATAAAGCTATCTTGAAACCATTTTGCCCACAAGTGTAGATTGCGAATAATATTTTTCAGCGAAAGGAGGTTTTTGTTTGCATCAAAATTAAGGCTCTTCGATGAAATATTAGAGTCTTTGATCTTTTTAAACAATTATTTAAAACAATGAATGTAATTAATATATATATTTTGGACACTAAATAGTATTCTTAAAATTGTAGGTATTTGTTTCTTCACTAATGTGTTTATACATATGTATATATATGTATGGAGACACAGATAAATTATTTTTGTTTTTGTTACTTTTTGTTCTGTTTTTTCATTTTATAACATGTGTATTGTGATAAAGATCAAAATTAATGCAATTTTTAATAAAACAATTGTTTTTAGCTTTTCTTATTAAGAGAAAATCCCGAAATCCCGGGATATTTCGGGAAATCCCGGGATTTTTAAAAATCAATCCCGTTTGGCATCCCTAATATGTACGTATGCAGCGTGTGGCGTGTGTTATATTTGAATAAGAATTTTATCTCATTCTACCATAAGGCATATACGAATTTAACATTTCAGTTACAGTCTCAAATGCTATTTTTTGTGCTCTTCGTTGTTGTTATTGTTTTTTGCATATCTGATTGTATTAATTTTTCACTTTCTACTTTGATTGTCATGGCTAAAGTGCGGGCATACAGTTGTGGTGATGAAAATAGTAACAAAAATCTTAATAAAAAACCAAGGAATTTTATTTTAATGACTTGTAGACATGTTACCAAACATTTGGAAAATGTTAATTGCATGTGTATAAAAAGAAAAATTTGTTTCTACTTTTTTCTTACCAACTACATCCAATGCTACTGTATCCAAACTACTAGGAAACTACTGTATCCAAATGTTTTCTTTTAAGGCTATATTTGCCGATTTTTATTTTTGTTTGCTTGAAATTCGTACAAATATTGTTATTGTTGCACAAACAATAGATTTTTTCAGCAACTACTCATTCATTCATATGCAGAGCAAGCAATTCAGATTTCTGATGTGTTTAAAAGCAGAAAAAGATGCAAGAGAAATATGTTGAAATTGTTTTTCGAGCAAAAAATTAAATATTTCATTTAATGCACTTCGAGTAAACGGCTGAGCAGAAAACAGCACGATAATGAATTTTGTTTATCTACGATAAATGATATAAAATGTGGTGAAAAATAAATTTAATGTTTTTATATCTGACGAACAACATTCTTTTAGTATTGCTGTCACAAAGTTATAAAGTACATGTAGAATATGCACATTGCACCCCCCTAAGCGTATACTTAATATTCTTCATGAATTCATATTACTCATACGCGTGCGATTTAATGTACGCATGAAGACATCGTGAATTAATTTACTTCACAACTTTAATACATATTACAATTACGAAGACTAGATGTTGAATTTTTTTCTTTTTTTTAACAAAATAGAGTAGAGTTTAAGAGCACATTTTATGCTTTACTTTATAGAAATCATGTTCAAAAACAAATGAAATAATTTTGTAAATTCAGTAATACTTGTGTTGCAAAATTCGTTTCAATTAATTATAATTGTTTATAAGTTGCAAATACAGTCTTTTAAGGTTAACATTTGTTTAATTGTTAGACGAAAGGTCAGGGTTCATACCCCAGGTCATACAACTCCAACTGAACGAAATATGAAAAAATATTTCTTCAGCGACTTGCTCTCAGCAGAATTTGTCAAAAACTCTGAGAAAATGAATAAAATTTCTTAAGAAATCTTTTTCGATTTCTTTTTTATGTGCAGCCCTTGCGCTGACCAACTTCTTCCATTTCCCTGATTTTGGTGGAACTTGGTTAGTACAGGGACTGCGTTCACCCGTGGCATCACAACGGGCCGCTATGCGTGCTCAAGTGAGCTTTGTGATAACAGAGCTACCACTCCGACCTAACCTAACCTAGTCGATTTTAAGCTGTAGGTCCCGCCACTCATGTAATCCTGACAAAGGATTACAACGCCAATTATGTATGTATGTATGTAGTTGTTTAATTACACGAAATTTAAATTTTTTACTTAAATTTTGCTAAGTAAGCAATATTACCAACAAGCAGATTACATGTTTGAATACGAATTTGGCGAAAAATGTTCTTAAATAGCAAATTTTGAATACCAAGAAGAACTTTTAATGAAATTGTATTAAAGAATTCAACTTAGGTTTCTCTAATTGCATTAGTAAATGATTCAATGACTCTAAAATAGAACATAATTTTCTGGTAATTTATTGGTTTAAAGTTCCGTAATCTTTTTATAGACGGTCATAATATAGAGACTATAACAAATTCCATCAGTTGATTTGGATTTAAACGTGTAGAATTAAAACCAATTAAACTCATTGATTAGAGCTCTCGTATTGTATTGCACCGGAATACAGCATAATTTAACAGAAATTATTCTCCAATGTGTGACTTCTCTCCACTTATATCGAAAAAAGGATTAAAAAAAAAATCGATTTTTTTCTTCAATATTATATTGATAGAGTAGAGTACCGCGACCAATCTACATGCCTCCCGAATGCTGTTCAAAATGCTGCTTTCTGTTAGTTAGAATAACATCGTGCCTATCATATGATGAACTCCCAGGTATTTCCTTCTGGGAGGCTTTATATCGCATAAGATCGAAGTAAGTTTTCAGTGATTCATTCTCGTGATCAAGCGATTTATATATTTATCTTTAATCGATCACCATTCTAAAACATGTTCTCTTTGAGTCTACTATGGGCGCCAGTAACTTCTCAATAATCTGATAAATAACTTAAATTACTTGTAATTATAATTACCCAATAAAAGTTATGATCGTCTCAAATCTGTTCTCTTCATCGTTCCTATCATCGAGCATAACCTACTTCTCAGAATTACCAAGTGACTAACGATCTAGTTCTGCCAGCTGATCTCGTGTCAACTTCGTAGAAGCTAAGTGCGCGGGGGGCAGCCTGTGTGTTAGCTAGTAATGTTATGTCCTGTCATCTTTGTTGGGAAACAACTCGAAAGTTTCCATATGTGCTCTGAATATTTCCCTGTGGACTGTACCACCGTTTATCATTGAACCATCAGTATACCGCAGAATGGTGTCTATTTTAAAGAAGCACACATCGGTCAAATTATTCCTCTCACTATTATTACTCCGTCTCATTGCGGAGCATTCCCGTGTGTTTCTCTTACTGTCTAGGGGACCGTTAGTGCAGCAATTGCCTGCCGTTCAATTTGATAGGTCACGATATCCCCTTATTAATATCGTTTATGTTGTCTCCCGTTAACCTAGGCATAGCCCTGGTCCTATCTATGCAAAGGCTGAACTCCAACGGAGCCAGTAGCTTCGATAAAGGATAGGCCATGGTTATATAAACGCAAGCCCGTCTCTGTAGCTCTATTTCAGAGCTGTTTTCAAGAATATATTTATTTAACTTCGTATTTCTATTGCCACGCCATGAGTTTTAAAAGTAATTTGTTCTTCAGAGGACTGAGCGTTTGTATAACGGTTAAGGGACGATCTGCTTCGTAGTGAATTTATCGGCCTAAAATTAACACCTGCTTTCAAGCAAGAAGATAATCATTCGAAAAGAATTTACCAATGGAGTGTATCATATACGTAAGCAGCCAAAATTAAACATTTACAGGTTTCTTGCCTTATTTAAAAGTTGTTTTTAAGTCAAAAAATTACATTTAAAACAAGTACAATATTTTGTTGGAAATAAATCCACAAAATTTTAAGTTACAAATTATTTAAACTTTTGAGAAAAAGTAACAATTTCCTTTTTTTCTCCAGTATCGTATTTGTACTTAAAATTTTAAAATTTTTTTTATATCTTAATAGTTACGAAACATACAAAATAATTTTTATATTTTTTTTTTGGTCCGCGATTGTAATTGAACACACGAGTTTACAGTAGAAATGTTTCCTGGTTTAAAATAGTTTCCTTTTTTATCACATTTCTCTCTTCCTTAACATCACCATTCTTTAGTTAACAATGGAATTATTTGTTTGATTTTATTATTTCTCATGTTCTATTGTTGTTTTTGTTATCGTTATATGCTATATTTTATTCGCAAAAAGCGAAAAAAAGAAAATGTTTACAAAAGAATAAGGAGCGGAAAAAGCATTAAATATGTGAAGTTGAAGAAATTAAACAATGCCCAGAAATGATAAGGCTGAGGGGAGTTATTCTTTATGAAAATATATAAAAAATATTTGCTGGAGATATTAGAAATACATGTTCTTTACATAGGACTATAATGCAATGTGTAAAACAGCTGATGTTTAATGCAAGTCTTTTAGATATAGTACTCGATCGAGATTTTCTGCAAATGCCTCACCATAGCACTTACTCTACATGTTTTTCAAATTATTTTACTTAAATATAGACCGTACTCTTGTAGAATTCTAGATACAACAAAATATTTAATTGTTATTCTATTCATTTGACATTTAATTTATTAGTTCAGCTATCTTACACACATGTAAAGAGCAGAAAAATATTTTTTTATGGCGGCCCTGGTACCCTAGCGGGTAGTGTGCTAGCGGGTCGTGGGTTCGATTCCCACCAGAGACGCTGGTCTGTGACACTACACCGAGTATATGGTCCGCTCATATATAATTAGAATATAATTTGTAATTGTATTATAATTAATAAATAAACAAAATAAATAAATTTTTATTACAGTTTAGAAGTAAGAAAATTTAAAAAAAAAACGTTTTACAACACTGTTTTGTTTTAAACTTCTCTGTTTATTCTTAATAAGAACAATTTGCAACCAAAATTCCCAATTGACAGTTAAAAAAGACCTCAAAGAGCATATTAAATCAACATCTTCGCCAAGACCTTAAGAGATATTCTTGCCATTCTATTCAAAATAAATTAAGTGAATACCATTAAAAAAAAATAAAAAACATATGGTGCCATTAAAAAACGGTAGTCAAAATCTGTTTTCTCAAGGACAGGCTTTTAACTTCTTTGAATACCTTTTCTTTTTAAATATTGAAGGACAATACAGACCTTATTTGACATGCAGTTAAACAAAAGATTATCATGCTGTTTGAAATAGATTTATAATGTTTGTAAATAAATTTAAAAATAAAAAATTAAAATAAATAAAAACCACTGAAAAAATTCAAAATAAATATACGAAGGCAGAAAATATCATTGATTTAGGTATGGCAGCTATCGTAGAGTAGTATAAGTAGTGGAAATTATCTCAACACTCTCTCCATGAGCATTTTAAATTCTGGCTTCAGATATTATCGAATTATTATGAAAAGACAAAAAAGGTTTGATCTTCATAATCGTCTCCTATTCCTTAGCTTTCCAATTCCTCTTGCGACTGGACGGTGAAAACTTGGGAATCTTGTATATACTTCCTTAGAAAGACTTCCTAGCATTTGGAGGATTTATTCAGAATTTATGTATTAGGATTCCATTTGCAACAACTCGAATATTGTTACCTTTAAGGAAATTTGAAATTAGGCTTCTTAAATGAGTATCCAAACCAACAGCATGAAGCTTCAATTAAGGCTTTTAAAACCATACTCCATCAAATATTTTGGAAATGTCTAGACTTACAATATTTTACCCACGAAATCGTTGTATTAAACTTTCAGTAGCACTTATAGCACCACGAAAATATAGTGTGTTAGGATATGAGAAGTGCTGTGAGATTGCAAACCGTATACTGTCATATGTTTGATCACAAGCCATAAAAATTTTAAATTAGCGTTCGATTAAATATTATTGATCATGTTTCCTAATGAATGAGTTTCAGGTGAGCCTTGCGTTGATACCAGAGGATCCAAATACCTTAAAAAACAGATACAGATGTAGTGAAGTCTTTAATATAAATATAAGGTTCTCTGTACGAATAAGCAAATGGCCAGTAATCTATCAGGCGCAGATTCAAACGTTGAGGAAAATCTACTGAGGAGTATCGAATGTATTCATATAATTCTATATTTGCAGAGTTAGGCTGAACTGAGGGTAGAGTGGAGGTTTTTTAGCGTCACATATTAGAAGTGTGTCCAAGGATGATTGTGGTTAACTGAGTAACCTTTGCGTTTGGGTGTGTATCAATAGTTGCGTAAAAGTGATCATATGGGCACAACCTACTGAAATATTTTAAATAATTGGTGAGCGAACATTACAGAACTCTACTGCCTAATGAAAAGGTGTGGTTTATATTGAGATCCTTCAGAACGCTTTTAACTTTTAAGGCCGAAGAAGTATACTGAGCTTGGGTATAAATGCATTTTAGAGGAAGTGACAGACCGCATTGCGTTAAGTAAGTATTACTTGCTATTCTTATATTATTTCTTACCATCTAACTATTTTCTACAAGTTATCATTGTACTGATGGTGGAAATATAGCAAGTTTGCAACAGAAGAGACACATTTTGTACTTTCAGTAGTTGTAGTTCATTATGGGCCAATACTTTTGCAACTATCTACCGTCACGCATTCTTTTCTTATGGCCTTTTATTCATGGTTTCCACATTTTTAAAATTTTTTTCATTTATACGTCAAACAAGTCCAATCTAACAAATACGATGAGCTTTTACAAGATGTACTATGCTCTGATTTTCATTAAATTGCTTGAGAAGATGATTGTGCTGCAATTTAATTATATATAATAATAAGATAAAGTGATTTGGCTCAATCAATAATATCTGGTATCTTGATATTAAAGATTTCGCAATATTACCTATGGAAACTTTGTAGGATTTGATTTAGAAACAATAAATTTAACAAGTTTTTCTACAGATTGTAAATTATTTTTCGATTAAAACGATATCTTTTGCCAATTTAATTCTTAAATATCGATTAGTTTACTGCAAATATCTTAGAAAATTTATTACGTTTTGTGAAAAAAACTACTAAAGACTTCCATTTGGCCTTATGAATTCTGTCTGTTGTTTTATTTACTTTTAATAGTGCGTATGAACTTAGAAGTATAAGCAGCCGTAGCAGTATAATGCAAAAGACATTAATTTCGTTTTGCTGAAATGCTATTTGATGCACGATATGAATAATGACAAGGAATCTTTTAACGGCTGGTTGGTAGCTTCAGTATATTTTTATGTTAATTCCTTAGACAATCGTATACACCGACTATATGGCTGTACTTGATAAACGTATGAAAACTTTTGTTAATTATTATGCTTTCAACATTTAAAATGTAATGAAACAAATCACTTATTAGCTGCCAGTTTGAACAGAAATAATGTGAAAAATTTTCAAATGTTTTATTAGACAAAAACATGCTACAATAAGTTATTCCGCCAGCTTCATTTAAATTTAAACTTATGCCAACATCTGTTCATTTCCCTTGAGGCAAACCAGCATTAAAGTGAAGTAAAGTAGGGAAGTATACAACTAAAACATGCCATTGTGGTTTATGAGAGTCATATATTCTTTATAAAACCATTAAATTTATTAGCAAATCGTAAAAGTATTCATGTTTAAAATCTTTTGCTAATGGCTATAAAGATTTTTAATGCCTTAATCCTCCTTAACATATTTAGGATTTGTTTTCTAGTAAAAAAAAGAACGAAACACAGGATATAAGGATGCAAACATTTTAATTTTTTAAATGTGAGTTTGACGACAATCATAAATTCAACTGACATGTCTTTTCTCTGGTTACGAGTAATTTTTATTATTCATTGCTCAAAATTTGAGGCATAAAAATTTATTGTTGTACCCTACACTCTCGGTGGATATAAGTTAATGGATGTAGAACTTCAAAAGAGGGGACTAACATCGTAATTAATCAAGTCAGTGTTCTAATGTTAAAAATTTCATTCTCTCATTGGCCTCAACACCGGTTCGTAAAAGATTAAACTCTCCATGATAGCTGCATTGAAGGGCCTCATTTCAGTATTGTGTAGCAGTACAGATTCTATGTAAATATTTAAGGCCGATATTTATGGAGTAAGGGCAATTTCACTGAAGCTACATATATTGCGAGAAGGCCGTTTTTTGCAACGTTGTTAGCACCTTTTTTGTTGTTGCTTTGATAATATAATTTTGATGCTTCTTATGATATAAGCTTTTCTCTTATCTATGTTGGTTTTGACTTCGATTCTGACTTTAGCTGACTTTACTATTAAAAACAACAAAAATTCTGGTTTGAATCTCTACTATGTACGAATGCTTCGCTAATGAGTTCGCTTTGATCTACTCGTGCTGTGGCTTCAAACGTACAATGATTAAGTGGAATACGATTGACTATACCTGACATCTTTACATACCAAATAAGACTTGAAAAGGTTTTATCCTTGGATAGGAAATTACCATCGAAGGTCGAAAGAAAATTGGTATAAAAGTGAATTTCCATGGTCTCCACCAAGGGGAACAGACAGATGGACCAATAATATTTAGGAGTCACTATTCAAATGGGCTGCAATCTAATAAGAGACTGGAAAGGTATGTCTTCCTAAAGAGGTTGGCGTAGAGGTTGTGCTGCATCGGGTCTTTCAACCACTTCCGCAGTAACTTATGCTAGCTGTTATTCATACACTCTGTTTTCCGAACGAATATGTCATTTAACAACAAGCGTAAATAATAAAATTGTTTTATCAGGGTAGATGTTCTGTTTACCTCAATTTTATTAAGAAAAATTAGATTCAGCGATGAATCCCCTTTCTAGATGAATGGATACGAGAATAAACAAAATTGTTGAGTTTGGGTAAATACCAAGAGTGTCCAATGCATCCCGAATAAGTCGCTATTAGGTGTAATCGGTGCATATTTCATTGAAGACTATATTTGCCAGGCCATTACTTTCACTAGCGACCACTATAGGTCGATGATTACTAACTTCTTTTGGTCTAGACACCAACGACTAGCGGTTTCAATAGGATGGCATTGAATGCCGCACAGCTTATGCCACACGCGATATTCTGTACGAGCAATTAGAGTACATGATCATCTCACGTGAAGGTGACGTGAACTGACTACCGATGTAATGTTATTTGACTCCGTTAGACTTTTTTGTGTGGTTTTATTAAGTTGCAGGTGTATGAGAATAAGTCACAAACCATAGGCGTCCTCAAAGTCAACATTAGCGGTCAAGTTCAGACTGATACATATATGCGGCAGAATCATGGAAAATTAGGCATTTCGTATGTGCTTCTGCCACAGAAACCGTGGGGGACATCTGAACGATATTATATTATTCACAAAATGGTATCAATACGTACATACGTTCATAATTGGTCTTTCACAACCCTTCAAGCAGGATTATCACCTGGCTTCTCACACCACTTATGCTGTGTAAGTCAATTTTATACATGAGTGGCGGGACATACAGTTTAAAGTCGATTCCGAACGACAGATTTTTGAGAAAATTGTTCGTGGCAGTTATGTTTTGAACTTTACGACCCTTCAATCAGGATTACGATCTGGCTTCTCATACCACTTATGCTATGTGAGTCAATTTTATACATGAGTGTACCTCATGGGGACCTACAGTTTAAAGTCGACTCCGAACGACAGACTTTTGAGAAAATTTTTCGTGGCAGTTTTGTTTTGGTCTTTACAACCTCTCAATCAGGGTTACGACCTGGCTTCTCACACTACTTATGATGTGTGAATTAATTTTATACATGAGTGGCGGGACCAGATTTTTGAGAAACTTTTCAAGGCAATTTTGTTTTTATCTCAGATTTTTTGGCAGAAATCTGCTGAGAAGAAGTCGCCGAAGAAATAATTTTTCATATTTCGTTTTGTTAGGGATGTCTGACTTGAGGTTTGAACCGAGGCCTCATGTCTAATGAGGCAATATACTACCTACTGGACTACGGCGACTTCAAATGGTATCAATAGGTCTGCCAAACGAATAAATCTTGATATTTCGCACATACTGTGTTTTATTTAAATTTAGAAATAGGCATCGCTTAATGAAGGTTCGACTGAAATGCTGAGTATATTCCCGCCCACAAGTATAGTTGAAACCCAGGATAAATAGCTTACAGCGTCTTGTATAACCTAACCTAAGTTCGATTTGTATATTTTCTTGCAAAATATGTATGTATTTAAATATTGTTTATATTGATAATTAAACATATTTATGTATGTAAGAACCAGTACGTATGCATATTCATGAATTAAAAATAAATTGTATAAATTAAAATTTTTATAAAATAAATAACGAGCTTCTATTCTAAGGTTTTTCTTTTTTTTTTGAATAATTTCCTAAGAATTTCTGCGTTTGACAATATCTTCCATAAACGTAAATGTGTTTCAATTATTTCTTCCTTTTGATAATTTTCTAACAACATTTTTTTGCTTATAAGTGAAACCGTATAAGATTTTAATTTGGAAAATTAATTTCAAACTTTCTTTAATCGCAAGTTGCGAAGCACAATGTTAAATTATACTCGAAATTTAATCAAAAGTTTTTCCATTGGTAATGATAGATGGATATACAAGGTTTCATAAATGATATGAAAATATGATAATGTATAGGAGGTGATGGTAATGGTTTTGAAACTTTAAAATAAGTTAGTCATCGCTTTAAGACGCCATATATTTTTAAAACCAACTCAAAATACATTACATTATACCATAAACTATGCAAGTTATCGCTGCAGCTAATGTTAGCAATTGCATCGATGTATTTGCAACATGCTACCATAGTAGTTTTTTGATAAATTATGTCGAAATAATACTTTAAGTATCACGATTATTGATGTATTGAACCTTTTCTCAAAATGTTTGTAATTTCAAAATTTTGAAAGTGTGTTTGGAAGGCAATCATCAGTGAGAAGCAAATGGTTGTGGCAGGTTGTATGGGTTTTTAATTTTTATTTTTTATTATAGTTGGTTAACATAACGTGAAGCATAAAAGTAATATCGATAGAAATCTGTCATATTTTATAACAAATTGGATACACTAGTGTAAAGGGTATGGGAAATAAAATTAAATTATTATTAATGCTTTAAACAGGCGTTATATTGAGTTCGGGGTGGTGGTCTAAAATACATTTCCACAAACGAATCAATTGTTTTTTAAAGGGTTTTTAAAATTTTCTTTTTATAATTTTGTAACCTCTTTGTCAAATTAATTGTGGTGAATGATGAAGAAATCTTTATCGTATACTTCCAAATCATGTCAATGACCTTTCTATATTATTTTACCCGCTAATAATGACTACTACTACATACCAGGAATATCTTTTTGCCTGGGTAACATCTTACATATCGCTCATTACATAAGTTTAAAGTCAACTCCGAAGTACAGATTTTTGAGAAACTTGTCATGGCAATTTTTGTTACTCTCAGAATTTTTGCCAGAAATCTGTTGAGAGGAATTCGCCGTAGAAATATATTTTCATATTTCACTTAGTTGGAGATGTCTGACCTGGGATCTGCACTTCTATACATTTTACCAAAAATACATTAAAAAAAACATGATCGGTAATGTGTAGAACTAAGAATATTTAACAATTTTTCTCAATAAACGTCTAAAATTTACTTAATATTATGTATTTATATGTAGGATTGGGACAGTTAAGGACAAGACGGACAACAACGATTAATAGACAGAAACGGAGAGACGGACGAACACTCATTTATCTGTGGGAGAGAATGAGCTGGAGTATATTGTGAACAACAGACAGACAGGGAAAAGCATTGAATTTTAGTTTTGTAGAATAGAGTGATAGTGACGTTCGAGCAGTGAAGTCGACAATATTTTTAGTTTTTGATACACATTAGTTTCATGTACATATATTTTTAGTTTTTTTTACCGCCTTTAAATAAAATGAATTTAATTTAACTTAATTTAATATACAGTGTTTTATTTAATAATAATAATAACAATAATAAAAGGAATCAACAAATTCCTACAAAATTGGGGGCTCGACCGGCATGGCCCAGGCGGAGAAGTGAATATGTGAACTTGATTGAAAGGTGATGAAATTATGGAAAAAACTGTGTGAAAAACTAATAACTGACAAAAAGAAAAACAAAAGAAACAAAAGAAAAGACGTAGTCATACTATTTTTTTTATTGAAGTGATGTGCTGTATGTATATGAGAATACGAAACAACAACAACATGAATAAGTACCGTATGTGAGGAAAAATTCTGTCGCATGAAAAAACGAAGCTTCTAGAAACCAAGAGCCGTTATAATTGAAGTGAGTGCGTGTGAAAGAGAAAAGAAAATTGTGAACTATACCACGTATCTATATTCGAAAAAAAAACTGTGAAGTTGGCAACAAGAATGGTCGTGCAAATGTTATGTTAAGAAAGAAAGACGTTACAAAGAGATTAAATGAAAAAAAAAACTCTACGAAAAACTCATGAACATAGTAACGAAGAAAAACATGCATTGATGTTGTTGTGTAAATGTGTGTACAGAAGTGTATTAGGCAAAATAGAACAAAGTAATGAAACTCAACGTTTTTACAAAAACAACATAGTGTGCATATGAAAACAACCCTTATTTTGAAATCAACGAGTGCTTATGAGTGAAAGATGATCGGAGAGTAAAGAAGCTGTTTTTTGCATGGTGAGAGAGTTAAAGCGTAGTAGATGACGAAACTGGTTGCTGTAATTGCTTGAGCAGTAAATGATCGTTGAGCAGTCGGAGCCGTGAAGATTTTTGTTATTGCTGTTGATGTCAACCAAGGCGTGTATTAGTAATAATGAAGATAAGTGTGTATGTATGCATTTAGATAATTTGAGTAGGACTATTGTGACTATAAGGAGAGGTTAATATTGTGAGGCTGAGTAGATTATATGTTAATGGACGTTGAAGTTTTGAATTTTGAGCGCTTTGGACGTTTGCACTCTTTAGGCGTATAGACGATTTTTCTTTTTTTAGTGTCAGACGACAATAGATGATTTTAGATGTTTGAGTGCTTGAGATGAATGCATTAAATTGTGATGTGTAGATGGTAGTATTGTATACAAATTTTGCGACGTAAGAAGAAGATAAAAGCCTCTCATATTTAATTTGGAAATTGCATACATGGTGTAAAGATAATTGGTGTTATTTTATGAAGATAATTTGAGTATTTTGATTAATTGAATTAGATGTGAATTTTAATTGAATGTTTAAATTCTTTAAGGAAAATTAATATGATTTGGAATATTTTGATTAATTTTAATTAATTTGAATACAGAGTTTATTGTTGATTGCTGAATATCAATTTTTTGAGAATATTTTATAATTTGTGTAGAGTTTGATAATTAATTTTAATGCTTAAATTATTCAACGATAATTGATAAGATTTATAACATTTTAATTAATTTTAACGTGATTGTGAAATTGTTCCATCAAATTTTATACCTGAACAATATTTTGAATAGCACTGTATTAATATTAATATTTTATTTGTAATAATTATTCAATTTTTATAATAATATTTAATTTAAATTTATAAGCCGCTGACGAACAGAATGAACCGAGACGAAATTTTGGGTTTAAGTTTAGAGGGCTTGAGAGCCAAATTGGACGAATTAGGAATTTCTAAGACGGGTAATAAAAGTGTTTTGCAGGATAGACTTTTGAATCATTTTAATATCGAGGTTGTGGATGATAATTCTGATCATGATGAAGCTTCTTCTATGGTTGCCGGCAATGTTGCGACATTACCCCATAGTATTTTTACTTTAAGGGACGTTCAGGATTCGGTTTCAGCTTTTTCAGGCGATGGCTTGCCCCAAATTGAACAATGGTTAGAAGAGTTCGAAGACTGTTCATATGCTGTAAAATGGAACGACCTTCAAAAGTACATATACGCGAAACAATTGTTGACGGGTGCTGCGAAGACTTTTGCTAGAAGCGAATCTGGTATTAAGGATTGGAGTTCCCTGAAGCACGCTTTGAAGAGAGAATTCGGAAGAAAGCTGTCATCGTTAGAAATTCATCGAACATTGAGTAATCGGAAGAAGAAGTCAGGTGAAACATTACGCGAATATCTTTATAGTCTGCGAGAGATTGGAAATCCTATTAGATTAGACGAACAAAGCCTGATTGAATATTTCATAGATGGGATAAGCGACTATAGGTCAAACAAGGCTATTTTGTATCAGTCAAGGAACTTAGACGAACTTAAGGAGAATATCGAAATATATAAGAAGATACGAGTGTCGGAATCAAGCTCAAAGGGCGCGCGACCGAAAAGTTTTGTGAAGAAGATGCCTGAAACCAAGGATGATAGACGCTGTTATAAGTGCGGCGACAAGGGACATCTATCGAACGCGTGCACAAATCCGCAGGTGAAATGTTTCAAGTGTCATGGCTTTGGACATAAGTCTTTTGAGTGCGGACAAGAGGTCAAGAAGGAGAAGAACGGTGATAAGAAAGGAAGTGGAGGCGGAGGAAATGGCAAGAGCACCAGTAATGTTCATACGATGTCTGATGATGTTATCATCCCATCAAGGAGAATATTCAAGGACATCTCGATTCTAGATAAGACGATCTCTGCTTTCATTGATACTGGTAGCGACATTTGTGCTATTTGTTGCGGTACTTTATTTCTTTTAGGTGATATCGATCTCGGGCCCGATAGGAAAACTTTGGTTGGAATAGGTGGAAAAAAGATTACAACGATGGGTAATTTTACGATTAAGATCCGTGCGGACGAGGTTGAAATGGATGTAACATTCCACGTTTGTAGGGAAGGTGATCTGTTGTATCCTGTTGTTTTGGGTAATGATGTTTTTACTAATGTTGATTTGGTCATTGACTCGGATGGACCGAAATTCCGATACAGGGACAATTCTAGTGAAGCGGATGATATGAAGGATGCTGGTTTGATAGCTGAATTACAGGGCGAGTATGCAGACATCATTCATTCCGTATCGTCGGATTTTACGTGTGACGATTCCTTAGACGTGCAACACCTAAAGGGAAATTTTCGGACGGAATTGCAAAATATGATCAAGATGTATAAACCAACCAAACCTGAAGCTTACCCTGTGAAGATGAAAATAATTTTAAGTGACGAGATTCCTGTTACGCTAAGACCGAGAAGAATGCCCTACACCGATCAATTAATGGTGGACCAACAGGTAAACGAGTGGCTAAAGGAGGGTATAATCCAACCGAGTTGCTCGGAATATGCTGCACCTGTGGTATTAGCTGCGAAAAAAGACGGAACCAAACGACTTTGTTGCGACTACCGTAAATTAAACGAGAAGATATTACGCGATAACTTTCCAATGGCTATAATAGACGATGTTATTCAGAGACTACAGAGTGCAAAGGTGTTCACTACGCTCGATCTTAGAAACGGATTTTTCCATGTGCCGATGGAAGAAGATTCACGGAAATATACTGCGTTTGTGACGCACAACGGCGTTTATGAATTTTTATTCGTCCCTTTTTGGCATATCGAATTCTCCGGCTGTGTTTTGTAGATACATTTCCTCAGTTTTTAGGGAACTTATTAATGACGGCACGATGGTGATTTATATGGACGATCTGGTAATACCCTCGAACAGTGAAGAAGAGGGAATCGAGAAGTTAAGGAGAGTATTAAAAGTCGCGGAAACAAACGGACTGGATATAAAATGGAAGAAGTGTCAGTTCTTAAGAAAGAGGATCAATTTCTTAGGTTATATTATAGAAAACTCGACAATAAAACCTTCCGATGAGAAGACAAAGGCCGTGACAAATTTTCCCCTGCCGAAGAATCAGAAAGCTATTCAGAGATTCCTGGGACTTACATCGTATTTTAAGCGTTTTATTCCCAACTACGCAATAATAGCGAAGCCGTTGTCGGATCTTTTACGAAAAGGTGCGAAGTTTAAGATGGAGGAAAATCAGATAATAGCATTCGAGCAGCTACGAAATTCGTTGGTGACCGCTCCTGTCCTTAGGTTGTTTGACCCGAAAGCCGTTACGGAAATACACACCGACGCGAGTATGCATGGGTATGGGGGTGTTCTACTGCAAATGGATAAAGATGATCAACAACTCCATCCAGTTGAATATATGAGCCGTAAGACGACTGCGGCTGAGCAGAAGTATCACTCCTACGAGTTAGAGGTTTTGGCCGTAATAGAGGCATTGAAAAAGTGGAGGATATACGTGTTAGGGTTAAAAATTAAGGTGGTAACGGACTGTAATGCATTTGCGTTAACTATGAGGAACCAGGATGTTCCCGCAAGAGTTTCACGATGGGCTCTATTTTTACAGGAGTTTGACTATCAAATTGAACATAGGACCGGTTCCAAAATGAAGCATGTGGATGCTTTAAGTCGTGTGTCATGCCTTGTGATGGAAGATTCTTTGAGGCATCGTATAAGAGAAGCACAACTCAATGACGATTGGATAAGGGCAGTACGCACAATTTTAGAGTATGGTACGTACGAGGATTATTATTTGAAGTCTGATATAATGTACAAGGATCCTGACAAGGAGTTGATCGTAGTACCGGAACTTATGGAGCAGGAGATAATACAAATTGCGCATCGTCAGGGCCATTTTGCATCTCGTAAAACGCAGGATTTAGTCGAGAAATCATTTTACATACCTAATTTGAACGTGAAGGTGGATAGAGCAGTGAAAAGTTGTATGGAGTGTATTGTTTCAGAGGCGAAAAGGGGCCATAAAGAAGGATTTCTGAATCCAATAGATAAGGCTGATAGGCCTTTGGTAACGTATCATTTGGATCACGTGGGTCCAATGGAGGCCACGCAGAAACATAATACACATAATCATAATAATCACATTTTGGTCGTTGTGGATGCTTTTTCGAAGTTCGTTTGGCTGTACCCAACCAAAAGCACTGGAACTAATGAGGTGGTGGATCGTTTAAGGAAGCAGTCAGCAGTGTTCGGTAACCCAGCAAGGATAATAACGGACAGAGGCACAGCATTTACCTCGAACCAGTTTAAGGAGTACTGTGAATCGCAAAGTATACAACATCTGCTGATCACTACAGGAGTGCCACGAGGTAACGGTCAAGTCGAAAGGATTCACCGTGTGATAATACCGATGCTGACGAAGCTCTGTGTAGAAAAGCCTGGTAATTGGTACAAACATGTTGACCAAGTGCAACGGATAATAAATAGTACACCGCCAAGAAGTACCGGAGTTGCTCCGTTCAAATTATTAACTGGTTTGGATATGAGAATTAGTGAATTTCCCGATTTAAGAAACTTATTGGATGAGCTGTCCATACGAGAATATGATGAAGAACGTGATCAGTTAAGAGAGCAAGCTAGAACGAATATATCGCGCATCCAACAGGAAAATAAGAGGACTTTTGACAGAAAAAGGGTTCCTGAAACAGCGTATGAGGTCAACGAATTAGTCGCCATTAAGCGGACACAATTTGGTTCGGGAATGAAGTTGAGACCGAAGTTTCTTGGTCCTTATAGGGTGGTGAAGAGGCTTGGTCGGTATGAGGTTGAGAAGGTGGGAGATTCAGAGGGAAGTAGAAAGTGTACGACTGTGTCGGAGTACATGAAAAGATGGGGACAACATTCGGGACGAATGTGAGGTCAGGAGTGGCCGGATGTAGGATTGGGACAGTTAAGGACAAGACGGACAACAACGATTAATAGACAGAAACGGAGAGACGGACGAACACTCATTTATCTGTGGGAGAGAATGAGCTGGAGTATATTGTGAACAACAGACAGACAGGGAAAAGCATTGAATTTTAGTTTTGTAGAATAGAGTGATAGTGACGTTCGAGCAGTGAAGTCGACAATATTTTTAGTTTTTGATACACATTAGTTTCATGTACATATATTTTTAGTTTTTTTTACCGCCTTTAAATAAAATGAATTTAATTTAACTTAATTTAATATACAGTGTTTTATTTAATAATAATAATAACAATAATAAAAGGAATCAACAAATTCCTACATATATATGTAAAAGATAGTACATATAGTATAAGATAGTATATATGTATAAGATAGTATATATAGAATAGTGTTCATAAACGCCAAAAAAAAACACAACTAATTTCCATTACAATTAGAAAAGTCTACGTATACTTAAGGAATATTACGGCTTTCTTGCAATCAATCATAACGTGTTCGTATGATTAATATTGCAAGCGTATATTGGTTTCGTTATATCACTCATACGCAGCGGTATTCCTGAGATACATGGTTTTAAGGCAGTTACTAACTAAACAGTTAATGAAAACAATTTTTGATGGAATTTAAAAATGATGAGAAATTGAAACAATTTTGATATTTTTTGTTCATATATAACCGGCCATTGCGTTTATTACCTTCGCTTGCAATTTCTTTTGTTTGATAACAGTGCACATACACACTTTCTGTGGGAAGCCGCAAATAACAATAAAAATTCTGAACCACCACTTGTGCTTCCATTTAATCTTCAGCGTAAATATGTATTTTTAATTTTGTAAGATATTTTATTTTTGTTGAATATACTTTGAACTCAGCACTTAATATGTAACAAAAACCATAATCACCTGCTCGTATAACAATATTTTAATTTCCCACAACTACTCGATGATTTTGTTTAACAAAAGAGCTACTGCCAGCTAACACTTCAGAATATTACTGAATCATAATTTACAAAATAATTTAGAAACAGCTATTGCAGCAATTATTTTCAGATGCGGGTCGTGTAAGATTTGAAGGAAAAATCTACAATCATCACTGCTATTCATGAAATAGATCTTTACGGAAGATTACGAGAATGTTCTGGCCGAATGTTATATCGAACAAAAACTTGTATAAAATATCAAAATTCCAATGGAAATAAAATTATCAAACGAAAATATGATTATTTTGCATTTTGTGAAGACCAAAAGCTTGAATAATAAAGTTTGTTATTGAATGGAAACCTCTAAGGAAAGAAGGAGAGAACGGACGACCAACAGTTGTAACACTAAAGAAGATTATGGTTAGATTTCGATTCGACCATTTGTTCCATTATAAAGCTATACCTCTATCTGATGTGTCTTAGCTTTATCATGGCTGCCAGCCAATACTGTGGCATTTACATGAATTCAATTACTTTTAAGTTTCTAAAAAAATATCGTTTGATTTGCATCCACTGATTAAAGACGTAGTTCATGAGTTCAGAACAAATTGTAAAACATTTGAGTAGGTTTGAATACCTGTCATCATCTAAACAAATTGTGAGTTGGATTCTAGTACGCAGCGCATCAAATTAAAGACTCGTTTGATGTCGGTCGGAACATCTCCAGATGAAGGGCTATTACAGATATTCTGCACGAGTTATTGGAGGGAATGCTCATCTCACATGGAGGTGGTATGAACTGGCAACCGAGATTATGCTATTTAAGGACTCGTTCGATGTCGGTATTGATCACCTCCTGGTGAAAGGCGCAGCTCTTAATTGCGATATCAAGTTAAAAAAAAACCGATGATAAGAAGACCATATGGGTCACTGAGTGAACCGCTAACCTAACCTAACATTAGTAGGTTGGAATGTTGAGTGATTTATAAATAAATATTCTTGTGCTTGGATGAGATTGTTGCTTAAAAGTCAGAACCAGAAGATTATAAAAATTATACGTGGCGGATAAAATATAAAATGCGTATAGACTAATGCGAGAGACAACAACTGATGAGGCTTAAGAAATTCCTAGAACCAAAGTATTGTTCTGATCAAGCAAACGTTAAAGTACTGTCGATCAATTAATAAATATTTGAAATTTTTAAGAACTGATGCTGTGAAAGGACAAAAGCAGAATATCACATAAGAGACTGAAAATCGGATTAAATGAGCAAGGGTTGATAAAGACTAATTCAGAATCAATATTGGTATTCGATCCGCTACAGGAAACTTATGTACATATGTAAAATACTGCAGAAGATCAAGAAAATATAAAAAAGCTGTACATATTTAAAAATGTTAAAAGAAAATATACAAGAGCAAAAAGTTTGAAATACGTGCATATTTTTATTTTTTGAACCTTAATGTATAATAAAAAACATTTTTTAATAAACTTAAAATTATAAAAAGTATAAATAAATTAAAATATCCACTTTAAATTCAAACAATCTGAACAAAAAAACCTTTTTCAATATAGCAGATAAAGCCACAACAGTATTACAAGCACTTTGTGCCACTAATAATAGAAGTTTTGTTTTGATCTCTTGTTTACGTAATTCCCCGGAATTAAAGTTATTCTTAAAAATATTAAAAAGAAACGAACAGAAATATTAAAACAGAAATGGAAAAATATTAAAAGTTTTGTTGAAATTTAAACTAAAATGTGCTTAAGCGGAAACCACCTCACCATTCCAAACAATAATGTTGATTATGTTGGTAGAACGTGCAACCAACAAAAGCACAAATTCACTGGCATTTGAAAATCAATAGTAAGGCAAATCTAACAACAAGAAACATGTGAAACGTGCAAATGTTTTTATACAGTGTTTTAATAATTTTTTACTATGTGATAGAATTTGTAAGGCAAGAGATGTTATATCGCCATTTTAGTGAATTTGAAAAAGTTTTTAACCTTCTTAGTTAAGCATACATGTATTACCAGTCAACCGTATTTGATAGGTAAATTTTAATAGAGTTTAAGTAGTCAATATATAGTCGGTACTTTTAATGGAATACGTTTATGAAATTGCGAAGTTATCTAAGGACTGTGCAAGAAAAAATTTGTGCATATTACTAGGCTTACAAATTTCTTTTGTGGGATAAAAATAATCGCCGTTATTCAAATCGTAACTGAAATGAAATGCCTTATTTCAGCTTCCCATGGTGAAGACAATACGTACAGAAAGTGCGGTACTGATTTGCCTGCCTCCCCATACAAAGAGCTCTGGCAGTAGTCGCAATTTGGATAGCCTATAATTTAAGGTATAAATTCAATCATTTAGTGTCCGGAAGTCATAAACTCAAGGAGCCCCAGTGAATTATTTTCCCCACAAAAGGAAGCCAGAGGACAAAGAGCAAAGCAAACAGAGCAAGTCGCAGTGGTAGAAGACTAGCCTAAGCAGGTCTTTTACCGATTAACGCAAACATTGGTTTCTATAACGAATTGGATTCATGCGTAGCGGCTGTCATATTGTAACATTTGTAACATGCAGTGTCCTGAAATCCAACCCTAAAGGAGCCCTTCTGAATCCTTCCCCTACCGCAGCGAGCCAGAGAACAAAGAGCAGAGCAAGTGGTAATATTAATTGTATAGCCCCGGTATTTTACCGATTTACCAAATAATACGACCTTTGGTATCTATAACGAATTTGATCTATGCGTAGCGGCTGTCATACTGTTGCATTTGCCCTCATCGTATTTTACCTCATTTAACGATTTTTTTTATTGCCTCATGTTTGCGGTTTTTCCGTTTCCAGTTCAAATTGTAACATTAACACTTAAAGTTATTGCTGCAACAGTTGTTTCTAAATTATTTTGTAAATTATGGTTCAATAATATTCTGTAGTGTTAGCTGGCGGTAACTCTTTTATTATACAAAAGCATCGAGTAGTTGTGGGAAATGAAAATATCGTTATAAGAGCAGGTGGTTATGGTTTTTGGTTACACAGTGCTGAATTGGAAGTATATTCAATAAAAATAAAATTTCTTACAAATTGAAAAATACATACATATTTACGTTGAATATTAAATGCAAGTACAAGTGGTGACTCAGATTTTTTTATTGTTATTTTGGGCTTCCCACAAAGAGAGTGTGCTCTGTTATCAAACAAAAATAATGGCAAGCAAAAAAAGCGATGGCCGGTTATATACAAACAAAAAATTTTCAAATTGATTGAATTTCTCACTTTTTTAAATTCCCCAAAAAATTCTTTTTCATTAACTGTCTAGTGATTGCCAATATATCTCAGGTATACCGCAGCGTATGAGTGATATAACGAATAATATATGTATATCCACGAAATATTAATCATACGCATACGCTATGATTGATTGCAAGAAAATCGTAATATTCTCTAAGTATACGTAGACTTTTCTAATTGTATTGCAAATTAGTTCAGTTTATTTTTGCATTTATGAACACTATTCCATATATACGGAAGTAAGATCTATAAATACAGTCTATTAGACAAATTTTAGAAAGAATTAGAGGTCGCTGTGGTCTATTAAGTGGTGTGTTGGTTTATTAGACGTAATGCCACGGTTCAAACCACTTACAGTTAAAATAATAGAGCACGAGACCTAACGCTACCCTTACTAAAGGTAGAACAAACGGAATTCCATTATCAAATGTCCTGTATGGAACCATATAAACAATCTACAATAATAGCAGTAGCAGTTAACGTTTATCGATAAATCAATTATAATTTCATATGGAGAGCTCTATCCTGTAAAGGAGTATCTACCAAGATAATATGTCTCATAACAAGATCACAATCTAACGTTATTTGTCAGTTACTCCGCCTCAACTTGCTGAGCGATAGAGTTACAATTGAAATTATACTACGACAAGGCTTTTTGTTGTCTTCCTTTCAATTTGACTGGGCCCTAGATGAAGTGATGTAAATAACAGTTATGCTGGGAAGAGAGACTAGAAATAGTTTAATTAAAATACCACATATGGTAGAAAAACAGAATCTAATACATAAAATCGTAATTCGTGAAAGTCTGAAAAAAGATATGAAAAGATCATAACGACGTTGTGCCTTAATACAGGAAATATCGTAAGGCTTTGCATGAATTGCGAAGGAATAGTTAAGGTGGAGTCGTTCTGTTGCCTGCAATGTTTAATCAACTAGACGCTCGGATCCAATTCTAATCCTACCTTAGTCAGGCAAGCAGTTAGCCTTTTAAATGCTCTATGGATGCCAAATTTTATTACCAAAAGTACACCGTTAAGACAATTTAGCTCTAACGCCACATCAATGCTAATTTATGGATATGAATGATCTAGACTATGAGCACATGGCGACTTTAGGTCACTTGCGTAACGTAAAAAATCTCATGCCTTAATTTGAAAAGGTGCGGATGAGAAAGTTCTTGTATGGCTAACTCTACTTCATCTCACAATACATAACACAAAATAATTCGTCATTACAATCCCCCCTTGCAAAGTCAGGATTACGACCTTATACACCACTTATGTTTTATATTTGAGTGGCGGGACATCCGGTTTAAAGTTGCATCCGAACGAAAGATTTCTGAGAAATTTTCAACCAGACTTTTTGTCAAAACACAGATGAGAGATAGTGGTCGAAGAAATATGTATTAATATTTCGTTTTGCTGGAGATGGCTCACCAGAGATTTGAACGGTGGCCTCACGACTAATAAGCCAACATACTACTGACTAGACTACGACAACTTCGTCTCACAAACGATTAGCAATTCTAGTATTTGAGTGCACAAAAAATATTGAAGCAAAGATCAGAATTCTTCTGTTTTCTTCAATAGTAGCTGTTTCTACAGATTTCACATGAACTTTACTTCAGATTTAGTGCACCTTTAACTAAAATGATGTAATTTTTTTTTTTGGTAAATTATGGTCATTTAATCATGAGATTGTATAACTTTAAAGCTGTAGCAGCAAAAAGTTAACCCTTATGATTTACTGCATTTAAGAAGCGCTATAATATGATAAATTTCTAAATCCCTTAATAGAAAAACATTAACTCTTCAACGAGTTAGTTTCCCAATTTGCAAATTGTATGTTTAAATAAATTATTCTGTCATTAAAGTTAATTGCGAATATTGTACCAGAATGCAAATAAATTATAGCGTTTGATTACATTTTGTCAATGCCAAACTTTGCCACAACATTACTATGATTTATATTTGAATAGCTATGCTGCACTAAGAAAACTGCAAACAAAAATGAATCTGCAACATTTTTACGAAGGATATAAACCTTTTGAGAGTGAGGATAATTTAATACGAAATATAACAGTAAATCCGAAACAATTTTTAAACACAAAACATGTTATTTATGTTTTGTAGAATTTATTAATTCTGCAGCAAATTTTCTGCTTCAGGTCTAGCAAGCCAGTTAGAATTGAATACTTTATCTGAAATTGTCAGACGGAAATAAATCTTAAGGATTCTTGTATTGAGTGGGCCATTAAATTAAAACTATCGGTTATTTCGAATCTGGAAATACTTATGTCATTCTATTCTGTCACAAAATAAATAGTGATTTACGCTTGAGCATCTTTGGGATTTATTGGGCCAACGAGTAATTGCTCAACGAAGTCGATTTTGCCAAAAAAAAATTATCTTTTCGGATGAAGCTCTTTTTTATGTTAACGGGTACGTTAATAAGCAAACCCACACATGGTCTTACAGAAGCCAATGTATCCATTTCAATTGACTATTTGGTGCGGCTAATGGAGCGGAGGCATCGTTGGTTCATATTTCTTTGGAAATGAGGACGGCGCAACCATTGCGATCAATGTAGACAGACACCTGTCGCAAAATGATAACCGATTTTTTTCTACCCTCTCTTTATGGTATTGATGTCAAAGATGTTTGGTTGCAAGAGGATGGTACTACTTGTCACACATCTCATGCCACAATCGATTTATTGCGTCAAACGTTTGATGGCCGTTTAATTACCCGAAATGGTGATGTCAATTGGCCGTCAAGAAGCTGTGATTTGACACCCTTGGACTATTTTCTGTAGGGCGTAGAAAAGTGTTATGCCTACAAATTAGTGACAATTAAGTATTTGAAGGCCAACATTCGTGATGCCATTGCCGAGATACGACCCCATACACTCGAAACAGTGCACAAAAACTGGTCTGATCGTATGAGGTATTGTGTACAATGTGTAAACTTAAACTCCGGGTACTGTACTCCTCAAGAACACGTCTTCGAATAAGGTGCTGTGACGCCAACCGTGGCAGCCAAATGAGTGAAATAATATTACATTTCCAACCAGAAATTTGGCAAAATTTCAAACGGTTTTTGTATTATGGCATTTTTAAATTTAAGCTTTTAATTGGCCCACCCTATACAAGTAAAGTAAACCTATCTACCGTTGAGAAAGATATTTTAGTTGCAAATGAAGTCAAGTTTAAAACTAAAGACTCGTGTTCTATATTTGGAGTGTATACGTATTTTTTCATTGCTTTATAAAGAAGAGGAACATGTTTATCTTAGGGATTATCGTCTAAACATTTGTTTTTGCAGTTATTTATCTCTTTTTTCTTATTTCCCATTTTATTTTTATTTTCTGTGAACATGTAAGTGCTTACATATACTTCCTGGATATCCTCAGCAATTTACTTTGTGTTCAAGTCGCTTGGTTGGCATATGCTTTCACGAGCCACTTGTGTTTATTTTTATTAACTGGTCTTAATCCGCTTTTACTTGAAGTATATTGACATTAAGCATCATAAATGTAAAAATAACATTTCAGGCATATGTGATTGAATGTTTCTGTAAGGAACAAAATAATAATAATAACAATAAAATTATTGAATACAACTTGAGCCCAACATGAATGATTGTTTGAATGACAACACAGGTAAACACTTATAAAGTAATATGGTTTAATGCGTAGAAATTTTCAAACTATGCACACTACAACGTCAGAAATAAAGGAGTTTGTGTCAAGCAATTTAACCAAATAAAAACGTCAAAAATTTCCTACAACAATCAGTCAACAACCATCAAATTATATTCAAAACAATTTATTACTTGTTTTACAGTTGGCAGCTGAATATCTCCTCTTCTATCTACTCTTCAATTGTTTCTTTTGTAATAAAATATCTTTCAATATTTTCTTAAATCAATTGCCATTTCCTAAAATAATGCCATAAGGGTCTTCATTCCAATTTAAAGCATAAAGAAATTGAATATTATTTTCATAATTGCTACTCAATTGAGTTCATGTTATTTCTTTAATTCTATTGCCGCGAAAAGGAATTCTATTTTAATAATTTTAAAGATCAAATAGTGCAAAACATATTTGAAGAATTTAATTAATTGAACATAATAATACAAATAATTTAAGCGGATTAAATAACATTTCATTTTATATGTGGAATTAAGAAAATCTAAAGAATCTATGATATTTTTGAGAGAAATTGAAAAATAAGTTATGTGCAGAAAAAATAAAATTATTGTAAATGTACGACAAGCAATAAGAGAATCTTCCTATAATCTACCGGGCGGAGCATGAATGTGATGTATTGTGGTGAACAAACTCGTGTCCATTGGTTCAGTAAACACGTCGGCCAATACCTCTTAGTCTACGAAATACAAGATTTCGAATCTACGCAAATTTCGCTGCTGTCCGTGAGTGTGTAAAGAAAAATCCTAGGCAGACGATTTCGCATCGCTCACAAGAAATTCATCTTTCACAAAGCATAACATTGAGAATTTTTTATCGTGACATGGGTCTACACAAAAGTCAATTGAAGCAAGAACCGAAAGTAAACGGCCATAGACAATGACGTGCGTTAGGCTAACGGTTTTGGCTAGGACATCATCGTCAAAGGGGACCACTGTAGGTTGATGAAATCCAGCTTCTTTTGGCCAGAATTTGATAATCTGGAAACCAACGACATGTGGTTTTACCAGAACAGCACAACGTGTCACATAGTTCATGCCGCATTTGCTATTTGAGGAGCTGTTGATCTCATATGGAGTCGATGTGAACTGGCCTCAGAGATCGTGCTAATTGACCTGTTAGACTTTTTCTTGTAATTCTGAAAGTGGACTCACTCAAGTCGATTTATGCTTTCTTATGGTTGGAATAGGACATTTGATTTTAGGATTCCAACTAGGGATTTCTAGTCTGAAGAGCAGGAGTTTCCTATTGGGAAGATTTGTTTTATACTGTCGTTAAGAGTTCATGACCAATAAAGGGTTTTACATTCCAAGGACATGACCATATTAAACGAGACGCAATAAATGTTGGGTTTTCGAATTTTCCCTGAAAATCTCTTGATTTACTCGGATAGTTAGACAGTGATTTAGTTTCAAACGAACGTCTATTTAACGTTTGTCAGCGTCCATGAGTGTCAAGTATCATCATCTTATATTTGTTTCAGGAAAGAGGAATGTCGTTGGAAATTGCATTGTGAATCAACTGACCAGCGCCGTAGCAGTATTCACAATCTTCGACATTTTACAGCTTATAGGTATTATAATTACCTCACGTGGACTAGTTTTATAAAGAGGCTCAAATTGATTGGTGGCAGAAAAATACAAGCGCTATTGCTAGACTCTGCTGTATTTCTATAGACAAGTAAAGCACAATTTATCACACTCTTTCGTTTTTCAGGGGTCACTGTTTCATTGAAAGGAATATCGTTAGGCTTGAAATTCTATCCAATGACTTCTGTAGCAGCTAGGGATCTAAGCAGAAGAATGAAACTTCTTTTACCTCATGAGTCAGTATCTTGTTTTTGTTTCTCATTTTTTATTATGCTTGACTAAACGCTCCAATATAAAGGTTCCTACAATAGTAGCATTTATTATTCTGGAGTCAGGTTGGTTTCCTTTAGGAAATATTTAATCTCTGGACTTATTGTAATCGATTGTTGTATCGCAAATATAGTAAATACAACTTATTATTGTTCGTATATGGACTTATATGGTTGTATCATATGCCATCAGATAATTTTTTCATTACTCAATGAACAAGAGAATAAACAAATTGTATTCCGTATATAAACATCCTTGTTTTGTATTTAAAATTTAAACATTACAGGCATACATATACCATAAATAGAGAATATAATTCCAAATACTTGTCCTTATAACACTACTTATGATCGCAGATATTTTTTGAAATATATTACAATACATCCTTAAGAAATTTAATACTTGCAAAAGCAATCTCTTTTCGCACCATCCTTGAGGTATAATACTCTTAATAAAGTTTTGTGACAATCAATTAAATGTCTGCACAATAATACAATTGAAAGCTTGAAATAAAAGCAATTTATCAACATAAAGTAAATTCATAAACCAATGAAAATATTTCGAATGTTTAATTTATAATCAAGGATACCTTTTAAGGGCAGTAATTAGTAGTTCAATAATATGGCCAGTCACAGTTTGGTGTTGAAATGTCTCAGCAGGAAATATTTTTATATCAAAATTGTGTACTCACCTTTAGCACCTATTAGACCTTTAGATTTAGACCTGAAATATAAGAAATATATGTAAAGTAGTTTGTAATATGTTATCTAATTTGATTAAGTTGTTTAATATAATTAAGCTTTCTATAATAAAAAAGAAGATAAACAGCGACGAGTTTGGTAAAACTGCGAAAATATATTGACGTTGAAATACAAAGTTAAATTATAAAATTTGATAAGAAAGGTCAGTACAAATGTCAAGAAAAATAGTGAATAACATTTCCTGAGATATAGCCACCGTATAACATGTCATAATTTTTATTCTCTTTCGTTATGTTTAAAGAGCGTATAATTGCCTCCTCTCTCTCCTCACCTTCTTATTCTTTTCTTGGCCTTGTTTTAAATCCATAAGTAAAAACTTTCCGTCCAAGCAAATGATTTGTTTTTTATTACAAGTCATATGCTGAAAAGGTTGCTAGATTTCGTTGCGTAGTAAATCCTAGTATCCCTTAAGAGATGATTTAATCTGCCCTTTATTCTTCTGCCTCCTGAGTGTATAATTATAAGAGGATTTGTAGAGGGATTGGAGAATCTTAGTAACTTACTTACTTAATTGATCATTACAATCCTTTAGTCAGGCTTACGACTTAGTTTTCACACCACCCATGTTGTTTGTGTTAATTTTATCCATATATGGCTGGACGTACACTTAAATGTTGACACCGAACGACAGATTTTTGAGAAACTTAGCAAATTTATTTACTTTCAGAGTTTTTGTTAGAAGACTACTGAGAGGAAGTCGCCGAAGACATATCTAAATCAGGGGATGAATGACAGACTGTCGTCTAATAAGCCAAAACGCTATCCACTAGCCTACGACGACTTGCTTCTCATACAGTGTATTATAAGAGGACAAATAAAGCAACAAAGCCCTCTTGAAGATTAGTACGAGAATACTGTTCCTTCATTAAATATACAGGCAATATATTTTGACAAAAAACTTAAAACTCTTGCACAAAGTCCCGAACTGACTTCAAGAGAGTATTTAGGAGATCATTTGAAAGAACGGTTACGTAATCGCCAAACCTCAAACAAAAGTCAACCGAAAAACTTCCTCATGGTGGCATCAGAAAACACAAAACAAAACGTGTACATTCAATTCCAAATGGGTTAAATGGAGTGCTTGACCTAAGGGATATTCTATTAAATATAAGGGATAACATTTTCATATATTAGGCCTTTGAATTTTAAATTTCCTCAGGGTTCTCCTTGGGGGTACATATGGATTCATCTGAAACTTTTTCTTATTTTCCTCTTGTTTTATGAAAAACATTAAAAACCTTTGCTGTCCACTGTAAAGCAATGTCTAAATATAGATGATCACATTAATAATACGCCTAGGGCGTTCGGTTGTCAATGATTTAAAAACAAATATTAATTGCTGGTTGAAGTCAGCCTAGTCCATTAGGTAATACGTTTGTTGGCCAAACGTAGTTGCTAGCTCAGGCATCTCCAACACAAGGAAATATGAAAAAATATTTCTTCGGCTGTATTCTGCCAGAAATTTTCTTGCAAAACTCTAGGGACCGAAACTCATGTATAAAAATTAACACACATAACATGGGTGGTGTCAGGCGAAAGGTTGCAATCCTGACAAAAGGTTTGAAATAATCAAATTATGTAAGTAAGTAAATGCCGCCCTTAAGTTTATTTTATTTAATTAACGAGAATTGCTTTAATGGAGAATATACATGGCTAACGGCTGTATTGTGTGTTAATATTTATTTTATTTTCATGCTTTAATGTACTGTGAATACCTTATTTTAAATGAGACAAATACCAGCTCGATACAAATTAATTCAATCTTATAAATCAACACATGCACAAATGGAAAACAACAACAGTGACAAGAGTAGCCATTGCAAAAATATTTATTTCGAAACATTAACAGACAAAAACAATGCCCCCGGGGTATAATATATGAGTAGTCGCACTTATAAATTTTGTGTGTTTAATTAACAAATTATTCCATCTGAAGGACAAATAACCGTAAGGCTTTAAGGTGTTTAAAACCACAACGAATACATTGTACACTTACACATGATTTAGTGCGTGCATGTGTGTGCTAACATATGTTGTTTAACCAAAGGAGATCACATTACTTGTATGTCGGTTTGTAAGGACAGAAAACGTAAATACGATAATAATAGCATGTATGTATGTGAGTGTGCATACCATCAAATTTCCATGCCTAGAACCTAATGTGGTTTTGTATATTTAAAATAAATAACAAATAAAAATACGCATACATATGTACACGTATTTGATATCCTGTTGTGTTTTCTACCTACAGGAATATCATCACCACCACCACCACCACCACAACCACTGTTATTTATATATTTACGTAAATTTAGTCTTTTACTTGTTGTTGGTATGCGTAAGCTTTGAAAAGAAATATGAGATTATAGTCATAGTCCTATGAAAATTAATCCGATTTGAAGCATTGAAACTCTGAACAAGTATACCCCTAATATGTAAAGAAGTAAAAGATTATATGTATGTATGTATACTGATGATATGATAAATGTTGTTGTGCATATGTTATTACCTTAAGCATCCGTATACATAAAAAATAGGTCATTAATGACATACGTAAACAGAATCTAGTTGTGTTACATACATATATGACGCCTTAAATACATGTTCATGTAATGCTTATGACAAATGGGTGGAAACATTTTAAATTAATTTACACCTGAGAAGGCTAATTAAACATGTTTTAAAGCACGAATATCTTCTTATCGTGAATTTGCCACATTTAATTTGTTGAACAAAATTTAAGGATTTGCCTTAATTCTCGTTAGAGCATGAGTAAAGAAGGCTTTCTTTTACCAATTTGTTATAGAGTACGTGGCCAATGTTGAATTAATGCTACAGCTTGGGTTTTCAGTTTTGAGTCAATAGTTTTCACACAGCATGGGTTTACTTTGACGTCAGATATGACTTATATTCCTACTTGAGCGACTTGTGTACGGATATATGTATTGTATTTAATTTTGAACAAATTTGAACGGATAGTTTACCCGATCAACACAGAGTTAGTGCTATAACGAAAAAGATACAACTCTTTTGCAATCATAGTGGCCAGCAAATTAAACTGGAGCATGAATACACAATTACGAAACAATACTGCGCCGAATGCTGTTAATTGTTACAAGAAAACAAATGGGCTGAACTGGGGTATCATTTATGTGCACTAGCTGTACGACTTTGTTATCAGACATATAAACATACATATATGATGATGATAGCAACCAGGCAGAATGCCACAAAAACATGAAAGTATGGAAGGTATGGGCATGCCAATATTTTGAGTATAGTCGACTGGAATATACATATGAATTGAGTGCGCGATACATAAACTCTTTTACGTTTACCGGAAAGATTATATCGTGAAAATATCTTACACCTGCGAGAAAATTGCATTTGTTTCACTAACGGATTCAGACCACTCCACAATTTTCTATTTGAATTCACATCGAAACAGTGGAAGATTAAATTTTGCCTGTACTATCCTATTACTCAAGTACTAAGAAGACTAAAATAATGCCTGTAAAGATTGCTGCAGTGCGAATGCAGAGTATATCGTATATGTGCATATTTACCGACAGTAAAGCGGCTATTAGTTCCCTAGAGAAGTCTACACCACCCCTAAGATTGTCTAAAAATATTGGATGTCTATCGAGTAGCTAGAAAGATATTAGACGGTTATTTCTATATAAGGGGTCCTGTACATAGGGACAATAAAGTTAACAACCAAACTGAAGGCCTTGCAAATGATAGTACCGCAGAAAATTTAAGTTTCATGTGTGCAAACATATCATTTCATTCATACTTTACCCATTTGCAACGGAAGGATATTGAAGGATATGGAACCCATTTGTATAAAGATCTTGGGCTTGATGTGGGTATTTGCAGTTAGAACGGGTTACTTGTCTCTGGATGCACAAGCTCAGATGATGGAAATATCTAACTAGAGAGAGCGCCACACATTATCTTCTCTGTTATTATCGGGCACTTTGAAAACTAGGACGATGTATTCATAAAAAATTTATTTACAAAACGTGTCTAAGGTGATTTGAATTGAATGCAAACCTCCATAAGACCATAGGTATTGCTAAGGAATTCCAGCCAGAGGTCATAATTGTACGGCAGAATAGATTCTATCGGTATCAAAATGGAACTTAAATAAGTTAAGTTTTTCAAGGTGGCTGCTAAAATAAACTAACTTAACGATTGTTCGAGACCATAAATGTGTGTACATCTATTAAGAGGATGAGTCCTTATAGAAATATCAGCGAACAATGAAGTCTGTTTTGACCTTTCATTCTTAAGGTACTGAGAACCAATGTCTGAAGAGAATACAATTAAAGTTGCTACTTACAGTAGTATATGATTTCATTTACTTTTCTTGGACGCTTCATTAACACAATAGATTGCATAAGACCAAGTCTTATTTACACACCCAAATAAGTTCTCAATCCAAGCTTTGAAGCTGTTTGCGGTATTTCACCATGTAATTTTTGTTTAATATTCTCATATTTAATTTTTTTTTTACCATATATTATGATTCTTTAAGAATAAAAGTCTTTTTGTTGTTTTTTTTTATTAGTAAGTGCGGATTAAACGCACTGTTTGACGTTTATTCAATGATTGATTCTTGAGGGAAAATGTCCTGTCTTTTATACTAAATGATTGGCTGATTTGGCATTTCTAAATCAACCCCTTAATTCTAATACATTTCTTATATTTACTTATACTTTAACAAGTGTTTGTTTGTTTGTATATATACTATTCTATATTAAATAATATTACATTGGTTTGTGTGTAATAATCATGGGACAAGTGGGTTCAATATGACACGCGCATATTGCTCGTATAATAATTCCCACACATTGTGCATATTATATGCATATCAATACAGCCGGCGGCCTGACAACAAAGTATCAAATGATCGTCGCATGTGCGCATTACTATTGTGGCGTTATACGCTGCTGCGACGGTCAGCAACATTGAGTCAAGTGGTCGCCGCTCATATGCAATTGGATATTCTTTTGTTTATCCATATGAAATGTTGTGTTGGTATTAACGACCGTAAATTCATGCTACAACTCCTTTCAAATGCAATTGGAATTAAAGAGCTTAAGTAGCATTTTGCTCGTGGTCATTCGTTCAATTGAATTATATTAGTTTTGGAATTCAGTTTATATTAAAAATTTGTAGTAATCTGTGCAATTCAAATAATATTTTAAATTCATATTTCATAATCCGTTTTTATTGAAAATAGAGAAAATCCCGGATACAAGTTATAAGTAAAAATAAAAAAAATGTTTACATGCTTCTCGAGCATTTTAGTTAATTTTGAAATCAAAGTATACTTCTGTTAAATCCAGCGTTTAAATTAGAAAAAAAAACACTTTATTAAAGCAACAATTTAAAGATTTTGTTTATTATTGTGTTTATTTAATAAAAATTATTTTCAATATTTATTTCCTGCAATGGCTTTTGTGACAACAACTACGACTTGAAAATGTAGCTGATATAGAACACATAGAGGGATACAACATTTATTAGTTGAGGAGTCCTAAACTTTTGTTGGCCAATGCCAATATTATTTTCTTTTGTCTTTCAAGCATTTAATTTTGTCCTTACTTGGTTGACAGTTATTGCGTTTAATATTAAGAAATTGCTTTTATATCCTGCTGATACAAGCCAAACGCATTTATGCTTTTCTTAACAACCGGACAACAAAAATTTTATAAATTTTTGAATGAAGTTTTTTAATATAATTTTATAATGAATGAACATAACAGGATACCATTTGTAATCTTGGTTGATTTTTTTTGTATCAATTTTTGTAATGAGCATTTTTGTTTTACCCCCCTCTAGGTGACTGTTGGTAAAGCTTATAAACAAAATACGGACAGAACTTAAAATTTATTTTGAGTTTGATGTGTTTAAGGTTACTTACATACATATATTATTGGTCATTACAACCCATGAGTAAGGATTACGTCCTAACTTCTCAAACCATTTAAGTTGTGTGTGTTAATTTTATAAATGAGTGGCGCGACCTACAGTGAGCGCCATAAATGAGTCAACAGCCACTATAATTTAAAATTTTCTATTATGTTCTTAAGTATAAAAAAAGTTCCTTCATCATGAATTGTTGTTTTTGTTTTAACATTTTATAAGTAATAGATAAAGGTTTTTATTTTTGGAAATTTATTCGACTATTCTCATTTACTTTTCTCGCTATACTAAGAAAATAAATTATTTCAGTGCTGTTTGCTCACTTTTGACGCTCACTGTACAGTTTAAAGTCGACTCTGAACGACAGATTTTGAGAAACTTTTCATGGCAATTTTATTTACTCACAGAACCAGATATCTGCTGAGAAGAATTCGCCGAAGAAATATTTTTTCATACATCATTTAGTTGGAGATGCTGACCTGGGATTTGAACCGTGGCAGCACGTCTAAGAAGTCAACACACTATTATACATATTACCAAAAATACATAAAAAATCATAGTCGGTAATGTGAAGTACTAAGAATATTTAAATTTTTTTCGCAATAAACGTCTAAAATTTGTTTAATATACTGTATTTATATATCTCACGTACGTATGTACAGAATAGTGTTCATAAATGCAAAAAAAATTTAACTAATTTGCATTACAATTAGGAAAGCCTACGTATGTATACTTAGAGAATATTACGGCTTTCTTGCAATCAATCATAACGTACGCGTATGATTAATATTTAGTACGTATATTGGTTCGTTATATCACTCATACGCTACGGTGTACCTCAGATATGTACATGATTTCAAGGCAGTTACTAACTAAACAGTTAATGAAAACAATTTTTAAGGGAATTTAAAAAAGATGAGAAATTGAATCACTTTTAATATTTTTTGTTCATATATAACTGGCCATTGCATTTATTACCTTCGCTGTTGTGGGTGTTTATTGCATATATGAGTGAAAATCCAAACGACAGATTTTTTAGTAACTTTTCATGGCATAATTTATTTACTCCGAGGAAATATTTTTTCATATTTCGTTTTGTTCGAGATGTCTGACCTGTGGTTTGAACCGTGTTCTCATGTCTAATAAGCCAATCTGCTACCTGTTAGATTACAGCGACTACCACATCTTTGTCTTCAACAGACATTTCAACACATTCTGATTTGATTCATGATTTTATTTATTAATTTATTCTGAATATGACACTAATTTAGAGCCTTCTCGTTACGTTTCTTAACTAAACTAATGTTTTATTTTGTTGTTGTTGTTGTTTTTTGTTTGTATTACTAAACAATATTTCTTTCCAGAATGTTTCTTTTTTGATTTTATTTAACAAAAGTAATATTGCGTATAGTGACTGTAATTGTGGAATAGTGACTGTAAGTCAAGAAATTGAAAATTAAATTTAATACCACACATGTTTGGTATAAAAAAAGGAAAGATTGCAACAAATTTAAAAAAGAAATTTTTTTTTTGGTTTTTGTTTTTAGAATATTAAATTGGAATGAAAATAAGAAAGTAACTTCAAGTAGAAAGTAAATACAGGATAATAGAATGTTAACCAAAAAAAGGAAACAAAAGTTGTTGAGGAAACTTTAGAAAAATGGAAAACCGAAAAAAACATGACACAAACATGCATTTGTACATAAAAAAATGAAAGAAAATTCAAAAAAATTAAATTTTGAACACAAATGCACAGACATACAGGAGACTAGAAAGAGTTAAAAATGCTTGTATTAGTTTAAGTAGGGTTTTGGGCATTACTTAACTTCAAAACTTATTCAGAGAAGAGGATAATAAAAATCATTTAAGATCACAACAAATATTGTATGTTTTTGTACTTTAAAACAAAATAATATTTGTTTCTAAATCATTTTAAGAATATTTTTATGTTGGTTTTGGTTATCGAATATCCAAGAAAATATATTGTCGAATACTGTCACTGACTTTGGTTTATTAAAATTAAATTTTTTTTCCAATCAAAATCATTTTTCTATTAAACCGCTTATAAATGGACACTGAATTACTTACTTCGTCAAATACGGTTTCAACTTTAAATGTTTGCGCATAGAGACATCGGAATGGTGAGTAAAATATTCTTTCTTTTTTAATCAGAATAACTTTTACAGAAGACATTATAAGAACATCTATTTTTCTAGCACGTGCGTCTTCAAATGGCAACCTTTGTTGCCGCTTCATTTCGCGATTTGAAGCGTTCTGCGTCTGTTCTATTTGATTTAAATGTCTATGTTGGTGATTCGAATTTTACGAATATAAATTCTTAACAGTTAAAATAAGTTTAGCGATTTACATATCAAATAGCTTCGCCGCGAGTTGACAGACATAATTTTGTTGACTGAGTCCCATTAAGAAGTCGTCGAAGTCTTGTAGATAGTGTGTTCGTTTATTAGAAAAGAGACCACGGTTCAAAGCCCAGGTCAGACATCTCCAACTAAATAAAATGTCGAAAAAATATTTCTTTGGCGAGAGTAAATAAAATAGGTATAAAAGGTCGTTAGTAGTCGACTTCAAACAGTAGGTCCCGCCACTCATGTATAAAATGAACACACACAACATATGTGGTGTGAGAAACTAGATCGTAATCCTAACTGAAGGGTTGTAATAACCAACTTTGTGTATATATGTATGAGTTCCATTAATTCTACGTTTTCAAATAGTTCCAATTGAACAATGTCATCAGATGGGTTTCTCAATATATGATCATATCTTCATGTTCATTTATGTCAACAGATTAGTCACCAAAAGTAATTGGTTATTTGTGACCGAATTCGGCTGGAAAATTCATGTAAAATGTTTGAAGTGTTATTCGAAAATTTTGAGTAGACCTTCAAGTAGTACAAACATCCATACAATGTATTCACAATGGTTAGTTGGCAAGCTATTCTTTACTAGTAAGTATTTTAGACTAGAGGTTGGATCCATTGTAATACCACAGTTCAAAATCTTGCTTGCACATAAGCACTTATTTTGAACAAATAACAGGCCAAGAACATCCGCTTCATTACTGCAAGAGGCTGGCCTTGGTTCAAGAGATGACAGACAGTGTCTTTCTCATCCTCAGAGTGAAATCTTCTGCTGAAGCTAATCGGGGGATTACATGCTTTCCAATAGGGCAGTGACCGTTAGAGTTGCATGGATCAATATAATCCGACAAAGAAAATTATTATTGCAATACCTTCACAATTCATTTTCAAAATATTCTTCTCTTTACCATTTAAATGGAAGTCGATCATTACACTTAAAAATACAGGAAACTGTCAATGATTTGACTCAATCTGTCAATTTATTAAGCCAACATGGATGTCTTTCTCAGGAACAATTTGGTCATCTTCTATTGCGTAGTTTTTCTTTTTTCATTTGCTATTAAGCCATATGACTTCAATAAATGCTTATAGTTTTTTTTATTATCCTGTCTACAGTTTCTATTTCTTTTTAAAAAATGTTAAAAAAGTGAAAACTTTTTGAAAGAAAAAGAAGAAAAAATCTGAAAATATTCAAAACCAAAAAATAAAAAAACGAATGGCATGGGGTTAAATTCTAAGCATAGTTTAACTTTCTGCATTAAAATTCTGTTTATTTTTTTTAAATTACATTAAGGTTTAATTGCATATAAAACTTTCTTGTTTTAATTTAATTTTATTCATACATTTGTTTAAGAATTTAAAATTAAAAATTTTAAAATTGAAATTAAAATTAGATTAATTATGCGATAAACATGTGGAAACATTAAAAGAAATAAAAAATTCGTTGAATTAAAATATATAAAATTTAATGATTTTAGCCATGTACAGAACATAAATTTATTTAATGTTTTTATCATTGGTTTATAATATTTATCGGTTGCTGGACAAACTTTTTGAAAACTGTCACCAATTGGGAGCTGATTTTAATTGACTTCGGCAGAGTGATGAACGTAAGGTGAATCTAATTTTTGTCATCTCTTGGGAAAATTGAAAATCGTAGAATGTTGGAGAAATTACTAACAGCACCTGATAAAATGAAAAAAACCTTGTTACGCAGGTTAATAAATAAATCTGGTAAGATGAATAGAAAATTATTTTTGGGAAGTATTTAAAAGGCAAGATTTAAATGGTAACAAAAAATTGTTTTTCTTGTAATCACCTTTATTATGAATATCTACTTGGAACACTTGTACTTCATAGGAGACTTTCACTCCAGTCAACTAAAGTATCATCCCAAGACAGTATGTTATTTGAATGCTTGTTTAAATAGTTTTCTTCAGGGAATATTTGTTTAACAAATCCGTTCATATTTAAAAAAAGTTTTCCAAAATATTTCTTTTTTGCCATTGATATTTTAAAGTAACTTTAAATAGAACCAACATAAGTAGGAATTGCCCATGATTAGAAAATAGACTCAAGTAAGTAAGTTACGTAAGCGTAAGGGAGCTTATAGTGGTCTAAATATCTTGCGGTAGCATAGAAGCTGTGGGCATTACAAAATCTGAGTTACTGTGAATTTGAATATCCCTCTTGGGTATTCGACACTTGAACCCGCTTTTAATACTAGTTTCATAGCAGAAATACCAAAGAGATCTTGCCACGTATCAAAAAAAAATCATCCTAAGATTCACAATAAGATCGTACATAACACATACGTACATTATGTTCTAGCTTCTCCCATGCGTGGCAGGACCTATAGTTTAAAGTCGACTCTGAGTAACAGAAATCACCGAAGAAATATTTTTTCATATATCGTTTTGTTGGAAATGTTTAACCTGGAGATTTCACAGTAAGATCATACAAAAAAAGTCCAATGTGGAATCCTTTTGGAACAGTTAAAGTTTAAAATTTAGCCTCTTAATATCTCTACTATTTTCGAATTCAGCTTGTATCCAAGCTGAAATAAAACAGATTTTTGTTTCCTTTTTTTGTTTGTTCTCAAGTTCATTGATCAGGTTCTTCCAGCGAAGCAAGTGATTGTTGTATTGTACATCACCCTAAAATGACAGGTTCGCCATTTGGAGTTATCAAGAATAAAGGACCTCTGTGAAAATAGTATTCATTGAGTCCTATAGTTTTTCAACAGGCGCCAATGCTTGACCTCTTTATAATGATTGTCATTCATGTTATACTCTCTATTCGAAGGTTATGGAACTTATTGGATGGAATGGGCCTTTTAATTTTCTAAAATTCGAAAGAAAACGCTGATTTAAATCTTTCATCTGCTACAATTTGTGGTCAAGCAATTTAGTCAACCTATATCGGCTATTCAATTAACCTTATGCCGGTCTTATGTAAATTTAAACGCTCTTGAAAATTATATTCGAATATTAATGCCATAAAAATTGATTCTCCACATTGGCTTTCTTAGTTATTTTTAATAATATTTTCCTACATACTACATACCAGCACAAATATATGTATGTAACATTCATTAATAAAGGAATTTTTGATTAAACAACCCACTGTTGATACCTTTTTTTCCACCCTACTCTGGCCTTAGTTTTAAAGCGTTAGTCATGGGGAAGCATGTCAATTGCATGTTGAGTTGAAATATTGACTTAATCTGGCAATATGGCATGACAGCATGAACGTTTACTGCCCATCACACAATGCTAAAAGGAGATTAACATTCTCTAATGTACAATGCAGGTGTTCGTTTTTTTAAAATGAAGTCCTGTGAGTGTTCTTCCTTTCATTCTGTGAAGTTTGTTTATACTTTTTGCAAAAATGTTTAAAACTTTTAATTCAAAAATGTAAAAGATAAAGAAATAACAACAACCAGTTATACGGACTTCTTATTTAATTTAATTTTAGTTTTAATTTTAATTTTAATTCAATAAAAAAAAGAATTTAAATTTTGGAAATAAAAGTTCTTTTTGAGTTAATAAAAAAAATTAGCCGATCATTAGAGACCTTCTGATAATCTTCCCGTAAATAAACCATCCAGAAACCACTTGACCCTAACCATACATAGAACTCAATCATCAAAGATCCCCAATGAATTTTCATCATCTTTAGAGGCCCATAGGCAGCAACTTTTTGCTGCACTTACAAGCTTACTTACATAAGTACAATATCTTATATTATTCAGAATATAAACAAAATTTTAACTAAAGCACCGTATTGGCTGTACACGAAAAAGTTTTTACGGAAACAAAACTCAGTTAATATTGACTGAACAAGGCCCTTAATGGCCACACTTTGAAAAATCTACATGAAGGTAAACTGCTTTTAAAATTTCATTCGTGCACAATCTGTGTCATGCTTTTAAAACATTGTTTGAACGGCAGTAATGCTTATCATACACCATCTTGTATTCCTTGTCTGCTTTTATCATATTCGGATTATAATTCAGGAGCATGTTTTTATTTGTTTGCACGTTTCAAGAGTTTGTATTCACCATACGAGAACATAACTCTGTATGGGTGCAACGTTTGTAACTGTATTGTTATGTTCTTTATTGTTGTTTTATATGCTAAAAACATGTTTATGTGTTACTTGGCAAACTTGTAGCTGCAGAAGCAAATAACAGTAAACTTATATACAAATGTAATAAAGTGTATAAAACATTTGAAATGTAATTGTACTTGTTCTTATATTGTTAAGAGATACTCAACGTATCAACATATTCCGTAAGAATTTCAAGCATGTTTTATGGCTGTAGTAAATGCATTTATGGTAGGGAAATTAAACTCACTTAAACAAGATTTATGTTAATGGAACATCGATTTATGTGTTTTTTTGGGTTCAGTCATGCTTATGCTTTAAGGGGAAATATGTTTAATTTTGTTAATTTCAATTTTAATTTAGAAATATTATAGGGTGGTACATCTATCGATTTAAATTTGTATCATCGGTTTTTTCGAATTAAGTAATACTTATTCTGTCATAAAATTCAGTATTCACTGAACGTAATGAATCGATTTACGCTTGAGCAATGCTGGGATTATTGGGCCAACGAGAAACTGCACGATGATGTCGATTTTGCCAAAAAAAATCATCTTTTCGTAAGAAGCTCATTTTCATCTTGGTGGGTACGTTAATAGGCAAAATTACCGTATTTGGGTCTCAGAAAACTTACAAGTGGTCTTACGAAACCATTACGAATGACTGTTTGGTGCGGCTTGTGGAGCGGAGGTATCATTGGCTAATATTTCTTTGAAAATGAGGACGGCGTTACCATTACGGTCAATGCAGAACGTACAACCGATTTTTTTGTACACGCTCTTCATGGTATTGATATGAACGCTGTTTTAATTCAACAGGATGGTGCAACATGCCAAACATTTCATGCCATAATCGATTTATTGCGTCAAACGTTTGATGGCCGTTAAATTAGCCGAAATGGTGATGTCAATTGGTCGCCAAGAAGCTGCAATTTACCAACGTTGGACTTAATTGACCGTTAATGAAAGGTGTTATATCGACAAACCAGAGACAATTGAGCATTTGAAGGCCGAAGTTAGAGATGCCATTGTTGCGATACGAACCCATATACTCGAAAAGGTGCACGAAAATTGGTCCGATCGAATGAGGTACTGTGAGACCAGCCGCGGCAACCATTTGAATGAAATAATATTGCATTTCTAACCGGAACAATGGTGCTTCACAACAAAAAAATAAATTTGCTAAAATTTCAAACCGTGATACATGCTTAAATATGTGAAATAAATTTCAATATTTCAGGAGGGTACACGAAAAGCTATCTGGTAGTATGGAAATCTTCTTCTGTCTAATAGTTATCACAACAGTACGTTTGATCGATACTTTCACCTGGATGACGATGTGATTTGAGGTAGTCTTATGGAGTATTCTCTACCTTCAACCACAGCTACAATCAGTTTCGTGGTACCTCGTAAAAATTTGCTCGCAGTTGTTTACGCATAATTATTTCGGCATATTTTATTTGTATTCTTAAACGCAAGGTGCATATAACCTCTAAAATTTCCTAAAATAAATAAAACTAGTGATACGGTGTAGGTTTTTAAAAAGTTGACTTTAGTAGATGGTATTCACTGTAAATTTAGTTCTACTAAAGTTAGAGAAAATTTTATAGTTGTTGTGTGTACTTACAACCAGAAGTTTATAGACACTGTAAATATTTCGTAGAAATAAAAAAAAATAGTAAACAAACTCTATCAACTTAGGTTACAACTTTCGCAACCTCTTGCTTATTTTCCACACACAATTTTATTTTTCGGTTTTTTAAAAGGAATTTCAAAAACTTTAAGTTTCAGTTTCAATCAAATTTGTTATTTACTTTGAAAAAAAAAGAGAAAAAAGGTCTTATTGAGCAGACCATTTATTAAGAGTAAAAACAAAATACCAAATGGTGGTAACAGCAACGGATATTTTATGTATCCGCAGCAGACAAAGTGAAATACGGCGATAAATCACTTTTAAGTCAGTCTAAGTCTTTTTGCATCACTTGTTTAAGTTGAATTCATGAACTATTATGTTGGACTGGATTTTACATATATTTATTAATATTTGCAACAATAAACTCCAGACCTTTGCTTAAATATTTCTGTGTAAATATTTAATGAATTTTATTTAAAAAAAAAAAATACAAAATTTCTTAAGTACAAAAATAATTATAAAATGATGAAGAAAGTTCTTTAAAGAAGTATATTTAAGTATTTTTGAAATACTAAATACAATTTCTCATTGAAATATTATACGTAAACATAAAAAATGGTTCTTGCAATTTTGCTGGCTGACAAACTTATCTTGGCTTCTTTGGCATCAGCTGTTTAGTGATGGATGTAGATGATGTATTGTGATGGATTTTGACCACAATTAAGGAACACCGTAAAACTCGTGCATGTTGTGATTGATTAACAGAGAACTGTAAAGTTAACACACGCCTGTGTAAATAATTGTTAATGACAAAACAAGACAACCATTTTACTAAAAAATGTTCCTCATTAAAAATAGAATTCTTTAATCTGCAATTGATAGAAGGCTTAACTGTCTATCGAGAACAATTGGCATCTTCCATGTTTATAAGACAAAAACGAAATTCGACTTCAAACATGGTTTCTATAGCATTTTTCAAACATGGTTTCAACAAATAATGCTTAATGGGCCTCTAATATTTCAAATCATGCAGTCAAACACAAATAAAATCACGCAGCTTGTTCACGTTTTGACAGTAGTTAGTCCCTATTTTGTTCTCTCAGGAAGTTAAAGTATGAATATATCTTACTTTACTTGCTTACTTAATTCGTCATTACAACCCTCTATCCAGGATTAAAATTTAGCTTCGTACACCACCCATGTCGTGTGTGGCAATTTTGTCCATGAGTGGTGAGAACTAGACTTTAAAGTATACTCCTAACGACAGATTTTTAAGAAGCATATTTAATCTCAGAGTTTTTACCCGAAGAGTGGTGAGGAAGCCGAGAAATAAATATTTTTTCATATTTCGTTTTGTTCTTACCTGTTCAAACCATCGGCACGCGATTATGAAGCCTTCAACATAGTGTTCCTCTTTATGAAAATGAGCAAATTTTAAAATTTAATAGGGGTTACACACATATACATATTTATTATTTATTAGCAGCGGGACCCACACTTCAAAGTCAACTCCGAACAACTAGTTTTTAAGTAGCTTTTAATGGCTTTTGGCGGGAGACAGTCGCCAAAAGAAATATCTTTTTTCATATATCGTACTGTTTGAGATGTCTAACCACACCGGAACGCATCTATTAAGAGAACACTCTATCTATTATACAACGGCGACTTTAATTGAATTTATCTTAGAGTATAGCAAATAATTTAACCATTGCCTTTAATACAAAGAGGAACAGTCTAATAATGAAATTTTAAAAGTCAATAGGGATTAAAATCCTCCAAATGAAAGGTATACCAATCCCCTTCAAGGTTCGATAGAGTTGATTAAATAAATCGAAACAATGCAAAGATACAATGAAAATATGATGTGGAAAATGATATCAGACAGGCCCAACTATACATATTCCTTAACGGTACAAAATAAGGGTACAAGGTAAAACCATTTTGAGCTTTAATCTCCTAGAAAAAGCGTATTTTCTGTATTTTTTGTTAACGACTGTAACTAGCTAATTCCTAAACAAAAAATAAAAATATCAGTTCGATAAAAAAGAACATAAAAATACAATAAAATTAGTTATAAAGGTTACAAAATAGCGTCAGTTTAAATACTCATTAAAAATCGTATTTAATTTACTCTTCTATATAACATAACAATACTTTACTTACAAAAAATCTATAAACGCTTGAATTTGTAAAAATTAAAATGCATTTTTTTGTTAGTTCAGTTTATTTGTATAATAAGATTAATTATACAAACATTTATTTATTAATGGTTTATAACAGTATTTACATTAAATTAAATGACTAGAGCGTAAAAAAGAGAAAAACAATCGAAACCACAATTAGAATTAATGATAATAAAAATCACAGTTGTTGTTGTGGAATACATAGACAAACACATTGGATAGAAGAGATAGTAATTTCCGTAAGAATAAGTTTATTTTTAAATACAATATAAAAACAGTTCTGAACGTAAATGGTTATTTACGCAAACTTCTCTTAAATCGAATAACAAGATCTTCTGCTTGTGCTCTTACACTTTTCTTTCTGTCTCTACTCTCATTCGCCATTACATGCATACATAATTGGTTATTACAACACTTTATTCAGAATTGCAATCTAGTTTCTCAGACCACTTATGTTGTGTGAGTTAATTTCATACAAGAGTTGCGGAACCTACAGTTTGAAGTCGACTCCGAAAGACAGATTTTTGAGGAACTTTCATTTATTCTCAGAATTTTTGGAGATGGCTGAACTGGGGTTTGAATGAAAGCCTCACATTTAATAAGCCAACACTCTACTTACTAGACTACGGCGATATTTGCATTATTTTTATGTTTGTAATGCTTGTTATTGTAATTGTAATTAATTACACGGTGCGACAGTCAAAATACACTCAGCTAATAACATAGTGTAAGTTGTGAGTTTTGTTGAGTAGAACTCAAAAATATTTTTTTTTATATTTCTCGAACCCTCTTGTTTTATTTGACAAAAACGGTATTTTTGATTTCTTCACACAAAATTATTGATTACCTAAATATTTTTTAACCTATTTTCAAAATCTAAAGTTTTATAAAAAGGGGACAGATGAACCTTTAAAATGGTATACATAAAAGTATGGTTCAAACTTTCATGTTGTAAGTTTATATATATAAAATTAGTGATGACATTCTTAAAGTGCATTATCTTGTTAAGAGATTGACACTTTGTTTGATCAAATCGGACAAAAATACCGTTTTTATTTAAATAGTATAACAGTCGTGTTATATTTTTTATATATCTATGTCATCTTATCAAATGAACTTTCAGTTTATCGCAAAATGTGTAAATTTCACGATTGGGCGACTAACAGAAGTCTGCTAATATTTGTGTTTTTTGCAAATATTATCATTTCGGTTTGCGCGAACATTGGTCAACTTCTGGTGGTCGTTCAAATGTGAAATGACACTTTTTCCGATAAACAATCAAGAACAATCAAAAATTCTGAAAATTTTGTGAACTAAAGTTTTCATTTGAAAAATATATATATATGAAAAATATAACTCGACTGTTAGACTTTTTAAATAATAACTACGGTAATTTTTGTCCAATTTCACGAAAGGAAGTGTCAATCTCTTCACAAGATAATGCACTTTCAGAATGTCATAACTTATTTCACATTTTTTATTAAAGTTTGCTACTATGAACGGGCAAACTTGAAAAAATATGAACAAAATTCGCATTTGTCAAGTTTACCTCATCAAGCCTCATAGCATATTTAGTCAAATAATCTATATATCGTTTTAAAGGCCGATCCCTCTCCTTTCTAATAAAATTTATATTTTGGTCATCGGTTTAGAAATGTTTGTGTAATCAATAAATTTGGGCGCAAAGTCAAAAAACAGTGTTTGTCAAATAAACAAGTTTAAAGGTTTCAAGAAATATAAAAAAAAATATTTTTGAGTTCTACTCAACAAAACTCACAACTTACACTATGCCATTAGTTGGGTGTATTTCATATTTTTTATTTTGTCGCATAGTGTTATTAAATGCTTATTAAGAATATTTTTATAATCAATTACAACAGTTCAATTGATATGAATACCCGCTTCCCTAAACAATTAATATTCGTTTTGTCAATATGTATGCGTGGGTATTTATTACAGCATGCTGTGGCAACACATTTTTTAATACGTATTGTTTTTATTGTTTTTCATAATATTATTATTTAAGTTGGGTTGTTTCAGACGTTTTTAAATATTATTTTTCTCTTTCATTTATTGTTATGTTGTTTACGTGTAGGTGTGTTATTCTCTACATACATGCCACTTTAACAAATTGATGACGATTGTGAACACCAACGACTTTTTGTCGCTCTTTTGTCCTCTTTTTTTTTTGTTTTACGTGTAAGTGATACGTACATAAATGAGGATGTGTATGTGGATGTGCGCATTTTTTCCTTCACAAAATATTTTTTATTGACCAGGGAAATTTGTAGTGTGAGTTTAAAAAAGTATAATTTTATTCAGTTTTGAATTTAAAAATATTGTTGGTAACACAGTAGAAATCATGAAATGATTTCATTGTTTGTTCTGCTCATTTGCATATGATAACAATAACAATAACAAAAGAGTGGGAAAACATCCACCGTAAGCGGACATACAAAACAGAAGGATGAATAAGTCACATTAGGAACATAAGAGAATTTCTATACGACCAGGGTTAGTGGGTATAACTTAATTGTAAGCCCTGCTGTGTGACCACAAAACGGTTTGAAGACAATCTATTCGTGAGGGACGAGAATTTACCAATACTTCAGAAGAATTTGTACAAAATTGATAAAACAATGTAAGTTGCAGCAAAATTCTGCCAGGTCATCTATGTACCTACAGCAAGCATCTACATATTGACGAAATGAAAAGAGTTTCAGAAGCTAGAGATGTAGAGTTCTGTTGTTGCGTCATAGGCTTGAATTTGTTTACATTGTTAGGAACCTGAAAGAATTTCTAAGAAGCAGAAGTTATACGTAAAAATTTGGTATTGTTAGCAATAATTTCCTAACTGAGCAACGTCAGTAACTCTTGCAAGGTTTTTATATATTAACATGGAAATATGATGTCTAATAAGCTGAAGCATAAGCTTTGTTAAATCTAATAATATGAATATCACCGTGAGATAACTTCTACAATATTACACCAAATAATTGTCGTATTTATTTGATATAAGTCCTGAGTCAAACATGAGGCCACGGTACAAACCCCAGGTCAGATATCTGCAATAAAACGAAGTATTTTTAAAAAAATATTTTTTCTGCAACTACATCTCAGCAGATTTCTTGCAAAAACTCTGAGAGTAAATAAAATTGCCATGAAAAGTTTCTCAAAAATTTGTCGTTCGGAGTCGACTTTAAACTGTAGGTTCCGCCACTCATGTATAAAATCAGTGTACCCAACACAACTGGTGTGAGAAGTTAAGCCATAATTCTGACTGAAGGGTTGTAATGACTAATTGCGTACATATGTATGTAAATCTTGAGACTGTGCAAAATATCATTCATTGAATATCTCTGAAAGGCCACAACGTAAAATATCTGATTGTTTACCTACAAAGTTAATTCAAAAGAGTTTACTATGTTGAAAATCTAATCGACTTTAGGGTTTCTAAAGAGGAATAGACTACATAAAATATATTATAGGCCTCTGGCAATAAATCTTACGACCCCGAAAACTGAAAATTTTTACTTTACGTAAATGCTATCAAAATTAAATACAATTAAATACTGAAACTAAATAACAATAAATACATACAATACTGAATACCGAAAAACTAAATACTACGGTCGTATACTTAATATTGATCCCAAATTAATATCACTCATACGTTCTCATGAAGTAGTATTGAATGGGACCTACATATGTAAGGATGGGCCTTTGAAAAGTTTAAATTTAAAAATGCAAGTTTTGCCAAGTCTGGTTTTGACTGTGATCTAGTGCAAACGTACAAAATTTCTGCGATCTCCAAAGTGTTTAAAAAATAAAACGAACAAAAATATATATATAATATCAAAAACAATTGTCTTGCAACAATTGAAAACATATATTAAAAAAAAAAAAAGTTCAAAAATAAAAACAGTTAAAATTAACAAGAACAATTTGAATATTCAAATTCTTTTGAATAAAAACAATTTACATTGTTATCATGAATACTGATAGCAATGATAGTAGCGATGATGATGATCTGTGCTGGCAGGTAGTCACATCGTCAAAAACAAGAAAAAGAAAACAAAGTGAACCGCCAAAAATGTTTTTGAACAAGAGACAAAATATTAAAAAAAATTCAGAACTTACTGAAAATAACAACAACGCATCTACATCACAAAATAGCAATAAAATTTTTGCTACACAGAAGAATGTCAACAACAATGCTAGTAATGTAAGTTCAAATAGATTTTCAAGCTTAAGTGAAGATGATGAAGCTGAAATTGATAATGAAAAAACAGCAAATAACAATGTTCCTAAAGCCCCTCCAATAATTATACCTAATGTTTCAGACATTAGTGCCATGATTAAAACTTTTAATAAAATAATTCCATCCACCTTGTTTAATTACAAATCATTAAGGGACGGACAAATAAGAGTTATGGTCAAAGATATTGACAAATATAGAGCTTTAGTTACATTTCTAATAGACAAAAATATTAAATTTCACACGTATCAACTGAAACAGGAAAGATCGTATAGAGTAGTTGTAAAAAATCTACATCCTTCGACACCAAGCGATGACATAAAAAATGCTATCGAATCTTTGGGACATAAAGTTAGAAATGTCGTTAATATTAAAAGTAGAATTACAAAAATTTCTCTACCAATGTTCTTCGTAGACTTAGAACCAGACACAAACAATAAAAATATATACGACACTAAAACGCTTTGCAATGCAGTTGTTAACATAGTACCACCCAAGAAAACGGAAGATCTAGTACAATGCCACCGTTGCCAAGAGTTTGGTCATACAAAAAGCTATTGCAGGAAGTCGGTAAATTGTGTTAAATGTGGACTGGGTCACTTAACTGCCTATTGTACCAAAGATGCTGATGCTGCACCGAGATGCGTAAACTGTCTACAAAGCCATCCAGCGAGCTATAAAGGCTGTATTGTTTACAAAGAACTCCTAAAAAAGAGTGGATTATCCTAACTTAAGCAATAAAGCTTGGAATTCAAATATACCCGAAAACAATGTAACGTATTCTGAAGTTGTTAAAGATAACCCACAAAGTTCTTTTGAAAGACTAGAAAACTTGATACAGAATCAAATAGAATTAACAAATAAATTAATAAACATGATGACACTTTTAATTGCAAAATTATGCAATTAAACTTAAATATTGCAATATGGAATGCTAACGGGCTTTCTAACCACACACAGGAAGTTGAATTATTTCTTAAATTACATTTCATTGATATCATGTTAGTGTCTGAGACACATTTTACCACCAGATCCTTTTTCAAAATAAGAGGATAAAAATTAATAACAGCGAACCATCCAGACGATAGAGCACATGCTGGAGCAGCAATTTTAATAAAATCTTCATTAAAATATGAAGTTTTAGATGAAGTAAGACAACCATATCTTCAAGCTGCATGCATTAGAATCAAATGTGATCATAACTTTATTGCCTTCAGTGCTACTTTCCACCACGATTTTCTGTTAAATGTCAGGAATTAAATAACTTTTTTAGCAAATTGGGACCAAAATTCTTCGTGGCAGGTGACTTTAATGCCAAACATCAATGGTGGGGATCGAGATTAGTGAACCCTAAAGGTAGCGAACTCTACAAGTGCATAATGAACAACAATTATTCTGTTCTCTCAACGGGAAATCCAACATATTGGCCCGCAGATCCAAGAAAGATACCAGATCTTCTAGACTTTGCTGTAATCTCCGGAATTTCTAGTCAACTATTTCAGATTGAAGATTTAAATGAACTAAGCTCTGACCATATACCACTTTTAGTTACTTTTAATACTGCAATACAGTCAGATATGATAAGGCATAAAATTATTAACTATAAAACTGACTTGAAGTCGTTTGGCATCTTCGTTGAAAGGAACATAAATTTAAATATTCCATTGAAATCTCAGCAAGATATAGACGATGCTGTTGAAAATCTTAATAATGTAATTCACGAAGCTTGGTTTTCATCTCCAAGGACTGAAAATCAACCTATCCACAATCAAATTATTTTAACTTCTGAAATCAGAAGACTTTTAATTAATAAGAGAAGGCTTAGGAAAATATGGCAAAATAGTAGGAATCCTTTTGATAAACGAAATTTTAATAAAGCTGCCAAAGACCTTAAAATTGCACTTTATAACTTTAAAAATGAGCAGATTGGTAGCTACCTCGAAAACCTCAATACAAATAATATTAAGAATAATGAGTTTTCTTTGTGGAACGCTACAAAATATATAAAAAGACCTACGAGAAGAAATGTTCCAATAAAAGATATTGATAATGCGTGGTGTAAAACCGACAAAAGTAAGGCAGAAGCGTTTGCTCGTCATCTAGAAAGCACCTTTCAACCTCATGTAAATACAAATCCCTATGTTAACGAAATTAATGACTTCCTGGATAGTGCTTGTCCTATGGACTGGCCAATTAAACATGTATCTCCAAATGAAGTTAGAGAAGAAATTAGAAAACTGAACTGCAAAAAGTCTCCTGGATATGACAGTATAAATGGTAAAGTTATTCAAGCATTGCCAAAAAAAGGTATACTTTTTCTGACATATATTTATAATTCAATGCTTCGATTAAATTACTTTCCCTTGCAATGGAAGTGTGCAGAGATTGTAATGGTAAATAAACCGAATAAGCCTGAAAATAATTTACATCTTATAGACCAATAAGTTTACTGTCTTTATTCTCCAAAATATTCGAAAGAATATTTATGAAAAGATTATTGCCAGTTTTAGAGAAGTCTAATATCATTCCTGATCACCAGTTTGGTTTCAGGAACAAACATGGCACTCCAGAACAATGCCATCGTATCGTCGGATTTATAAGAGATACTTTGGAAACCAAAAAATATTGCTCAGGAGTGTTCTTAGATGTACAGCAGGCTTTTGATAGAGTGTGGCATATTGGACTATGCTACAAACTGAAGAAATTACTTCCAACACCGTTTTATTTCCTTTTGAAATCATATTTGACAGACAGAAGTTTCTTTGTTAAGGTCAAATGGACATTCTCTCAAATATATGATATCAAAGCAGGAGTCCCTCAGGGTAGCGTGCTTGGACCAATCCTATATACAATTTTTACTTCAGATATTCCGGTTATTGAAAACGTCTTAGTCGCAACCTATGCAGATTACACAGCCATTTTAACAGCTGATATTTGCCCGAACAATGCATCAAATATTCTTCAAACTGAACTAAATGAAATTGAAGCTTGGTTAAACAAGTGGAATATCAAAGTCAATAGCGATAAGTCCACACATGTCACATTTTCCCTACGACGGGGTAACTGCCCTGTAGTACGTATGGGCAATAATCCTATCCCTCAAAAGGACTGTGTTAAGTATTTAGGATTGTACATTGATAGGAGGTTAACATGGAAGGATCATATAAAAGCAAAAAAGCAACATTTGAATATAAAAACAAGACGCCTATTTTGGCTAATAGGTCCAAAATCTCGATTAAATTTGCGGAACAAAGTTATGATTTATAAAACAATTTTAAAACCAGTCTGGACATATGGAATACAACTTTGGGGAACAGCCAGCAACTCAAAAATTGAAATACTGCAAAGGTATCAATCAAAAACGCTGAGATCTATTGTCAACGCTCCATGGTTTGTTTCAAATTTTTCAATCCACAATGATCTATTCATTCCAAAGGTTGCTGACGAAATAAGAAGGCTAAGTGATAAATATTTACAAAGATTAATTTACCACAACAATCCATTAGCCATTGCTCTTCTAGATGACACCAATGAAGTAAACCGATTAAAAAGATATCACATTTTGGATTTGCCATTCCGAAATTAATTAGTTATTTATTTCTATTACTTGTATATATTTGCCGTTTATGAATTATTTATTTTAGTAACTTTGAATTGTACATATAACAACTTTTATATTATATTATAATATTATCAGTATACAAATTGTATTAGTATATTGTTGTTCTCAGTGGAGGACAACAAATAATATTATCTTATTATATCAAATTTACTTATTATCCTTAAATGGATAGATTGTAAATAAAAATTGCGAAAAAAAAAAAAAAAAAAAAAAAAAAGTTTTGCCAAATTTATTTTTTTTGTTATGAAGTGCAATTATTCCATTTAGAAATGGAATATTATTTCATTCATATGGCTGCTGCAGCTGTCCTCACAGTACCGCATTCGATGGGACTAATTTCGTGCACTTTCTCGTGTGTATGGGGTCGTATCTCGTGACAATGGCATCACGAATGTTGACCGTTAAATGCTCAATTGTCTCTGGTTTGTCGGCATAATACTTTTCTTTAACGGCGACTCACAGAAAATAGTGCAACAGTGTAAAATATGCATTAAACCTCATTATCTCTGATGTAATGTTTTAAAAAAAGTAGCTCAGTTCACAATCTTGGGCATTTAGATGGTAAATTTATACCATTGTAAATATTTGCTGTTAATTGTGAACGGGGGTTTTTTTTTTGTTTAACTTTGCAACACTTATTGCAAACTTCTCAAATGAAAAGCCAAGCCATATATTCATTGTTTTCTTAAATGTTGTCATTTTATATTTAAATAAAACACATTCAAATATCTTCAAGGTAATTTATAATTTTATTTCTTTCGTCCTCTGTCCATTTTTTATTCGGCTTTTCTCTTTTAATTCGTTTTTTTATGTTGTACGTTTCCATTTTTTGAGACCTTATTTTTCAATGTTTTTACTTTTGTGATCAGCTGTATAAACAGCAAATATAAACTACGGTTTTGAGTGTGAGATATTTGCCAAACCATGGCAAGGCTATTTCTGTGTATTTTGTTAGCCTATGGTAAAAAAATACCCAACATTTGCAAATGCCATGATGCTAGACCATTTGCCCAAGATGGTGAACTGATCTAGGATGTTTGTTAAATTTTCAGTGCCAGCTTCTTTTAGGCTTGATAATCTTGCTATGAGAGAGTACACTCAGAGGGATGTTAGGGTATTCTGTGATCTTAGAAATGTAATTCCCATGAAGTATCTGAAAAGCAAGATACGAGATTATTTGGTAAAAAAAGACTTCCCAAAACCTGAATGTATAATACAGATCGTTTTTTTCGACAGCAATGGACGCATACGTAATTGGTCATTACAACGCTTCAGTTAGGACTACGACCTAGCTTCTCAAACCACATATGTCGTGTGCGTTAATTTAATACATAAGTAGAGGGACCTACAGTTTTAAGTCGACTCCGAACGAAAGATTTTTGATAAACTTTGCATGACAATATAATTTTTGCCAGAAATCTGCGGAAAGGAAATCGCCGAGGAAATACTTTTATGCACATCATTTTGTTGAAGATGTCTGACCTGGGGTTTGAACCGAGGCCTTATGTCTAATAACCCAACACACTACCTACTAGCTTAAGGCGACTTCAACAATGGAGCTGACCAAAGTTTTCCATTACATATTAAGTAAAACAATCCAGATTATGGAAGAGACATGCATTAAGGTGACTAAAGTTAGAGCAAGGCATTTGCCAAGAATGTGTTGCACCGATGCCTTTTTTACCTTCCTCTTTTTACCTTCAGACAACTATTGCAATAGCTGCAATCTGTATAACTTATACGTTACGTTACAAGTACCTTTAGTACCCAGAAATTACCAGAAGTACCCAGAAATTATGGTAATAAGAAAACTTTACTCACAAAAAGAAAGAGAATTCTACATGTTATGTTAAGCCTCAAATTGATTTTTTCTTTCTGGCATTGTTTTTATCAAAAATTTAAAGTTGCATTTCTGTAATCTTACAAAGTTTTTTAGTACAGTCTTTACTAATCATAAATTTTGAATGGACTTTGGGCTGCCCTTTTAGGTTTCTTCGTGCTTTTCTTTTTATAAAGAAATATCACCAAGAGGACGTTATCAAAAAAAAAAAAAAGAATCTACATTTGGAACTAAAAAACTGAGAACTGAACTAACGGGAAGACAGATTAAATTAACTTATCTTCTCTTTAAGAACTCATGTCAAGTTTTTTAGTACAGTTTTTACTAGTCATAAATTCTGAATGGGCTTTGGGTTGTCATTTTAGAATTCTTCCTGCTCTTCTGATGTAAAAATATATCACCAAGAGGCTGTTATCAAAAAAATAATGCTGATAACTGAACGGGAGAGAATAGGTTTGGCTTTAGCGGGAAGACATAGTAATTTTTTTTAATTAGTAAATAACTTATCTTCTTTTTAAGAACTCATGTCAAATTCATATGAAATCTCACAACGATGGACAGAGGATAGAACGAAAAACGACGAATAAAGTTGTGGTAAAAAATTGGTAGCTTTTTATACAAACTTTTTTTGGCGATACATACTTTTACACAAACACAGTGTAACATCACCAACAATGGTAGCGTTGTGTATAGTAAAACACTAAAACTTAATTAACGTGAATATAAATAAAACAACAACTCAATTTGTTTATTAAACTAATATTTATAATAAATACATACGTATATATAAATTAATAATTGATGCATAAATGAATAATTTATACAAAAAGTTTTTAATTTATGCGTAGACAAATAGCAAATAATTTTGATTTTGACGCCACTTTAATTTGCTACATACAAAAACTATTTAACCGGCATAATAAATGAATCTACAGTATATATATTGTACGAATTTTGTGTTAAATAATAATACATTTTATATAAAATTTATATTTATTAGACGAATAGCAATAATACGAATAGCAATACAGAAAAAAAGTAATATTGATGCCTATTGTTTAGGCATCATTAATTTTCATATCAAGTGAGACATAAAAAACCCAAAACAAAAAAGAAAATTTATAAATTAATTGGTATAATTTAGTAAACAAATACTATTGAAAATTTATAAAATTTTCTATTACAAAAAACAAAAAAAAAACAAAAACATTAAACTTTTACAATGAAAAAGTTTTTTGAATAGTTTTTCATAAAATTTTTGGAAAATTTCTTTACGACTAAATAAACAAATTTGTTTTGGGCATCAGTAAACTGAAAGAAAAACTTGTAAATAAACTCATTTAAAATCTATTGTTCAAAATAACTTTAATAACTCCCATAATTTCCATAAAAAATTAATTTGTATATTGAAAAATAATTTTTCCTTCATTGAATTTCGTATAATTTTAAGATCCTAAACAAACTTAATCACAAATTAATGTTTTGAAAGAAAACTTTTTAGCTTCTTAGAATTCAGAGAGGAAGGAAATTTATCTGTCTTTGATTTTACGGTAATTGCAACCACAAAATGACATTAAAAAAGTTTAAAAGTTTAAAAATATTTTTTATTGCTGGATTGATCGATTTGGGGGGTATATTTTCACCACTTAATCCTATTTGCTTAAAAATAGGGTGACCAGCGAAAACAATAGTAAATAAAATGAAACTAAAGTAAGAAGAAAAAGATAACGTAGCTCTTAGAAGTGATAAATTTTCTGTCAGCATATTCTGTAATCATTGATGGGCTTTCTCTCATTCAGGCCTTATATAGCAATTGTGGATTTAAGAGGTTGTTTCTTTATCTTTTCATTCAGAGAACAGAAAAAAAACATCGCTTTAGGGAAAATTTTTTTAATCAACTTTAATGTGAATTTCGAGAGAAGGTATTGTAATACTTCTTTACCATACCGCTACTGAAAATATAATCTCTCTTACTGTTGGGCTTGTGCTGGGAATAAGCTGAGGTTAGTAAAAGAACACTTTTTCAAAATGGCCATCGTCTTGAACTTGCATTCTGTGATAATGGAAATCATCATCGAAGCAATTTCTTGGCACCTCGGAGGCAGTAATGCTTGAGCTAAAGAATTAGGAATAAAATTTCAAAAGGATTGCGACATACATAGATATGTGTTGGCCGATTTTTCACATGCTGCAGGAATTTGAGAGTACGTAAAATAATTCGAAGTATCCAAAAAATGTCCAATACGACCAGCAATATGGGCATGTGGTGAAAGAAGCATTTTTTCCATTACTAACGACGCTACTAACATCGATACTTATGTTTATAAGTGTCTGCATAAATTACTGTTACCATTAAAAAGATGTGAAGTGTTCTCATTTATTGATGCCTTTATGTGTGGCATATAACATATGTAGGGCTGGTGACATATTCGCATATACTTGCGACTTAAGGAAACACTACAAGGATAAGTCTAACTAGGTCAAATAGCACGATGTTGAGAGCCAGTTCACATTGCCTTCACGTGAGATGATCATGCCTTCAAATCAATCGTACACAATACCCAATGTGGTATGAACTGTATGGCTCGTAGCGCCATTCTATTCATCCTATTTACTACTGTATTACTCGACCTGTATGCTTGACTAACCAATATTTTTTCTTAAAGTAATATGAAACGATGCCGCCGCGAACCCAAAATTTACACCAAATGCATTGAAAGATCTTGGATCTCACGAGGATTGGTATCGTCCCAACTTCGTTCGTTTACGTACACAGTCATCCAGAAATAGGCCTCAAGATGATTTTAGAATGCTGAAAATGATTTTATAATGAAAATAAGAGTCAGGTTTCATCTTCTCCATACCTGATACAACGAAATTACGTTGTTATCTATAGTCGTCGATGGCGACAATTTGACTGAGGTAGGTTCAACAACAGGGCAGCGGAAGTCGCTGTTGCAAGACCCGACAGAAAGATACAAAAACTGTCGGGCGGTTTCATAAAATTTTAAAGTAAAAAACTCATGACGTCATAAGTCATGGTATTTACAATGTTCTTATTGATCTCGAAACTTTAAGGTTTTTTTTTTACTAGAATTACATACAAAAATAATTGGTATTGCAACCCTTCAATACGAATTACAAGCTAGTTTCTCCTACCACCTATGTTGCGTGTGTTAATTTTACACATGAGTGACAGTACCCACTATTTAAAGTCGACTTCGAACGACAGATTTTTGAATAAACTTTTCATGGCAATTTTTTATTTACTCCCAGAGTTTTTGCCAGAAATCTGCTGAGAGGAAGTCTCCGAAGAAAAATTTTTGTTTTGGTTTTATTGAAGATGTCTGACCCGGGGTTTGAACTGTGGCCTTATTTCTAATAAGCTAACATACTTCCTACTAGACTACGGTAACTTTCATGCTTTTGCTATAAATACTAGGTTTTAATTCTGATATCGTAACTGTATACCAAGATTTGTCTAGAGAATCGCTATCCTTGAAAGCATATAATTTACCCAAATTTTGATTCTTTTTTAAGATCGCACAGCTGTATATTTCACGTAAGAATTTCTGAGTTATGCTCATGAAAATGTTGTAAGGTCATACAGGACAGGACATACAAAATATTTGGGAAAACTTCGATGCATTAGTGTAATGTCATGAAAACATGTCTGAGTAATTCGACAACCTTCTGTCACTAATTTCATCACTTTTTTGCAAGAAAGCATTCATCTCTGGGCCTGCTTCCCTTTCAAACTGACGAGCTTGATGAACTAAGAAAATTTTCAATGCTTTACAACGAAATAATGTCCGTAATTAGTATGACCATCGAAAGAATTTGTGCATAAAAATTTACGAAAAGCTTATGTTTTTAAATTAAATTCAGACAATGACCTAAAGGCTTTCGTTAGTTTAAGTTTTACCTTGAAAATGAAATATTCATCAGCATCAGTTTATTTAACCAGCTTATCCTTCTTATTCTTAAAAATACCAATATTTTGTGCTTAAAAAAACGGAAACAAAAACAAAAATTCTGCATATGAATCCTTGAAAGGTCTTGCATTTAAGGAATTCAATATGGGAATAAAAAAACAACAACAGAATCCTGTGCTTATGTATGTATGTATGTATTTATAGAAGAAGAAAATCAAATAAATTTTTTTAAGTAAAACTGACAAAAATATCACTTTACCGATGACAATGTCATCTGAAGGTATTCAATTCAGAAATAAAATGCTCGTATGGAAAAGAAACAAAAATAAAGCAACAAAAACAAAAAGAAAAACAATATGAAAAATATGTAAAATTATGCCAAAAAAAATATATAAAGACAACGTTAAGGATAATGACAGCTAAAGGAAAAAGGTAAACATGGTCCTGATGACTGGCTTCAGATAAATTTTAATTGTTTTTGATTTTAATTTTTTAACATATTTTTTCCTTTATTCGTTACTCATTTTGTATGAGATTTGCATATTTGTCAAAAAGAGAATAAGAAGAGAGGAAACTTTATGGCATTCAGATGAATATGCGTCAGAAAGAGGAAGCATCAATTGCTCAAGATAAACAACATTTACGATTTCATAATAAATCTCTGTTTCTGTTTTTAAAAACAGAAAATAAAGATTCTCATAAAATACTTTGTTGATGTTGTGGCAAGGGACAGTAATTTTTATAAATTATACCATCAGTCTTTTGATGTTATGGGTGGATGGAGTAGTAAATTGTGTTTATTTTTTCTACTTTTTTTATTTGGGACAACCAAAGAAAACACTTACATTTTAAATGAGAATTTAATGTATGTATCCATTTGTGGAACTATCACAGTCCGGTAAGGAATTCGAATGTTGTGACATTTTAATGCACAGTTTACTCGAATATCTAAATAATTGTAACAAGTTTGATGGGAATTACATTTTAATTTCCAACTGCCAGTTGCCAAAGTTGACAAAATTTTGAGAAAATGTTTCATGGCAATCGTTTTATTCTCGGAGTTTTTGCCAGAAGAAATATTTTTTCATATTTCGTTTTATTGGAGAACCGTGTTTGAAACGTGACCTCACATCTAATAAGCCAATACATTACCTACTACTACGACTACGGCCACTACATTGACAAAACAATCAAATTTTTATTCAAACAATGGAGTAATGCCGGGTCTAGTAAGTCTATAGTAGAATCAAATAATTTTTATCTCCAATGAACACAGAAGTAAATTATTTTTGAATGGTTACGACCGACTTACACCAGAATCTAGTGCCATATTAGAAAACAATGTCGATCAGGTGATAAACATTCCCTTTTGCATTTAGAGAGTGATGTCAATTCAACTATTTTCAATCAGCGTTCACAGAAAATTAAGATAAATACTTCTTGATGGCAAGCGTCGGGCCTACAGCTCGTGAAGCAGTCATTTGGGTGAATGCCTTCCAATATAGGCTGAGAAAATCCCAATTGCGCGATGAGTGGTCATGGTTTAGGTAAAAAACATTATTAATCCTTTCTTTATCCCTTTCAATCGACCAAAACCTAGCCGTATTCCAGTTGCATTGAGCTGCTAATGAAGTTGAGCCTCTCTGCAAAATGACCGGAGATTACCTTGTTTATCGGAGTTCGTACCAGTCCAATACACCTTTCGTTAATATAGCCTTGTGTTGGAAACTATCTTTGTTAGAGGTGACCTTCGTTAGGGACTTGATTGCGGGCTGGCTGCGTAAAAAATTAAGAGATTTTCAGAAGAAAATCGGAGCTGTCAATATGGCTGTTATATCCGCCTATACTCTTAATATACTATATCGTACAGCCTACTCTACACGCTATTTTGGAGGTCTCCAGCGCCCCAGCGGAAACTTTCGGAATACCAGACTAGAACCAGGGAAAATGTCTAAACGCGAATATGATGAATGGACATTAAATTTATGAGAAATGGATTTCTATTGAAAAAATTATCTTCAGCAATACAGCTGGCAATGCTCCCTGAAATATGCTCCGTTTAAGGTCTTTTGTGAGGTGGCGTCGTCATTTCTTTAATAACATTCAAAATCGCAACTCTAACTTCAATGAAACAAACTACACATACATATATAATTGGTCATTACAACCCTTCAGTGAGGATTACGATCTAGCTTCACACACCAATAATGTTGTGTTTGTTAATTTTATGCATGAGTGACGGGACCAACAGTTTAAAGTCGACTCCATACGACAGATTTTTGAAAAACTTTTTCAAGGCAATTTTATTTATTCTCATAGTTTTTGCCAGAAATCTGCTGAGAGGAAATCGCCGAAGAAATATTTTTTTATATTTTGTTTTGCTGGATATGTCTGACCTATGGTTAGAACAGTGGCCTTACGTCTAATAAGCCAAGTCACTACCTTCTAGGTAACGCCAACTTCAATGAAGCAAACTATCATGAGATAATTAATGTGAAAGAATTTGTCTTGTTTGATAAGATATTGTCATATGCCATGCAACATATGATGCTATGAACCTACTGAGAGAGCATTATATTGGACGACAAGAATATACGATTTAAGACCACTAAACTATTGTTTGTGTAGATACGTGCAGTCTCTTTGTGACTGGTATACTGGCACAAGCTTTATTTCTAGCTTTGGAAACAATATTACAGCAGCTATTGGAGACATACCGGCGGAAATACTGCAAAAGAGCTTTTGACCAGTGAACAATATTCCAACAGTAACAACAGTATTCCAAAATTCGAATTATCCTTGTATCAAAAATAAGTAAAGCAATTTGAAAAAAAGCAATTTAAGAAAAAAAACAAACAATCAATTTTATTGAAATATTTTTCAGGAATATCATAAAATCAGTGAGCTTTATTTGATTTGAAAACATCTGCAATGTCTCTAAAATATTAATAAATTCTTTTTATACAAATGTCTTTAAATAAAAGCCAAATTTTTTTCAATAATAACTTCATAATTTACATACCAGTGCTAACCTACAATATATAAACCGTAACATGAAAAGCTAAATTTTCTTGAATATTTATTCATTGCAAAGCAATAGAACAGAAAAAGTTAAAAAATAAACTGAAAGAAAAAAAAGAAATCAAATAAAGCGTAAAAATTATTGATTGAATCTATTTGTTTACAATTATATTTTATTGTACATACCATACATACACACCATACATATATATATATATATATATATATATATGGTATATTGAAATAAATATTTGAAATGAAATAAATAATCATTTTAACAAATAAAAGAAAGTCCGTGTTATTCATCTCTATTGCGTGGTTGTTTACGTTTTTACGGTATTGCACAGATAAACGAATTTACTGAGCAATGCTGTATCGCATTGAATATTCTGACCTGAATGGCCACAATATTATAAAACGTTCTGAATATCTGGTAGAAAATCAATTTAATACAAAGCAATTTATTGTTTTTTTTTGGTTTTTATGGACAATATTATTGACAATATTGAGCTCAGATTTTTAGAATTAAAAAAGAAAAAAAATATTAAAAATATTGTTAATATATAAATAAAAAAGAAAAACCATAATGGAATTCTTAATGGAGTTTTATTTTTATTAAAATCTGTTTTTAGCGGATTCAATCGAAGGCTACTGTTTTAAATGGTAACAATAATCGCCCTATGTTCGTAGATACCGGTGTAGTTCTCAAGCATCATTGAATGCTCACCTAGTTGAAATATTCAAAAATCTAGATTTGAATTAAATAAAAGGACTAAACATCCAACCTTCAGTATTGCCTCCACCTAAAGATTATCAATGAAATCTACCTCGGGGCTTAACCTATGGTTCGTTTGTGGTTTTATGTGGCTGTTTTGCATGATGATTAGGACTATTGATGAATTGATACTTATAATGGATGTTATTGCGCATGGCAGAAATCCTACAACAACCTAGAAGCTTCTTCTCTGTCGTTGTTCTAGACGAAATGGTTGTCAAGAATACTCTTCCAATAGATTTTGTTATAAACTACCCCTGATAATATTTTTCTGCATCGTACCAGGTACTTGAATTCTACTTGATCATGCAGTGTCCAATAGTATCATATACTATTTAAACGCATTTGACAATTCAACTTCAGTAGAACAATTAGAATCAGAATAAAGGAACAAACATTTTGTGACAAATATGTGTTTAACACATCACGAGGAAGACTTGTAGACAAATAAGAATTAAAGCCGAAATAGATATCCACATTCATACATAATTGGTCATTACAACCTTTCAGTCACGATTACGACATAGCTTCTCACACCACTTATGTTGTGTGTGTTCATGTTTTACATGAGTAGCAGGACCTACAGTTTTAAAGTCGACTCCAAAATTATCGTGGCAATTTTATTTACTTCCAGAGTTTTTGCCAGAAATCTGCTGGGAGGAAGTCGCCGAAGAAATATTTTTGTTTTGATGTCCGACCTGGCATTTGAATCGCGGCGTTACGTCTAATATGCCAACACACTACCTGCTAGACTACGGCGATATCAGCATTCAGCATAGATAGTAACCATCGTTGTATTAAAGCTCAAATTCAAAATGTAAAGGAATTGTCGATTAGACGAATTAACTCAGATATTATCTTTGTTTAAGATTTTATTTATCGTATTGATATTTATTTATCAACACCTACCTTTTCGAGCAATTTCTGAAGACGGAGGCAATATAATCTGTAATGACAGGGTCTCCTTCTATGAAGGATGTAGTCTGGTGTCTTTCTGCGATTAAACTTTTTGCTTTATATGGTAACGCCTTTGAGTGGTTCATTAAAATTCCTTTGCAAACGTACTCTGTCGACATAATCAGTTTGAGATGATTGGATTTACTCTATGGAAGATTTTAATGAAAACTTTTTTCTGAATCGGCGTCTTTATTTTACTGCACTTCCATAAATGAAAATCGTAACGTTACACTCAAAGAGATTTTTCTGTTCAAAATTAAATGAATTCAATAACCTACTGCGAAGAATGTTTGGTAAGTAATTATTCACATATTTGTGAGTAGTCCTGTAGGGATACGTGAAACCTATTCTATGCGGGAACAAGACAACCACATTACAGAAAGAACGAAGAAAATATGGCAACACTGTAGCTCTCGAATAGGTCTCTTACAGCGAGTATGGGATGAACGACGAATATTTTTATAAACTTTTCATGGCAATTGTTTTTACTCTTGCAGGTTATGCCAGAAATCTGCAGAGAGGAAGTCCTGGAAGACATATTTTTTTATATCGGTTTTGTTTGAGATGTCTAACGTATGGTGTGAACTATGGCCTCACATCAAATAAGCCAACACACTACCTTCTAGAATATGGCGACTAGTACGGATTAATTTGTATCCATAAAAGCAGTACACATACATACGTACATAGTTATGTATTTAACATTGTGTGATATTTAGTTTCACAATTTAAAGTGTTCATATGCATAAAAATAATAATATTTGAATTTCATATGTTTCGTATAATTTTCTCATTCATAAAATTTGTTTATTTTTTGTTTCAAACTCTACAAAATTCGAATATTATTTGTTGCAAATTGTTTTTGTACATTTTATTGCCAAATAACAACAATGATGGTGAAAACATTTTATTGACTCAATCAAATTCTGTTAGACTGCAAGCAGCAATTCCATGCTCTAGTGAATAAACCAATACAGCCATCACACGCAGGCAGAAATTTTAATTTTTTATTTTTTTTTGTTTGTTGTGGAACTTTTTCAAACAATTTATCATGAATCAACAAGAAATGGTATTTAAAATAAAAATACAAAAAAAAATATTAAAAATATATAGTTTAATATGGGACTCTAGGAGTAAGCAAAAAAGAAATATGATTTCTATTCGAAAACGTTTGACAGTTAAAGGTTCGCCCAAATTGCTTAATATTTTCTCAATTCAATTGGAATTTTTTGCTTTTCCCTTAAGAGTTTGTATGTCAACATTCTGAAGTTTTTTTAAACAGAAAATATTTTTTTAGTCATATAAAAATAACGAAAATAAATCAACTGAAAAACACTGCTTTATTGTAAATTAAAAGGATTTTTAAACAGTTTTAAATTCGTTTTCCAATTTTATCTAAAGGTTTTTTTAGAATGCCGAACATGATTTATAATCAACAAATTTATTTTGACAGAGTCCATTGAATTTACTTTAAACTGTAGGTCCCGCCACATGTGGATAAAATTAACACACGCAACACGCAATATTACATGATAGCGATATGAACTATCGCTCTCTAAATAATTGTAATAAAAATGCTTAAATGACTGCTTAATATACTACCAAGGTTTTGAGATTTAATTTTATTATAAACTAATTGTAAACAATGTTAATAGGAAAAAGACTCCGTTCATGCTGTCACTTGTATGATAACTTTTTTTCACTTGCTATCAAAAACTTTTTTTTGACAAAAATGTCAGCGCTATTATGTGGCATATCCTTTGTTAAAACATTCTAATTTTCATGTAGTAGAAAAGGTCACGTACATATATCAAGCAAATATGCACATGTTTAGTTAATTTTGTTTAGAAGCGAAACAATGTTTTTGCCACAAGTGGCACAACAAGTTCAACTTTAATCTTCTTTAAATTTTTTTTTACATACGCTTGTTGAGTTGTAATATTTGTTTTCTTAATAGTTTCCAGTTCCTTTCCCCCTGCACTTTATAACTTTTTAGTAAAATTTTTTAAAATTTCTTTCTTGGTTATTAAATGTTTAAGTGAAATAGTGTGTTTTCAAGCGAAAGCCACTTCACCAATTTACAACTTAATGATGATGATGATGATGATTAAGGCAGCAGGGGAAACTAGAGTCAGCAATTACAATGTCGCTTGAAATTCAATCGTGGTCTAGCTTTGTATGAACGTTCAATATTCTTAAAGTCAGTTGCTGTAAAAGTAAATGTAAATGCAGTTTAACTATTTGGGGTTTGATTGCAAAGTTTATAAACTACAAACTTTGAAATGTTTTCTTACTTTACAGTAGTTCACAACTTTTTATTATTGTTTTGAAACCAAATGCTGCATTTTATTTTAAACTATAAATCAAAATGGTATTTAATGTGGACGATTGTTTACATAACATATGCACATAATTGGTCATTAGAACCCTTTAGTCAGGATTACGACCTTGTTTACGACAAGACCTACAGTTTAAATCCGACTGCGAACGACAGAATTTTTTGAGAAACTTTTCATGGCAATTTTTTATTAATTCTCAGAGTTTTTACTAGAAATCTGCTAAGAGGAAGTCGTCGAAGGTATATTTATTTCAGATTTCGTTTTGTTGGACTTGTTTGACCTGAGATTTAAGCCGAGGCCTCACGTCTAACAAGCCAACACACTACTTATTAGACTACTTTAATTAGCGTAACATGGCAAAGCAAAATTATTCCTGTTGTTCAACTATGGCCACTCTTCATTGACTTCTTCGTTCAAATAATAACAAGCAGTAGAGATTCTAGATTTCAAATTTACAGATTACAGAGATTCTAGATTTCTAATCGCTTGTGGAAAGTCACCGACTCTTGATCGACCTTGGCTGTTATGTTATTTAATGTGGCAGTCCATTCATATATATCGACCATCTGCTCTCTTGAGCAGACAGTTAGTCGCGATGTCCTAGACAAAGTCTTAAGATCATCTATTTTACGGATTACCAGTATACTTTGAACAATTTTGATTAAGATATTCTACGTAAGGAGTGAATCTAATTATAGCAAGAAATACAACTTAAAGATTTCTTTAAGTTTATCCCTCCTTTCCACAAACCATATTGGTTTGGGTTTAACACCCATAAGAGTGATGAAGATGGAAAACGTCAAAGAAAATAATTTTCTTTTTTTTTTTTGTTTTCCATGGAAATCAACTTCCACTTTCAGTGATTGCTGTATTTGAAAAAATTTTGAAAATATTTTGTTGACTTCATTTTCTTATTCCTTCGTGAAGAGTGTCACACAGCTCAGCAAATAAATCATGATGACAGTGTGGGTAAGTCTAGCAGATGAAGAAATTTTTCCGCGCACTATGATTTATTATGCTTTAAAACTATACATATAAGGAAATGCAAGGCGAGGCAAATTTTCAGACAATAAATCTTTAAAGTCGTTTTTAGTAGAATTTATAAAATTAAGAAAACCGGCGAATAAATGGAGTGATTTTTGCAAAAATTAAAGAAAGATTTTGAATGGCATGATTTATATTTTTAGAGGATGCAATTAAGTTTCAAGGAAGGAATTAATTCTAGACGTAATATCCACTTGAATATAGAAAAAAACCGTATTAGTTGCACTTTAAGGATTGGGTATTCTGAAAGAGAGGTTGATGCAGAATTTGTATGACCGGATTTGAATTCAGTGCATCAAAAACTTTTAGAAAAGTATTGTGTGTTACAATGGATTAAAAACCCTGTTGGCCTGTGTTATTATTACTCAAAAGCTGGACGACAATAAGGCGTATTGTTTTAATAGAATACTCTTTAAGAAAGAGTACTTAATGCTAAACTACCTTTGTCTGAATTTGTTTTTATAAATTGTTCAGACTTTGTCATGTGAATATTTTATTCATTTTGTTTTCAAAATATTATTCCATTCAATTATTTATGTCTGATTGAATTGTCCACTCAAGCATAGAGAAAAACAAATAAATATTTTAACACAAGTTTTCTATTAAAGCAATTCATTTAAACAAAATAAAATCTGTATACTTGTCTAAATGCTCTTCAATTTGTAATGATATTTTATTTGTTTATTTATTTTATTTATTTTTTTACAATAGTTATTTGTGTTGTTTCTGTTTTTTTATTTTTCTTTCTAATAAATTGTAACATACTTTTCAAAAACATAAAAGTAAATAAATGTGGTAATAAATATGTATTGTATGTGGTAAATTGTGCAAATCTTTAACAATAATCAAAAGCTCAATAAATTTCATTTTAAAAAATTTATACAATCTATGAAATCTAAATGCATATACCGACAGCGTAGTTATATGGATATATAGATTTCATATTGAAATTTATTTAATTTACAAGCCATGGTGAAACATATTTTACAGTTCACATGGAATATTTCGTTTTAATAATATTAGAGGAATATAACATAAAAGACACGATAATTTCGATTATTTTACAATTTAAAAAGTTAAGGTTAAAATAAGTAGCCTTAACACATCTTTTGAGCTGATTAAAAAATAAAATACCACAAGCATTTTTTGTCAGAAATTGTCTCAGTGTACATGTGTATGCATAACGCCTACAGAACTTTATACAATCTTTGGGAATAGCTTCAGCATGATGTTTTTGTTCAATTATATACATATACTGCACTCATCTTGCTTATAGCAAGATATCAATATGTGATTTACAGCTGTTTAATTCAGCTAATTCACCTACTTTCACCAAATCGATTTTGTGAATTCTCTTAATTGTTTTCGATAGCAGCACTTCGTATGATCTTATTTAAACTCTGCTATTTACTTAATAGTGTTAATCAAACTAACATGGAAACTTTCTCAAAAAATTTCTCGTTCGGAGTCAACTTTAAACTGTAGGTCCCTCCATGCATACATACATAATTGGCCATTACAACCCTTCAGTCAGGATTACGGCCATAGCTGCCAGATTTGACGATTTTGGGCTCCAAAAATATCATTTTGACGATGTGACGATTTATGCCCTTATTTTGACGATTTTTAGAAATTAAAAATTTACATCATATTCTTTACTTTAGTACATTAAAAGCCACTTTAAGTTTTGTATTTACTTTGCAATTGTTACTATTGGATATTTATGTTAGTAAAAACAAGGAGTAAAGTATTATATTTTTAAGTTTTTTTCGAATATCTGTGATGATATTTCTGTATTTTATACCTTTTTAAACCCTTAAAAGCCAAAAAATTACAACTCCTAAATAACCTCGTAATTGAGAATAATTGATCACTTGTCGTTTTTATCACTTGTTGTTTTAAAAATTCGAGTATAGTTTCTAATATTGCCATCGGAAGAACAAAAGCAAGCGCCATTATTTTTTTTTTTTCATACGACCAACACCAACAGGGGATGGGTGCCATTGTGTTTGGAACTATGAAAATATGTTGTTATGGGAAGAAGGAAAGAGGGAACCGGGTTTATGGACACTAGGCTTGTATATTTTTAAACCATAAGTAACAGGAAAGACCTCTGCAGGAATTGAGTTCCACATACGAATAGTCCGACTAAAGAACGTACTTTTTCTGTAAGGAAGTGTGCGATCCATTGGCCAATCGACCACATACGGATGTCCTGGCCGAGAAAGACGAGCGTTACGTAGGAATATATGATTTTCGAGAACAAGTCCCGTTATTCCGTTTGAGCAAAATCCTTTTGTAGTAGTGACAGAACAGTGAAACGCAAACCACATTGCAACGATATATCAATGATTCAATGGAGTTGGATACACTACCATCATTAACGAGCTACTACGGCCTCTCCTGTACACGGTCGAGAAACCTCAAAATAAAACGTTGAGGCACCGACCCATACATGAGAGTTGTATTCCAGTCTCGGTCGGTTACAAATGGTGTAAATAGTAAGATCATAAGATCTTAAGAAGGAACTGAAGGAACTGAAAAATGTGTCGGTTGAAGCCAACTTTACACTGAATTTTCATGCTTAGAATGTCAAGAGCTTCTGACACCTTAATATCTTCACCTCCCATAGATATAGATGATGTAATATTATTGCTGCGCTAATGTGTCAATAAACATCACTGGGATGGATTGTTTAAACTTTAAACAATTTTTTCCTGAAAATGATATAACATTTCTCAATTTTTGAAAAAATAAAAATTTATAAATGAAGATGAGGGACGCTAGCTTTTAATTTATAATAAATTTTTTTTAAATGTTTTATTTTTGAACATTGACTTTATATGTTTTACTACAATAGAAATAATTTTGATTTTTAAAATCTTTTAATTTATTTATTTACTTTTCTGACGATTTTTTGACCATTTTAATAAACGTCTTTGACGATTTTGACGATTTTTTCTCAAATATTTGACGATTTGGTGCCTCATTTATCTGGCAGCTATGATTACGGCCTAGCTTCTCACACCACTCTTGGTGTGTGTGTTAATTTCCTACATGAGTGGCGGGTCCTGATGTCTGACCTGGGGTGTGAACCGTGACCTTATGTCTGATAAGCCAACACACTACCTACTAGACTACGGCGACCTACTGTCAGAACCTTACTGAAGGGTTCTAATTGCGTCTGTAAGTCACGCTAAAATAAAGAATTTGTGATGTATAGTCAGAAAGTCGCCATAGTCTAGTAGGTAGTGTGTTGGCTTATTAGACGTAAAGCCAGGGTTCGAGCCCCAGGCCAGATATCAAGACAAAATACAAAAATTATTACTTTGGTGATGTTCGGAGTCGACTTTAAGCTATAGGTTCCACCACTCATGTATAAAATTACCACACACAGCAAAAGGGTGTGAGAAACTAGGTCGTAATCCTGACTGAAGGGTTGTAAAGACCAATTATGTATGTATGTAGTCAGGTATTTGTATTGCTTATTATAAAGCTTAGCTTTTAAAAATGTCACAAGTTTTTTATGTTTTTAGTTTTGCAGTACAATTTCTGTGGTTTTGTAAAAATTTCAAGCTGTTGTTATACATTTATGGTACGAGATTATTGCATGCAACATAAATAACATACATGAACATTTAAATTTTCTTTAACCATACTTCTTTTCTTATGGAACAAGCTTTATCCCATTTTCTTAAACATTTTTTCAAAAATTTAACATTAAAAACACCACTTCACAGGAAGGACTTTAGTTACACATAATTTCCCACTTGGCACTACATTATAAGAGAGAGAGAGAGAGAGAGAGAATATTGTAGCATTTGTGCGCTGTTTTTATGCGAGCAAATGTATGAATGTTTGCTACGGAAACGGAAGTTTTAAAATAAGTTGCACAAACTGTTTCCTTGAAAATTTTTTTAAAGCATATTATTTCAGCATAATCGTGTTGTACAAAATTATTACGATTAAGATGAGAGCAATAACAGAGCCTTTTAAAAATGGCAACAAAAACTCTTATATAGTCTGGGCCATCTATCGGTTTAAATTTGAACCATCGGAATTTGAACATTTCGAATCTGACAGTACTACTGCCGTTGGGAGTTATTGGGCCAACGAGAAACTGCACAATGATGTTTCCCAAAAAAAACAATATCATATTTTCGGATGATGCTCATTTTCATCTTGGTGGGTACGTTAATAAGCAAAATTGCCGTATTTGGGGCTCAGAAAACTCACAGGTGGTTTTATAGAAGCCAATGCACCTATTACTAGTGACAGTTTGGTGCGGCTTGTGGAGAGGAGGCATCATTGCCTCATACTTCTTTGAAAATGAGGACGGCGTAACAAATACGGTCAACGTAGACACCTATCGCGCAATGATAACAGACTTTTTTATACCTGCTTTTCTTAGCGTTGATATGAACGATGTTTGGTTTGCTACACTTCTCATCCCACAGTCGATTTATGACGACAAACGTTTGTTGGCCGTTTAATTAGCAGAAATGGTGATGTCAATTGGCCGCCAAGAAGCTGTATTTTGACTCGGTTGAGCTATTTTCTCTGGGACGCCGTTAAAAAGTATTTTGACGACAAACCAAAGACAATTGAGCATATGAAGGCCAACTTTCGTGATACCATTGCCGAGATACGACCACATGCACTCGAAAAACTGCACGAAAATAGTTCGGATCGAATGAGGTACTGTGAGGCCAGTCACGGCAGCCATATGAATGAAATAATATTGCATTTCTAACCGAAACAATTGTACTTTACAAAAAAAATGTTAAACCGCTTCTGCTTTAATGCATTTTTAAATATATGTAAACTTTTAAATGGCCCACCTTATATGTAACTGGTTTTCTTTTTTCCCTACTGCAAATTAACATTAAATTCATGGGTATCCGGTAATCGTTGAATTTTCTTAAGGCAGAGCCGACTTTCTTTTTTTTCTTGGTTTTGTAATAGAGTGGTCCTAAAAGAAAACATAAATAGAGGCTCAGTTTATCACAAATATAATATGCTGATCAAATGCCTGTAAATATTACTTGAAATTTATTTTCAAAATTTCTTTTTTTTTATTAATTTTTTCCCGTGTTTACATCTTCATCCGTAGTTTTTTTCATATTAATTTTCCTTATTTAAAAGCAAAGTAACAACAATTGCAAAAAGCAAAAAAATAATTCCATTTGTATCGATTTGTCTGCTTGACATATGTCACCATATTATTCCCCAGTGGTATTAGTACCGCCTTATTACAAATTATTTAACTTTTGGCAGCATCATAAATGTAAAAATATATGTAGCTTCAGACACAAATGATTGAATATTTCTCTGGGGTATACAAGAAATAATTTCGAGTAACATGTGAACATGAGTGATTGTTTCAATGTTAATATTTTTTTCTATTTGGCTTCGGGGAAATGAATGTTTGAAATAAAACGGAAATCAAATAAATAAATATTTGATTAATACGGATCTTTAGGCCATATACATACTATTTTGTTGTTTTTCTACTATTCCTTCGAATTAAATGTAAAACTTAATTTATAAATGAACTTATAGGTTTAAATGTAAATCGAGAAGAGTGATTATGTGCGAAGGTTTGAATTGTATGTTCGATTCTAACTAAAGATTATCTTTGTTACTGTTTATTGAATTCGTGAATTAAAAAAGCAAGAATATGAGGAAGGTAGGCAAGCCGGGTGTAAACTAATTAATTTAACCCCAATTTACTGCGTACTACTCTCTCTTTCTCAGCGGTTGCAATAGTCTAGTAGGTCGTGCCTAGGCTTACTAAATTAAAAAAAAATATTGTCTCAACGACTAACCCTCAAAAGGCAAACTGAAACTTTTTATCAATTCTACCATTCGAAATCAAATTTAAAGCGCGGATAACATTAACACACTCAACATGGAAGATGTGTCAAATTTGGCCGTATGGTTAAATAGTTGTAACGGCACAAAATGTATATATGTATGCACCAGAGATAAGCATTGGATCTTTTTGTCGCTATTCATAAGCACTCATGCAATTTTGAATACAAATGAGTCAATAATATTGAGATTTAACTACTCTGATTCATTCGTACTCACTACAACGTTGCTTTATAACTATGAGTACAGTTAGTATGAGTATAACGTTGATATCAAACTCATGCCATTCGAAATATGTTTGATTCATAAGCCTACTCATTCAGATTCATAAATTTAGAAATGATACCAACCATTCATCAAAATTTACAGTCTTAGTTGTTGTTGCATTTACAAAAAAAGAAGAAAGAAAAAAAGACAAAGACAGCAAGCAAAGCAAACACACAAATTTCTAGTGAGTATTGTAGTATTCGTTTACGGATCATACTTATTTTATGATTCTTGTAAATGTTGAGTCAGGGAGAGTCGAAATCAACAACATCATATGTGTTGTAAAGGATGAGTGTGATGAGTACTTCAAACTCTGAATATGAGTAGTATGAGCATAATATTAAAATAAGTATGAATGCGTATAAATATCAGAAATTATGTGTATGATTCGATTGTACTCATCTTTTTGAATACTCATTGCTGAACTCTGGTATGCACTATCTCTTTCTGCCAAAGGTATTTATACAGGGATTTCAAACTAGAACAGCGGAAGTTGCTCTAACATACATATGTGCATACATGATTGGTTGATTGGTTATTACAACCTAGCTTCTCACACCACTTTTGTTGTCTGTGTTAATTTTATACATGAGTGGCGCGATCTATAGTTTAAAGTCGACTCCGATCGATAAATTTTTGAGAAACTTTTCATAGCAATTTTATTAACTCTCAGAGCTTTTGTCAGAAATCTGCTGAGAGGAAGTCACCAAAGAAATACTTTTTGTACTTTTTCTTGATGTCTGGCTTGGGGCTTTACGTCTAATAAGCCAACACACTACCTACTAGACTACGGCGACTTCAAAGTAAAAGTTTATTATAAATGAGTTCACGCACTAGTTGGAAAATATCAAGACTTCGATTACTATCAGTAACAGCTTCCGATTTGATTGTAAAACATTTATATTTCACTTCCATCATACTTTTGTGAGTAAAAATAATTCTTTAAAAACTAATCTTTCTTTATTTCTAATGCAACATTAAGTCACATTCAATCTTCACATCTGTTTTGGATCATTTTTATACGAAAAGCAATAAGAAGAAGAACACACACAATAAAACGGAAATTGAATTCTGTATGACAATAACAATTATTAATCACACACACACTTCAATTGCACACACTAAATTTGAGAAATATTGGTTTTCAATGGAATCTCTATTGAATTTCCAATTTTATTATGAATTGTGGGGTGACAGGGCAGGGCAGGTGCACAGTTTAATTAAATGCTAATTGTGTCAGAAGATAATTAAAGAAATAATTTTAAGTTCAAGTCATTTAATCTAATTAAACTACTAAAGCCTAATTAAGAAATTTAATTAGTTTTCATGGCACAAGTTATACAGGATATATCAACATGTTTTGATGACTTTTACAAGGCTAATCAATAATACAAATTTGTAGCATGAAGCTGCCATTCGTTCTAGCAAACTTATGGTTGACTTTTTAAAATAAAGACATACAAAAAATAAATGAACAAAACAAAAACAAAAAAATTTTAAGAAATAAAAAAAGATAATTATTTGGAATATGAGCATAGATTGTATGAACACATTACTTACTTACTGAACTGGCCATTAACAAACCGGTTAACAGATTTCAGCCTACCTTAACACATCCTTCCAGGTGCCTTTTTCTTCTTGTGCGCTTTTTTCAGTTGGTCACACCAATCGATGACAGGGCTTCCTTGATTTGGTCCTTCCAACGCAAACAAGGTCGTCCTCTTCGCCGACTTACGCAAATCCCTGTATCAAATTCACGTCTCGTCAGAGCATCGTACTCCATTTGAACGACATAGGTGAATTTTAATACGCTGCATAACGTCCATGTCGTTGAATAGCTCTTACAGCTCATTGTTAGATCGGATACGGAAATTATCGCCAACTTATACTAGTCCGAAGACTTTTATTCATTTTTTCGGTGGATATTTTTTGCGTGTTGCGTTCCAACCCCTACGCACAACCCAAATTTTAAGTCCAGGGGATTGGACTTTGCTGCACGAATTAGTTAACATCTAGCGGGGCTAGAGTTTAGTGTCAACTTGAATACAGCAAGAGGAGGATTGTTCTAGGCGTTCATTCACCATATTGACCACAGTCACAAACTTTACCTTGTTTGTTCAGTGTTTGCGGTCTCATTAATATTATTATTTTTTTTTTATTTTACTGAAACCAACACTCCAAGTATGGCATTGGAATACCTTTGGAAGAAAAAAAAGGAGTACACACGTACATATATACCACACATCAGCAATGAAATGTGAGTAGATTCGAATTCGCATTCATGCTTATTTTAATATCATACTCATACTACTCATGTTCAAAGTTTGAAGTACTCATCGTACTCATACTTAACAATACGCATTATGTTGTTGACTTCCACTCTCCTTTATTCAGCATTCACAAGAATCACAAAATAAGTATGATTCGCGTACGAAACTTTAATACTCACCATAAGGTTGTGTGTTTGCTCTCCTTGCTGTCTTTGTCTTTTTTGTTTATGTGTCTTTCTTCTTTCTTTGTAAATGCAACAACAACTAAGACTGTAAATTTTGATGAATGATTCGAATCACTCGAATCATTTATAAGTATTATAAGTATTTTTCTAAATTTATGAATCTGAATGAGTAGGCGTATGAATCAAACATATTTCGAATGTTGTGAGTTTGATGTCAATGTTGTACTCATACTCACTGCAACCTGTACTTATAAATCAATGGTGTAGTGAATACGAATGAATCAAAGTAGTTGAATTTCAATACTGTTGACTTACACATACTCAAAATTTCATGAGTACTTATGAGTAGCGGAAAAACGATTCATTGTTGATCTCTGATATATACATTATTAGGCGTTACAACTATTTAGCCATACGGCCAAACTTCATGCAGCTTCCATGTGGAGTGTATTAATGTTATTCACACTTTAAAGTAAAATGGTAAATTTGAATAAAATTTTCAGGTTGCGTGTTGAGGATTAGTCGTTGAAACAAATCTTTTTTTTCACTTAGTAAGCCTACCAGTGCCCTCTACCACTACGCTGTAGTCTAGTAGGTATTGTGTTGGATTATTAGGAGTGAGTTCATGGCTCAACCCCGAGATCAGACATCTCCAACAAAACGAAAAATGAAAAAATATTTCTTCAGCGACTTTCACTCAGGAGATTTCTGCGAAAAACTCTGACATTAAGCACTCGGTAAACAATTTTTAATTAGATGGCAAACTTATTTACACGAATGAATTGAAGAACTCAAGAGAGATTCAGAAGCGTTTTAAATTGTTCACATGTATACGGTGAAATTAGCGTAATGAAGGGTTATTATATTGAAACGTCACAAGATATATTTCATATCGTCTATACTCCTTTGGGAGCAGCTACACAGTAAATGATGCCTCAGTACAAATTTTTTTGTTCACTACAATATATTTTACAAAATTACTTTGATTTATTTGCCATTTAATCACTTGATTATATTGTTTCATTTGTTATTACAGTAAAACAATTGAAAAATTATTTATTTATTATCAAATTTAAATATTTTTTTTTATTTAAATTCGTTGATTTTGTTTGAGAGAGCAAAACAACTTCATTTCAATTCAAATGCAAATTTATACAAAACGACAGCAACAAAAACAAAAGAAGAAAAAACAGAAAAAGATTAAATTTATAGAAAATCTTGTCAAAAGCACGAAAAAAAACGAAATTGAATAGACAGACAGACCATCAAGAGGATAAAGAGAAGAATCAAAATTCTCTGCTTGAAATGTAAAAATTGTGTCTGTTTGGTTTTAAGGACCAACAATCGAATCTAAAAAGGGTTACATTTGTATGCAAAGTACACTTGAAAGCTTTAGGCATTTTTTATAAAAAAAATTGAAAGGCAAAGTAGGTCGTATTTCTTAAAAAAAACACAAAAAAACACAAACATTTTGGTTTTAAATTGCATCAAGAAGATACGCTAAAGATAATAAATGCTAAACGAAATTTTAAATGAAATCCTTTTTTATTTCATATGAATTTTAAGCAAAACTTTTATTGTATTATTGCTGTTGGCATACTCGATAATGTTATTATTTTCAAAGATATTTTTGTCACCATTTTTTATGTGGTTATTGGATCAAATCGGTTTTTCTTGGCTTTTAATTTATTTTTTTCCTCCTCCTCAAAACGTTGAAAGTCAGTAAAATCTTTCAAAAACTGGGAAGTTCTTTAGGCATAATTTGTTCTGGTATCTAACGTTTGTGTAGTGTGTTGGTTTATTAGACGTAAAGCCAGGTTCGAACCCCAGCCAGACATCAAGACAAAGTACAAAAAGTATTTCTTCGGCGACTTCCTCTCAGCAGATTTCTGGCAAAAACTCTGAGATTAAATAAAAATTGCCATGAAAAGTTTCTCAAAAATCTGTCGTTCGGAGTCGACTTTAAACTGCAGGTCCCACCACTCATGCATAAAATTAACACACACAACATAAGTAGTATGAGAAACTAGGTCGTAATCCTGACTGAACGGTTGTAATGACCAATTATATATGTAATGTTTGTGGTTATCAACCAATAGCCACCACGATTCTTCTCAGTTGATTATCCATTTTAATTGCAGAAGGTAAAAAACAAGTGCCCCAGAGACAGGGGTTTGCAACGTAATATAGAGTGCTGCTAACCCCAGAACTTATATCAGGATCGCATTTAAGTACGCAATTCATATACGCAACTAAAGATAAGCAAGTACATACCGACTCGTCGACCCAGCTTGGGTATGAAAAAATATTTCTTCGGCGACTTTCTCTCAGCAGATTTCTGGCAAAAATCCTGATAGTAAAACATAATTGCCATGAAAAAAGTTTCTTAAAAATCTATCGTTCAGATAAGACTTTGAACTGTAGGTCCCGTCACTCATGTGTAAAATTAAAACACACAACATATGTAAGTGGTGCGAGAAACTAGTTTGCAATCCTTATTGAAGGATTATAATGACCAATTATGTCCCACAGACAAGATTTTGCTAAAGGCAGGCGAATACATATCGACTGACTGGCTCAGCTTGAAGAGATGGAGTGCTTGATAAGAGAACTGAAGGACGACAAACATATTTTTAAAGTGCTTGAAAGCTAAACCACAGAGCTTAACTCCTGCAAAACCTTCACTAATTGTGTACCACGAACTATGTAGACAAAGACGAAGTTGTCTGAAAATTTTAAATAAGATGTCATACTGAAAATCCCGATGAAAAACATTCCAAAATTGCCTTCTGAATTTGAGGAACAAGTTTATTACGAGCATAATGAACAAGTTCGTAAATATATTGTCACAAAGCACTCGGAATTAACAGGCAAGGCTTAGATGGGAATAGTAGCTTTGATACCAAAGCCCGTTGTGAACAGGCAGGGTTATGCCGAACTTACTTTGTATTGACTGTGTGAAAGCCGCTGGATATAAGAGAAGTAGGATAATCACTGAGCAATCATCAGGATGAATGAATTAGGCGATTTGAAGGCCTTCTGATATAAAGGAGTACTAGAGAAAATAGTCAAACTTAACTTAGAAGTTTTGCGCAAAAGTGATAAGTGCCACATTTCACATGAATCCCACGACAACAATGTCTTCTATCCGCACTACTATTCACTACAATCAAGTATTTAATCGTTTTTAGATTCACATCCCAGAAGCAGAACATGGTAACCGGGTTACGATGGTATATCCAATCCATACTGCACGAAATGGCAAACGAGAAACATTTTAACAGTTTAATAACACAAACAAGGGAAGTATCAATCAGCACCATCCACTCAGCTTTATACTATTGGCTGCCCAATATGACGGCGAATTGGGGAATGCTGCATGATCTGTCTTAAAGCAAATAGAAAGATATTTCATCAGATGTCTTACATAAATCCTCCAATTTCATGAAGTCCTGTTATCCTAAATGCTTGCATACTACAACGTTTATTATGAATACGCCACACAAATAATTTTGTTTCCATATATTCTCATCACGTGTATTAAATAAAATTCCATAGAAAATCATCACCTCAGTTAAAAGCTATTCTACTGATAATGTGTTTGAATATTTTGTGATGTTTGTTAGACATCAAATGAATTTAAATAAAAACCACCACCACACCACACCACTATGTTCCATGAATAATAATGAAAAATTATTTTTACTCTCAAATAAATAAACAAATCGATAATAAAACGCTTGAACAAATGGTTAAGAGAGTTGTTTAAATTTTGCGCACTGGAATTATTAATAATAAATGCTTAGCAAAGCATAATTTTCCTACGGGTATGGGTTTATTTCCGTTTCTCTCGTTTTGATTATATTCGTTATGGTTAGAAAATTTAAATAAATTTCCAATAGAAGAAGCTTGACATGGTGTTGTAATTTATTTCCATTTTAGTTTACCAGACTAAGATTTAAGTATTCTTGTGAAGAAGAAGTCGTTGATTTATATGTAATGTTTTATGTTCGCACAGAATTTATTCATTGCTGGCGGAAAAAATTTTCTTTAAAGTGAACAATAATCAGTTCAGGTTGCTAAACTGTAAGAAACACAAGGTTATGTAACCACAATTTATCAAATTTTGTTGTTAAAAATATTTCTGACATTTATCGACTGTCAAATGTGACCTGTCCTATAACTAAGCTTATAATGAGACACAAGTTAAGAGTGAAAATATATTTTATATTTGCACTTTATATTATATTTCATGAGTGTCGAAGTGTTAAGTCGCCGTAGTCTAGTAAGTAGTGTGTTGGCTTATTAGGCGTGAGACCTCGGTTCAAACCCAAGGTCAGACATCTCCAACTAAACGAATTTTGAAAAATAATATTTCTTCGGCGACTTCCATTCAGCAGATTTCTGGCAAAAACTCTGAGTGAAATAAAATTGCCATGAAAGGTTTCTCAAAAATCTGGCGTTCGACTTTAAACTGTAGGTCCTGCCACTCATGTATTGACAAAATTTTCTAATTGGGAACGATACCAATCCACATGAGATCCAAGACCTTTTAATACACCCAGAAAAAGACACTCTTGACTTGGAGTTTGGGTTGACGATGTCATCGTTTCATTAATTTAAACTTTTTTTAATAAAAATAATACTTATTGGGCTAGAGACCCAAGACGCATACCCTCAGAAAGAATGTGTTTAAATTTTAGGAAATATTTAAAAAAAAATTCGTTTTTTGTGCTCTCTTTACATCGAAACCTTTGGGGCATGCAAAACAGTGATATATTCGCCACTGTTGCAGTGTGACTAACTACAACGCAGTGGTACGTAAAATGACACTTAAAATCTAAAAATAAAACCAAAAAGCAAAAAATGAATAAAACAAGATGATGAAAAATAATTATCCTGCTTATTTTTGTTGAAGTGCAATTTCACTTTTTATATGGTTTTGTTTTTATCGCATTTAATTTTTAATTCTTTTCGCTCTTTAGGATATTTTTCATACTTTAGGGGTTTTTATAATTTTTTTACCATATTTATATATGTATGTACGTATGTAGTGCATTAAACTCCTCTTACGAATGCTAGCACGAATATCCTTTTACAGCTTTAGGTTTGATGGCATTTTTCTAATTTAAAAAAGAAAATAAAAAAAATATTCCTCTTCCATGGCTTGAAAGTTTAAGAAACTATAAAAAGTTATTTGAGGCATTCCAGACGATTTGATTTTATTCTCTTTTCATCTATGTATGTTTCTTGTAGTTTTAAATGAGAAAATTTACTTGAAATTTGTGGTAAAATTATATGGAAAACATGCAAAAAAAAAGTCATGAAATGTTTCATTTGAATCGATATACATATCAAGTTATATCTATTAGGCCTTTCAACCAATGAGATCGTTATCCCCTCTCTTCCTAGCAAATTCAGTTTAAAGTTTGATGCCTATCCCATGTATGCATTTCAATTAAACTTTTCTTTGTACCAGACTTTGCATGCGTGTTGGCTTTTGTTGTTACCTTTAATATCTGTAGAAAAACTGGAAATTAATTTGGTGTAATATTATAGACTAGAAAGAATATCATGAGGATGGCACCTCATTAAGTTTAAAATCTCAATCCCATCGTGATAATAACCTCAGCGCAAATCGTTTGACTGGCAGTTTGGCTTCAAAGCAATGATTCTAAATCGCAGCAATGTTTCTTTGCAACTGCAACCATATGCGTTTGACGTACTCTGACATTTTTAATAAAATTGGATTTCATTTCAAAAAATATCTAATAACCTAGTAAGTGTGATACCCCATTAAATAGAGGTCAAAGGTATTGTTAAGATCATATTATTTGCGAAATGACGGCCTATCAGCGAAAGCATTTTCGTTTGTCTACATATCGGAGATCAAGTAAAATAATTTCATAAAGTCTCTGATGAGAAATTGTAATCTCTATCCAAAAAGCATATTTTCTTTCCTCTGTCCAAGATAGCGTACAAAACTAATTGGAAAACTATCAGCTACAATTATAGAAATGAGCGGCAATTGTGTAAAATCTTGTAGCTAGAAAAACTCTTAACTCTTGTCTCCACCTAAACAACGCTATGCTCTTTCTAACACCAGCTGAAAATTTTTTTTGGGAAAGTATATCATTGCTGAATACGATTTTTATTTTCCTATAGAAATCGACATTCATTTCACTCTGACTAATTACGACCTATTAAATGAATTGCGAGTGATTTGTAGACCTTAACGTTTAAAGCCCCCTTGGGTAAGCTGAATTAATGCGATTTTAAACTCTGCATGAATGTATAAAGTTTGTTTCCTTTTAGGAGTTATAAAAACTATTGTTTTATTGCATTCATATGTATGCCTTTCTGTAAGAAGTGCGCTGCTTTTTACACTTGATTCTTGCGTTGAATTACTGTTTAGTTTTTTACTCACCCTTTTTGCTGTCACTGTTTAAGTTTTGCTTAGTTGTGGTATTTAAAGCATTTAACACCTTTTAATCCTGCCACTCTACTGATAATGATTATGGTATTTTTGTTTTTGTTTTAAGTATCATGTTGCAAGTGTTTTTACTCGATCCTGCATCCACCATCCTTCACCCACATTTAAGTGTAACAATGTCTTGCAATGTTTTTCTTAAAAAGAAAAGTGCAAAGAAGGAGATGAAATCTTGAATAAACTGCATAAAATCACGCCAGCAAATGAATGTTTTTCATACTCCTTATATGAAGCGAATAAGAAGCTGTACTTAGAAGTTTGTTTTATAAAGATTTGTTTTTTATTTTTACTGTCTGAAATACTACGATTTTATTTATTGAAGCGTATACTTGTTTGTATTTCTTCTCGAATGGGATATTGTTATATGGATTATAGACGAAATGGTTTAAATTTTTTATGGTGCAGTATTTCAATATTAATTTCACACATTGGCGGTAAATTGAAGATTGTCTGGTAGCCAATTCAAAGGCCAATAAGGTCTTTAGTCTTCCAAAAAACATTTTTCACAACTAAAGACTTTAATTGACTATAAAAGTTTCGAGTCACCAATACAGCTTAGGAGTCTACTATTCATTCGGTAAATTCAGAGCGAACGAACAACGCAATCTGAGTGCAGCCTTCTGGTTGCATACGTCTGAAGGCTAACATACAACATAAATGGTCATTACAACCCTTCAGTCAGGATTAAAGCCTAGCCTCTCACGCCACTCATGTTGTGTGTTTTAATGTTATACATGAGTGGCGGGACCCACAGTTTAAAGTCGACTCCGAACGACAGATTTTTTAGAAACTTTTCATGGCAACTTTATTTACTCTCAAAGATTTTGCCAGATATCTGCTGCGAGGAAATCGCCGAAAAAATACTTTTTTTCATATTTCGTTTTGATGTCTGACCCGGGCTTTGAACCGTGGCTTTACGTCTAATAAGCCAACACACTACCTACTAGACTACGGCGACTTACAATACTTCTAAATAACTTTTAAAGTAGATGTTTCGACAAAGAAGAAGATGCAGAATATCATCCCTGTCACCGTCCGGCCCTTGCAAATATAAGAGGAAAAAATCTTAAGCAGCCTTAATTTATTGACTGAATGATTTTAATAGAATTCACACCTTTAAGTATTTGGATAGCTGATATATGCTAACCAGTTAGCATATACACTGAGCGCCAAAAGTGCGTAAACACCACTGAAATAATTCATTTTCTTAGGATAGCAAGAAAAGTAAATGAGAATAGTCGAATAAATTTCCAAAAATAAAAACGTTTTTTTATTACTTATAAAATGTTAAAACAAAAACAACAATTCATGATAAAGGACTTTTTTGTACTTAAGAGCAAAAGTGTTGACTCACTTATGGCGCTCACTGCAGATAAGTTAGAATTTTGTAACGGAATAGGCAATATCGGCGTAAAATTATGTTATTGATACGGTTACCAATTTAACCTTACTTATCACCCTTTTCTATCTTTTATTTGGCTTAGTATGATTTCCCTGTGATCTAAGTTCCATGGTTCCGTATTGATGATGGTGTTGGACGAGTTTATATTACATATGACTATGAGCCAGTTATTGATGAACACTTGCGGGTTTTGAATTATTGACTGAAACTATCTAAGTATTACATCCTTACACATACATACATACTTAATTGGTCAATAAAACCCTTCATTCAGGATTACGACCTAGTTTCTCACACCACTTATATTGTGTATGTTAATTTTATCCATAAGTGGAGGTACCTACAGTTTAAAGTCGACTCCGAACGACAAATTTTATAGGAAACTTTTCATTGTTTAAATTCTTTTCAGTTGTAGGCATCGTGAGCTCCCAAAGAAGATACTTCTTAAGAAAACTACAAAATCTTCAAGTTACTCTTATGGTACCTTGGAATAGAGTCAGTTAAGAGGTACCAATGCCAAGGCTCTGCAGGAATCCGCTCATCAATGCCTGTCAAAAAAATATTCTTCCTTCAAGACATTTTAAGAAATTTTGACTTCATGTAGGGATACTATGTCAAAGAAGATTAAAATTCTTCGTCTTTAATTCAAACACATTTTTTTTAATCGCTTTTGTTTTGTATTACTTAGCAGTGGCGCTATAGTACTCACTATTTCTAGTGTGTTTGCCATAACAGTAACACACTTTAATCCTGCCGTTCTACTCATAATAATTACGCTGTTCGCTGTTTATTGTTCATTTGCCGAAGTATCATGTTGCACAGCAATACTTCAACTATAAATAATTTTCAATGTTGTTTAATCCAACAAAATACAAAAGCAGAGAAAACAAATCTTTTAATGAATGAAAAACCATACAACAAAAAACAAAAAAAAAACAAAAATAAATTCCACCATGAAAGTGTGAAACTCGTGTAAATAATGCAAGTTTTAACCAGAAGCTTTAATGAGATTTTAAATACAAAAAAAAGTTGAATTTTATTTAAAAACATTAATTTAAAACTTTATTTGTTTATCTGTTTATCTGTTTCAGATGCTTAATAGTCATGCGTTTTTAATTGAAGCACAATTCTCCATTGGCTTCTATCAAGTGAGACATGGTGGCGTATGATTGTTATTTTTATGAAATTTTATTCTCTAACTTTAGCGTAAAATTTTAATTGAATATTCAATGGCAATTAGAGTTTCAATAGTTAATTTTTAATGTTTTCAGTATTTTATTTATAAATAGATTTCAGTTTAAATTTGTATAAAATTGCAAACGAATTAATATTGAATAATTGAATGATTGCAGCTCAATTGAAAATTTATTATTTATTAATTTTATTGTGAAAAATTGTCATTACAGTCAGAGGGATATGATAAGCAATGTTTAATCTTCTGTAAGCTGATGGTTTTTTCTGAGCTGCTCAAAGGCAATTAAAATAATATTACATTCTGGAGAAAAATGGGTTATTTTGTCTAAAACTTAAAAACATTTTTTGTTTAATTTAAACAAGGTTCATTAAAGCAAATGTATGCCTCTATGATCGATAACGTTCTGACAATTTCTAAGGTTAATCAATTATGCCATTAGTGTTCTTTGAGCGCGAGTTGTGTCCAATTGCTTTTTGCTTACCAACTTTATAAAATTTAAATTGAGAGAGTTCGGTAGAAATTCAGAGAAATGATCATCTGAACATACATAGCCAAAGCTATATGATGGATGTATTAAAATTTGCCACCCAATCTCTCTCAGTTTTTGCGGTGTTGGCCATGATACAATACCTTTTGTTTAATCAATTTTAGCCATTTTAATTGCTTGCTTCAAATTAGTTTATGCTTACATACATAATTTGTCTTTACAATCCCTCAGTTAGGATTACGGCCTAGCTTCTCACATCGCTTATGCTGTGTGTGCTAATTTTATACATGAGTGGCGGGACCTACACTTTACAGTTGACTTCGCACAATAGATTTTTGGCAATCATTTATTTTTATTTATTTATTTTATTTATTGTAAGAGTTTTTGCCAGAAATCTGCTGAGAGGAAATCGCTAAAGAAATATTTTTTTCATATTTTGTTTTGTTGGAGATGTTTGACCAAGGGTTTGAACCGAGACCTCACGTATAACAATCCAATACACTAGCTACTATACAGTGCCTACTAGACAACGGCGACTTCTTTATAGTTAATAGCAGAATTTAGAACCCATTGACACAGACAGGCCACAAAATACTACCTTTCTGGTAGTCGGTCTCATTTTCGATATAATCTGCTAAGATTCATTCTGATCCCGATTTTATTCCTTTTTTGCAATGAATCGCAAGGGGATTTATTTAAATTTTTATTGTTAATTTACATGGTATCCAACCACAGCTATTTTTTTCTTTAAATTGTTGATCACTGTGTGGCGATGAACACTTAGTTCCAAAACAATATTTTCAATGCTTTTGTGACAGTGTTTTTGAATTTTTTCATAAATTATTGAATTTTCTTTAACATCGAAATTATTATTATTAGCGTTAAATTTCCCTGCAGTTTTTCTAGCGTCATCTCAGCTAAAATAATTTTTTACAGCAAAATTTGATTTAGTAAAAACTCCAAAAAGTAAAGCTTAAATTCAAATAAGTTTTGTCCGATTTATTTCACGCCTTCTGTTCATGAGAGTGCTGTATTTAGCTTGACAACTGGCCACGCTCTAATCCTAACATTACAGATGACTGTTTACTTAAAATGGCGTTCTTTAGTGGTTGAAGTGTTTGACTAACAATCCGTGCTATTTAGATAAAGATAAAAAAGAATAGATAAAGAAAGCTGTTAGTAAAGTCGCTGTCTGAAAGGCCTCCTAAATAAAAAGTTCATTGTAAATTCATTTATTTTCATGGAGACTTTCAAATTTATTACAAATTTATCAAGTCATCAACCGTTTATATGATTCACTGGTTGTAGATCTTGAGCACAATAAATCTTTCATGGTTATTTGCTGTACAAATAAGTCCATTACGATTTAAACTAACTACGGTGATAAAATAGTTTCTCCTTTTAAATCGGTGGTGTTTAAATGACAGCATTCGTCCAAGATGTCCAGCCTTAGTTTAGAAGGTAGTGTGTTGGCTTATTAAACGTAAGGCCACGATATAAATACCAGATCAGACAGCTCCAACAAAACAAAATATGAAAAAATACTTCGTCGGCGACTTTCTCTCCCCACACTACAGTGTTCATAGTTAGTAGTTTGCATCACTACAGTTTCCTCTTTCTGTATGGGAGTAAGGCCTCTTAAAGTTAATTTTAGTTTGACTCTAGATCCTTGTTAAACTCCTATTTGATGTATAAAACTTTAAAAACTATTACCATTATTATTACCCATCGTCTTAGAATTTTTATTTTTGAAATGTAGCCAACATTACCTGAAACGCAAGATACAGTATTAGAAGTTTAGTAGCCATAAAGCTGTTTGCAAAAAACAATTTCACATTCGTGTGAACAAATTATTTATTTACGGGCGCACGCGTAGCACTCCATAAAAATTAAAGAGAAAAAAATCCCTGAATCAAACCCAAGAATTCCTACATATAATATGAAACAGAATTTTTCTATTAAATTTGCAATCACCACGTGAAACTCATTTACGCATTGCTGGAATGTATTTTCATATTCCTGTAGACGGTGTGAGTTTGTGGGGAAGTATACCTCTACCAAATACATACACATAGAATATCTACAGTCTATAGAAAGTAAATTAAAGAAAACTTATCTTCCTACTGTATCTTCTGTTAATTTCTATTAAATGAACTTTATTTTTATCATTCGTTCCTTTTCTTTGAATATAAAATGCCATGTGTGGCACGTATATACATACATAAGACACATTTACACACACTTAAATATATACCAACATATGTGTCCTTTTAGCGCATTGTTAAATAATCTTAAAAAAGTCTTAGCAGAGTATCTTTTTAAATGGTTTCTTTCCTTGTTGTTGACATTTTCGTTGTCAAAAGTATTTTGTTCTGTTAGCGTGTATATGTGTGTTGGTATCAAAGAAATTAATACTTTAATTAACTTCTCAAGGCAATTAGAATTAACTTAATTGCTGCTAGTGGACAGCAATGACTTCACCACATATTCTTTTATGCTTTTCAGGGGACTTAAATAAAATGTTATAAAAATTTCATTAGAGAAACACAAAAGCCAAGATTGTTAAAATTGCATGGAGAGGGGGAGGTATTCAGTAATTCACAGGACAATGGATGTGTGTTGGTGTTTGCAGGGGTGTTCTCAAAGAGCTACACGAAAACTTTACACATATTATACTCTATTTAAGTGCTTTTATATTAAAACTTTTTCTTTAATTACGAAAGGAAAAGATGGAGACTGTGAGATAAATACATTTCAACCCATCAGTCATGATTGGGGCCTAGCTTCTCAACACCACTCATGTTGTGTGTGCTAATTTTTTTTATACATAAGTGGCGGGACCTACAGTTTAAAGTCGATTCCGAACGACAGATTTTTTGCCAGAAATGACTGTTTACTTAAAATGGCGTTCTTTAGTGGTTGAAGTGTTTGACTAACAATCCGTGCTATTTAGATAAAGATAAAAAAGAATAGATAAAGAAAGCTGTTAGTAAAGTCGCTGTCTGAAAGGCCTCCTAAATAAAAAGTTCATTGTAAATTCATTTATTTTCATGGAGACTTTCAAATTTATTACAAATTTATCAAGTCATCAACCGTTTATATGATTCACTGGTTGTAGATCTTGAGCACAATAAATCTTTCATGGTTATTTGCTGTACAAATAAGTCCATTACGATTTAAACTAACTACGGTGATAAAATAGTTTCTCCTTTTAAATCGGTGGTGTTTAAATGACAGCATTCGTCCAAGATGTCCAGCCTTAGTTTAGAAGGTAGTGTGTTGGCTTATTAAACGTAAGGCCACGATATAAATACCAGATCAGACAGCTCCAACAAAACAAAATATGAAAAAATACTTCGTCGGCGACTTTCTCTCAGCAGATTTCTGGCAAAAACTCTGAGAATAAATAAAATTGCCATGAAAAAGTTTCTCAAAAAGTTAGTCGTTTGGAGTCGACTCTAAACTGTAGGTACAGCCTCTAATGCATAAAAATGACACACACAACAGAAGTGGTGTGAGAAGCTAGGTCGTAATCCTGACTAAAGGGTTATAATGGCTAATTATGTACATATGTATGATCTTCTAAAGACTAAAGTATCGAATGGTAATTGCAATCGCCAGTCCTTTGATGTATAGTATGGTTCAAAAACTCTTGGTTTGCTTTGAAGTTTATTTTCATCTAAAGGCGACAGGCCCACACTACAGTGTTCATAGTTAGTAGTTTGCATCACTACAGTTTCCTCTTTCTGTATGGGAGTAAGGCCTCTTAATGTTAATTTTAGTTTGACTCTAGATCCTTGTTAAACTCCTATTTGATGTATAAAACTTTAAAAACTATTACCATTATTATTACCCATCGTCTTAGAATTTTTATTTTTGAAATGTAGCCAACATTACCTGAAACGCAAGATACAGTATTAGAAGTTTAGTAGCCATAAAGCTGTTTGCAAAAAACAATTTCACATTCGTGTGAACAAATTATTTATTTACGGGCGCACGCGTAGCACTCCATAAAAATTAAAGAGAAAAAAATCCCTGAATCAAACCCAAGAATTCCTACATATAATATGAAACAGAATTTTTCTATTAAATTTGCAATCACCACGTGAAACTCATTTACGCATTGCTGGAATGTATTTTCATATTCCTGTAGACGGTGTGAGTTTGTGGGGAAGTATACCTCTACCAAATACATACACATAGAATATCTACAGTCTATAGAAAGTAAATTAAAGAAAACTTATCTTCCTACTGTATCTTCTGTTAATTTCTATTAAATGAACTTTATTTTTATCATTCGTTCCTTTTCTTTGAATATAAAATGCCATGTGTGGCACGTATATACATACATAAGACACATTTACACACACTTAAATATATACCAACATATGTGTCCTTTTAGCGCATTGTTAAATAATCTTAAAAAAGTCTTAGCAGAGTATCTTTTTAAATGGTTTCTTTCCTTGTTGTTGACATTTTCGTTGTCAAAAGTATTTTGTTCTGTTAGCGTGTATATGTGTGTTGGTATCAAAGAAATTAATACTTTAATTAACTTCTCAAGGCAATTAGAATTAACTTAATTGCTGCTAGTGGACAGCAATGACTTCACCACATATTCTTTTATGCTTTTCAGGGGACTTAAATAAAATGTTATAAAAATTTCATTAGAGAAACACAAAAGCCAAGATTGTTAAAATTGCATGGAGAGGGGGAGGTATTCAGTAATTCACAGGACAATGGATGTGTGTTGGTGTTTGCAGGGGTGTTCTCAAAGAGCTACACGAAAACTTTACACATATTATACTCTATTTAAGTGCTTTTATATTAAAACTTTTTCTTTAATTACGAAAGGAAAAGATGGAGACTGTGAGATAAATACATTTCAACCCATCAGTCATGATTGGGGCCTAGCTTCTCAACACCACTCATGTTGTGTGTGCTAATTTTTTTTATACATAAGTGGCGGGACCTACAGTTTAAAGTCGATTCCGAACGACAGATTTTTTGCCAGAAATCTGCTGAGAGGAAGTCGCCGAAGAAATATTTTTTCATATTTCGTTCTGATGTCTGACCGTGGATTTGAACCGTGGCTTCGCGTCTAATAAGGCAACACACTACCTACTAGACTACATCGACTACAATACACTTGCAATATATCTTCACTAAGGCGTTGTTCCTACGTAACAACAGATGTCAATACCTTTATATTAGGACCACAGAGGACTAATTACCAGCTTAATTGCATCGCGTTAGATCAAGGAAACAACAGATGTCAATACCTTTATATTAGGACCACAGAGGACTAATTACCAGCTTAATTGCATCGCGTTAGATCAAGGAAAAGGGAAAGAGGAGAATCAGGACACAGAGATTGTATGTGAATTTCTTTGTGGCAGGAAAAAATTCTGAAGAAAGAACATCCGGCTAAAGAACGAATTTCTGTTGTAACACATTATGCCATCTTTTAGTTAATTGACCACGAACGTGTATGCTCTAACGAGTCTTGGAAGTCCCCGTAATCTAGTAGATAGTGTGTTGGCTTATTGTCCATGGTTCAAACCCCAGCCCAAACATCTCCAACAAAACGAGATATGAAAAAATATTACTGCGGCGAGTTCCTCTCAACAGAAAAACTCTGAGAGTAGAATGAAATTGCAGTGAATAGTTTCTAAAAAATCTGGCATTCAGAGTCAACATTCAACTCTACGTCCTGCCACTCATGAATAAAACTAACACACACTACATGGATGGTGTGAGAAGCTTGGTTGTTGTCCTGACTAAAGGGTTGTAATGATCAATGAAGTAAGTAAGTAAGGGTGTGCTCTACAAGAAAGACAAAGGCGTGAGTTTTTCAAAAGAAATACTTTATTTCACTTGAAAAAAATATGATTTGGCAGTGAAACATAAGATACGCTGCAGCGGTGATCATTTCAGTGAGCTGCTTCACTATTTCTGTACACAGTCGTGAAAATATCTACTCTACTCGGTTGTATATAAGTATTATAAAAGTTTGGGAGATTAGATAAAGAAAAGCATGTATTGCCCTGTCGTGAGATAATATCCGCTTTTGTCATATGAGATCAATAGACCACTGGTAGGTATACCGTATTGGATAGGACAATTTCTATGTTTTTCCCTCTTAGGAAATCAATACAATAAAGTAATCTATCACACAGCACTATGTGAAGAAGGGTTAGGTCCTTTACGTTGTTGCACAACAAAAGATGTAGAAGTTATAGGACATAAAATGAAAAGCAATGTCCTGTTGAAAGCAGTGTATTACTGAAGCTAATTGTTTCTACAAATAACATCTCCAACATAAGTATTAAAAAATTTTAATTTATTTTTTTCTTTTTTTTTTACTTCGAAGCCACTGTAGCAAATCACGTGACCACATTCATTTCGATAACCATTTTGTATTCATATTTTTAATCGCTTTTTAATGCCATTTTATAACGCCATTCCGGAAAACAATGAAAATCTGAATGAAAAACATTTTTTATGTGCTTCTCCAACATTTAATTCAATTGTAGGATTAAAATAAAATCCTGTGATTAAATCTACAAAAAAAAAAAAAACAAGAAAAAATTGTAAAAACTTTATTACAACATCGACTTAACAAGCTGTGTAATGATTATTGTGTGTAAATTTTAACAAATAATTTTAAACATTAATTTGCTGTGGCACATTTTCTGACTGCAAATGCTGATACAGCGAAGCTTTAGCTATAAGGACCACCGCCTGTTTGCCTTCGCTTTATTTTTATCCTTAAATTGTTTTCTTTTCTTTATTTTTTGCTGTAAAGAGTTGTTCATTTGAATATAATTAAGTCCTGCTTCATCTTACTGATTAAAGGGATACGCATTCTTGTTGGTCTTAATAATGTAAGAAATTTTAAACTAAGACAGAGGCACAATACTTGTATAAACATTTTAATTAAAACATATTTTATGGAAAGGCTTGAATGGATTGTGAAAATATTGTAAGAATTTTAAGGACACTTTTTCTTATTTCCCCTTTAGATGGACTGTAGGTTTACAGAAAAAGGGATGATAATTTCTATAAGACAACAATGGAATCTAATTTAACTTGAAGTCTATTGAAGTCTTAGGAATGGGAACACGTCTAAGACATAGAGTTCCAACTAATGAATGAATGTTAGAAAATTTAGTGCCTTTATGAGTTTAGAAGGCTCTTTTATTTGTTAACATTTAAACGTCGATTTCGGTGCAACACCTTTTATACGGGTGCCCGGTACTTAAGGGCAGACTTCATCGGTTTGGGCTTCAAAAAAAGTCCTGAGCATGGGGGCGAACGTGCCACTAAGGGAACCGACCGATTTCATCCGGAATTTCGGGTGGTTCAACCCCGCCACTAATGAATCATGACAAAGGGGCTTACCTCTCACTGGGTAACACAATTTGCCATATGGCCACCGAGTGAACTTGCCTGTGAAGGGCAGGCTACCCGCTAACCTAACCTACCTTGACATAACGTCGATTAATATACAGGGTGTTTGAAAACGTTCGGTTACAAATTGTCAATAATCGGTTATAATATATAATATCTGTGGCAATATTAATTGCATTAGACAACACTGTACAAAGCTAATGCTATGTTAGAAAGTCTTACTGTGGTAGAAGACATTATTAAAGTCAGATTAGTCTGTGAGAAGTTATCTCTCAGTTGAGTGAGAATTAGCAACATTAACATCTTGCTTTACTTTTATATTAAATAAAGAGTTAAGAATGTATTATAGTCGACTGTTGAAAAAAAATTTTAAAGTATGGATGATGATAAAGAGGATGATGTAACTAGAAAAATATTAATGAAGGCGTTTGCTTTATTTCAATATTTTAACGTTCAAAATGCATCCGGAGCTAGTCAAGCAATCGCTACAAAATTCTATGAAATTATGGAAAAAATTGAATGTTATTAAGGAACTAGGCTCTCATGTCTAAACAATTCTCAACTATTTGATGAAAAATCTGTATACAAACAAGGGCTTGATGTTTGGATGCCATAAATTTAATGGACAAAATTTCTATTTACTACCAAAACGGAATGAAATTGAACATGTTCTGAAGCGAATAAGAAGTAAAAACGATGTATAATAGATGACATATGGTAATAATATGAATAAAAAAGACTGCGAATGATGCAAAGCGAAACGTCATAGGTAGTGCATATGTCCAAATGGAGAATTAGAAAGATAAAGTTGCGTGCCTGGTGAGATTGGAAGGGAATTGTTATACGATGTGGTCGAACGATTTATTCTGATCACTACTATCCATAGTTAATGAGATCGAAGCGAAAAAATAAGATGGCCGTAATTGAAGAGGAAAAAAGATGCTACGCTTCATGATAAATATGTCATATCACACGTAAATTTGATGACCCGATAGAAACTGAGTACACTTAGTAAAGAAATTTTAATGAATATAATATATTGCCTGGACCTTACATCTTCAGTTTATCATTTGCTTTGATCCCTTAACGCTGTAAATTTAAATTTAAAGTCCTCGAACAAGAATGATTAGAAATTGATATCGTATATGATATCTCACTCTTTCTCTGTACTCCAGAATTTGCAGGGAATCTTTGTATCATAATGGGAGAATTATGATCTCGATGGAATACTTAAATAATATACATAATTCGCCATTATAATCCTTTTGTTAAGATTATGACCTAGTTTTTCACACCACTTATGTTGTTGGTGTTTATTTCAGACATGAGTGAAAGGACAGTTTTAAGTTGATTTCAAACGACAGCTTTTTGAAAAACTTTACATAGCAATTTTATTTTCTCTTAGAGTTTCTGCCAGAAATCTGGTGAGAGGAAGTCGCCGTTGAAATATTTTTTCTTATTTCGTTTTGTTGGGGATGTCTAACCTGGCGTTTGAACCGTGATCTCACGTCTAATAAGTCAACATACTACCTATTAGACTACGGCGACTCGACGGAATACTTCATTTTATTAAAGCATATGGATGGCTTGCAGTCAGCATGTTATTTCAATGACCACCGTGGCTGCTCTTAGCCAATTTATACTAGCCAGTTAAGAGTCATATAGAAGTCGTCGTAGTCTAGTAGGTAGTATGTTGGCTTATTAGACGTAAAGCTCGGGTTCGTATCCCAGGTCATGGGATATGGCCTGGGATGAGATATGGGAAATATGAAAAAAATATTTCTTCGGCGACTTCCTCTCAGCGGATTTCTGGCAAAAACTCTGAGAGTAAATAAACCTGCCATGAAAAAGTTTCTCAAAAATCTATCTTTCGGAGTCGACATTAAACTGTAGGTTCCGCCAGTCACATATAAAATTAACGCACACAACATGAGTGGTGTGAGAAGTTAGGTCGTAATCCTGACTGAAGGGTTGTAATGGCCAATTATGTGTGTATGTATGTAATCAAGAGTCAAAAAGAAGTTTGTAATTCAAAATTCCAAAAAGTTTTATTAAATATGAATCCCGTAGACTGAAAGGCATTACATTGTTCTAATGGATATCAATGAGTGCATAAATATAATTTATTGCGAAATTAAAAAAATCATCTAATGTTGTACATTACAACTGGCAATAGTAGAACACGACTGGTACATGCTTCTCACTTGTAGGTATTTTTTCTTCTTTGTTTAGTATTAAAGTTGTGACAAAAATCTTTTAATTTTTCTTTTTTAGTTTGAATGCACAAACTTCCAAGTAATGAACAAATAAGAAAAGAGTTGTAAAATTATAATGAAATTTATGAATTATAAAATATGTTTACTTTTCGAATTTATGTTTCTTTCTTTCTCCGTTTTCAAGTGAATTATAAAATAAACATGAGAATGCAAAAAAAGAATAAAAGCAGAACAATGGAATAAGAAAATACAGACTTTATGTAGCATTTAAGGTCCCTATACTCTCTCTTATTTAGACATGGTCGTAAATAAAATATGAGATAAAATTAATAAGAACATCAGATACAAACACTAGCGTACAATAGTACGCTACTATAGTTCCAGTTGAATTTCAAAGAAAACTAAATAAATTCCCTTTGCTTTGAACGACTAAAATTTACTACAAAAATTTAATTACGCCTGCATTACATTATCCAGACAACATACATTAAATTTACAAAAAAGTCTTCTTTTCTTCCATTGTTGTTAACGCCTTTTTGTTTTGTATTTTTCCAAAACATGTTTTGTTTTGTTTTCAAGTTTGTAAGTATGTATCCCTCTTTTCTAATCTATCTATGTAAGTGCCTTATGTTTATTTTCATAATTCCACATGCAAGTGAGTATACAGTGGCCGCCAAAAGAAACTGTACATTAAAAAATATGCAGTAATAAAATACCGCTATTTTTATTTATTAAAAATTGAAACAAGAAAACAAAAAAAAATTTACAAAAATTTAAAATATTGTAAAATTTTTTTCGGGCACTCTCCTTAATAGGTAAAAGTTGAGTTTGGTGATTGTTAGAATTTTATCTACGGTGTACATATTCTTTCGACGCTTACTGTATGTGAAAAAATAGTTTTTTTTTGTTTAAAACATGTTGTTTGTTTTCAATGCAATGTTTACAAAGACAAACAACAATAGCAGCAGTATCGTATAATGATAGTGTTTTATTGCACTTAGTGCTGTGTTTTGTGTAGATAAGAACACTCCATATTCATGTCTATCGTAAACATTCGGCTCATGTTTTATGGCAGCAGACACAATCGTAAAACTGATATTAAATGCAAGTATATTTATAATTCTGGAATCTGGACTGTAATGAGTTATTGTGGTTTTAATGAAAAACACTGAAATATCTCCAATCACACAATACTTAGGCACGAAATATTGCTTTTTGCTTTATGTATATACGAAGTCGCCGTGGTCTAGTAGGTAGTGTGTTGGCTTATTAGACGAAAAGCCAGGGTTCGAGCCCCAGGCCAGACATCAAAATAAAAAAAAATAAAAATAAAAAGTATTTCTTCGGCGACTGCCTCTCAGCAGATTTCTGCCGAGAACTCTGTAGTAAATAAAATTGCCATGAACAGTTCCTCAAAAATCTGTCGTTCGCAGTCGACTTTAAACTGTAGGTCCCGCCACTCATGTATAAAATTAACACACACAACATAAGTGGTGTGAGAAACTAGGTCGTAATCCTGACTGAAGGGTTGTAATGACCAATTATGTATGTTTATGTATATACTCGTACATATATTTGCATTTACAATAATACACATTTAGTTCTATATATGAATTTTAAATAAAATTTCCTAATTTACTGACTGGAATTCTTACGACATTTTTCAAGCTTCAAAATATTTCATTGTCGTCCAATAATAGTCCACCGAAAATAGGTGGTACTGACATAGCTGGCAATCTCAGCATTACAGACACAATCAAAGCAAGTTAAAACGCCAAAGCAGAGAGAATGTCGGCGGGATCATTGCATATGCAAATACGGTTATCCACTTGAAATGACTAAATTGTTAACTATCCATCACTTTCATTTTTACTAAATTACTGTGCAAAAATCTTCGACTAAAGTCTATTACGGACAACCATCCAAATTCAACAACAACAATCCAAATTTCTGAAAACATGTTTTTGTCAAATAACAAACATCTGGGCAGTTGACAGAAAGAATTGAGCTGAAAGCCTCATTGACAGAAAGCCTCATCAATTTGGAAATAAAATGGAAATAAAGATTTGAAATATTATTTATAATACCTGGTCATAATGAGTAATGGCAGATATTGAGCTTAAGCCACAGTGGGCATCAATACAAGTTAATGTACAGAAATATAAAAATTTTACTGATCATAACAGTAAAACTTCTTTATTATCAACGAGTTCTTATTATTTTCGGTGTACAAATTCTGTGGTTTATTGGTCATAAATTTTATCACACTATTTACAGCGGCGTATCAGATGTCAATAGTTTATTTTACCATAAAACAAAGTGGTACTCAGATGTTGCAAAGTAGTCAGAGTTGACTAGCTAATACTCATAAATGTGATCAATGATGCGACCAGGCATCGACATGATAGAACACAATGCCTTTTCTGTTAGGAATTGTTTCATTCAAATAATTTCGTTGTAAGTAGTTGAATGCAGATTTGTACCAGCTCCTGTTCAAAATTTGGGGAAAAAACTCTATTAATACAAGCTTGGAAATAAAATTGTTGGTGCAGAATTTCGTTTTGCTGTGGCTGTGCACCATATCTGTCAACCATAGTACTATACTTGACTTCTAAAATAAATGCTCGGAGTTAAAGTAGAGTCAATATGATTGACATGTTCTCAGTTTTAGATGGATCAGCTTTGTATCTATGAAAGCCCTCGAGTATTACTCCGAGTACGATCACAAGTGTTAACCTGTAAAGTGAAAAATACATGGAACTTTTCGAGCTTAAGTATATGATTTTGTAGGTATCATAATGATATGATCAAAAGCCGACATAAGTATCTGTTGCATATTCCCGCCTGTGATATTTTGACATCATAAGGGTAGGGGCTACTTAAACGTTTACCTCCCTTAATAATAAGCGAGCAATAATTAAAAAATTTTGTATTAGTTAGTTATTTATTTATTTATTATTAAAAAATTTTGTATTTGTATTGTATTGTGTGTGTTAATTTTGTACATGAGTGGTGGGATCTACAGTTTAAAGTCGACTCCGGATGACAGATTTTTGACAAACTTTTTCATTGCAATTTTATTTACTCTCAGAGTTTTTGCCTGAAATCTGCTGCGAGGCAGTTGCCGAAGAAATATTTTCTTCATATCGTTTTGTTGGAGATATCTGACGTATGGTTTGAACTGAGGTCTTATATCTACTAAGCCAACACACTAACTACTAGACTACGGCAACTTCCGGCATATTTATCTGCTGTATATTCTCGCCTGTGGTATTTCGGCATTGTCGGTTGGAGTCGACTCTAAACTGTAGGTCCCGATGCTCATGTATAAAATTAACATACACAACATAAGTTGTGTGAGAAGCTAGGTCGTAATCCTGACAGGAGGGACATATGTATGTATGAGTATTTAATTCATGAATAAATCATATTCTAAACTAAGCAAACCTCAACGAAAAATTAAAATATGATGTTGACGAGTATGCTATGGAGTTTGAAAAATAATCGGTTACTGCTCACAGTGCAAAAATATTCTTTCCCTATAAAGCTCCCTTTAGCGTGTAAAGAACGAACTGTTTTTTTTTCAATTAAAATGTAAAAGGAAACAACCATAAAATACATATTGAAACACTAGAAAATTTTGCATATATCACAAGCCATTCCTCTCCTCCCAGCCACCACTAATAAACTGAAAACTTCTCAAAGAAAAATTTTTTAACCTAAACGGAAAGTTAAATTAATAAATTTTCTACTTTTATTTCCAAAAATTTATTATTTTTTTAAAAATATTTTTATTTTATTCTTATTGTAGTTTTCCTATGCTTTCAGAGAAACAAAAATTTTCTTTAATATCGCGATCTAAAAACTTATATTCCTTTAAAATCAAACCTCTTTCTACTCTTTACACGTCTAGTATTGCAAAAAAAATCTTTTCATTGTTGTTTTAAAAGAAATTTACTAAACTTTTTGTATCAATTACTGAAAAATTTGTTGCACATTTCGAAAATTTTTGCTTCTTTTTAGGAAACTTTAAGGAAACAAAAATGGTACAATGAACAGATATTTTTAACTTCGGAAAAACTAAAGAATAGCATATGGCGGCAAGAGTAGCTGATATTTATTAGATACCCTATACTGGAAGTGAAATATTATGATAAACAAATTTTGCTTCATGAGGTTTAGGATTTTATTTGCTTGTTTTAGTTACACTTACAAAGTTTTCCTGTAGAATATTTTAATTCGATAATTTTTCAAGCAAAATAATGATTTTTTATAAACTATAACCTAAAGTCTTTTCTACTTAAAAGGAGATTGTTATGTTTGTATTCCTGTAGAAACTAAATCTTTCATTTAAATATAGAACAACCCATATGCCATGGTATACGATGATAACCTACACATTTGGAATAACAATCGAACAAAGTTCAGAATAGCCTTTTTTCAATTTGTCAAAACAATACTTACAGTATTGCTTGGAAAGACAACATTCAACACTTGCAGCAACACTTGCTGCAACAAAAGTTAAAAAGATTTTTATTAAAATGTTGCCATAGTTTTCCTATCACTTGCATCAATACATTGTCGTCATTATCAATGAAAACTCATTTTCATTTCTTCTGGTGCACATGCTTGCATGTCTGTTCACTCAGTGATGAAAGTGCAAAATATTGAGTATTGGAAAGCATTGGTTTGGCAGAGACTGCTGAATGCAAAGAAGAAGGTTGAAATGAACAAGACGACGTGTAGAGAAATGAGTTGGTGTTCCACTCTAGTGTTAATATAACAGTAGGACTTCAATCCTATGCCCATCTCCTTCATGCTGGCAAGTGCGTTTGCAACAGCAGGTCATATTTTGAAAAGATTTTATTGTTCTATTTCAAGTGCAATGAAAATATCAGAGGTTAAGGCATTACCATCTTAGCCTTCAATTAAAAATATGCTGTGCATGTATAAAAGATAAGAAAATTTTTAAATGAACATGGATTTCTGGTGGGGAATTTCGTATTGCGTCTTCATCATTAATTTTATTTTCTTTCCATGATTTTATTTACCTTCGTTCGAAAATATTCTAATGAAATGTGGGAATACTTGTTGAAAGGAGAATGTCATTCAATTATGAATCAATACGTGATTATTTTAATAGAATTTAATGAATATACTCAACCCTAGGAGCCTAGTGTAAAGGGAATGTGCAGACGGGATGAAGGAAAATGAAATCTGAGTGTAGAAGACTAGTAATTTTCTGATTAATCCAACTATGATGATGAGCGAAATATCTCAATGAGGTTTCTAGTCCTATATTTATAGACAATTTTAAATGTTAAAGTCTGCTTGAATTTTATATGACTATCGCAATAAGGAAACCTGCTGAGGAGAAATGAGGCATCGTCCTGGTGTTGTCAAAGAGTACAAGTCATGTGAGGAACTGAGAAATTCCCGAAGACTGGATATAAGGTGCGATTATAAAAATACCAAAGAAAGACAATACTTCAGATCGTAATAATTTAAGAGAGATTATGCCAGTAACATTAGAACATATATATATACATAATTATTCATTACAACCCTTTAGTCAGGATTACGACCTAGTTTCTCACATTAGTTATGTGGTGTGCGTAATTTTTTTTTTATACAGCAGATTTCTGGCAAAAAATAAAATTGCCATGAAAAGTTTCTCAAAAATCTGTCGTTAGGAGTCGACTTTAAACTGTAGGTCCCGTCACTCATGTATAAAATTAATTCACACAACATAAGTGGTGTGAGAAACTACGTCGTAATCCGGACTGAAGGGTTGTAATGACCAATTACGTACATACGTAATAGGAAAATTTTGCACAGGAAGACATGTGAGTAGTGTGGCTGAAAAACGAATTTCGAATAAAGTTATTGAAGGTCATTTACTTCCTCTCCCTTTCGCTATCTTCTCTATTATCCCCTCTCCTGTAGGACGTATTACAATGGGTCAGCTTGACCTCCGAGTATTGTACTTGTCTCAATGGCAAGTACACGTCCTCTAACCTAAACATAAACCTATTAAAGATCAACTTTGCTCTCTTCTTCATGCATTCGATAAGACTCAAAATAGACTAGTATGAAAGAATTGTATTCTATTTTCGGTCGAATGTACATAGGTGTTATAAATAGTAAGGAAAGAAGATTTCTAGTACCATCTTAAAAAACCTAGTCATTAGAATACCTTTTCGTAGTAGATCTGTTATCTATTTTGCGCACGCTTGTGTATTTAAATTGTATTTGAATTGGAAATGATATCCACTTTTAGCTAATCGCGCTTGGCTCGTTTTTTTAAGCAGTTATTTGGTTTATAAGCACGTTTTTTAATGCGGAGTGACCTTATCCTTTGCGTTAAAGTTTTTTGGATTTTATTTGGTACACAACTGTTGTTACTCCCCAATTAGCCAACTTTGCTACATTCTTAAGTTTGCCGTAGATCTCCAGTATTTTTAAAATTTAAGCCTTTGCAAGAATTCTAATTTTCCCTCCAGACAAGCTGCTATAAAGGCCTTAGTGTCTTCTAGTAGTAACTCAACCTTTGTTCTTCAATATACAAATATGATTTAAATTTCAGGGCTTAGGGTGTTAAATATGAAATCTCTGGCCTTCTACTCTTATTCTGACGTCGTCAAAAGCAATATATGGGTACAAAACAGATGGGGTTCCATCTTCTCCTTCGATATCTTAAAGATCCTATTTTTAAGACATGAAACAAATCTTTGAAAATAAAGAAACTCTGATAATATGCTTGTTATAAGCACGGTTATTAACAAAGTGGAAAATTTGACCCGTCTTGGAAGCTCTAAGCTCTTACTTATATTAATTGTATTACAAGCTTTTCATTTAGAAATGTAAAGTGTGGACTAATTTTGAAATGCATACGATCACAGGATTTAGTTACACTTTCGCTTATGTTGTGGAAGTTTAATTACAGAATCACGCAACAAAATGGTAAAAACTTTGGGTGACAGTAGAAAAATTGTGCTTGAAATAGATTCATTATGATTGCTTTTACTTTGTTTTGAAAACAATTTCAATAAAATTTCACATTTCTACACACGTTATTGCAACCAATTCGTGTACATCGAATAAATATAATTTTAGCATGTAATTTTACCCTGTTTTTGTTCTCCTTCCTTGCTTTTTCCTTTTTTTATGTTTGGGTTACAATAACTGTGGTAATTAGTGAAACGCTTGTTTCCTGCTATTGTTTTACTGTAGTCATTAGGGTGTATTAGTATGGGTAATATTGTGATTTTATTGCGTAATAAAATGACGTGCTTCCTCTGTAATTAGGAACTGTTATTAGCGTCTGTAACATTTCTATACAGACACATACAAATAAATTAAATGTAAATTATTTTGACAATATTTTCAAGTTTCCTTTGACCCTCTCGCATAATTGATGACTGCATATGCATACACACGTCTATAGTTATTCCCAATACACGATTCGCTGAAATGTGTTCAAAATGATACTCTCATCAATATCTCACCGAAACCATTTTGTTTTTAATGTCCTTCACACAATGGTGGGTATTAGCGAATACACACCAACATGTCTGCTTTTAAAACAATACAATATTTGTCTGTATAAAGCCAACACTAAGAGAGTACAATTTTACAATTCAATTTCATATTTCCCTGGCATATAAGTAAGTACTTTGATGTGACTGCTTTTGGGTGTAAAACCATCAGCATTATTTCGAATGTAGTCAGTGGTCAACACATTTCTGTGGTTGTTTAAAACCTATTTTTTTGTTTTTTTTTTTTTTTGTTTGGAAACAGAATTTTATTTCGCTTATTTATTATTGTATACGTTATCAGTTGTTTTTAAACGCTTTCCATATAGAATTTTGGTTTGTGTGGGTTGGTGGTTTGGTGGTGGTCTTTAAACTGTGTTTAATATTTTGCAATAAAGTTTTAAGTCAGTTTTTGTGTGTTTTACAGAAAAATCCATAAAAGTTTTCAGCGCTCTGACCCATGGTAAATTTTTTAATATAGTATTCTTTAAATACAACAATTTGCTTTTTTAGCAAGATTTCCAGGAAGTAAAACAATTTAAGTCAGACCGTTTAAAACGTATTTAATATGCGTTATAATTTTAATTGAAAAAAGCAAAGGAAGGTTAAAATCGGTCGATCAACTACATACTTACATACATAATTGGTGATTACAACCCTTCAGTCGGGATTACGACCTATCTTCTCATACCACTTACGTTGTGTGCGTTAATTTTATACATGAGTGGCGGGACCTACAGTTTAAAGTCGACTCCGAACGACAGATTTTTAAAAAGCTCTTCATGGCAATTTTATTTACTCCAGAGTTTTTGGCAGAAATCTTCTGAGAGGCAGTCGCCGAAGAAATATTTTTGTGTATTTACGTTTTGATGTCTAACCTGGGATCGATAAATTAACCGAGAAAAATCAAGAAGGAAAAACGATTAAGGCCTTTATGAAGTGTTAGTTGAAGCTTGCAAGTTTGCGGATAAAGCTAAGCCATTACTTGCCTTCTAGATCTGCACATTCACAGCAAACATGAATGATTGTCTTTCGTTCTGAAGTATCTGTGGATGTAAGTTTGAAAATCTTAAAGCGTAGGATCTTTAGAAATTTTAGTATTCTGTTCCCAGTATGTCACAAACATACATACATAATTTTCCATAATAGGATTACGACGTACATTCTCACACCACTTATGTTGTATATGTTAATTTTATACATGAATGGCGGCACCTACAGTTTAAAGTCGATTCCGAACGACAGATTATTGAGAAACTTTTCATGGCAAATTTATTTACTCTCAGATAGTTTTTGCCAGAATTAGCCGAAGTAATATTTTTCATATTTTAGTTTTGATGTCTGATTTGGAGTTTGAACCGTTGCCTAATGTCTAATAAGCCAACACACTACCTACTAGACTACGGCGACTTCCTATTAGTTTTCTTTTTCTTTCAACGTAAATTGATTTAAATCTAATACTACTCCTTCTTTTCTCTACTTCACTTCCCACTTTCAGGGATCCAAGACATTGCACTGAGTAACCTGAGTGTTGGTTCGTAGAAAATTAATAAAAAATTGTTTACGAAAAACATATTTTCCATGTAATTTATTTTATAAATCGACAAACCCATTAACATTTAAAACGATTTTAAACGTTATGGCGTAAATTATTGCTAAAGCCACCATAATGTGAAAATAAAAACATATTTTTTTCCTGCCGTGATATTTTTTAAATACAAGTTATTGTCCTGACTGTGTTTTTAAAATTGTTTGTAAAATGTTTGTATTTTTCCTTTCAATTTTTTTTTTGTAAAAGGATAGCAAGACAACACATTTTGCATACAAAGTTCTGTTCGTATATGCCGTATACAACCAAAATATTAATTTGCTGTGGCGTTTCTTTTTTCAATTTGAACTTTAGTTACAGCAGCCACTTTTTTATTTGTATTATATGCTCAGTGGTATAAAACATTGCATGGGTGAATGATAAGCTTATCTTGCTTTGATAAAATCATTTTGTCTTGATGAATTTATTTTGACTTATGTCTGTAGCACTTAGTGATGCTTTATTAGTATTCTTCATTGCCATTTGTTGATTTGATTTTAGTATTTTTTTTGCAAATAATTTTTCTTCACTACTTACTGTGTTTATTATCTTTGCTGAAATCTTTAATACGTGTTAACGAACGCCAAATGTAAATTCCAATAATTTAAATTGTCATTCAGTGTACGAAAATCGTACAGTTGAACCATTAAAAAAATGTTAACATATTTCTAGTCAAAACTGTAGTCATGCAAATCTTGTTTACGGTTCTACGCTTTTGCAATTGTATCAAAAAAAAATTTTTTTAAAGGGCATATTTGTGTTTACAAACCGTACATATACAAGCTCTGTTTTGCTTTGTATCCCTTTTTTTCTATTCACTATTCATTCAACCATTCAGCTTTTCAATACTCTTGGTGTGTCTAAGCAAAAGGAAAATCTTTTGTGCAACAAGAATTCTATTCAAATTTCTTAAAAAAAAAAATTTAAAAAAACTATAAGTAAACGAGTGTATAAAAAAGGATTTTTTATCAACTAAGATTAATGGTTTGCAAAATGTTGTAAAAATAAGTTTGAATCATATTTTCACTTTGTTCACATTGAGGCAAGTACAATACTCGGAGGTCAAGCTGACCCATTGTAATACGTGTTAAAGGAGAGGGGTTAATAGAGGGGATAGGGAAAAGGAGAGGAAATAAATAATCTTTAATAGCTTTATTCGAAATTCGTTTTTCAGCCACACTACGCGCATTTCTTCCTGTGCAAAATTTTCCTATTACTAACCTACGTAATTGGTCATTATAACCCTTCAGGGATTCAACACATCGCACTGAGTAACTTGAGTGTTGGTTCGCAGAAAATTAATAAAAAAAAATGTTTACGAAAAACATATTTTCCATGGAGTTTATTTAATAAAACGACAAACCCATTAATATTTAAAACGATTTTAAACGTTATGGCGTAAAATATCGATAAAGACACCATAATGTGAAAATAAAAACATATTTTTTTCCTGCCGTGATATATTTTAAATACAAGTTATTGTCCTGACTGTGTTTTTAAAATTTTTCGTAAAATGTTTGTATTTTTCCATTCAATTTTTTTTGTGAAAGGATAGCAAGACAATACATTTTGCATACAAAGTTCTGTTCGTATATGCCGTATACAACCAAAATATTCATTTGCTGTGGCGTTTCTTTTTTCAATTTGAACTTTAGTTACAGCAACCACTTTTTTACTTGTATTATATGCTCAGTGGTATAAAACATTGCACGGGTGAATGATAAGCTTATCTTGCTTGGATAAAATCACCTTGTCTTTATGAATTTATTTTGACTTATGTCTGTAGCAGTTAGTAATGCCTTATTAGTATTCTTCATTGCCATTTGTTGATTTGATTTTAGTATTTTTTTTTTGCAAATAATTTTTCTTCACTATATGCTTTGTTTATTATCTTTGCTGAAATCTTTAATACGGGTTAACGAACGCAAGATCTAAGTTCCAATAATTTAAACCAAATTGTTTAACCATTTACAAAAAGTGTTACTGTATTTGTAGCCACAACTGTAGCCATGCAAATCTTGTTTACGGTTCTACGCTTTTTGTGTTTACAAACCGTGCATATACAAGCTCTGTTTTGCTTTGTATCCCTTTTTTTGTAGCACCAACAGCTATTCATTCAACCATTCAGCTTTTCAATACTCTTGGTATGTCTAATAAAAGGAAAATCTTTTGTGCAACAAGAATTCTATTCAAATTTTCTAAAAAAAAAAAAATTTAAAAGAGAACTATAAGTAAACGAGTGTGTAAAAAATTATTTTTTATTAACTAAGATTAATGGTTTGCAAAATGTTGTAAAATTAAGTTTGAATCATATTTTCACTTTGTTTCTTTTTTATTTTTTATTTAAAATTTTATTTCACTTTTTAACAACTCAAAGCATAAGCATTAGTACTCAGAGCGTATACGTAATATTCCTCTTGTATTATTTATTACTCATACGTCTTAAATTTAGTGCTCTTGTGAAAGTTATGTGAATTAATTTATGCTAGTACTTTAACGTATGAGTGATTGAGACAGTGTACCAACAAAAAACAAAACAAAAAAAAAAAAAAAAAAGTCATCTCTGTTACAGAGTCTTAACGTGGATGAAATGTTTTTCAAACTGAATAGTGAAAATAAAAGGTATTTTTACAGGCACTTGAAATTGGCTTTCAAATACGAATATTCAAATGTGCGATACATATATAGCAGTGATTCTTCTAGTTCTATAGTTGTGCAATTCTTGGATCCTTTTCTCTGCTTTCACAAAAAAACAGAAAAAAAACAGTCCTCCTTTTATTTTAAACTGTTTAAGGAACCAGTGCGACGTGAGGACCTTCATTTCTTGAAACATAGATTGAAAAATTTGCTGAAAAGAAGACTTAAATACATGACAAACTTATTGTTTACAAAGGACTTATGAACCAAAAATCTGGTTTTATACGAGGAACAGTTACGTTCAATCATACAAAGAAAGATGAAGAGAATCTAAATTTTTCTAAGCTTATACAGGCTATATGGTTATCTATATTATCAACATCGCCAGTAAATTTGTTTTGTGATTAAGAGAACAAGGAATATGGCAAAAATTTGGGTTGAAGTTGGACAGATCCCGTGTTACACAATATACTTCCAGGATACCACTGATTACAGTATTCGATAAGCTAGTCGATGTACTAGACGGACACAGTAATTTATTGAAGTTGTGGCTCCCTTTTACGGTTACGGTTTTCTGAATAAATTGGGCAGCTAAACTACTCCATTTCCTATCAGAATAGGATTGGATGTGGATTTTACATACAGTCGTACTTGAATAATGTTATCTTTATTATTCCATCTTGTTTTTGCAAAGTGTATCTCAATTGTAGCCAACTGAATATTTAAGTTTTCAATAAAACGAAATGATCGGCTAGTGAGCTGATTTGGTGATATCTACATTTACATACACATACATACATAATTGGGCATTACAACCCTTCAGTTATGATTACGACCTAGCTTCTCACACCACTTATGTTGTGTGTGTTAATTTTATACATGAGTGGTCGGGTAAAGTCGACTCCGAAAGACAGATTTCTGAGAAACATTTCATAGCAATTTTTCCTAAAAATCTACTGAGAGGAAGTCGCCGAAGAAATATTTTTTCATATTTTCGTTTTGATGTCTGGCCTGGGGTTTGAACAGTGGCCTTACGTCTAATAAGCCAACACACTACCTACCAGACTACGGCGACTTCTACTACATAAATTTAAATTTCTACTGTAAATTTCTTACATAAATAATAGAAGTAGACTTAGAATATGGTCACCGTTTTGTAGTCTAGATCGGAGCAGAGGACAATGCAAATATTTAACAGATTGTCTAGGGTTTTCTGGCAATCATATATGCAAGAATTTATTTTTTATTTATTGGATGAAATGTAAAGGACAGGAGAGTATAAGAAGAAAATCATTGTTATGTGAACCATTCCAACAAAAATTTTTAGAAGGAATTTTTTTGATTGTATTTAAATTTCATTCTTTTTTAATTCTATAGTTGCTTGCAGAATTCTAGGGCTGCTACACAGCATCAATAGGTGTACTGTTGCAGCTCCAGTGTAACAGTCTAGCCATCTGTTGTTGCCTATAGACAACGCCTTGTGTAGAAATATATTGGATTGTTGCTTTGCATTCCAATTATTAAACGAGTAGTTATTTATGAAAATTTATAATTCTATGAATAATTTATACGAAAACTTTATAATTTATTCATAGACAAACAGTAGACAATTTTGTTATAGTTTTTATATATTATAGTATTGTCACAGACAATAACTTTTTAGACATGATAATAACTGAATACATAAAATTATACTCTGTCCTCTAGTATATAATGAAAGCTTAAGGCTTACAGTGATGGGCATTTGTGGAAACAGACTTGCTTATATGAAAAATAATCGAAATATTGAAAATCTTTGAAATAATACATGAAATGTGTTTCATGAATTTAGTTAATATCTTGTAGTCACCGTAGTCCAGTGTGTATGAGGGCTAATTAGACCTGACGCCACGTTTCAAACCTCAGATCAGACATCTCCGACAAAACGGAAAAATATTTCTTCTGCGAGTTCCTCTCTGCAGATTTCTGACAAAAACTCTGAAAGTAAATAAAATTGGCATGCAAAGTTTTTGTTTTCAAAAATATGTCTTCCGAAGTTGACTTAAAACTGTAGTTCCTGCCACTCATGCATGAGAATTAACACACACAACATAAGTGGTGTAAGAAACTAGGTCGAGACCTTAGCTCAGATTGAATAGAAACGATGGAACAGTGCATGCCATTGACGAGATGTTGGAAGCAGAAGATCCAAATCTTTTATGAATGACACTTTGCCAGACATTACGCATCTAAGACTCGTGGAAAAGCAAAGTGTTTCTTCAACATATTTAAAAGTTTCTAAGTTGCTATAAAATCGGCAACTGAACCTGTTACTTCTAGTAAAACTTTATACTAGCGGTGCAACCATGTCATTAACCATGTGATTTAAAAGTTTAAATTTTAGTGTGAAGTACAATAATTGTGGTTAGAAATGGAATATTAGTTCATTCAAATGACTGCCGCGGTTGGCCTCACAGTACCTCATTCGATCGGACCAATTTTCATGCAATTTTTCTAGTATATGGGGTCGTATCTCGGCAATGGCATCATGAGTGTTGTGCTCAATTGTCTCTAGTTTGTTGACGTAACACTTTTCTTTGACGGCGCCCTATAGAAAATAGTCCAACGGTGTGAAATAGCAACTTCTTGACAGCCAACTGATATCACCATTTCGTCTAATTAAACGGCCATCAAACGTTTAACGTAATAAATCGATTGTGGCTTGGGTTGCACCATCCTGTTGAAGTATTGTTAGACTTGAAGTAATAGATGACCCTTTAATCTGCAGTACTGACTTAAAAACATAAAAATTAATTCTCGCACTGTATATTGCTTTCACCGCTTTTGTTTCGGCATCATTTACAATGTGCCTGTCAAACTAATAAAAGTTTGCCATTGAAAATATTGAATAATAAAAATACATTTTCCAGAAATAACACAATATTCTGGAAAAACTTCAGGCATTAAAGTTGTACTCAATAAATTTTATTCTTAATTCTTAAAGCTTGTTCTTGTTAACTTTTGAAAAACTTTACGGTAATATTTGTTTATGACCAAATAAACAAATTTCGTAATTTATTCGATTGGTAGTACAACCATTGAGGCTTTAATGAAAGTTTTCTTCTGCCATTTATAAATTAATTTATATTCATTACACCATTTTCTTATTAAATTATTAAAGTTGAATGAATAAATTCATGTTTTAAATCAGAAAAACCTCTCCTTTATAATTGAAAATACGAGTTTACAATAAGAATATTCATGGTTTTTAATAGTTTTTCCTCTTCTTTACATTTATAACGCCCTCTGTCAGTAATTTTTTCCTTTTAATCAGTTTTTTTGTGGGATTTCTTATTTATGTTCAGAATGTTGTTCTTTTGCTGTTTGTTTGCAAAACTTTATTGGTTAAAGAAATACAACAAAAAGAATAAATAAATAACTGAAAATACTACAGCGTGTACAGTGAGCATCTAAAGAAACTGTACATTAAAAAAAATATACATTAATATATTACCGTTATTTTTATTTTAAAATTGTTTCATTATCAGTTTTTAAAATTTAAACAAAAACAAAAAAAAAATTGCAAAAAATTTAGTAAAAGTTGAGTTTGGTGATTTTTTGAATTTTATCCATAGTGTACAGTTTCTTTTGATGCTCACTGCATATACATATGTGAGAAAAACTGAAAGAAATGAAAGAATTTAAAGGGAAAACATTTTTTATGCCGACCCATATTTTTTCCAATAAGTAAAAAATTCTAGGGAATTAAATTCTATACAATATAATTCAATTCTATACAATATAATTCATGAACACTTCATAGAGTCTATAATGATTGTGTAAATTTTAAAAGTATGTAACTCAAATAAAAAAATTCTTATGAAACTAGTCCAACCATATGTCTCAATATAATAAGTGTAGAACAATAAACAATTAATCAAATGCTTTACACTCAATAGGGGTTAAACAAAATTTAATCGCTATTATCTGCTATTTGAATTATATTTACTATGTTGTGAGGGAACGAATGCAAGCAAGCAAATTGGCAATGCCATTTGGAACCTTTTACTTTTGTAATGTGATCAATTGAATGCTTTTTGATTGGTCCTTAAATACGTGATACAGTTACTAAACTATGGATCTCTTAAATATTTATAATAAGTTTTCTCACTAGCCAAATCTAGACTGAAACACTGAGAGTCTGATATACTGGTAAATATTCAGTCAGAAAACATTTCATCTACGATAACATTTTTATAAATTTTTTAAGGTTTTATTTGGTCTCAGAATAGGAGATAGAACCGTTTAGATATTTATGGAGCAGACGGAGTTAACATATATACGCCGACGACTTATTTTACAGTCTTTGGTCAGAAACCTGACAAAAATAACAACAACAAACTTATGTATATTAAAAACTATTTTAAAAGGATCACAAATAAAGGATAACACAGCCCTGCAAATTTGGACTTTTATTGTGCTAATAAGATGGCTCCAGGTGTTTCCGAAGGCATTTTGAGCGCTAAACACGAATCTGGGTTTTCGGCCATTTTTGAAAAATTGTAGAGCTAAACACTGCTAGAACGCTATTGAGCCATGTTATTTGCAAAACCCATGCTTATGCAGTTCATACAATTTCGTATTTAGTCTACCGATGATCGCATCTTTAAAAGATTTCACCATGTAAATGAGTAGTATGTTTATGGGGTTTCGCGATCAAAAACTCCATACAAATTTAGGAGCATGCATATCTGTAAAAGAGTAAGAACATTGCAGAATTGTTAAATGAATTGTGTGCGATCGGTCTTTAGGTTTGTAACATGTATTATGAAAAGGTAATGCTTTTTAATGTGTATGTGTGTGTGTGTTTTAAAATTTGTGAGAATGCATATCTGGAAAAGAATTAAATCATTTTTATTTCCAATTTTTCCCTACAAATTTGGGATCATACCTGCTTTTTGTTGGTCCTTTCATTTGTATTGCTTTTCAAACGAATGGTTGGACGGACAGAATGAGTGTGTGCACGTTTCCTCATCTACATCCCAGAGTACAAGTAGACTGTAATGTGAAAATATAGACGTATGTACGAATGTTTGGACGGACAGAATGAGTGTGTGCGTAACATGTAATGTGTATGATCGTTTTTTTTTAATAGTAAATTCTTGGCACGTATTGCTCATGATCACAGGTAGAAGAAATAGAAATATAAACTAATAAGAAAGGGTAGGTTGGTTGTGCGGTTTTTTTTAAATTTGATGAGAAAGAAATGTATAGTTGTGCCTGTGCGTTTTTTTTCACGTATAAGTATAAGTAATATCTGTTTTCACTAATTGAATTTACTGATTGATCTACAACACCCCAGAGTATTAATAGACTTGTTTTTAAGGATTTAGAATTTTTTAGTTTTACTGTTTTAAATAAATGAAATTATAGAATAAAGGGATTAATTAAAACAAATTAGTTTTTTATTTTTTGAAAATTTTATTACATATTTCTTTTTTTCAGATTTTTACAGATTCGAATTTAAAAATACGTTTATACAGATTAAATAACTTAAGTGTTAACAAATATTGTGTATAGAATGTTTGACATCGACAAATGTTGAAAGATTGTGAATAAGTATTTTCACAATAATACAAACGTATGACATATTAATAAATAAAAATGGATTACTTATTTTACTAATGTTACATATTCTTAGTTCATTTATAAGTTTCATAAATAAATCTATATGTTTTATTAATAGTTCTTCCAATTCAGCTGATGTTACCATTTTTGTTCCCCTTCTTTAAAAATTTAATAGTAGGTTGTGTTAGTGCGGGACGATGTACTCTGAATTATTTCATTTTAATTTATATTTATTGAATAAAAATTTTAAACACAAGTGCCCACAATTAAATGTATTAAATTTTTGTTTTCGTTCATAATTATATTCAATAGGAAATTTTAAGTAGTTGACAATCTCAAGTGGTGGTTGTAAGTTTCCAAAGCTATCAAAGTATTCCTTATAGTTGTGGTTTTTATAATATGCTACCCAATGTGTTCCCATACCATTTGAATCATCTAAATTAACAATGCCGCATTCTTGTTTGAATGGTTTTTCAGGTAAAGAATCACGCATGAAAACACCCCTAAAATGTTTGAGATGTCTTCCATATTTATTCAAATCCAAATCTGTTAATGAGCGATTGGGAAGGTTATCTAATAGTTTTTTGGAGCTGGACTATAGTAGAGACCATATCCAGTTTTATATGGTTTGAGGTACAACCCTTTACCCATTGCAATTGATTCCATATATCTATTATGACGGTTAGCTTCAGCCAATCGTTCTTTTCCATTTTTGATAGCATTTACTGCTTTGACAATAGCGGATCCTCCACTTGCCAAACCACCAAGCGCTGACAATGCTGTTAGTACGGGAATAAGTGGAAGAAATCCTCCAATTTTCGGTACAGGTATAACTCTGGGTATTATAATGTCTGCTCGCTTTTTCCCTTTAAAATTTGAATGAATAGCCTTTTGAGCTATTTTAACAGCATCATTTATATCAAGGGGTTTCTGTTTTTTCAATTGTTTTAAAGTTTTTCTCACAGTAGCTGTGAATAATTTCTTATTACACTTATTCATTTTTCCTTTTCTTTTCTTATGTCTCTGCTCCTTCAAACGTAATCCAAATTTCACTTTAGCTTTCATAGCGTTTGTCACAAACCACGCGTTAGCACATTCTTTAATATCACTATTTTTAGATTTAACTCGTTGCCAGGCTTTTTCAGCTAATATTTGATCTGCTTGATGTCTTGTGTCTATATCTTTTGATTGTCAATATGCAATATCGTGCTCTCTACAAGCTGCGTCTAATAAATTTATACCCTTATCTCCTCTTGCTAAACGTTTTTCAAGTTTTGTACCAGGTCCACAAAACTGATAACCAGGTAGATGTAATTCAACAGGTACTTTATTTATTAAGTTGTTTACAAATCCTCTTCTCATCTTACACTGGCTGAGGTTTTTGTTTTGACCCTAGATTATAACAATTTTTTTTTTCGTTACTTTTATATCTCTTCGCAAAAATAGCTGAAATCAAGACGATCTCCTATATATACAGCAATTTATATGATTTCAGTATGTTAATTTTTTGATATTGATTTTGATCTGCTTTGTATCTGATCACGATCTACTTTACATCTGATCACGATCTGCTTTGTATCTGCTCACGATCTACTTTATATCTGATAACGATCTACTTTTTTGGTTTTTGGTTTTGTCTATTTTATTTTAATTTTTTTTTTTTTATTATTATTTTTTTTTTTTTGACATTGTCATGTTTTAGGTAAACATGTTCTACCTCAAGGTTTAAATTGTTTATTTGATCAGCTAGATCATCATATATTTGTGTTATATATTTTTCGATTACAATATTTCTGTTTTTATGGTTATATTTATTAAAACTTTCTCCAAATTTATTAATATAAGACATCTCTTTCACTCTTCTAATAAATTATGTTAGATTCTTTAAGTTCTTCGATAATAGAGATTATTTCGTTTTGATGATTGTTGTGGCCAGCACCTTCCGATGAGAGAAGTAAACGTAGTCTGTCAACTAATTCATTAGGATCATCCCAATGTATGTAATTTGATTTCAGATTATTTTGTAATTTTAGCATTAAACCACTGCCTTTTGTTAAAATGTTTGTTGTTGTTTCGAATAAATGTTTAATTATTCGTATATATTTGAAGGCTCGTGTTCCTTTCACTTGTTCATTAGGTTCATAGCGACGTTTATGTGCATTGGTATGAATTAAAATCTCTTTATATTTTTTCAAATCATTTTTAGAATAATGGAGAGGTTTTTTATGAAATACTAGTTCAAATAATCCAGGCGTCATTTTCAATTTCATATTCCCTATCTGCATAGTATTATCTCTATTAAATATTAATTTTTCCTTATCATTCCATATCTCCAACTACCGTCTACATCTTGATTAAAACCATAAATTTTATCCAATTGCTTATTATTAATAAGTGTTTGTATATTTTCAAATAATGGAGAGCTTTTCGTCAGCTTTAAACATTGTTTTCTTTCCAAGTTCTTGATACATGTACTTGATACAGGTCTATTATGGTCATAGTTTTTTTCACCATCATTATCATCAGTTGAAATATTTTCATACTGAAAATCGTTATTATCACCGTTTACATCATCGTAATCATCGTCATCATCAATAGTGTTGTCTATATCCTTATGCTTATCTTCAAGTTTTCCGATGATTTCATTATCAGCATTTACGTCATAATAATCGTCATCATCATCAATAGTGTTGTCTGTATCCTTATACTTATCTTCGAGTTTTCCAATGATTTCATTATCACCATTTACGTCATAATAATCTTCCTCATCATCTATAGTGTTGTCTACATCCTTATGCTTATGTTCAAGTTTTGGGATGTTTTCATTATCATCATTTACACCATCATAATCATCGTCATCATTAATAGTGTTGTCTATATCCTTATATTTATCTTTAAGTTTTCTAATGATTTTTTTAAGTGGTTTTGTTATTGGTTGAAAGGTATCTTCTAATAAATTAACTCTATCTATTTGATTCAGTTTAATATTTTTTAACTTTTTCTTTAGAACAGCCCTTGTCTTTACAAGATCTTCCAACACTTTATTATGGTAATTTTTAGACATTATAATAATTTTTTTATTGAATTTGATCTGGTTATGATCTGCTCGCTATCTGATTATGATCTGCTTTGTATCTGATTACGATCTGCTTTATATCTGATCACGAACTGCTTGCTATCTGGTCACGATCTGATTTATACCTGATCACGATCTGCTTGATGGCTTGTGTCTATATCCATTGATTTTGAGTACGCTATATCGTGCTTTCTACAATCTGCATCCAATAAATTATTCCTTTATTTCCTTTATTCTTGCTATTCGTTTTGAAGTTTTGTATCAGGTCCACAAAACTGATAACCAGGTGGATGTAATTCAACATATAATTTGTTTATTAAGTTGTCTACAAATCTTTTTCCAATCTTACACTGATTAGGTGTTTTTCTTTTGACTGTAGTTTATAACCATTTTTTTCATTACTTTCATACCTCTTCGCGTGAAACACTACACCAGCTATACTAGCAAGCTATACCAGCTATACCAGCTATACTAGCAAGCTGTACTAGCTATACTAGCAAGCTATACAATCTGTACTAGCTATATTAGCAAGCTGTACTAACTATACTAGCAAGCTGTACCAGCTATAGCAGCTACATCAGCTATACCAGCTATAGCTGCTGTACCAGCTATATCAGCTATACCTGCTATACCAGCTATACCAACTATACCAGCTGTACCAGCTATATCAGCTGTACCAGCTATAGCAGCTATACCTGCTATACCAGCTATACCAACTATACCAGCTGTACCAGCTATAGCAGCTACATCAGCTATACCAGCTGTACCAGCTATATCAGCTATACCTGCTATACCAGCTATACCAACTATACCAGCTATACCTGCTATACCAGCTATACCAACTATACCAGCTATATCAGCTATACCTGCTATACCTGCTATACCAGCTATACCTGCTATACCAACTATACCAGCTATACCAGCTGTACCTGCTATATCAGCTATACCAGCTGTACCAGCTATATCAGCTATACCTGCTATAGTAGTAGCGATAGCAAGCTGTACCAGCTATAGCAGGTATAGCTGATATAGCAGGAAAAATTAATATTTAATAGAGATAATACTATGCAGATAGGGAATATGAAATTGAAAATGACGCCTGGATTATTTGAACTAGTATTTCATAAAAAACCTCTCCATTATTCTAAAAATGATTTGAAAAAATATAAAGAGATTTTAATTCATACCAATGCACATAAACGTCGCTATGAACCTAATGAACAAGTGAAAGGAACACGAGCCTTCAAATACATACGAATAATTAAACATTTATTCGAAACAACAACAAACATTTTAACAAAAGGCAGTGGTTTAATGCTAAAATTACAAAATAATCTGAAATCAAATTACATACATTGGGATGATCCTAATGAATTAGTTGACAGACTACGTTTACTTCTCTCATCGGAAGATGCTGGCCACAACAATCATCAAAACGAAATAATCTCTATTATCGAAGAAGTTAAAGAATCTAACATAATTTATTAGAAGAGTGAAAGAGATGTCTTATATTAATAAATTTGGAGAAAGTTTTAATAAATATAACCATAAAAACAAAAATATTGTAATCGAAAAATATATAACACAAATATATGATGATCTAGCTGATCAAATAAACAATTAAACCTTGAGGTAAAACATGTTGACCTAAAACATGACAATGTCAAAAAAAAAAATAATAATAAAAAAAAAAAAAATTAAAATAAAATAGACAAAACCAAAAACCAAAAAAGTAGATCGTTATCAGATATAAAGTAGATCGTGAGCAGATACAAAGCAGATCGTGATCAGATGTAAAGTAGATCGTGATCAGATACAAAGCAGATCAAAATCAATATCAAAAAATTAACATACTGAAATCATATAAATTGCTGTATATATAGGAGATCGTCTTGATTTCAGCTATTTTTGCGAAGAGATATAAAAGTAACGAAAAAAAAAATTGTTATAATCTAGGGTCAAAACAAAAACCTCAGCCAGTGTAAGATGAGAAGAGGATTTGTAAACAACTTAATAAATAAAGTACCTGTTGAATTACATCTACCTGGTTATCAGTTTTGTGGACCTGGTACAAAACTTGAAAAACGTTTAGCAAGAGGAGATAAGGGTATAAATTTATTAGACGCAGCTTGTAGAGAGCACGATATTGCATATTCACAATCAAAAGATATAGACACAAGACATCAAGCAGATCAAATATTAGCTGAAAAAGCCTGGCAACGAGTTAAATCTAAAGATAGTGATATTAAAGAACGTGCTAACGCGTGGTTTGTGACAAACGCTATGAAAGCTAAAGTGAAATTTGGATTAGGTTTGAAGGAGCAGAGACATAAGAAAAGAAAAGGAAAAATGAATAAGTGTAATAAGAAATTATTCACAGCTACTGTGAGAAAAACTTTAAAACAATTGAAAGAACAGAAACCCCTTGATATAAATGATGCTGTTAAAATAGCTCAAAACGCTATTCATTCAAATTTTAAAGGGAAAAAGCGAGCAGACATTATAATACCGAGAGTTATACCTGTACCGAAAATTGGAGGATTTCTTCCACTTATTCCCGTACTAACAGCATTGTCGGCGCTTGGTGGTTTGGCAAGTGGAGGATCCGCTATTGTCAAAGCAGTAAATGCTATCAAAAATGGAAAAGAACAATTGGCTGAAGCTAACCGTCATAATAGATATATGGAATCAATTGCAATGGGTAAAGGGTTGTACCTCAAACCATATAAAACTGGATATGGTCTCTACTATAGTCCAGCTCCAAAAAACTATTAGATAACCTTCCCAATCGCCCATTAACAGATTTGGATTTGAATAAATATGGAAGACATCTCTAACATTTTAGGGGTGTTTTCATGCGTGATTCTTTACCTGAAAAACCATTCAAACAAGAATGCGGCATTGTTAATTTAGATGATTCAAATGGTATGGGAACACATTGGGTAGCATATTATAAAAACCACAACTATAAGGAATACTTTGATAGCTTTGGAAACTTACAACCACCACTTGAGATTGTCAACTACTTAAAATTTCCTATTGAATATAATTATGAACGAAAACAAAAATTTAATACATTTAATTGTGGGCACTTGTGTTTAAAATTTTTATTCAATAAATATAAATTAAAATGAAATAATTCAGAGTACATCGTCCCGCACTAACACAACCTACTATTAAATTTTTAAAGAAGGGGAACAAAAATGGTAACATCAGCTGAATTGGAAGAACTATTAATAAAACATATAGATTTATTTATGAAACTTATAAATGAACTAAGAATATGTAACATTAGTAAAATAAGTAATCCATTTTTATTTATTAATATGTCATACGTTTGTATTATTGTGAAAATACTTATTCACAATCTTTCAACATTTGTCGATGTCAAACATTCTATACACAATATTTGTTAACACTTAAGTTATTTAATCTGTATAAACGTATTTTTAAATTCGAATCTGTAAAAATCTGAAAAAAAGAAATATGTAATAAAATTTTCAAAAAATAAAAAACTAATTTGTTTTAATTAATCCCTTTATTCTATAATTTCATTTATTTAAAACAGTAAAACTAAAAAATTCTAAATCCTTAAAAACAAGTCTATTTATACTCTGGGGTGTTGTAGATCAATCAGTAAATTCAATTAGTGAAAACAGATATTACTTATACTTATACGTGAAAAAAAACGCACAGGCACAACTATACATTTCTTTCTCATCAAATTAAAAATAACCGCACAACCAACCTACCCTTTCTTATTAGTTTATATTTCTATTTCTTCTACCTGTGATCATGAGCAATACGTGCCAAGAATTTACTATTAAAAAAAAACGATCATACACATTACATGTTACGCACACACTCATTCTGTCCGTCCAAACATTCGTACATACGTCTATATTTTCACATTACAGTCTACTTGTACTCTGGGATGTAGATGAGGAAACGTGCACACACTCATTCTGTCCGTCCAACCATTCGTTTGAAAAGCAATACAAATGAAAGGACCAACAAAAAGCAGGTATGATCCCAAATTTGTAGGGAAAAATTGGAAATAAAAATGATTTAATTCTTTTCCAGATATGCATTCTCACAAATTTTAAAACACACACACACATACACGTTAAAAGCATTACCTTTTCATAATACATGTTACAAACCTAAAGACCGATCGCACACAATTCATTTAACAATTCTGCAATGTTCTTACTCTTTTACAGATATGCATGCTCCTAAATTTGTATGGAGTTTTTGATCGCGAAACCCCATAAACATACTACTTAAATGGAAGTGCTTATGTTTAGTGAGTGAAATTAGTTGGTAAGTGAAACGTATATGAAAGTAGGTGATGAAGCTGACGGCAACGCAGAAGAGATTTAATGGAAATGGGGATTTTTGAATATTTTGAGTTTTTGAACCAATTACTTAACATTCTTATTTAGACATTACAACCAGTGGTGTTATGCTAATTTTTTTTTACCGGAACGCGTTCCGGATTTCGGTTCACGGTTTGGAAAACAAGCCGGTTCGTTCCGGTTTTTGTTCCGGTTCCGGTTCGGGTTCGGTTCAAACCCTTGTTTATAAAAATACATATAAAAATTCGTCAAAATTAGAAAAAAAAATCAGCAATTCTTTTTAATTTTTTTTTTCAAAACGTCAGCCAATTCTCGTTATCAGAAATCATCTTTAGTTTTGGAACGCGTTCCTGTCCAAAAAGGAAGTACCGGAACGACGTTCCGGAGCGTTCCGTCTCGACAACACCACTGATTACAACTCTTTAGTCAGAATTACGACCTAGCTTTTCACACCACTTATGTTGTGGGTGTTAATTTAATACATGAGTGGTGAAACCTGTTGATCCAGACATTGCGGGCTAGAAAAAAAAAATAAAAACTGTGTTGGGAAAATTAATCAGTACTCTAAAGAAAGAAAAATAGACAAATCTCTTTGCATTTAAGGAAGTTAATGGGTTACATAAATTGCACAATTATAGCGATTAAATGTGTAGTGAATTCAGTGAAATCTGTACCTTATAAGCTGAAAAAAGAAACAAGAGTAGCGCTAAATATTCACACTAGTTGGTAGTTTGTTGGCTTATTAGACTTGAGGAGTTGGTTCAAACCCCAGGTCAGACATCAAAACGAAAATATGAAAAAATATTTCTTCGGCGACTTCCTCTCAGCAGATTTCTGTCAAAAACTCTGAGAGTAAATAAAATTGCCATGAAAAGTTTCTCAAAAATCTGTCGTTCGGAATCGACTTTAAACTGTAGGTCCCACCACACATGTAGAAAATTAACACACACAACAAGCGTGGTGTGAGAAGCTAGGTCGTAATCCTGACTAAAGAGTTGTAGTGACCAATTATGAATTGAAACGATATATACGATATCTGATAATAAGGTTTGAGCTTCGAGAATGATATTCATTTTACTTGATAAAAGAACAAGAAACTTGTGAATGGCCTGTCGCAATTGATATTAAAGATTTATGACGCCCTTCATCTACTTTATCGTAACATATCTATAGAAGTAGCCAGTATTTTAACAGGCATTATTCCCATATGAATTGCTATAAAAAATATAACATACATATGTATGTCTAGAACGATCTATGGTTGCTGATGAAAATGAAAACCCTTTTAGAAAAACCAAAAAAAAAAAAAATAATCTGTTGTAGTAATCTAAAACCAATCCCTGGTATTATTATTTTCATGAATAGCAGTCTTACTACTGCGATCATATGATCAGCGTAGACAAATCCCTGCCTAGCACTTCATATGCAGCCTGGACTTTCTTCCTGAGATGCATTAATATATCTCAGGTACCAAGAATGTGTTCCTATGATTCATTCTCGTTGTCGTGTTTTAACCAACCCCCTTTCAAAGTCAACAGTGTAGTGTCCGAAGACCGGTTAAAAAACTCAAGTTATTCTTAGATAGTCTGATGCATGACTCAGATTTTCTCTGACTGTAGTTTCCCAACAAAAGTTTCTTTTGCCTTAAGCACACTTGGTTGAAGAATACTCTTTGCTTCTCTTTATAATTCCGGGTACAGGTCGATGAATAAATTGAAATTTTGGAGAGGACAACAACTTACAACGTACAACTAATTTCGGGTGGTTATAGTAGCTATCTATTGTACATATTTTAAGCTTACAGGTGACTGAGCTTAAGCAGCAAAACTCTTCATGGTAGTAATAATAGTAATACAGGATAGTTAATTGTTTAGGGAAGCGTAATGGAAGAACAGCCAGGGTTATAACCATCGAATGAAGGAATAACTTACAGCACTCTCGCCAAGATTTCTGGCAAAATTTTGAGTTTAAAATAAAATTGCCATGAAAAGTTTCTCAAAAAATCAATCGTTCGCTATCGACTTTAAACTGTTGGTCCCACCACTCGCGTATAAACTTAACACACACAGCACACTGGTGTGAAAAAATAGGTCGCACTCCTGACTGAAAGGTTGAAATGATCAATTATGTATGCCCAATAGCAGTATGCGAAGATTTTGACTTCTTAAACTCACGGAACTTAAGGGCCGTCTACTAGTGACCAGGTTGCACTATAAAATGGTTAAGTAAAACAAATTTACCTTGGATTCAATTTTGGATTTTCGATTTAAGAAATCTAAACACTCTCAAAGATTAGATGCACTGCGACGACTTGTACGCCTTTGCATAAAATATAAAAAATTTCTTTAGAATTTTCATTGTGATAAATTCCCCAAATTGTGTTTTCATAATGTTCTTCTGTTAATGTTTATCTATATTTGGAATAAAATAAACTCAAAAAAATAATTTCTTTTTCTTTAAATAAATTTATTTATTTATTTATTTATTTATTTATTTCTTTTTAAATACCTGAGATAAGTAAGTAGGGACGTGCTACGTACCTGTAAAAGAAGTAAAATGAGAGTTAATAAGACTTCTATGAATTGATATAAAGAACTGCTAGAAACTTATAAATTAGTACTCATCCTTAGCATAAGTTGCTTGTTCATAAATAAATTTCATACGAAGGAAAATTCAGTTAAAAGAGAAAACAAAATACTTCTTTTTGATTACATTTTTGCTCGACTGTTAGGTTAGTTTTTTTGTTGACACATTTTTTCTTTTTGCCTGTCTTTTAAAGATTTTGTTGGCAGCAAATATTTTTGGCATCCTATTTAAAAGCAAATTAAGTGAACGATGTTAGAATAAGAAACAAAAAAAAAAATAAACACCGTAGAGCCATAAAAAGCTGAATAAGTTTCAAGGACGTGTGTTTTTATTCCCGCAAATATTTTCGTTTGCAAATCTTGTCAACACGCATTTCTTTTTTTTTCTTCAATTTTTTCTTTTGAACAAATAAGCCAAACTACAACCAAATTATTATCATTTTATTTCAAATGGATTTATAATGTTTGCAAATAAATTCGGAGAAAACAAAAAAAGGAAATTTTCACATAGAAATGAAAAATTTTTATGAAATTAGCGATTTTGCTGTAATAAAAACTGTTTTAAAGCGAATACTTGCAATAAATTTATTCAAATAAAACAAAATGAAGATGCATTTAATTATTCGTTTAACTATAGGTTTCAGTCTTAAAAACTATTCAATTTCATGCACAATTATTTGTATACGTTTTTATTTCGAAAGTGATATTTATCCGTCTTAGAATTGAAGGAAATTGAAGAATAAGTCTAGCAGAAGCCTAGTCTTGAGGCTTGTAAGCAAATGAAAGCTTTTTCCAAGAGCTCAATTGTTGCAAATAAGTCACGTAAAAACCAGCCATCAGGGTTTCCTATTCAGCAAGCGTGTTTAGAATTGAACGTTAACACCGCATGTACTTATTCGTGGATAAAAAACAACAAAACATTTATGCTGCATAATCGGTGTATTTTTTTTTTAATAATTTGTGACAGATTTCCTCATACTTGGCCGACGAAAATCCTCTACCAAACCCTCCACGTGGGTGTCGGCTGGTAATGGTGGTTGCCCGATGGGGTGTCCACCAGCCAAGGGGGGAGTCCATACTCATTTGATTGTAGGTCGAATGAATTATGGCTCTCACCATAGGATAGAGGTATGGGCTGGACTAAGGTGTTATACGACCCGTGCCGATAGTCAGCCTGGCTGGGGGCCCATCAAAATTATCCCAGTCGTTAACGGAGTATCCTGGATACCGGGTGACCTCCAGGATTAACTAGCCTTACCTGGGCACAGCGGATCCCTGCTCAGGTGGACCTTCCCCTTATCCGCAACTCGTGGGACCAAAAATGAAAAATGAAATGGAAAAAAAATCAATAGAGAAAAATCAGGAAACCGCCTCCACTAGTGAGGACGAGAACGGAACTCGTAAAAATCCGCGTACGGGTGTTAAGCCGACGCCCGTCTCCACAGAAGAGGGAAAAGACTTGGGTGATGCTAAAGCAGACCAAGAACCTAGTACCTCAAAAAACAGTAGAACACAACAAGCCAAAAGCGTCGGCCTTTCCAGAAGCAAGGTTGCTCCAAAAGCCGGACCTTCGTCCAGCCAGAGTGGCCTTGGTAATGAAAAGGTTGACACGGCTCAGAAAATGAAAGAATCGAAGCAGAGGTACAGGGAGCGATTGAGCGCAAAGCGGGTTCTAGACAGGATCTCCAAGATCCCAATAGATAACCGCACGCAGCGCGAAGTGCAATCACTGGCCTGGGCCAAGGAAAAGCTAGAAGAACTAGATAAGACGTCGACCATGGAGGTGGCTGTCAAAAGACAGCGATCTTCTGATGGAGACGCTCCAGGCGCTAAAAAATCACGCAGCTCGCATCGCACCAACACCTTATACAGTGAGGTGCTTAAAGACAGCATAGAAATGGCGGTTGTAGATCGCTCAGATCCAGACGGCAGTATTACACCGTCGAACTGGAGACTTGTAGCAGACGCCCTTGCGGACGTCTTCCTAGAAGTAATGGAGGAGAATCCGGGACCAGTTCCAGTCTACCAAATGTGTGGCTGGCACCAAGGACACGTGAAGCTAGTAACGTGTGCCGATAAGAGAGCCCTGGATCTCTTCTCCATCGCCATAATGAGGGTAGGTGAAATCTGGAAGGGCGCCAAACTAGAAGTAGTGCCCAAGGATGCCATACCTAACAGACCCCGAACACGCTCTTGGATACCTTTAACTCCAAAGGAGCCAGAAAAAGTGCTAAGAATAATAAAAATATGCAATCCAAAGTTACCAACACACAATTGGAAAATTGCAAAGTTGGAGGAGCGCCATGGATCTCGCTGTGCGACTATCATAATCAATCAGGAATCCCTGGAGCACCTGGCAAAATCCAATGGTGTGGTGGCCTTTGGATTTGAACATATTATCCTAAAAGTATATAAAAAGGATAATCGCCTCATGGAGTCGAGTGACAACGCCCCTCAGGGGGACAAGCCACAAGACGAACACATGGGCGCATCATTTAATGAAGAAAAGGAGGAGGATAACCTTACAGCATCCTCAACGCAGATTCATACCCGGTCCAGAGTTAGCTCTCTCTCTTCCACTGGGTCGGATATAGCATCTGCTTTTGATATGCTGTTAAGGGAATCTGATCTCCTGGACGAGGCTGATCAAGAAGATTATGGCCTAGACATTACGATGGTGGAGAGGAGAGAGGATGAAACAGACCAGTCCGAGTAATCCAAATAAATCTCCATCACTCTAAGGCAGCATCGGCTGCACTACTTCTCCGGCTGGCGAACAGAGGAGAAGACATAGCCCTGATCCAAGAACCATGGTCCATAGCCAATAAGGTTTGTGGATTAGGGCACAAAAATTATAGGCTGGTCCATGCCAAATGTGTAGGTAGGCCCAGATCCTGTATACTCATTAAGAACAACTTAATGGCATATTTGCTTCCTAATTTCAGCAATGAAGACCTAACCACACTAACGGCGGAGATCAATGGTAAGCAACATTGGATATCCTCCTGTTACATGCCGCATGACCTAAGCAGTCACCCACCACCAGATCCAGTGAAGAGACTGGTTACAGAGGCAAAGCGCTCAAATGTTGGCCTGCTGATTGGCTGTGATGCCAACTCTCATCACACTATATGGGGCAGCACGAACGTCAACGAACGGGGTGAGTCTCTTTTTGATTTTATTATATCTAATAACCTATTAGTTTGTAACACGGGTAATAACCTACATTTATAACGAAAAACAGAAGGGAGGTTTTGGACATAACCCTTACCTCCGGAAATATTTATGATAGTGTCAGAGTTTGGAGAGTCTCGGAGGAGCACTCCTTTTCTGATCATAGGTTTATTGAATTTTCCCTTGGTAGGGGGAACAATACTGTAAGGGCGATTAGAAATCCTAGAAATACGAATTGGGATCTTTATGATCGCCTTGTCAGGCTGGGCTTGGACCCACTCACGAGCTGTAGAATAGACAGTATTTCTGGACTTGAGGCTACAGTAGCTGAATTCACAAAGGTCATAGTAGGGGCTTTTGAAAAAGCATGTCCGAAAAGGGTCAACAGGGGTGGAAGAAAACCACCCTGGTGGGACCGGGATCTGGACATGCTCAGAAAGGAGTCACGACGACTTTTCAATGTGGCGAGAAAGTCCGGTAATGCGGATCAGTGGAGGGACTATAAAGTGTCCCTTGGAAATTACAAGAGAGTTCTAAGACGGGCTAAGAGGGACTCGTGGAGAAATTTCTGTAGCAACATGGAAACTATCAACGAAACTTCTAGGCTAAGGAGAATTCTCTCGACAACATCCTTTATACCCAGTGTACTGCAAAGGGAGGATGGCTCTTGGACCAACTCTGAGAAGGAAACTTTGGATCTTCTTGTGGACACCCACTTTCCACCGGGACATGGTTCGGATGCGCGAACAACCGTCTCGGGGAGTGAATCACAGTGGGAATACTGCTCGATCATGTCTGCGGACGCGATAAAATGGGCGATAGACGGATTTAGACCGTTTAAATCTCCGGGACCGGACGGAATATATCCGGCCCTCTTGCAACGTCTGGAAATGAAACACATCGGAATGCTTGGGGCGATGTTTGTCGCCAGTATTCGGATGGGCCATATACCGTCGGAATGGTGTAAAGTGGGGGTAGTCTTCATACCGAAGGCTGGAAGAAACTCTCATACTACACCCAAGGACTTCAGACCCATAAGTCTATCCTCCTTCTTATTGAAGACTATGGAGAGACTCGTGGATGTGAATCTGCGTCAGACCTTGGATGGAAATCTCCTTTCCGGGGGACAACACGCATACATTAAGGGGAGGTCTGTTGAGACTGCCCTACATAGCCTGGTGTGCAGGATAGAGAAATCGCTGGCACAGAAGGAATACACTCTGGCTACTTTCCTTGACATCGAAGGAGCCTTCAATAATGTGGAACTTTGCGCTATAACCAGGGCGCTGGATAGTCTGGGTGTACGATCCACTATAGTGAACTGGATAACTAAGTTACTTTGTGGGAGAACAATCTACCCCACACTTGGGAGCTCACAGACAACCAGGGCTATAGGGAGGGGAACTCCACAGGGCGGAGTACTCTCTCCTCTTTTGTGGAATCTGGTGATGAATGAGCTACTAGTGATACTAGAACGAAATGGATGTGAGGCAATTGCCTATGCGGATGACATTGTTCTTGTTATCTCCGGAAGATTTGTCGACACTATCAGAGATAGGGTGCAACTGGCTCTGAGGAGGGTCTGCGTGTGGGCATCTGAGCGTGGTTTGGGTGTTAACCCGGTAAAAACGGAAATAGTACTCTTCACAAGAAGGTACAAGCCACCGACATTTCGTCCATTGAAACTTAACGGGACGGAACTGAAACTCAAACAGGAGGCACACTTTCTAGGACTTATTCTGGATAGGAAGCTGTCTTGGAAATCGAATATCATTAACAGAACTAAAAAGGCTTCCATTGCCCTGTATGCTTGTAACAGAGTGTTGGGGAGAAAATGGGGCCTAGGACCTAGGATGACACACTGGATCTACACAGCGGTGGTCAGACCTATCTTGACCTATGGATGCCTAGTTTGGTGGGAATCCCTTGAAATTAAAACAAATTCGAAACTAATACAGCGACTGCAGAGATCTGCCTGTATTATCATTAGTGGTGCCTTGCGCACTACACCTACGTCGGCACTGGAGATAATTTTGGGCCTCTTTCCGCTTGACCTTTTCTGTAGGGGAGTGGCTGCTAAAATAAGTAAACGTCTCTGGGCGACTGGACAGTGGCATGACTCGGGCATAGGCCACGCAAGAATCCTGAGGGAAGTTGGAGCTGTCGGGAGCAGTGACTACATGACACCGAGGTACGACTTCACGAAGAGATTCAGGACATCGGTTCCGGATAACGGAGCCTGGAAGGGTGATGTGACCCACCTGTTTAGAGACTCCGTACAAATCTACACCGATGGCTCTAAGCTGAACGGAGCGGTTGGCAGTGGAATTTTTTCGGAATCGGTTGGAATAGCTCAGTCTATAAGACTACCAGACCACTGCAGTGTCTTTCAGGCGGAGGTGGTGGCCATACAGGCTGCGGCGAGTATTATTGGGGATGGAAGGGTCTCCAAGCGGAACGTTACCATACTTTCTGATAGACAGGCGGCTATCAGGGCTTTGAGTTCTAACGTGATGAACTCCAAGACGGTGTACGGCTGTCGCAGATATCTCGACGAGATAGCGGAACGATATGACATCCATATCGTATGGGTACCGGGACACAGTGGTATTCCGGGCAAATGTAGAGCTGATGAACTTGCCAGGCGGGGCACAACCATCGAGCTCACCGCTGAGTTCTCGAATCTAGGCATACCAATGAGGACCTGCAAGCTCATAATTGATAATGCGATCGTCGATTCCGTCAACGACAGGTGGGCGGCCTCGGACACGGGTAGAACGGCTCGTAAAATCTGGCCAAGGCTGGATGAGGGGCGCACAATGAGTCTACTTAAACTCCAAAGAGGCGCGCTCAGTGTAGTTGTCGGTGTCATTACGGGGCATTGCATTATGGGTACGCATGCGAGGCGCATTGGACTTGGACACCTTGCCAACGACTTCTGTAGAAGCTGCAGAGATGAGGAAGAAGAGGAGACTGTCTCTCACCTGCTGGGTACATGCCCGGCTCTATGTCAAAGGAGAAGGAAGTACTTGGGTACTTACTACATGGATGATCTGGAGGAACTGTCAGAGATTGACATTGGCAGCCTAAATCGCTTCATCAGGAGCTCCGAATGGTTTCGAGACTAGGGGACAATCGATGACTGTGGTAGCACAATGGGCCCAATGCGGCCTAAGTGTGTCCATCAACAAGAAAAATTTTTCTTGGATGGGCAGCCACCTCTACCTACCTACCTACCTTTCCTCATACTTTGAACATTGTTTACGTTTATTTAGAACAACCAGTCTTGGAAAGATTTAAGAGTGGCGAAATAAATGTACTTGTTTACGGGAAAATTTATTTTTAATTTCGTTTCGGACCTTAACGGAATTCGAGGCTGTACAAAGCATCTCTCACATCTTTTTTTCTTTATTTTATTTCAGTGTCTTTAATAAAATTTTGCCAGGAAAGAAAATAATTGTGGTTCTTAGATAATGCAAGTGACATCTGTAGTTGCCTAGAATAAAAACACACACATACATATATAATTGGTCATTACATAACCATTCAGTCAGGATTACGATCCAGCTTCTCACACCATTTAAGTTATGCACGTTAATTTAATACATGAGTGGCGGGACCTACAGTTTAAAGTCGACTCCTAACGTTAGATTTTTGAGAAGCTTTTTCATGGCATTTTTATTTATTCTCTGAGAGTTTTTACCAGAAATATGCTGAGAGGCAGTCAACGAATAAATATTTCTTCATATTTCGTTTTGATGTCTGACCTGGGGTTTGAACCGTAGCCTCTTATCTAATATGCCAACACACTACCTACTAGATTATGGCGATTACTAGAATAAAAATGATAATATCAAATGCATTGGACTGTTGCAATGGTACAGTGGAGAAAAATTCTGTTCATAGAGTACTAATCTTTCCTTGCAAGTGACCCTACTTGCCATTTTATATGATATACAAGAGGTATCTCGTACAAATTGAATCATGATCAAAAATTTATTCGCTTTCACTAGAATTCAAAAATGTATTGCTCGAGTTTATATTCACGCACTTCAACCACTTAATTAGGTATGCCTTGGGATAATAATTTAAAGTTTAGTTGTATATTATATGTTGAAGTCGTCGTAGTCTAGTAGGTAGTGCGTTGGCTTATTAAACGTGAGGCCACGGTTCAAACCGGAGGTTAGACATCCCAACAAAACCGGTATATGAAAAAATATTTCTTCGGCGACTTCCTATCAGCAGATTTCTGTCGAAAACCCTGAGAGTAAAATAAAATTGTCATGAAGAGTTTCTCAAAAATCTGTCGTTCGGAATAGACTTTAAGCTGTAGCCCCCCATTCATGTATAAAATTAACACCCAGAACACAAGTGCTGTGAGATGCTAGTTCGTAATCCGGACTGAAGGGTTGTAATGACCAATTATATATGTATTTCGGTGGTATGTTAACTTATAAATCGGTAGCCCGTACTTCAAATTCCATTTTAAACAAAACGACAGTCTTCTGAAAGTAAATAAAATTGCCAAGAAAAGTTTCTCAAAAATCTGTTGTTCGAAGTCGACTTCAAGCTGTAAAATTAACACACACAACATGTCTGGTGAGCGAAACTAGATCGTAATCCTGACTAAAGGGTTGTAATAAGCAATTAAGTAATTTAAGCAGGTAATGTAACGACTTCTATGTAAAGCAGAAAGACAGTTTATAAGGGCGAAAGATAGATAAAGAGTTGGAGAATTTTCTCAATTAAATTTTTTTTTATTAAAATTAGAAAATGCTTAGTTTGGGTTAGAAAAATGCTTGCATTATGAAGGGAAGTTAATAAAAATAAATTTAGTATGATAAGTCATAGATTCCTTTCAAATTTAATACCAATTAGGCCGGACAACAGATATCTTTTTTAAATGTTTTTGAATTCTATAAGACTAAGACGATGAATATCTGATCCTTAGTAATGCATGGAGAGTCAGTAGAATACGCAGTAAAATTAATTAGGAAATACTATGAAAATAGTGTAATAAATAGCTAGAAAGAGATAAAATGATCATGAAAGAATTTAGCTAGTATAGGAGTCCCAAATTTGTTAAGATTTCCTTAATTTTTTTTTTAAATAATCAAACTCATAAATTGTTCAATAAATGATAGCATTTTATGTAAAATGATTGTTTGATTTAAATCTTATTTTGTTTTGAGAAATCATCGATTAAGCTTAAGGCATCAATCCCAATACCTTTTCATTACAGTAAAAAATATAAAATTTATGGAAATAATTCATTTACATTTTATTTGATACTTTATTTGATACTAAAGTTTTATACAGCCAAAACTGTTATTTATCTTGCAGTTACTTAGCAATATCTGACATTTAGTTAAGCTCCCTTTATTACTACTAACACTAGTTAATAAAAATCATCTCCTTTTACTTTTCTTTACGACCTATGAAATTGTCATAAATGTTTATAAGAAGGCAAGCGAATGCAAATAACTTCATTGCAAATGGATTTGTTGTGTTACTTAACTTGCAGTCGTTCTCTAGGATTTTTTACGGAATGTTTACGATCGTTTTACGGTATTTTTACTTCTTATTCCACGCATTTTACTTTTATGGGATACGAAAGGCGATGTAAATGTGGATAAAAATGCTAAAGTTTGCTATGTTTTACTATCGTGTTAAGGGGAAAGTAACTATTGGACGACGTAAAGTATGAATATAAAATATACACGTACATACATGTATTTACATATTTATGTAAGTATAAGAAACTTGCTAAAGATTTATTTTTGGACATTTAAAATCTAAAATCCGTAAACCAAAGAACATCTGAATACAGCACCAAATTGGGTGGGGATATCAACAGAAAAAATATGGAAAATAGATTAACTTTCTTATTCTATTTTACGCTATTACATTGCTTTAAGAAAATACAAAAGAAAGCAATTTTTAATTTTTATGCTCAACACGTAAACGTTTTCTTGTTCAAGCCATAGTTATCTTTTCTTAAATCCATTAAAGATAACAAATGTTTTCCCTCTTCAGTATTTTTTTATGTTCTTGGCTGCTGTCAAAACAGAATTTTAATGTTGAAATTCTGCTTAACATGTCTACGATTTGTTTTAAAAGGAAATAAAACAGAACCTAAGAAAGTAATCGTAAGTAAATGGAAAATAGAACAATTAAATATTCGTTTAAACATCAATCAAAAGACAATCATAAATTGTATCTGAAGTCAGTGACAAAAACACACTTTGGCTGGATTTTTGCTCTTCAACTTGTTTTCCCACATCTGTTTAAAAAAATAATGAAAACGTTTTTTGAATTGGTTCTTCCCAGAGCAAAACTTTAAAATATTCTATTAATTTGAAAATCCTATTGATGCCCTTATAAGTAGAGTAAAAAATCGTTCAAAGATGCGTTACCGCTTCTCTGGGTGGATTTCACCCGAAATGTTCAATTTCCTATTAATCTGGCGCGTAAAACAGGCTGAATTTGAAAAAAAAAGAAAATGAAATGAGTTACGCCAGCTATAAGGACTACTGCTATCTGCCACTTAGTCGCATACTCTTGTGACATAAAAAACCTCGCAAATAAAAGTATAATTGGGACACATTATACTATTTCGGTGGCTAGCTTGCTTCACGTTTAAGTGAGATAACCATGCCCTCTAATCATTTTTGCAGAATATGGTATGAGATGTGTGGCACGTAGCAACAACCTGTTGAAATCACATGCCGTTGGTATCCATATCATCCAATTCAGTGTAAATGAAGTAGGTAATCATCGACCTATAGCGCCCGTCATTAACGATGCTTTTCTCTAAGAAAGGCCAATGACGCCGCCAGTTAGAAAATCACAGTAAACAGTAACTTTTTCGGGATCCATTGAACTCTTTGGATCTTATGTAAACTGATATCGTCTCAAAATCGTTAATTTTGTTTGTTCACGCATCCATTATTGCAAAAATGGGCTGCATTGCTGAAGATGATTTTTTTTATAAAAATTACGTAGATCCCGCTTGGCGAACATACGCCGTTGTCTATGGTTATTCAAGGAAATTTAACGCAACAGACTGAATATATGATAATATGGCCTGATGTAGGCTCCATAAGAGCGTTGTTATCGACTGTCAAAGTTCTGAAGATCCTGCTGAAAGACCCGGCAGATCGTTGAAAATTTTCACTAAGCAGTTTATACTTTAAATTAAATTAAAGAATTTTCTGAAAATTGATCACACCCATCGCTTACAGGTCATATAAGTTGAATCCTTTTTTTCTGTATAAAATGTTTCATTTTAAAAAAAGTCTTCGGAAAATGTATCGATCGTTTGATGTTTTGGACTTAATTCAAAGAATGTTCTCCATAATTTGAATCCAGTAAGCATATGGAAGTGGACAGAACATAAATTCAATTAAAAACTGCAAATGCTAAACTAAAACCGCCCATATCCTTTAACAAATGCGCTGCAATTTTTAATATAATTTTTCCTGTTCAATATTTCGGTCGATTACTGACAAATAACAAATGAAATGTTATTCTCTGGGGATAAAATTGTAGATGGCTTAGTCCTGTATATAGAAGACGTAACCACACAAACAACAGCGTATGAGAACAAATCGCAACAAAAATGCCTATGGATTGCTCCAAAACTTGAGATTAGTTATTGTTTTTTTTAATATCACATGATATCAAGTGAGATTCTTTTAAAAAATTTGTAATTATCGCTCCATAGAAGAAGACCTCTTTGACTGTAGTGATACGATTTTAATAGCTTCAGACTCCCTGAAGCCCAAACTCACAAATCGCAACCAAAAATTGAATGCACTTAGCTGCTGAACTATTTATAGTTTTTTGGCATACTCGTTGAGCCAGAATTCAATTTCTCCTCTGAATCAAAAGTTACAAGTTTTTTGCACTAAAAAACTGCAGTGCAAGCACTTCTTTAAAGCCGCCTTAGTCTAATACGTAGTATGTTGGCTTTTTAGAGGTAAGGCCTCGGTTCAAATCCTAGGACAGACAACTCCAATACGAAAAAAATTTCTTCACCAACTTCCTCTCAGCAGATTTCGGGCAAAAACTCTGAGAGTTAATAAAATTGCCATGAAAAGTTTCTCAAAAAAATCTGGCGTCGGAGTCGACTTTAAACTGTAGGTCCCGCCATTTGTGTATAAAAATAACACATACACAGTATAAGTGGTGTGAGAAGCTACGCCGTAATTCTGACTGAAGGGTTGTAATGACTAATTATGTACGTATATATGTATGTACGTATGTAATTATCACTCGATAAGAGGAAGACCTGCTTGACTGTAATGATGCGATTTTCATAGTTCCAAAAGTGGTAAAAATGCAATGTACTTAACATTGGGAGCTTCTGAACTACGTATGGCTGCTCTTCATAACAAATTAAGGAATTATGTTTGGTTACGTACTGGTTAAGCAAAAACTCAATTTTTAAATGTCACGATTTGAATAAAAAAAAACTTTAGTGTAAGCAAATAGTAACGAGCTTACGCTTTATTTGACCTCAGTGTACTTGAAGTGATTAAACATTTCCATTTTCTTCTAGGAAATGCATTTCAGTTAAGTATACACAATAATAACACAGCAAGATTAACAGAAATAGTCGTTTTTAATTATAAATTCATGCTAATTTTTTCACTACGCTTAATTAATTATGAAATAAAACTCTTTTTAAAAAAAGGTGCACTTATTAGTTATTTTATAAAATGAAAAAAATGCTTTGTTGAGCTGCTTTAATCCATATTTTTTGCGTAAAAGATAAATTAATTTTCCTATTCATTTAGCAGACACAGATTTTTGTTTATTAAACATTAAATTGTATAGTAAATAATTTATACTAATTTTTTGTTAATAAAACCAGCAGGTTTTTTTTTTGCTAAAAACACTTCATATTTTAAATTCTATACGCCCCGAAAAAAAGCAATCATTCTATAGAAATAATTTATTGGGTTTTTAAATAAAAAATTTGCAGTTTTTGTGAAAAGACGAAACAAATAATTTCGACAGAAAAAATTATTTTTTTTTTAGTAAAATGAAATGAACAAATGAATCAGAATGTAATATAGCGTAACAATATTGATTTCACCTATTGTTCGAGGATCCAATTACAACTTTTTTCTCTTTTTTTGTGAACGAAAACAAATTTAATCAAATATAGGAAATCCATATCAAAAGCGTTTGATATTGAATTTAGGATATCATAGCAAATATGATAAGAATTTATTTTTTTTTTTCGAACACCGTATTGAATTTTATTTCATTGGTTATATTACATCAACGCCATAAATTACTGGTATCCAGTAAAAAGATTTAATTAAATTTTTAACAGCTGATTAGTCTATTCTACTAAAAAAATTAAGGATGAAAAGGAGCTCATTTGATATAAAATAAAATGGGGTGCTCTGGTAGTCTAGTGGATAGTGTGCTAGGCTATTAGCGTGAGGGTCGTGGATTCGATTCCCACCAGAGACTCTGGTCTGTGACACTACACCGAGCACATAGTCCAATTACTCCGCTCGTATATAATTAAAAAATATTTTGTAATTGTATTGTAAATAATAAATAAATAAATAAAATAAAACGGTTGTGCTTCAAGTTTTTTTATTAAAATTTTTCCTTCTCCTTTGAAATTTAAAAAAAAATGTTTAATTCACGTTCAAATATTATTTGGGAAATTGTCCAGATGAAGGGTATAAATTGTATGTTTTGCTGAAATCAGTTCAATTGGAAAGAAAAGTTTCCAAAGCTGTGAATATTTTTAGTTATTTAATATAAAATAACGCACTTAATTAAAAAATTTAAAAAGCTGGGCAATAATCAAATGATTACAAGTGCATAATTGTATCCATCGTTTGGTGAGGAAAGTATTAAAGAAATCGATGAGTCAGTCAGAAGTGACAGCAGTTGAGTCTACCATCTAGGTTACAAGGTCTTAGACTTAACAAAGTTCGATTGCTTCAAGAATTAAAGTGAAAAACAGCCAACGTCATCAACTTCTGTACTGACCATTTCAACAGATTGATAAAAAAAATAGTAGAACTATCGGTTAACATAGTATTGAGGAAGTATTTGATACACTGCCAATGATTCATGTATAATCCTTCATTAAAAAGATGTTTCAGAGAATATTCGCATTTTCGGAAGTAATCGTTGCAATCAAACCTTTTCTATATTCTACTTGATCTAAAAATGAAAAAAAAGATAGTCTGGAACTGGTATTCTGGTATTCCTGCTTTCACTTGCTTTTATAGAAAAATAACACAGCCCTGCGTGGGTTTTGCAAATAAGATGGCTTCAGGGGTTTCCGAAGGCATTTTGGGCGCTGAACACGAATCTGGTTTCAAAAATTGTCCATCACGTCAGGTTTTCGGGGTTGAAAGGGGGTTGAAAGCCCTAAAAATAGCGTTTTTTTGCCATTTTTGAAACATTATAGAGCTAAACACTGGCGTGCTAGAACCATCGCTATTATCAGAAATTGACAATTGATCTTTACTCTTTAAAATGAGCCCAAAGCCAAATTGTTTGCATGCACCCTTAAAGTAGGGGGTGGGTTTATGTCAAGGGGTGCATGAAAAAAAGAAACACATTACGGAGGTCCTTAAAAATTAATCAGATTTACTTGAAAATTGTTATTCAAGGGTTTTTGGGGTCGCTGCTTACAGATCTTCTTGAGATTTAAAAAATTCAAAATGGTGGATCCAATATGGCGATCGAGGTTTATAAAAATTAATGACTGATCGACCGCCATATTGGATCCACCATTTTGAATTTTTTCCAGATTCGTGTTCAGCGCCCAAAATGCCTTCGGAAACACCTGGAGCCATCTTATTTGCACAAAAAAGTCAAAATTTGCAGGGCTGTGTAATCAATGAAAGATAGTCGATGATGCTTTAGTTGCAGGACTAAAAATCAACTTCTCCAAAATGAATGCATTAAGCATGTCATCCATAAAGTTCACTCCACTCTACATCAATGGTATTCCAATTGAAGCTGTAGAATTCTACCAAGCTGTGTAAGATTTGGGATTACTTGAAAAAGCGGGGGAATCTGTAATACCGAAGTATTTTTCGACATGTTTCTCCAAAAATATTCTGACCCATACATTGCACATATAATTGGTCATTACAATCCTTCAGTCGGGATTGCGACCTTGCTTCCCACACCGCTTATGTTGTGTGTGTTAATTTTATACATAAGTGGAGGGAGCTACAGCTTAAAATCGACTCCAAACGATAGATTTTTGCCAGAAATCTGCTGAGAGCAAGTCTTCGAAAGAAATATTTTTTATATTTCGTTTTATTGGAGATGTCTGGCCTGGGGATTGAACCGTGGCCTAACGTCTAATAAGCCAACACACTTCGGACTAGACTACGACTGACCCATAACAATTCCCAATAGTCGATGCAAGAAAGATAATTATTGGATAGATTTGTCGTACCCTCAGCAAGAATGATTGTGATATTGCGAAGCGAACAGTAGAACGGTGTTGGCAGAAAGATGGAAATAGCTAACAACCTGCTAATTTTGTGGAAACGTCAAATCCTTGAAAGAGCTACGACAGTGTAATACAAGTATTTAGAAGCACAATATCCAGTCCTGATTGAACTATTGCTGGTAAAGGAAAATCGAATTTTTTATAAGACATTGAATTAATTTTAAAAATCTTTAAAGCTGATCTTCTGATTCCTCCTTTTTGAAAGACAAAGTAGTTCGTCTTGCATAAATGACAATAAAAATATTCCAAGAAAGAAAATAATTTTAATTAAACAAGTGATCACATCAAATTTTCCAAGCAACACCGTTTTTGCTACAAAATTCAATTAAAAGTTTTAATATTTTTTATTATTTTTTAAAATAAATTTTTTAATGTTATTTTTGTTTGTTTGGTTAACATTAAAAAGAGCAAAACTAATACGGTTAGTGCAAAATACAAACAAAAACTTCACTTTGTGGCAATGAATGTATGTTTATGAATCATTTCTAATGAATTCACTCTTGCATAAGTATTTTCGTTTGTGGACTAAAACTTATTTAACATCCGAAATACTGTCCATGCCACAAGTGGTAGAAGTTTGTTTTTTTTTCTAAATATGCTTCATAATTAAAGAATATGCTTTTATGTAGATTTGCGTTTAATTCGCTTTTGTTTTAAATACTCGGCGGTAAATGCTGAAATTTTCTTTTCTTTCAAATATAAAAGTTTTTGGTGAAACACAAATCACTTAAAAATTGCAAATTTTTGGCAAAATCTCTGAGAGTAAATAAATCTGCCATGAAAAAGTTTCTCAAAAATCTATCGTTCGGAGTCGACGTTAAATTGTAGGTCCCGCGACTCACATATAAAATTAACGCACACAACATGAGTGGTGTCAGTCAGGAGGCTGACTGAAGGGTTGTAATGACTTAATAGAATTAATGAATAAAGGCGAGTAGCGTAAATTTCTTTTATCGTTCCTTTTCATGTGTTATGCACTTCCACACCATCTTCTATTTATTTCTTTTTGTTTTCGGTTTCATTGATCAAATTTCTATTGCTACAGGACTTGGAATGTCATTGCCTAGAAACAGTCTTCTGTGGAAATGTATTGGAATATTGTACTGAATGTTGTGGTGATAAACTTTGGGTGGCGCTGACTGACCTTCCCATAATATTTGCTGTTGCAATAAAAGTGGGTTTCTCCCACTAAATATCTAAATCAGAAATTGTTGCTGACTATTGTTAAAAATGAAAAATAATATAAAATTTTAGGAAAAGAAAAGAAAATAAATTTTTTAATGACATGTTTGGTGGCCATAATGCTGTTTTTCAGAAATCTAATAGTCAACCTCATTAGTAGCATTTCTTTGCATGCATGAAACATAACATTTTGTGATTGTTGTTGCTCCGGATTGTGTTAAAATTCTTTCATTTTCATGAATGTAGAACATTCAAATGCAGCCACCTAATGCTAGATCATAACTCTTCGCTGAAGTTTTTCCGCCTTTAACATTTATTCTGCTGACAATTCCAAAACGTTAGCTTTTCTAAAAGTTTCTGTGCATTCTGCACTAAGGAATTGAAACGTCAACATTCTTTTTTTTGCCATTTGTTGAATAGAAAATAAAACATTCTGAAATTCATGTTAAAGACTATGAAAAATTACTTGGAATTCGTTTTAAATTTTTTTGATCCGATTTTTCATTTGACTCTTCTGAGATTTTCGTCTTATCTCCTTGAGGAAATAACATAATTTTGTCTGTAAATATTAAGGATAACGAATCTAATAAGGATTTTAAAAAGTCACTGTATATTGGCTTTATAGTTTGAAATGAAGTCATGTGTTCATGTTGAAATAATAATCCCTTTGGATAACACAAGTGTCGCTAAAATGATGTCTTTCAATGCATTTGAGATTTTTATTTCATTCAGTTTTTCTATTTTTTGTTTTTTACTTCAACAAATTCATTTAACGTTTTAAGTTTTTAGCTGCTTTCTATGTTACCCACTTATGAAAACTGTTGTATTAACATGAACGCAAGTATGTATGTAAGCATTTAGGGAAATTCTTGAAGGTTTTTAGATGCATAAGGACTTAAACAACAAGGCCTTGATTTTTAAATACAATTAAGACGCGATAAATAAAGGCCATAAATATTACTGTAGCTATTGAGACCGCCGTATAGGAAGACTAAGTTAATTATAATACTGATCCCAACTAAATTGGTAATCATTTAAGTGGTTTTCGGTGAACATTATGTCAAGAAACATATTTCTGATGAAATAAGATAGGGTTTCTGAGATTGATCAAGATGCTTTAGCTGTGTAAAAAGACATTTTAATAACTTAAATCCGCATAAGATATGTTAATATTGACGTGGACAATACAATTTTCTTGGCCTAGCACGCAAAGTTCATTCAAATGACGACATGGCCGCATAAAATTTACGTTTACATTTGACGTCGTAAATTACAGAAAAGTAATGCGCAAATAGTGAAGACCCATCATGATTGTACACTTGCCTACATAAGGCATTTCTGATAAATTATTTTGTCAACGAGCAACACCACAATTATACCTCATCCGCTTCCTTTATCGGATTTAGTCTCCCTAAACAAACAAAACAAAGTGACATTATCAAGTAGAAAAAGATACCAGAGTCGGCATAATCAACTAAACCGGAATATGAATCAAAGTGTTTTAAGAGCACAGAATAAAACAATAAAAACCACATTATCTTATAGAGGCTGCTAAAAAATAACAGCTTGTTAGGAGCTAATAACACACTACGAAGTAATCTAGGAGCATTCGTAAGCCAAACTTTGACATGAGCTTTATGACTCAATGCTGTCATCCTCCATAATATCTGAACGGAGACTGTAGGCATCTGATATGTATATTCTAAGTAACAATATCTTACTGAAACAATGTCTAACTAAACCACCGAGTATCACAGAAATATGTGAAGCCGTAAAATTTTTAAAATGTTGTAAGACCCTCGAACTGGATGGCGTATCTCAAGAACTATTAACATTAGATCCCCAATCTAAAGTTACTGCCAGAATGAATGCCTTTTTAAAAAACTAATCAATGAAAATATTGTTCATGCGCCTCACAATGAATACAGTATAGAATGAAGAAATTAGAAAAGCATAAGCAGTTATAATTAAATATAAGCAAAGGAAACTAAATAAGACTCAAGCCTAAATCGAAAATATTTTAATTTTCCATGTCAGTACAATGGGGCCCTTCATAAGGCCCTTTTTTAACTTGTTTTGTTATGCTTGCAATAGAATAAACATTAACACTTGTGTGTGTATGTATGTATGTATTGTATAAACAAATGTGTGTGTGTGTTTTATTTTATGAATATGAGTGTATAAATGTTTTTTTTGCGGAAACGGAAGTTTTAAAATAAGACGTGCAAATACTACCCTTGAAAATAGTTTGAGAAGCATGCAATGGTTGTGAAGTAAAATGTGTAGGAGGACGATGATTATCATTATCACGATGCTAATGATGATGATGATAATGATGTTGACGTTAATGTACATAAAATCATGATAATGATATTAAAATTATACAAATTTAAACTTTTTAAGTGACTCTGAACAATACATTAAGAATATGAAAAGTAATGAAAAAGAAAAGTACAAGTATTAAGGAATGTTGTTTTATTTTATTGTTGTAAAATACATTTGTTTATAAACGTGTTTATATTGTTACGAAGATGGAATAAATACTAAACACTGAAGAGTTTATTCTAAGGAAAGAGCGAGGAAAACACACAACTAAGAAATTATGAGAATTGAAAATCAAACTACAATAACAAAAATGCACAAAACACGGAAGGATTTTCGAACTTACCAGACTGAAAATAATGAAGTGTCAATAGAGCAAAATGTAACGTTGTGTAATGACTAGGGAAGATGATGGTTTCGCTTAATTGACGGTTATCTCAACGATGCCTATGTTATAGGATGTGTGTCTTCTGTTGTAAATTGTATTATGCGATAGCATGGATATTGAAATTCGATTGTCTAGCAGCAATTAAAGTACAGTTGATGTAGTCACTGAAGGGTCTGACATACGGATTCCGGTATTAGCAAACATTTAAATGATTGATTAATGATATTTCTAAATGTCAACAATAATGAAAGAAGAAAAATGGTAGGCTCCAATAATGCCATGAAATTCTTTCACATTTTTTCCTGATATACGAGAAGAAGACCGACAAATTTTGCCCAAAGAAGCAAACCAACACAGATTCATTTGGCTCTAAATTTCTAAGAGAAGACTCAACAAAATGGAACTGTCTGCCTTATGCAGACTTAAGGCCATGACCAGCAGTAGGTGATGTTGTCACAAATAAAATAAAACGAATTTATGACAGGAAAATGAAATAAAAAACTATTCTTTTTGAAAAATTATTCTTTTACGAACATACCTAAAAACCTAAATAGCTATAAATACATACACATTTTTCACTTGTTACAATCATTATTCGTATGTATATAGAAAAACAAAAAAAAATTTTTTTTACTTAAACGTATGGGAGGAAAGCCCATCTGTCAACATATATTAGAGTGGATTACATTTACTTGGCAGCTAAGTTAGTGTGGGTGTTTTTTTTTTCTAGTCTAATTTAATGCTAACAAAGATACGTGTTTTCATAGTTTTATTATGGCCCTTAGAATATTTTGTATGTCAGAAGAAGAAAAAAATGCTTTTAGAATATCCCACTGCGTTTGGTCATATTATGGGAAAAATAAGGAAAGTGTTGTGTGGTCAAAAAGATTGCGTTACATGGCAAATATGACATATTACACTACAATTATAATTAATGTCTTAATTTTATGTGTTGTTTGTTTAGTGTACAATCTGTTGAATATATTATCTGGCCTAACAACAGTTGAGCATACTACACTAACTAGAGGTGTACGTAATAACTATTAAAAATCTTAATCTCGCATAGTACTGGCCGCTATTAAATTCGTTTTGCATTCAATATAAACTTCAGATGTGATATGATCGAATTTGTGTACGTGCTCATCCATTAGTATAGATTCCAAACACTTCTAATGTTAACAGAATTAAGAAGAAGTACTAAATCACTGCCAGTATATCAACACTGGAAAGTGCCACATGGCATACATACATTATTGATCAGTACAACTATTAACCATGTTGTATCATGACTTACAAAACATTTGACAAGATTTTGCATGGTAAATGATAGCTAATCTCAGAACCTTTGTCAGCAGATCGATAAGAGGATATTTCGAGGGAAATGTGAATTTTATTCAAGACTTCAGAGCTGAGAATAGAACTCGGAAATTAATGAGTCTACTTTTGATAACTAATAGTCACTCTTACTAAATCAAACACTTTTCTAGAGCTTCAAAAGTATTTTTTTACAATACCGTTTGAGATATTTAGAATCGAATAAGATCCTCCTCAATAAGCATTACAATTCTTGTATGCTACGCTTTATTGGTGGTCTTTTGGTGGTAAAAAATTCTATCCGTTTATTTCTTGAAAGTGAAATTGTGATTTCAGAATGAGCTCTTTGAATAATTGACTCACTCATATCTACGTATCGGACTGTATTCGCAAAGGTTTTGCAAGCTAATTGGATTCTAATGCCTGAAATGTCTTTTATTAGTCCATAAACGTCTGCGTAATGATAGTTCATATCCTAAACAGTCAGCTGCTCTCGATGGCAGTGTTAAGGATTCGAATATTTGAAGGTAGTATTCACTTTAGTTGAGTTCGTTACTATTGTTAAAGTATTCGTAAAGCTGAAAACCGTTTCCGTTGGTTAATTACAACACCATATTTAAGTCATTGCATCCGTCACTGATACCTAAGTACAACCCTTCAGTCAGAATTACGACCTGGTTTCTGTGTTAATTTTATCCTCGAGTGATGGGACTTGCAGTTTAAAGTCGACTCCAAACAACAAATTTTTTTTTGAGAAACTTTTCATGGCAATTTTTATTTACTCTCACAGTTTTTGCCTAAAATCTGCTAAGAGGAAGTCGTCGAAGAAATATTTTGTCATATTTAATTTTGGTCGATATGTCTGACCTGGGGTTTGAAACACGGCTTGGCGTCAAATAAGCCAACATATTACTTACAAGTTCTTTAATACATACATAACATACATAATTGGCCATTACAACCTTTCAGTCAGGATTACGGCCTAGCTTCGCACACCACTCATGTTGTGTGTGTTAATTTTATACATGAGTGGGGAGACCTACAGTTTAAAGTCGATTGCGAACGAGAGATTTTTGAGAAACTTTTCATGGCAATTTTATTTACTTTCAGAGTTTTTGCCAGAAATCTGCTGAGAGGATGTCGCTGAAGAAATATTTTTTTTCATATTTCCTTTTGATGTCTGATCTGGGGTTTGAACCTTGGGATTTCGTCTGATAAGCCAATACACTACCTACTAGACTACGGCGACTACTTTAGTTCTTTAATACATTGGCTTTTTTACTGCAATGCACTAAAGTCTAGACTTCAGTCTTCCGTTGAAGAACAATAATATATTGAAGCAAACAAAAATTCAGATACAAAGCCGAGCCTGTAAGCCTGATTGAAAATCCAATGTGCACCAACTTCGAAATGTTTAATCAAAATATCTTCTACCTTTGGTTCTCTGGATTATTTAGTAATATGCCTCCGTTCGATTTAATACTTGATTGAAGACATACAAAAGCATTACGTTTACTTTTGCAGAGAAACTGAAACTTTATTTTAACAATACTTTTAGACCTTTCAGAGTTTATCTTACAAATATTAAGTTTTTTTTGCAATTTTTTCTTTGTGGAAAATAATCATCATAAAATATTTTCATTTCAATCATCTTATGTCTGAAAAACTGTTGAAATTATTGACAAAATAACTGATTGAGGAAAATATTGAAAGCCGACGTTGCTGACTGCCATATATAGACCATATATGAGTTATTTTTCTTGTTATCTTTTATATTAAACAACTGAAATTAATATGATATTATTGAAGTTTATATACCATCCATAACTGTACAAATAATCCTTCAATCATAAATGATTGACTGTTTGCTAGCTGATGATTGAACACAAAATTCTACAATGAACGATTGTTTCAATAACACTAATTTAAGAATAATGAAAAAATTGGTATCAGTGGTAATAAGAACTTGCGTTTTTATTTAAAAAATTTCCAATCATCTGTTAAGTGTTTCCAAAAAGTAAGGCAAAAGTAGCATCATTACGTAAATGTTTCTTTATTATTTTAAATGGCGTTAAATCTCTTGGTGTTTCAATACAAATGTTAAAGCTAAACAGAGGCTTAATTCTGAAGCAAGTATACCATGTAACTGAAGGTAATTATTGTTACGATTTGGTTGGCAAATTTCCATTAATTTAAGTCTTAATAGTCTGGTCGATTTGAAGTCTATTCACAACACTGCGAAAAAATCAGCTCTGCTATTAAGTTATAAGTTCTAAAACACTCAATAAGACATAAATTAAATTCTCTTGTGTCAGTTACAATTAAGCCCCCATGCCAAGTACAACGAAAAAAAGGAAACAAAAAATGTACAAAAAAATATCTCCATCAAGCACAACGTAAAGTTCGAATGAAATCTTAAATTGGCTTGAAGTTAATTGTGTTATAAGGTAATTAGAAAATAAGGTCGATAACAATATTATTAAATTGTAATTAATTTGTTCGAAATATTTGCCAAAGTGTCCTTCCTTCGTGCTTTAATAAGTTTAAACTTCATTAAACAGATTTTTAATTCAATTAAGCAATAGAAGTGTCATTAAAAGGAAAGCACTTAAGGTAAAGAAGCTGTCGTAATTTTTGTTTAAACATTTGAAAACTTTTTAAAATAAAATTTCGTTTCTTGTAAATTTAATAGAGACTTAGTTGACCAGGAAATCATACCAAAATTTTTTTTTGTTCATTCACAGTCATTACGGGTATTGAAAGAATGAGGGAATAGTGTTTTGCATTGTGTGAGACAATAAGGACTTACTTACTTATACTATGTTCAGATAAGCACTTTTATTGAGTCAATATTCGGTTTATTGAGTACAATATTTTAAGTGTTCAGGCATAATAATATACGCAATTCAGCTGCTTATTCAATATTCATTTGACAGCTGGTAAACAAAACAGCTGGTTGTTTCAACAACATTATTTTTTTTGTTTTTTGTTTTGTTGCTTTTTTGATTTGTTTTTTTTTTTTTTGTTTGTCGTTGTTGACATTTGACTTGTCAAATGACTTGCTCACTAAACACACTTATGCCAGTGCTGTATTTTACGTTTTACTCAATATTATAACAATTTGCGTATTTATTGCGCAATTATTAATTGAAACTTTATATGAAATATTGAGCTCAATAATGGCTTCTATTGCGATTTACGCAATAAAGGTGCATTTCTTTACGTATATAAAAAAATGAGGTTAGAGAAGTTGTTTTCTCTGAAATACATTTGCAGTTTAGTGGTTTACAAGCACAAACGTATGTGCTTCACGAAACCAAACGAAAGCTCCATAAACTATACAAAGCAATAACCACAGACAACCCATTTTCTAATGCCAATTAAGCTCTATGGAGTCCGTATTATCTGCTCTGCTGAAAATCGCTTGAATAATAATTTCCATAAATTCGGCAAGTTTAGATGAAATAATATAAAACGGTAATTTTGACGGTCATCAGTAGTCAAATATAATCAATCATTCGATTAAAAAGGAATGTATTGGTATTGTTGGTTCTGCTCCATTTGTTTGTCCTATGTTTCCTGAGAGGAAGAAAGTAACTACCATATGTGTGCCCTGCATACATCATTTCCTGAGCATAGCGTTAGCTCTCCTCGTATGCGTTGAAATAATTTTGAAGCCATTTTCAGCCATTTGGCCTACGATGTGACCTGAACAGAAGTGAATGCATGGCCCCTTCCCTTTGCCACTTCGCAAACAGTAGACTCTTCTCACTCAGTTTGCTCTGAGGGTGTCATCTCGCACGTAGGAGGGTATACGCTTTGAATAACTGCTACTCAAGTGTAGTTTTTGCTCGCAATTCTTTTCATGGATCTCACTGTGGTTTTAGTTAAATTCTGAGGATATTTTGTTCGATTGGTTTTGGTCTTTTGGAATCCTGTGATGTCTTTGTTCCCTCTTTTGATCGCCTTTGCTCTCCTTCTTTGGTCTTGTGGCGTCTTTCGGGGTTAGTTCCTCTCCAGGTTCTGTAGATACCACCTGCGGCCTGTCCCACTGAGCCCTTTAGCGTAGGGGGTTCACTACTCCAGGTTGTTCAGGTGGTGGTATCTTAGGTACAGGACGGTAACTATGCTGCCTCTTTAACGACATTGGTCTTTATGCCCAGCCTCTAACACAATGTCCTACTTTGGTTTATTCATCCTACTTTGGTTTATTCATAAACTGTTGCGGTTGATGACGTTGCTACTGGTGATAATGCTCCAACTGTCTTTTTGGTTGATTTCCCATTGAGGCTATTGCACCCGTCTTATTTAGTTGTCCAGCTTTTTCATTCAGTAATGCTGGTTTACTTACATACAATATTTGAAGTTGCGTTTCTTAGACTTTCGTCATAGAATTTATGCTGTATTCGGTCCGCGGGTACGTTTGCGAACTACGGGCGTAACTTTCACGTTCATAATTCATTTTATTAATTTTATTGTTGTTATTGTTTATTGTTCTTATTGTTATCTAAATGATATCTTTCCTATTTAATACATAAATACATACAAACATAATTGGATATTACAACCCTTCAGTCAGGATTACGGTCTAGCTTCTCACATCACTCATGTTGTGTGTGCTAATTTCATACATGAGTGGCGGGACCTACAGTTTAAAGTCGATTCTGAACGACAGATTTTTGAGAAACGTTTCATGGCAATTTTATTTACTCTCAGATTTTTTGTCAGAAATCTGCTGAGAGGAAGTTGCCGAAGAAATATTTTTTCATAATTCCTTTTGATGTCTGATCTGGGGTTTGAACCATGGCCTTACGTCTAATAAGCCAATACACTACTACACCTACTAGACTACGGCGACTTCCTATTAAATACTTACTAAAAATCTATTTTTTTTTCTCTGAAATAGTAAAGCTAGGAGCTAACCTGAGAAACTCTTAAAGTTGAGTTCTGAAAATATCAAGAAAGTGTTTAAAACTAATAAGGCTAACTATAAGAATAATTTTAATGCACTTACAGTTGGCTTATTTCTCTTAAGCTTGTAATATTATACATATGTATGTTTACGAAGAAAACACTCTCTTTTCTATCTACCATGCATCCATTATTCTATCATTTGCTGATTCATCACTGTGTATGATTATTGATAAACATGAGTTGATATGATTAATCATACATACAGACTGGTGTTATTAATGACCAATGAATGGCTTGTTTTATGTGATGCTTTACTAATTTAGGTCATTTCTTAATGTCATTATTTTCTTTTATCAGCATCTCGTGTTTCAATAAAAAAGAAAACAACAAAAAGATGTTCAACAAATCTTCCACCACGCCATAACATCATTCACTTATTGGAGTTTTCGGTTACAATGCAAAGTTTTTAATGAAGCAAATGCTGGGGTTTTTCCCCCCATTTATTTTTTCTCTCTTTATTAGTGGGAGATAGTGTAAGCCTTGTTTTATTATTTTGCGTTGAGTTGCTATTGTTTTTATTTATTTTTTTTTTTTTTTTTTATTTTTTTATTTCTGCTCCTTTATTTTCAACTCAATAGTGCATGTGTATTATATTGTCTTGAGGCATTGTTATTTTATATCCTTTTTTCTCTTTCTATCCCTTTCTACTTCTCATCTATCTCTCTCTCTCTCTTTCAATTTACTTACAGTTTTCCCTTTGTTCACATCTCATTATAAATGATGTTACAAGAAAGGGGAACAAAAAAATACGATGTTGGCGACAAAAAAGCAAAAAGTAAAGGATGAGAAGAAAAGGAATGTTTTATTAAACACAGTGGAAGTTAGGTCATTCATAAGGATGGCTAGATGTGCGTGAGTGTATGTAAATATACGTTTACTGGAGTCACACATTCAAACATCACTAGTGATGTGATGTCAAGCAAGTTAACATCCGGCTGTTTATGTGCTAGTAAGGCCCTTAAACTTGAGTATTATGTGTGAAGAAACAAAACTGCCGACATAACAGGAAAAACCACAGCAAAATGAAAGAGTTGAAGTGAAAGTCTAAATTGAAAGTCATCAGGAAAAAAGAGGAGTTTTAAATTGATGATGTTGACGACTATGTTGATGTCGTTATAAGAACCTACAAATTCTTACAACAATACCAAGAAAACACCTTTTTTCACAAATTTTCGAATTTTTATTTATTTAAGCATAATTTCTTCATCGAAATTATTCAAACTACCCTTTAATATCCTGTTTTACATTTTCTATTTCATGTTTTTGTTCAAATCCTATACAAAGCCACCAAACTTTGCATATAAATTTACCCCCTGTAGGCATTTGCTGGTTGTCTTGTTTTGTTGAATGAAAATATTTTTTAAATGGAAAATTTAAATTTTATTTGAAGTTATTAATGGCGTTGCCAATCTATGGATTTGTTTTCATATTTTTCCCACGTTCTCGCTTATTTACTGCTAACGCTTTGTCATTTTGTGGCAATTTTTAATAAACAAAAAATTTAAAGAAAATCTTTTTCTTTCCTTTTAACGAAATTAAAAATCACGTAAAGAGGATGTTGAATACAAACAGCGAAACAAAATTGAAACCTTTTTCAACTCAAACGTGTCTTTTTATTTTTCCCAAAAATGTCGTCTGGTTTCTTTGAAAGTTTTCACAAAGAACGCATTGTTAATATTGAAAGGAGCTTTGAAGAGATTTTTTAAGGTGTTTTATTAACAAAAAAAAAAAAAAAAAAGGAAAAAATCACAACCTTTTTCTTAAATACAATTTTTATTAAAAAGTTTTTGTAGCAACAATAAAAAAGGATATATAATAAAGTGTGTCCTGCATTATAATTTTCTGCGTTTCATGCTCTGTTGATATTATTCATCAAATAAGAGACTTTATTGCTGACAAAAATAAAGGTCAACATTTTATGTAAAAATTCAGTGTAAAATTCTAGAAAATACGTGAAATATGGGGAGTCAGCTCTAATTATAGATTGTTCTAGAACAAAGATCATCATCCTATCATCAACTCATCGAAGCAGTTTGGAAAAATTATCAACAACGAGTCAGTTTTTGTTTTCATTAATAAGGGTTTGAAGAACTTTCGATTGATCAATATTTAAGAAATGCTGCCAGTGATGTCCACACTCACAATTGCGAAATATACGTCACTATACATAAGGTATCATTGCTAAATATGAGGCATCGACTAAGATTATGCAAAACAACTCAAAATTTATCTCCTCTTACCACATAAAGAAAGTCAGCGCTGATAGAATGAAGGCTTGGAATTGAAATCTATTAACTTCGAGTTTAACAAACTAACTGCTCTGTGATTAAATTCACGGGATGGACAGATTTTCTTTAACCCACACGTTCTCACATGGACTCTAATTACTGTTGAGAGCTGATAGTGTTCTTCTACTATTTGCAGAACTGTATTGAATACAGGAACTTTATTCGATTCCTATCTTGAAATAAAAAAAAATAAAATAAAACAAAGTGTGTGGGAGACATCACTGCAATTTTTTATTCGTTTGAAAAACCTAACATATTTCAAATGTACGATACGTGTTATCGGAGTAGAGCGCATACGATGTGTTTAATTTTCCATGTATCTGGCACCCAAATCAGACCGATGGCATGGTTTATGCTGGCTTTGAGGAGCGCTATGGTTTGTGGCTTATTCGCACTTAAAAAAATTCTACAAAATAATAATTAATATCGTCTGCCATAATAATATCTAATAATAATATAATATCGGTAGCCAGTTTACATCACCTGTGCATAAGATAACCACGTTCTCAAATCACTCATGCAGAGTAACCAATGTGGCATAAGTTACTATTGAATCACATGTCGATGGTAGCCAGATCATCTAATTAAGGCCAAAAGATGTTGATAATCGGCTTCATGTTTTGGGCTGGTGGCGTCAATGTGCCATGTTTCTTTGAGAACGACATTTTCCAGGAAATCACAATTAACGGCGAGCACTATGAGCCGATTATTATCATCTTCTCTTGAACTGAATAGAATGTACTGGACACTAACTATATGTGGATTTAACAGAATAGAGTTACGTGCCGCACACCTCAAACTTTGTTAGTTATCCGATTTGTGGCATGATCATCTCTTTGTAGGGTGTTCGCTAGTCGCAATAGTATGCGAATAAGCAACAAACCACAGCCGTCCTGTCAGACAATATAAGCTATCACATCGGTCAAATTCAGCCTGACTTATCTGCCAGAGTCGTGGAAAATTGGACTTTCAAATACGCTCGACATAGAGAAGTCGTGGCAGACATTTAAACAAGTGGTATTCCACATATAACGACGTAACTAGATCTCAAGCATTTGTTTAAATTTAAGTAGAGAAAATACTTTAAAAGATCATACACAACTGGTGTAAATAATATAGGAATGCATACTATGATCACTGTTGTCTAACATTGTGCAAAACCCGATAATGAAGCTTATTGGGTATAAATAGTCTTTCTAGCCGATCAAGGCCCTTCTGCTTCCAATATATAAGCCAAATTTAAAGTTTACCAGATGCCAGCTAATCAAGGTCTGTGTATTAATATTGGCAAGAGTAAGACCAACTACGTTCCAACTATCAAACCAAATCAATCAAAGTTTAAAATCGACAATATTTCGAAGGCACCTGTTATTGATGCATTTCTATCTATAACTGGTGGTTAACGTGATAATATTGTAAATAACGTTAAAAAGTTTAATCAGCTATTTGGAGTACTACTATACAATTTGGTTATGTCATGAAATGAGCTTATTTTGGGAAGATCGCCAACATAGCAGAGAAAAAGAATAGGAAACTATTGGCGGAATCCGAAATTAACAAATATTTTAAAGTCATGGATATTATCAAATATTTATTGAAACTATTTGACCATCTTTCTTCAAAAAAAAAGAAGAAGTTTGACTGTCCTTAGCAGTTTTCACTCTGATAAACTTTATATTGCCTTGCTTCACATGGCTAAAGTAACAAATAAAAAACGTGACTTTGAGAAAGACTTGATGACTTATGGTATCTCGTGTTTAATCAAAATCATGCCTGTAAAAGTTTTCACCATTTTGTTAATTTTATTTTCAAACTCTTGATTTATATTTAATTTAATCCTACTCTTAAACAAATGCTTACTACCTGCTTAAAAACATTTTCCCAAACAACTTTAAACAAAATTGTCCAAAGTTTTTTTTGTTTTATTTTCTTGCCATACTTTTAAACTCGGTCACATTTATCACACACAACACAACAATTTTCCTGACTTGTGATGTGATGTTTGATTTCCTTCATGTTTATATCACAACAATGACAGTCGGGCTAAACACGAAACGAAAAACAAGTATAAACCTCTTACTGGCAATGTGTAACAATCACACACTGACACGTTTGTATGCAGCCAAGCGTAACAGGATTATCACAATAGCTGTACAATAATAATAATAATAACAATAACAAAACCCAATACAATGAAAAAATAAAAATAATAAGAATGGGAGTCGAGGAAGGAAAACTTACCCCAAAAAACTTTTATTTGAAGTTGTCTACGGACTTCCGGCGGAAGTGCGTGATGTTCAAGAACAATGTCAATAGAAATGTTTGCAAATGTATGCGTTGGTTTTTATTATTTTTTCTTATTGTTATTATCTCTTTTGCTCTTCCCTTCTATGGAATCAATTGACTTTAGTTTCTATTTTTTATTTTCATTTATTTTTATTTTATTTTTGTTTTAAGTTTTAGTTTTACGTCGCACTAAATAAATCACCAGACACACTAGAGTAATGGATTTTGGCTAAAATTGCATGTGCACACTTACATTTGAAAAAATAAAGTAAAAACAACAACTAATATTAGTTGGCTTAAGTAAGCAGAACAATAACAACTACAAACGTGGCTTTAAAAACAATTCGAACAATTTACGAAACTCTAGTTGCTACAAATATATGCTGCTTATAAATTACTCCGCCCCATATAAAAACGGGTATAAATTTTTTTAAATTTATTTTTCTTTTGAATTGTATTTTTTTTTAATTTTTAATATTTTAATTATTTAATTTAATTTATTTTCACTCTTTTAATTCACTGCCTGTATTATTTATATTTTTTATTTACTTTACGAAATCGAAAGTTTCACTTGCCTTTCACTTGTTTATTTTACTTTCATTTAAAATCCGCTTAATTTTCCTTATTTTTTTAGTTTTTCCCAAACAAAAAATTTCCTTCGCACTTTAACCCAGAAACTCTAAAATAGAACTGAACCAATTCGATTAAAGCCAACGGCTGGTAACTGTGTTAGGATTCTGAGGATGTGTGTCCTGATTTGCTCTTACTTGGGCTATAAAAACAAAACAGCTGATAGTAGACTTTACGGTGTGAGGCAAAATTGTGTGTTAAAAGCAGTAGCGTAGTAGTGATTTGAGAATTGAGGATTTGTAAAATGTTAAAGAAATTTCTAAAGAGGATTTTTATATTCTGCAGAGTACTTTTTCAAAATTTGGAAAAATATTGCATAGAAATAGTTTCAAATATATTTCTTCTTATTTGCTAGAGAATTAACGGAAATTACGGTTTTTAAACTACTCAATGAACATATGTTCATATATGAACATAATCATTCCGGATATCAGATCGTTTTTTCTTAAAATATATATTCTAAGGGTACCTTCAAGCACTCTATACAAGGTTCGACATTCTGGGACTAAGTGCAACAATACTGCCACGAAATTAAGGAGATGGTCCCCAAATAGCTGTATAGAAATCGGAATCGGTAGTGATAAATGTACACGGACCAAGATATCGAATGAAGCTGCTACAGAGAGACACGTGATAATTAAGCATCAATGCTTCTGATCATCAATGCTGCTGGTCCTTGGAGGGAAAAAACAGGTTCTGTCAGTTGTTATGAAAACCTACTATATGCGGTTCAAAGACGCTCTGCTTTAAGAGAATCGTACGTAAAATCCAATTGCTATATACTCTGGCAAATGCCAATAATTTTCCACGCGAAAGAATTTAACCGACTTTATAATAAGCAAAGTGTGCTTGTGGGTATCACAGAAGTGCTCACAATCTAATATCCATGTATGCTCTCATATCTTGTGTCAAAGTGTTAACTACAAGACCGCTCGATGAACTGGATTATTACTTCACACAGTTCTAATCCAGCTACGGATATTTCCGAAAAAATCAGCATCGATTTAAGCTAGCATTATGTATCCAAACAACACGGGTAAATTCAAAACAGTAAACACGGTAAAATTCAACGAGGAACGCAATGCAATACAGGAGGTTTTTCGGTGCAGACCAGTTTTCAAAAATCTAATTACAGCGATGTGCCAATTGTAATGCCTTACCTAAACTGTACTGAATAATAACTTGGCTTTTCACAGACCACAACTTGGCGAATTTTGCTTCATGACTTGAGTCTGCACCCATCCAAAATTCAACTGACACAGGAACTAAAGGTAAATGACCATAAACAACGAGGTGTGTACTCTGAATGGACTACAGACCATAATTTTCATCGAAAAATAATTTTCAGTTGAAATTCCTCTTTCTGTATAAATAGGCACGTGAATAAACAAAATTGTCGAATTTGACACGATACAAATTCACATGTGATTAATGTATCCTGAAAAGTGACTGTTTAGTGTGGATTTTGGCGTGGCTTCTTCATCGGTCCATACTTTTTTGAGAGCGACATTGGCTAGGATGTACTGCAGGAGCGTTTTGGAGGCATGGTTGTCACATGGAGAGGGCATGTTAAGTGGCGACTGGGATCGTGCGATTTGACTCCATTTCTAACAGACCACAAGGATCCGTAAAGCCAATATAACCCATGCAGCTGGTTAAATTTAACCTGATATATGCGCTGAAATCATGGAAAGTTGAAGATTTTGATGCGTTCCACCCAGAGAAGCCTAGGTAAATCTTTGATTGGCGTTATATGATGCACATAATGCGTTTAATTAAAATTTCGAAAAAATTTCGAATGATTTCTCCCCTACACTTTGTTTTATATAAATTTCAAGATGAGAAGCGTTTAAAAAGACCCTGCATTTGCTTGTAGTAGCTGTCTTAAGTTGGAAGAATTTAATATCATATAATATTGGAATTGGCTGAATCGATTTGACATGAAAAGTTCCTTTATAGAAAACGATTCCAAACTTGGAGTTTAATTCGCCACCTTTTTACAGTATTTTACAACGGTCCTGTATTTCTCTTAAATTTTCAAAAAAGTAATGCGCATGTCTACTCTATCCTTCTCCAAAAAAAAAGATTCTCTTAAATCGTAAAACTAATATAAAAACCGGGTTAATAGTTCCGGATTTTGAGTTATTTTTGTTGTTATTTTTTTTTGCGTTTTATGCCCTATAAAATGCGTAAGATTGTTTGCTTTTCTCGTATTGTGTTTTTTTTTGTTTTTGTTTTTCGTGTTGTTTTTTAGTTTTTTATTTTTCTTTTTGTGGGATTTCTTAAATGAAATGAATGAAAAGAAACCCAAAGAATTTCGATGTCTTATCAGCTGTTGACACTTTAAACGTGTTAAATCAGTCATGATGTTTGGAAAATTGTTGGTTTGGCAGAATACATCAATGACTGGAGATGAATAAATGAATGGGTATAGTATAAAAGGTTGAATAAAAGAGATGAATTCATGAATATTTGTATCTAAAATTATGCGTATAAATGGATTGATGACTTTGTATGGAACTGACAGTCAGACGGACAGACAGCCATCAATTCAATTCAATAAAATAAAGTGTGGAAAGAATAAAAAAAAAATTTAAAAGCATTTATCACACGATTAACTATTTATTATTGGATAAATGTGATGACAATAAATTTAAGGATTTCATTTATTTTCTTATCTTTTGGATTTTTCAATTTAAAAAATCGAAAACAATATGTTCAGAATATAAATGAGAATTTCTTTTTTTAAATAGAGAAGAAAAGAAGGAATTATTTTTCATAGCATATGGTATTATAATTGCAAGCATATATGTAATCATAGAGTGAAAGACAAGAATCTCATTATTGAAGCTTTTCGAAAATTTTTTCGCAACTGTTTGCCTGCCTTCTTAGAAATAAACGTTTCAACCAAGCATAGTTGTTATTAGCACCGTGTGTTAGTAGTTGTTGTACAAACCACAAAGTATTTGCGGCATTTACTTACGCGCAACTTAAGTTATAATTTGAATCTGGGTGTTAAGAGGGTTAAATTTTAAATGATAATACAAAACGAAAATAAAATTTAAATTTAGTTGCAGCAGCTGAAACACCATCACTTAATTATTTCCATAATTTCAAATGAAGTGCTTATAAATAAAGTTCTGTTGAGAATTAAGTTTTCACAGCCATTACATACATAATTGGTCATTACAACACTTCAGTTATATTCTCACACTGCATATGTATAAAATTAACAAGAGTAGCCGGACCTACAGTTAAAAGTCGATTCCGAACGACAGACTTTGGAGAAGCTTTTCAAGGCAATGTCATTAACTTTCTGAGGTTTTGTCAGAAATTTGCTGAGAGGAAGTGGCTGAAGATATATTTTTTTAATATTTCGTTTTGTTGGAGATGTCTAACCTGGGCTTTGAACCGTGGCCTCACGTCTAATAAGCCATCACACTACCCCTACACACTACAGCGATTTGATACAAGCATTAAAAGATGTAAAATCGAACACTGTCCAAGGAGAAGTGATAGTGGAAGGCACAATTTAAGTCAGAAAGGATGTGGATGTGTGTTGACTTGACTTCTTCTTCGTTCACTAATACTGAAGATGTAAATACGGGAATCTGTGTCGTGTAATTGTGTTCGAAATCTCTTCTACATATCTAAGATACAAAGTGTATGGTGAATATTGGGACCCCATATGTTTTAAAGCTGAATCACTACGTAAACAGTGTTCCCTGTCCTGAATTGATTGTTATTCGTTGCATCTATATGGTTCAAATCCATCTAATTGATCCAGGTTATTTCTTATCAAGTGCATTATTATAGCCGTAGTCTAGTAGGCAATATATTAAACGTGAGGCTGCCGTTCAAACCCCAGGTCAGACATCTCTAACATAATTGAATACAAAAAAATATTTTTTCGGCCACCTCCTCTCAGCAGATTTCTGGCAAATACACTGAGAGTAAAAATAAAATTGCTATGAAAAGTTTCTTAAAAAATTTGTCGTTCGGAATCGACTTTAAACTGTAGGTCGCTCCCCATTCATGTATAAAATTAACGCAGACAATATAAGTGTTGTAAGGAAATTGGGATGGATAGAACATGTGCTACGTAAACTAGCCAATGACATATGCAGACGTGCCTCGAGGCTTGAGGGCTGCTTCTTTTCTGAAGACACAGGCTTGAAGATTAGTTAAACACATTCAGGAATAGGGTCTTCATCTTAGCACAAACCGTAATGATTGGAATAATTTTGTAAGAACAAACCTAAATATTACTCCTTCTAATGCAATATGCAGTTGTTGGTTTTATGTTATTTAGAAGGATACCTGTCTTTAAAATATATCATATTGTTCTTAAATCACATATTATAAGAAAAACCCTAAAATTCATTAGAAATTAAATCTTTTAGATTATTAAATTTAAATAATATTCTAATAAAAAACATTACATTTAAAAAGAGTTTTTTTTTTTTTTTAATTGGCATTCACACACTAAACTGCTAGTCAATATGCCTGTGAACTACAGCACCAGATAGCAGACCGTATTATTAATGCCAAAACGAATCTGGCAAAAGGAAACAAATGCTGGAAAAATACAAAAAATTATGAAAAAGCGATAGAAATTAGAAAATCAAATATGAACTCAAGGAAATCATACACATATTTTAGAATTTATTTTGAATTTTGGGAATTTATGTTACAGACTACAACAAAAACAAGTTAAAATAAATAAAATACAATACATTTTTGTTTAATGTTGTTGTCATTGTTGTTTTTCTTCTTTTATTTATTTATACATACATACGTATATATTGGGAAACGTGTGTTTGTTTGTTTGAACATTTTACACTTCTTTTTGTAATTATCGTAGTGCCCTTATACTTGTTGCAGACTTGATCCTTCCATTCCATTATACAGTGGTAAATCATTGAAACTACCACATTGAGAATCATCACATATTACTTACATACATACAAATATAATTGGTCATTATAACCCTTCAGTCACGATTACGACCTAGCTACTCACCCAACTTATGTTATGTGTGTTAATTTTTGATATGAGTGGCGTGACCTACAGTTTAAAGTCGGCTCAGAACGACAGATTTTTGAGAAACTTTTTCATGGCAATTTTATTTACTCTCCGATTTCTGCCAGAAATCTGCTGAAAGGAAGTCGCCGAAGAAATACTTTTTGTATTTTGTCTTGATGTCTGGCATTGGGCTCGAACGTTGGGCTTTACGTCTAATAAGCCAACACAATACCTAATAGACTACAGCGACTTCAGAATAAGTTGTGCAAACTTTGTGCAGATAATTTAAACGTCTTTAAACGGTCCATAATTTGATATTTATTTATACTTTTCATACTCTATTCTATAATTACGTTTAATTATAAGTATTTTTATAATATATTTTAGCGCAAATACTTTAAATTCTTTAAAAGACTTTACTTCCACAACAGTTCACAATTGTCTGAACTTGAATTAATTTTTCTTAACAACAAAAATATTTCACTTCAATTTGCTAAACCATGAAGCATTTTATTTAAAAGGATTACGGGTATCTTTTTGGTAAATGCCAGCTAAAACCACACATGAACAGATGACATATTTTATGCCTATCTTAGCAGCTGTTAGTTGTCAAATTAATTTTAAGCGCAGCCAATTTGGTCCCGACTTAATGCCATAATTAAGTGTTAGGAATAAAACAAACAACAACAAATAAAAAATAATAAAAAAATAAGCAACAATAACAATTTTTTATACCAACGTAAACTTGTGAACAAACAAATTTCATAAACCCGTGTTATTTGTTACGGTCATATACAATACAGTGGGAAAAAAATTTAATGGACCCATCATAAATAACACGGCACTTCAGAAATTAAGTAACAATTTTCCCTTTCATATTTTGCTTTTTTTTTTTAAAGGTCAAAGTTTATATTTGTTTACCCTTGTCTATCACAATTGAACATTTAAAATTCGAGAGACCCACACAAAATGCAAAGATGAAGAGGAAAACCGTTGTGCAGAAAATTTGTGGAAAAAACACTAGAAAAATTATCATAAAACCGTAATAAATAAAGAAAACATTACGCAATTTTCTTTTGTTACAATATTTTTTGTTGTTGTTTGTGTTGCTACAAGCATTGTTGTTCCAGTTACAACACTTTTAACCTTAACAATCTAAAATTAAAACGAAATGAAAATCGTAACAATTCCAGCATTACAGCATTATGTAGGAAAACAACATAAAGGCATGGGCTGCCTGAGTTGAAATTTTTTTTAACAAATTCGTTGATTCGTTGTTCATGCTTCCCACAGCAAATGATGATGATTATGAAGATGACGTGCAGGAAAATTCACACACTTGGCTAGAACAAAACCAATTTGGTTTAACCATTTAACCATCAGTGGTTTTTTTTCGTTATTCCAGGGCAAATTCTTAAATGGCGGTCAATTCAACTGTACGGCTAACAATTTTTCAAAAATTTGTTGATGTTGTAATTGTTTTATAAGCCCGAAATACATTTCATTAAAATAATTCAAAGCTGTTGTGACATTAAAATTTGTGTGGAATGTTGTACTGGTACTTTAAAATAACTTTTAGCAACGTAATGTTGTTTAAGACAAATTTGACAAATTAAAAGAGAATTCATGTAAATGACAGCTGTCGCTGTCGTGGCTTACGTTTGACTGTTCCATCGCTACTGAAACGGCTTCTGCTCTAGCGAAATAAGAGGATTTGTTTCCGAAAATCGACAGATTTTTGAAAAACTCTTCATGGCAATTTTATTTATTCTCAGAGTTTTTCTTAGAAATCTGCTGAGAGGAAGTCACCGAAGAAATATTTTTGCATATTTCGTTTAGTTGGAGATGCCCGACCTGGGGTTTGAACCGAGGCCTCACGTCTAATAAGCCAACACACTACCTACTAGACCACGGCGACTTCAACATAAGTGTTGTGAGAAACTAGGTCGTAATCCTGACTAAAGGGTTGTAACGACCAATTTTGTATGTGTATGTATGTATGTTTCCAAAAATCTTTCATTTATACGTTGTAATCATCTTTCTCACAGAGCATAGTCGTTTAGGGTCGATTGGCAACTATGTTCCACTATATTCGTGTGTAGAACGCTCGAGTCGCAGATGTTTTCCGGTCACTTACGATATGAATTTAAATCTTTCCCGCCTCCCTCATAATGTGAGTGTTGGTTGTCCACAAGACAAAGCGCTTTTAAATACATCGGGTGGGTCATCCATAGGTTTATATTTGAAACATCGATTATTTCAAATCTGGCAATACTTATGTCATTCTATTCAGTCACATAATTCAGTATATTATTTGCACTGAATGTAATGAATCGATTTACGCTTTAGCAACGTTGGGATTTATTGGAAATTTATTTCCAAAACAAAGGCAATTGCACGGAAATTGCACGACAATGTCTTACAATATATGGTCGCAGAGAAAGATCGACAGTGCCCGGCATATGACATCTTTTCGAAGCTCATTTTCATCTTGGTGGGTAGGTTAATAAGCAAAATTGCCATATTTACACATTCATAAATACATACAGTCAGGATTTAAGCCTAGCTTCTCACACCACTCATGTTGTGTGTGTTAATTTTACACATGAGTGGTGGGACCTACAGTTTAAAGTCCAATCCGAACGACAGATTTTTGAAAATCTTTTCATGGCAATTTATTCACTCTCAGAGTTTTTGCCAGAATTCTGATGAGAGGAGGTCATCGAAGAAATACTTTTTGTATATTGTTTGATGTCTGGCTTTACGTCTAATAAGCCAACACACTACCTACTATACTACGGCGACTTATAATTGCCATATTTGGGGATCAGAAAACCCCCATGTGTTAATAAAGAAGCCAATGCACCTATTACGAGTGACTGTTTGGTGCGGCTTGTGGAGCGGAAGCATCATAGGCTCATATTTTTTTTTTTAATGAGGACGGCGCAGCATGCTCCCGGTCGTCATGATATTGATGTGATCAATGTTTGGTTTCTACAGGATGGTACAACTTTCTACACATCTCATACCACAATCGATTTATTGAATTAAACGTTTGATGGCCGTTTAATTAGCCGAAATGGTGATGTCAATTGGCTGTCAAGGAACTGCGGTTTAACATCGTTGGAACACCGTATTTTCTGTGGAAAAAGAAAAGTGTTAGTCCGACAAACCAGACACAATTGAGTATTTGAAGGCCAACATTCGTGATACCAATGCCGAAGTCAGAAGTTCGTCCGACCGAACTGTGATTCCAGCCGCGGTAGCCATATAAATGAAATAAAATTCCATTTCTAACCGAAACATTTGTACTTCCCAACAAAGAAATAAATTTGGCAAAATTTCAAACCGTTTTTGCTTTCTTGTATATTTAAATTTAAACTTTTAAACGGACCACCCTTTATATTCAAGCACTTTCAGTCTCTTCATTTAATTTCTTCGCTTACTAGCCACTTGTTCTGTTTAAAAAGTTTTTAAATTTTGCTTCCACATCAAGAATCTTAATGTTGCCACAAAAAAAAAACAATTTGAAATAATTTTAACATTTTAATGGTAATTTCTCTCCATCCATTAATGTTGATTTTGCTTTACGCTCCAATTAAACATCAGCATCTGCATAAAATACTTGAAATTTTTTTTGCTTATATTCCTGGTTTTTAAACATTTAAACTCATTATCATATTGACTTTCCGACAACTACAACTACACGAGCAACTACAATTACATGAGAATTTATATGTAAATGGAATTAAAAGAGAGAAATAACAAAAAAATAACTGTAAAATTAAGTCTGGTTTTTTGCAAGTTGATTATTTCATTTCCTCATTCCTATCTCTCCTGTCTGCAACAGGATCATAAAAATATAGAAAAAATGTTGATTAGGTCAGGATGGTTGTTATACATCATCCATCTTTTCATTCACTTCGGAATTAACGTCTTAACAATGGCTAAAATAACTTGTGGCAACAATAACAACAACCACAACAACATGTACTGCTACATACATACATATATAATGAAGCTTAAGAACCGATTGATGTTTTGTAAATGAATTAAACGATAAAAAAATGGAATGAAAATGAGTAACAAAATAAGAAATATTCTTGGAATTTTTACTGCACAATAAAAATAAAAGAAAGCATGTACCAGCCCAGCTCAAAACATAGTAACGAACTAAATATTGTTGTTCCTTAAGGCCTAAGATGACGATTATTTGCTCTTGTACTTGTTGATACTGTCGTAAATATTTACATTAATGTGGCACTACATTTGGTTGCAACAACTAAGATTATAAAACAGAATTTGCATAAACTTAAACAAAATCCATTAATCGGGTCTAATTCGTTAAAATTTAGAAAGGAGGTTTTTTAGACCTAGTAGGCTAGTAGTTATCTATTGGATCAAAGATTCTAAGACGGAGATCTAGCCGACAAAGGTAATTGTTTTCTTCATATGAATGTGCTCTATGTAAATCGGTTAAAATCGGTTAAAAATAGACTTGTAGGGGAAATGGACCCAGTGAGCTGGATAGCCATTGTTTCAAAGATTTCAAAACAGGTTTCCTTACTGTCCGGTGGTTCTTAGGACCAGAGATATAATTGTCGAAGCTAATTGTATTCTTCGAATGAAATTGTGAAGAAATGTACTGAAAATATTTAATAATTCTCATTGAGTTGATATGCATTTACAACAAAATGCTGGCGTTTTCTCAAGTTGGATTTCTTTGGTAGGTGACTGGCATTTTTGGTCGATGACATGCATTTTACGGTCGATGACTTGGAGTTTTTGGTCGATGATTTGCATTTTTTGTCGATGACTTGCATTTTTTAAACGTTGGCTTTCCTTTTTTAGTGAATGACTTGCATTTCTTTGTAGATGACTTGCATTTTTTGGCGGTGACTTGCATTTTTTTAACAGTTGCTTGCCTTTTTATGACTTGCATTTTTTTTTCAATGGGAGTAAATCAAATTGGAATGAAAAGTTTTTCGGAAAGCAGTCGTTCAGAGTTTACTTTAAACTGTAGGACAACATTAACAAACACAACGTAAGTGTTATTGTATATATATGTGAACACTGTTCACTATTCTTAAAAAAAGAAATACGTTTTAAAAGGCACTTTAACAAGCGTCACACAATTCTTGCAAAACTAATCATACCAATCCTCTTAAGGTAGTGCCACAAGAAAAGTGGCATTAAATGACAAACAACAGTGTTGCAAAATTTAAAATTTTTAAATGGTACTAAAGTATAACTGAAAGAGTACTTTCTCGTATCAAATGGTACTTTTGTAAAAAAGTATGTATTTATGTTTAATACAGGTACGAAATGGAACAGAAAAACTAACGGCACATACAAAACAAAAAACAGCTGATTCGGAAAGTAATAGAAAAACTTCGGCGGAACCTAAGTTCGTTTTTAGTATGTGAAGAGGGTGCTCATTACTTTTCACCTTCTGAATACGTATGTACGTTTCGAAGTCAGCATTACGTCGAACATGAAAAGAGTACTGAAAGCGTCGCAGGTATACTGTAAATGTTGTGTTTTTTCTGATAAGAAAAACATTGACACTACTGTTTAAAGAGTAATACTGTAGTAATGTTATTGTGATTTTAAGGTTATTTGATTGCATACAAGCTAGTTAAAGATTTTAAGAAGGAAATTTTGCATGAATTCAATCAAAAAGCCTGAGTAAAAGATTTTGATTGATCAAATTTGTGTTCAAATATTTTTTTTTAAGTTTTTAAGCTTGTCTTTATATTTAAGACGTTTTTTATATTTTAAATATTTTTCAAAATGAATATATTTGCTACTTTTCTCATTGTTTCTTTTATATAATTTAATTGTTATTTTTTTATTTTTATCCATTTTCTTTTTATACCCGTGAAAAATTTCATATTTGTTGACCAGCAATGAAACATAATTTATATTAATTAGCAGTGTTGCAAAATAGAAATTTTTAAATGGTACTGAACTACGGCTGGTATAAAAAAAATATTTCTTTATACTAAATACAAATACGGGATTGAAAAGAAAAACTAACGACTTATAAATATTTCTTATATACAAAAAAAAGAGTGTATACGGAACGTAAAAGCTCCGTTTAAGCAAATTTCAACGGAACATAACGGAAAGTACGTTCATTTCAGCATATGTAGAGCAAATTAAATACTTACCGAAAATATATTACGGTTCGGGAAGCGTTCTCATTGCTAAAAACGAATAAACTTTGCATGAACGTTGGGCTAACGCGGCTAAACACTAATTCCACCTTTAGCATTATGTTGAACATGTTGCTAAACCATTAATACTTAAAAAGTGCAAACCATAAAATATGTAATAATAAAAAAGTACTCAAGGCGTCGCAAAGGTACTATGGTAGATTTTGAAATGGAAAAGTACTGAAAAACGTACTAAAATACTGAATTGTTCATATCAATGTTGAAATTAAAACCCATTAAGTTGTTCATGTCAAAGAGAAAGACAAGAGAGCAAAACAAAAATGAAAGAGGACACAAAAACCAGAAAAAAAATGAGAATACCACAGGCAACAAAAAACAAAAAGAAAAGCCAAATAATCTCACAATCAAGTGAACAAACAAACTACTTGACCAATTCTGTACTCACTCTACTACAGCAGACACAAAAAATAAAAAACAACACTATAAAGCCTTAATTACAATAATACAACAAACAACAACATTTAACAACAATTTTAACGTTTACCACCAAAAACAATGGCATTTGTTTTATACTCACTAAACGTAAAACGTAATTTTGTGTGTTGATTGTGTGATCCCATCTTTGGCCAACACTTAAAGTGTAACTTCAATGAAATTAAATGTAAACAATGAAATGAGTTTACAACAACAAAAAAATAACAACAATATCATGCAACTGAAATAATACCACCAAGCAAATGAAATTGAAATCATATAAAAATGACCTCAAGGGTATCCCATACAAAATAATAACAGTGGGAGTTAAATACAGCTGTTGACTGCTAATTAGATATATATTGTTAGTTTTTTGTTTGTAAAATGATGTACATATATTATAAACTACAATTTAAAATAAAAGGAAAAGACTTTTTCTTGAAAATCATATATTTTTGTAGTACTCTCACTGTGCCTTACATGGAAACATAGTTCTTTAGTTGCCCCATCCATATGTGAAACGATCTTCTTGCAGAAATCACAATATAAATATGCACACTAAATTTAGTCTCCAAGGCAACAGCTTAAGATGTAACCCAAGCGCTCTGTTCTATTCGTGTGCAAAGACCTGCCTCGAAAATTACAAAATTTGTAGCAACTGCTACAATTCAAACAGATTTACTTTCTAATGCGGTCTTTAATACACATAATTGGTCATTACAACCCTTTTGTTTGAGATGTCTGATCTGTAAAATTCCTCAAAACTTCTCATTGCAACATCAATAATGGCAGGACCTACAGTTTAAAGTCGACTACGAACAACAGATTTTTGAGCAACTTTTTCATGGCAATTTTTATTTACTTTGAGAGTTTTACCCAGAAATCTGCGGAAAGGAAGCTGCCGAAGAAATATTTTTTCATATTTCGCATAGTTTTAGCTGTATGACCTGGGGTTTGAACAGTGGCCTCATGTCTAATAAGGCAATACACTAACTACTACTACCTACCTAACTACTACCTACCTACATCTTGAAGATATTCTCTTAAGTATACAAATTAAATTTCATTTGTAATAAGACAAAAAAACTAAATCTTATTAGCTGTCATCAGATGTATTTTTTATTTTAAATGCTGTTTTTGTGAAACGTAATTCTGTCACATTCGATTTTGTCCCTTCTGCTGTAGAATGCCTTCTAAAAGGTTTTTATCTTTTTTTTGTATATTTGTGGTATGTTATTATACGTAAAGATCCCACGCTTCATAACAATAACAATAAAAATAAAACGTTAATAGAATATTAAAAACACCGCTTATACTCACTCATTCACCTATAAGTACACACTCGATGTACTCGCTGTTTAAATGTGTATCGTTGAGGCAAAAGGGCAACTTGACCAAAACCTAACACTTAAATGCTCAATGAATTTATTTTAAAGATAACCCACAGCCAAAACACAATATATAAGAAGTTAGTGGAATTACAGTCATTGTTATTACAGATTTTAGCGGGTAAAGGTAATGTCTGGAAATATTGTATCAATATTATAATGGGTATACAAAGTTGTTTGTATTTTTTAGATCAATTTTATAAAATCATTACGAATGTTAAATTTATCTCATGATTCCTCGTGATTCTGTTATATAAGTCAGTACAGTTCATAAATATTGAAAGGGGCAACACCTTTTGTTCTTTTTTATATCGCTCTTGTCCTCCTATATGTCCTGTACTCTATCTCAAAGCTCTTTAATGCTTGTTGGGAGTTTTTCATATCTTGCCAGTCATCTTTTCATAATAGATCATACATTTTAAATTCGATTGAGATCTGAACTTTGAACTGACTACGTCATTGTAAGTAACGTTTCTTTTTTCAGCCAGTTTTGCACCACTATCGATGAGGACTCGGGTCATAATCATTTCGAAACATGATGTCCTCCTTAGCAGACATCACTTGATCTATTGCAACTCGAGTATTTTCGTTCAGAACATTTACGTATATTTCATAAAAACTTTTACCAAAACAAGTCAACACTCAATTCTGGGAAATACAGCCAAAAAACATTATTGAAACACCTCAATGTTTTACCATCTGTATCACCGGATTTTGTTGCGAAGCTTTACCTGTATTAGTTAAGAATTAATCGATGTCATTTTAATTAAATCGAGTTAATTTTGATTTATGTCAACACACAAAAGCCGACGTGATCCAGTCGTCGGACAAATAGATAAAGTTTTGAGTATTTTTTTTATATCGGAGAAAACTAACACCCTTGAATGCATAGCTCTCAATTGTTGCATTAGCTGTAAATTGATAGTTTTTCTCAACCTAATTTGGCATTTTCGTTCCTCCAGCCACTAAAGACCGCTCCATGTACATTACATCACTTGGGCTTCCAATTTTGCCATCTTGACCAAGTACCCCCTATTTTTCATGATTATTATTACCTGAGGCTGGGGAAATTTTTAATTCCTTTGCACTTCTCGAGTAGATTTTCCTATTTGGATTCCTTTTACCACTTCAACAATTATTTCATTATTACTCTGCCTTATTTCAACAAAATTTAAAAAATTAACTGCTTAGTAAGGCCTTAAAGAGGAAAGACATAATTTGGTAACGGTTTGCATTAAAGACATGTAACGGCTTTTAGGTCAGATTAGGTTAGGTTATCTGACGGACAATCTCGAAGGAAGACATCAAACTTAGGCCAGCATTTATACCCATTGTGATACAATTAATACTATTTGGGGGTCAACCATTCTGTAGAGAACCATCCCGAGTCCAAAATAAGTATATTAAAGGGTTCGTTCATAGATGTCAGAAAATGAGAGACCAGAAATCTCCGTCTTTTCATGACAAGAGCAGGGCACTGACCAAAGAAAAAGAGTGAAGGCAATCTCTTCCCCCTACTCAGACCCATTGTTCCTGCAGAAGTCATTAGTTGGAATGCTAGTTCTTTGTATAAATTGAAAAATGTTAGCAAGTGCAAAAGTGAATACAATAGTTTTGTTTGATTCGATTACAACAATGCTTATGTCGAAAGTTATGGTTGTTGTTGATTAATTTTCTTGCATTTTCATCTTCAGTGTTAATTATTCTTGTACTTATCAGTTCGTATTACACAGATGTAAATTTATTTAAATAACAAAAAAAGGGACGATGATTTTAAAGTCTGCACTTTTGCTCCATAGTGCAAATGAGATCAAAATTATGATTAAATCATAATATTGATTAAACAGCCAAGCAAATGTCTGTTTTTCACAAACCTTAAGCACCATGCTTAAATTCAGGAATATGCAATCTAACTTTATTAATGTACTGTCAGGCGTACCACAGGGTGGTCACTTTGGGCCGCTCCTAGATATAGGATGATCTCCCTTCTGTTAACAAAAATTCAAAGACATTAATGTATGCAGACGATGTTCAAATATTTTTATCATTTAATAACACTGAAGACCAAGCACTTTTACATGATGATATTAACTATTTAATCTCTTGATGTAGTACTAATTTAATGGAGCTGAATGTTAAAAAATTTAAATATATGTGCTTCACTAGATCATCTCCAACCAATGGATTTTATACAATGAATGGTACTGTTCTTGAACTAGTCAATTCCTATAACGATTTAGGGATAATTTTCGAATGTAAATTGGACTTCAGAAATTATATTACATCAACTGTTAGCAAAGCTACATGTATCCTGCGATTTATCAAACGATGGGCTAAAGAGTTTTCTAACCCTTATGTTACCAAACAATTGTTTACCTCGCTGGTTCGCTCAATTTTTGATTATGGATCTGTAGTATGGGACCCTCAATACGCTGTACACTCTGACAAAATCGAATCAGTTTAAATACAGCTCTTATTCTTTTGTCTTCGTGGTTTATGGAATGGATGGGATCCAAATAAAAGGTTACCATCTTACGAAAAACGCCTAGAAGTCATTAAATTACCATCTTTAAAAAGCCTTCGTAAAATGGTGAATGCTGTCTTTCTCCTGAAGCTGATTAATGGTGTTATCAACTCTTAATTTCTTCTTTAAAAACTTTACATAAGAGTTCCTGTTCGTCCAACAAGATACTATCTATATATATAAAAATGAATGTTTGTTTGTATGTAATTAATAGAATCGTAAACTATACATTTGATCGCGCAATGGTCTTCAGCAAAGTTGTTGCGCATGAGCCGGGAAAGGTTTCTAAGATGGTTTGACCAATTTCCGACAGGTGGCGCCACTGAAAATTACTAAAAAAAATGATTTAAATCGTAAACTGTGCATTTGATCATGTTATGAACTTTAGAAAAGTTGTTGCGATTAATTTCCGATAGATGGCGCCACTAAGAATTATTCAAAATTAATTGAATCGTAAACTATGCATTTGATCATGTGTTGATCGGGCAAATACCAGACATTTTAGCATTTATTATTTATGATTTTAATAGCATTTAGTATAACTCATTCCCGTAAAATTTGAAACATTTTAATTTTGGAAAATTTTTAAAAATGCTGTTGGGTTCAATTGGATTGGGTACATTGTGAGATTCTAATAAATTTAACACATTTTTCACGTCGTTCCCGTGCAATCATGCCTCCAAAGCGGCAAGCAATTGGTCGACCTACACCTAAAGTACGGAAGAAAAGACCATTCCGAGCCTCAGGATCAGACGGGCAACTAGCATTGAGACTGGAAAATCTTCGAGTAAATGCCGCTGAGACCCGTTGGCATGAATCACTTAAACAACGAGAAGTGAGATTAGAAACTGATCGAATGCGTTCTACCTGTTCGTCTAAATCATCTGGACAACGGGAAACAAAATCAATAAAATAATTCAAAATTAATTTGATATTTGTGTAATGTCTTTCCTTCAAATTTATTTTAGTTGGTGGTGCAGCAACACGCGCAGGGCACAGCTAGTAATTTCATAAATATAAAATATTACACGATTAACTATGCGAACTTCGATCCATTTCGTACAATCTGTAATGATTTTAAAAATCTTCATATAGATTTTAACAAAAATTTGGAATTCATTATAAAAGCTATAATTTCACAATTAAACTCATTTAATTAATAATGTCAATGTTGTTTTCTTTTTTTTTTTCTAACTTCTTTTTTATATTGAAATCATAATAATAATAATTTTGTATTGAATTATAAAATGTAGTAGTAGGATAAGATTTTCCGCAGGCTTGAAATAAAAACGAATTCTCTAAATTTTTTCCAAATAAAAGAGGGCTCAGATAGTCTAAAATGTCGAGCATATTGAATTGAACTTTCATATGCTGTCCTGCAGTATGGAAAAGAATCTTGACTAATAAAACCATGACAGGTTTTAGGGGTATCTTCGCTGTAAAACCAAGATTAAAAGATCAATTGGGATTAATTACTACCACGCTCTTTCGGCAAATACCATACTTACATACAAGTTCTCCCAAAATGCAATATTTTGGACACCAATTAGTGTTTTAATGAGAAAGAATCAAAATTTGATAGCACGCTCTTTGAATGAATCAAGGACCTATTAATATACATTATTCTTTTAATTGTTTTAATTATTTATTTAATAAATACATTTATAACTACAGTAATATTCTTAATCTAAACAGATTTCTATGTTAACATAAAAAGAAATAAAAAATTATTAATTTATTAAATAAAATTAATTAACAAATCGAAACGATTTTAATAAATAACAATTACAATAAATTAAACAAGATAATGTGGGTTATTAATTGATAATAATACGCATATAAATTATAAAATAGAAAACTGTATTCATTTAATAACAGAACTTTAACAGCAATTAAACAGTGGTGGCCAACATAATTAGATAGAGGATAGAAATAAATTTTGAAAAATTTTTTGTCCATATTTGTTCATCAAAATCAAACAAACAAATCAAATCAATATCCTTAGGCAAACTATATTCTATTAATTGTATTACAGTGTCCCCATATATATGGCCACCTACTATTTAAATTATTAACATTTATAAATAAAATATTATAAATTTCTATATACAAATTGAGAAAAATAAAAAATAAAATAAACTACACTGCTGCAGAACGTGTCGCTGTCAACTAAGGTGTTGACACCAATAAACTGTGTGATGAATGATGTTTTAAACTGATAACGTATGTATGAGCACAAGACACTGCCACTTCATGCAACATGGCATTCTACTCTAAACGTCGTAACGATGGCTATGAGTATGACGTTGATGTTGTTGCTGTTGCTGAAATTGTCGTTGCTTATGCTGATGGAATGCAAATATTTTACGCGCTAATGGCAATGGCATTGCCGTGGTCATAGAACTGATTGTGTTAGTTTTAGCGGTTGTTGCAGTTGAACTTGGTATCGCATAGAATTGCGGCATTTGACTGGAAGTCGTTGTGACATCTAAAGCATTGCTGCCGTTAATAATAGTCATGGTATTTGTATGTGACATTTGGGCTTTATTTGTGGAATTGCTTTTGTCTACTTGTACGACGTGAGTATAATTCAACAGAGAGTGTGTTATAGTGTCACTTGCAGCAACAGTTGCTGTATCGTAATCCTCATATTCTTCATCTTCATATTCATCGGACTCAGTGTGTATCTCTTTAGAGTCATCCTCCTCTTCTTCTTCTTCATTCTCATTTTCTTTATTTGAAATGGATTCATTGCTATTCGCTGTATATGCTTTATCATTTTCATTTGTTGTAGTTGTTGTCTTTGTTGCATTTTTGTCGGATTCAATGATTTTGTTGTCGTTATTCAAAACATTTGTGGCAATTGACATGCTAGTTTTTGTTGTTGTTGCGGCATCATTAGTTTCTATTGCTTTTTCTGTTGTTTCATCTTCGTATTCTTCGCTTTCTTCTTCATCATCATAATCACTGTCATTCTCATGGCTATTATCATCACCATGATTGTCAATTCGATCATTATTATCATCATCATCATCTTCACCATTTCTATGCACATCATTATCATTTTGATTGTTTTCATTAAATGTTGCTGCTACATTTGCGTTCTCTGCTGCTGATAAATACGGCATTTTCATTGTACTCGTTGTTGTTGTCGTTGTTGTGCTGGTCATAATTGAAGCTGTTGTTAAAGCATTATCGATGCTATCATTAGCAATTTCACTAGTAGTTGCTGGCACATTAGCTGCTGGTGTCAATGTGGGTTTAAAATTTTCTGCAACTGTACTGGTATCCACAGCCTGTTGCAACGCTTCCAAAGAGTTGTTTGAGTCATGTTCGGTTTTACTCAATTCAGTGGTTCCGATTTCATTAAGGTTGACTAACATTTCAAATTTTTCAACAGTTTGGGTTTCCTCCTTTTCGTCGGAATTGGGCTTTGTGGTGAATGGCAACATTTCCATTTGCATGGCATCTTTAGTTCTCTCTGGTTCTGTCAAATTAATCAAATTAATTTCAGTCTGTATTTCGTTCCCTGAAGTATTCATTTGTTCTACGTTGTTTGAGTCATGTTCGGTTTTACTCATTTCGAGTTTGTCAATAGTTTGGGTTTCCTCCTCTTCGTCGTAATAGGGCTCTGTGATGAATGGCGGCATTTCTATATCCATGGCATCTTTATTTGTCTCCGACTCTGGCAAATTAATCATATTAATTTCAGTCTGTATATCGTTCTCTGAAGTATTCATTTGTTCTACGTTGTTTGAGTCATGTACGGTTTTACTCATTTCGAATTTTTCAATAGTTTGGGTTTCCTCCTCTTCGTCGTAATAGGGCTCTGTGATGAATGACAGCATTTCTTTATCTATGGCATCTTTATTTGTCTCCGACTCTGGCAAATTAATCATATTAATTTCAGTCTGTATATCGTTCTCTGAAGTATTTTCATCTTTCGAATTCAGTTTTATTTGGTCTACGATTTTTTCAGGAATACTTTCGAAATTAAGCTCATCTTGCGAGTTGTTAATGTTTTCGTTCTCTAGAATTTCCATGTGATCTGCAGCAGTTTCCTTAATTTCGTTTATAGCTTGCTTATCAACATTTGATTGGGTATCCATAGAGTCTTCTGGACTACTGTTAACTAAATGATCATTTTCCGTTGCACTTATTTCTGTTAATTCAGTTCCAAAAGCTTCCATTGAGTTGGGTTGTACAGGTACTATGTTATTTTCCATCATTTGAAACATTTCACTTTCCTGAATTGCTTGCAAAGCAGGCTGGTCTTTTGATATTCCCATTTCCTCAGAAACTTTATTGTCCTCTGAAACCACATTTTCCGGAATTTTAGGCACTTCTTCTATATTTTCATTGTTAATCGCATCATTATCTAACATTAATTCACTTTCTTTCAGTTGCTCATTAACAGTCTCTACAATTTTTTCTGTTATATCATTATAATCTAATTCCTCTTCGGCTTTATTTAAATTGTCCTCATTCCCCATATTCTCAGCATTTTCAATAACCGCAGAATTCATATGCATTTCCTTCTCTTTCGATATGATTTCATTTTCTGCCGATTCGACAGTAGCACTCTCATCATAATACTCTTCAGACTCATCTCGACTTGTGTCTTTTAATTTTCCACCACTTGGTGGAATTACTGGTTGACCATTAGGCCCCACCCAACTGGCACCCTGCAAACCCACTTGCATACACTGGAAATGCATTTCGAAGAGATCCGACGATCCCAAACGTACCATGAAATCCATGCACATATTAAGATTATCACCCTGTAAACCGACATTGGACATCTGAACACACATTGACATTGGTACACCCATCATGATTGGTATACAGAGTGGTGATGGATCACGTGCTGCTATACCATATTTTGCCGTGGATGTATCATTGAGTATTACTTCTAATTGGATCTCATCTTTAACGGGTGCATAAGTCACATTGGCGCAGACTGAAAATAAAAGAGTTTTGTTTAATAAAGAACAAATAAAAGTCTTATGATTTACAACATATTTTGTATATTCATAAGACCAACACTCAGGGGATGGCCCCTACTCGTGCACAACATTGTGTCGAAATTAGGAAAAAAGAAGTTATATCCGGAAGGACAGAGTAATGTTTGTGAACATTAGATTTGAATCTTTTTATATTATAAGTGGCAGGAAAGATCTCTACAGGTAGAGAGTTCCAAATACGAATAATTCGGCTAAAGAACGAATTTTGTCTGTAATGCAGCGTGTGATCCAATGGCCAATTGACCACAAACGAATGTGACCTGTGAGAAAAACGGTTTCTAGTTAAAAATACACGAACAATTTCGGGAAAAAGTCTCTTTATCTTGTTAGAAAAAAAATCCGTGGTAGCAATAGAACAGTGAAACACAATCAATAGAGTTGGATACCCTACCGTCATTAATGATCCGCCTCGCCCTTTCCTTTCGGTCGGAAATTGCACAAAACTGTCGTACAAAATTTGATCGCAAAGAGTGCCCGGTATACGAAAGTATATTGCTTGCTTTTTTTCGGGCTCAGAAAACCCACACGTGGTCTTAGAAAAGCCAATGCACCCATTAATCAATGGAGACATCTATCGCATCATGATGACCGATTTTTTTGTACCCACTCTTCGTGGTATTGATGTGAACAATGTTTGGTTTCAATAGGATAGTGCAACTTGCGGCACATCTCTTACGTTAGGTTAGAGGACGTGTACTTGTCAATTAAGACAAGGAGGTCGAATTGACCCATTATACAACGTCCTAGTTTCTCACACCAATTATGTTGTATGTGTTAATTTTTATACATGAGTGGTGGGACCTATAGTTTAAAGTCGACTCCGAACCATAGATTTTTGAGAAACCTTTTCATGGCAATTTTATTTACTCTCAGAGTTTTTGCCAGAAATCTGCTGAGAGGAAGTCGCCGAAGAAATCCTTTTTTGTATTTTGTCTTGATGTCTGGCCTGGGGCTCGAACCCTGGCTTTACGTCTAAAAAGCCAACACACTATCTACGTTATCTCTTGCTAATCGATTTATTGCGTCAAACGTTTGACGGCCATTTAATTAGCCGAAATTGTGATGTTAATTAGCCGCCAAGAAGCTGCGATTTGACACCACTGGACCATTTTCTGTGGGGCATCGTTAAAGAAAAGTGTTATGCCGACAAACCTGAGACAAAAGAGCCGATATTCGTGATGCCATTGCCAATATACATATGACCCCATACATTTAAAAAAGTGTACGAAAATTAGTCGGACCGATTGAGGTACTATGAGGCCATTCGCAGGATGAAATAATATTCCATTATCAACTGCAATTTACAGCAAAAAAAAAATTTAGAAAAATTTCAAACCCTATATTTCTTGCACCCTCTGAAGCAACCGAGGCACTTGAATGCTTCCTTCGGCACTTGAAAAATGTGTTGGTTCCAGCGAACATCACATTAAATTTTCGTGTCCAGAACATCAACAGCGTTTTACTCATTAATACATACACCATCCATAAGTACAGATGAGGCAACATTATTGCAGCACTTGTGTGTTCATTAAACAGCATTTCCATTTAAGATGTAATTGAGTTTCATACAAGTGAATTACAAGTTTTCACACTGATTTTGAGTGAAATCTTATTTCTTGAATGCACCGAAAATCAATCCAATCTAATTTATGTTTAAAACCAAATTCATTAGATTGGATAGATAAAAATGCAATTGTGGACAGTAACTATGAATATAATTTTGCTGATACAATTGATTGCAAATATGCCAACTATGCTGCACTTATGCAGAATATGTAAAATATGCACATGCATGCATGCATGTATGTATTCATGCATTCATTGTAAAAGTCCATTTACTTGTATTTTACATGATAAATACTGTTGCAATTAAATTTAATGAATTTAAGAAAGAAAGAAAAAAATAAACAAAAAGATTTTTAATTAAAATAAAATATTTATTTTATTCAATACAAGTATTATTAAAATGCCAATGTGACTCACTGATACTGACATACATTGGACAGCAAAAGTTTTAGTATGGCAATATATTTTGACAAAAAAAAATCCCCACAGACTTAATACTCTTGCACAAAGTGCCGATATGACTTCTAGAGAGTATTTTGGAGATCATTTGAAAGAACGGTTACGTAATCGCTAAACCTCAAATAAAAACCGAAAAACTTGGTAATGGTGTCACCAGAAAACACTAAACAAAACTTGTACATTCAATTCCAAATGGGTTAAACGCAGTGCTTGACCTTAAGGAATATTCTACTAAATACAAGGGATAACATTTTCATATTTGCCTTTGAATTTTAAATTTACTCAGGGTTCTTCTTGGTGGTACCTATGGAGTCGTCCGATACTTTTCCTTATTTTTCTCTTGTTTTATGAAAAACTTTAAAAAATTTTTTGTTTTATAATAAAACAGAAATAAATTAATCAAATAAATATATAAACTATAAATTTTTATACAACCTTGTGAGCTAAAATTAATGAAATTGCTAAAATATATTGCCGTACTAAGACTTTTGCTGTCCACTGTACATGCACACACAGTAATCCAGTGGCAAATCAGTAGCATTTAACAACAGCTGAACATGTGTGACAATATCACATTGAAAGTAAATGTTGCAGCAGCAATTGTGTCTTTCGCTTCATTTTTTTTTGTATGGAAAATAAATTAAAAATTTGCCTGTAGGCATTCACTTTATATTTCTTTAGTCATTTATATACAATAATTCTACAACAACAACACCAAGTGTTGGGAAAACAATTTAAATGGAAAAATAAAAATTAAAAAAAAAAATAAATAAATAAACTGAAATGAAATGGAAAACAAATAATTCACTCAAGTAATGAAGATAACGAAAAAAAAATAATATTTTCCATTGAATTTATTTTGCGTTTCGTGTTAAAACAGAAACTTTTGTTAATAATGCCTGATGAATACAACATTGTAAAACACATGCATTTTAAGGCATATTCATGTTAATTACAGTTATTAAAAGCATAATCATAAATTTTATAAGCTAATGATGTGTTAATCTGTTTTCTTTCTTTTGTTTTTGCTTTTTACATTTGAAGATGCTCATTTCTTTTTTAAATTAAATTCGTGCGTTTTCCATTTAATAAAACCAACAAGTGCGAAAGCTGTATAATATGTACATATATGGCACACTGTAATAAAAATGACTCACATCTAAATGATGCAAATTTTGATACTTTTTTACTACCAAATAGACACCCTAGCATTATAGTGAAAATCGAACACCAATTATCTCTCTCGTCTTAGAGAAACAGATGGGAGCCTCTTGTGGGAAATAAACCCTCGACCTTAACATGTATAGACCAACCCACTACACACCATACTGCCATTTAAAAGGAATTATTTGCAAGATTTTTATTATAATTTAAATTTCAAAATTTTAATTAAAATTTGTCATCAAAAAATTAAATGAAAACCAAAAAAACACAAAATAGTGTTGGAAGAAAAAATAGGGAGATTTTCTTTTTAATTAAAAATTTTTTTTTATGAATATTATCCCCTTAACGATGGTATCATACATTGATATCAAGGATGTGACTTCGTTTATTAAAATTTCGGGCTTATTTTCAGCGAAGGGGAGTTTTGTTTTAGTGTTCAGTCCTTGAGTTGACCAACATCATAAATAACCTTTGTGTAAGTCCGTCAGTACAGTACTTACTTCTGGCGGCTCAGCGGGACGCTATGTATGCTCAAGTGAGCTTTGATATCAGAGCTATTACTCCAACCTGTCTACCTAACTTTTATTAGCGGAAACACAATAAAAAACTTTCAAATGCAGTTAAATTTCATGACCTGTATTAATTCTTGTGTCATTTGTTTTAAAATACAAATTATTTGTAGAAAATTAAGTAAATACCCATGAAAGGAATAATAGTGACACTTTTATTGACTACAATTGACTATTTTTTATAAACCTTTAACATTAATTCCTTCAAATCATCAAAAAGCTTCACAAATTAACACAGCGCCACATAAATATCAAACCGATTGATAAGAAAAAGGCTAGATTACTAAATCTCTGTTCTTAACAAACGGAATTTACGAATAATATTGTCGCGATTAAAACATGTGTTGTGGCAAGTGGAACAACGTGGTGTGATTTAACAAAACTGAAATTATTTCGTTTGAATCAAATGGAAAACCATACAGTGCGACTTCCTTTTAATGAAATTGTCCGACTACTTACTACTTATTTGATTGGTCATTACAATCTTTCAATCAGGATTACAATCTAGTTTCTCACATCACTTATGCTGTGTGTGTTAATTTTAAACATAAGTGGCGGGACCTACAGTTTAAAGTCGAGTTTGAACGACAAATTTTTGAGAAACTTTTCATGGCAATTTTATTTACTCTCAGAGTTTTTGCCAGAAATCTGCATAGAGGATGTCGCTGAAGAAATATTTTTTCATATTTCCTTTTGTTGGAGATATCTAACCTGGTATTTGAACCGTGGACTTACGTCTAATAAGCCAACACACTGTCTGCTAGTCTACGGCAACTTCACTGTACGACTAAGTGTATTCAAAAACTAGATTTAAACAAACTAGTCGTATGCTTTAAAAAGTTTGCTCACGTTCAATTATCTGTATTCATTGAAAAATCGAAAAATTAATGGATTCTTTTGTGTAAGAAAATTTTCATTAAATTTTTCCAATTTTTGTCTGTCGCAACAACTATTCAAGGCTCATGATTGCAAAGAGGCTGTCCTCAAACGTTTCGATTGTAAATAATTAAAACACACCACATGTGTTTCGTTTTAAATCTGCAGCATCATTATCAAGGTCAATTGCAATTTGTCAATACTAATAAATTGCAATTCTGCTCAATTGTGCACTTGATACAAGCGATGAATAGTGGGACATTTTCTATATCAATTTTTGTTATCGATTTTAAATATAAGCTACATATTGTAGTACAGTTTGTAGAAACTAGCTTCATTTTAATGTCATATTCTTTACACTTTTTAATGTTTTCAACACTAAGTCGTCGTAACTCATCAAATATTTTCATGGTTTGAATTAGAATGGGATCTCCTACAAATGATTATTAATCGTCCTCTGCTATGTGCCATGTTTAATGATAGTGTAGGACCGATCGAGTTCATTATATATTATTTGTGTATTTATAAAGAGCCTGTTTTGCTAAATCACTCTGAATGGATATAGCATTCAGCAACTCATGCAAATAATAAAATTACTTTATCGAAAAGGATGTTCTGTTCAGGTAACGTACCGCGCTAAAAATCATCTTCAGCGATGAGGATATTTTCAGGCTGGATGTATACGTGAACAACAACAATTGTTGAATTTGAAACGACAACGATCCACGTGAGATTCAATAGCTTCCAATGCATATCGAAAAAGGCATTGTTGTGAATGGCGGCGTTATCGATCCATATTTTATTTGAAACGAAATTGTCCAGGTCATGTTGTCAACGGTGATCACTATAGCTCGATGATTATCAACTTCTTTTGACCTGCATTGGTAGATCTGGATGCCAACGACGTGTGGTTTCGCTAGGGCGGCGCTACTTTCTATGTTATGTTACATGGAATATCCAGCACGGGTGATTTGATTTGCAGCCAAAGGTGAGGAGAAGCCCTCAAAGCAAGTCGCGATATCTCTCTGGCGAACAATTTCTAATTTTCTTCAAGAAGTAGAATACTTTTCTAATATTTCGGATACCCTTGACGTTATCAATTGCTCTTCTGGTGGTATTTCTATCAAAAAGTCTACTGACAAGATATACTATGTATATATAGACACTTCATTCGACATGCATGTTTAATTATTAAGTGTGACAAGTAAGGCAATCTCGTCTACATATTCAAAACTCTGGACGTTATGATGAAGTCTCCAAGTTATTTCCAGGTTTTGAATATTTCGTAAAGTGTAATTATGAGTAGGTTTAGGCATAGCACTCCGTTTATGGTTTTGAATGGTTCTGTTATGAAAAATTTTCTCTATCGCATCGGTTTATTATGCTTTCATCCTAGAAATAATGTGCTCGTCTATAACAATTTAACGAATGATAGATATACTGTGGTATTGAACTCATTACACAGTTCTATATTCATTACACAGTTCTATAGTATTAGGAATACTAATAATAAATAAAATAAATTTGGATTGGAAATCAACTAAAAGTCAGATCAAAGACAAGACAAATTAATTAGCCGAGAGAAAGGTCTTGGTTTTTTTTTGGAACCAACGCGGTCGAGCTAATAGCACAGTAGCTAATGTTGACAATTTAAGACACATTTTCAGATCAAAAGCTACTATAATTTTTAAAATTATATAATTACTTTGGCTGATTTTTTTTTTCATTTGAACTTCTTGATTTTTTTTCAATTAATTTCTCCTTAAAAAATATAAGCAGATGAATGCTTCAAATCCCTTATGAAATCTATTATCTTTGCAAACTAATTGCATTTTCCATATTCTGTTCAACTCCTACACTTATCTAATCAGCTCATTTGCATCGTTTACCAGTGTTACGAAATTTTGAAATTTTCTCCCACAAATCTTAATATGGCCGTCTGTGTCCAGTAGCCATTCAACAGTTTTATTTTCTTCTTTTTACAAAAAATTGAGCAAACAAAAAAATATCGATCAAAAAGTGAAAACAGTGCAGTGTTTAACAAAGAAAATGTAATTTGTGGTTGTAATTCAAAAAAATTAAAACAGAAAAAACTGAGTTTCTCCCTGAAGAAATAAAGAAAAAATGAAATGAATTATAATTGAACCAAGATTACGGTGAAAAGAAAATAAATTATTTTAAATATTCATTTACGCAAAAAAAAACAACAATAAACAAAACAAATTTACAAATTCTCACACAATTTCATTCCTTCGCCTACAGAATTTTATAAAAAATTTTTATGTACGAAGTACTCATGCTTAAAATAATCAATTAAAATGTGTTTAACATTTAGATATTTGTTTTAGACAACACTTTTCCACTCTGCTACGATTGGACATAAATTGCTTTTACAGTTTTAAATACGCAGTGAATGGTTGTTGTTGTGTTTTAAAAGCCAAAAAAAACAAATGAAACGGAATCAAATCAAAATTGAATTGAATTGAATCGTACCGAATGAATAAACGTTGAATAAATAAAAAAATATTTACGCTCGCATTTGTATCACGTACTTTTCTGATCAAAATTATATTGTTTGACTTTCATGCCAACACAACAGCCGCACAGAGGTCCCGCACAGTCACAGGGTTTCCCAAATGTTGACCATATGGAACCGCGAGGTGAGTATTTAAATTTAGCCAGACCACGACCGCGCGACACTGATATGGTGGGTGGTAAATAGATTTGTTGATTTGCCATGTTATAAAATATTAAACCGTTACTATAACTGCGATTTTCCACTAGGCACATCAGCGTCAGGATAATTAATAGCGAACATAACATTTGTATAAAAACCATTTTTTAATTTTTTTTTAATTAATTTTTATTTTTTATTTTATTTCTTTTTTTATTTATTCTTTTTTATTTTTTTTATAATATTTATTTTATAATTTTTAATAATTTTAAATTTTTCACTGCAAGCAATTTTATTTTATAATTCGTGTTTAATAGACCGTTTGCTTTGAATGTTTTTTCAGTATTAAACTCGGTTTAGCGCCAAACGTTTGTATAAAAATGAAATTGAAACTGTTTTTCTTTTTTTTTCTTGCATCGGCCGTCTTCACCTTTTACTCCCCTCGTTAAAAAACTTTTACTCCAGAGTCGTTTCTATTCATTCCACCATTGTCATCGTCAAAATGCTTATTTTATTGTCGTTTGCGTTTGCCATCGTTTTATTTACCGCTTTTATTATTATATTTTCTAAGCCTAGGCGCCTGCTCAACAATATTTTTTTAATATTTTTTTGATGTGTTGCTGTTATTGGCTTTAGTGCTTCTTGCTTGCTTGGATAATAACGATTCTCATGATCATCATCATTGGCTAAAAACTATAATCACAATGAATACATTTTATTGTTATTAAGCAGCGCCATAAAAGAATGAAATCGTTATATCATTATATATATCTTCATCTGTTTTGTTCAAGAATCCCTTTAAGATAGTATACAACTCGAAAAGGATTACCCATACGCCGTTTATAAAATTTAGCGAAATATTCCTCTGAAGTCGCCGTAGTCTAGTAGGTAGTGTGTTGGGTTATTAGACGTAAGGCCACGGTTCAAACTCAAGGTCAGACATCAAAACGAAATATGAAAATATATTTCTTCGGCGACTTCCTCTCAGCAGATTTCTGGAAAAAACTCTGAGAGTAAATAAAATTGCCGTGAAAAGTTTCTCAAAAATCTGTTGTTCGGAGTCGACTTTAAACTATAGGCCCCGTCATTCATGGACAAATTTAACACACATTATTCTAATTTTAAACTTTCTGTTGTGCCTAAAAACAAAACTTCTTCTTATAAAATTTCTCCATAAATTTTCTGAATGTTGATTTAATACATTTAAGGACTGTCTTTTTAGCTTTGTATCACTTTGCATGCATAGCTGCTGTACAATTTCAATTTCAATTTTGATTTTTTTTCTTTTTTTGCCAGCCACAATCGTGTCTTGGATGTGAATGAAAGTGTTTCTTTGTGGTTAACGTTGCTGCTGTTCAGTTTTTAAACTGAATTTTGGCTGATTTTTCTTCATTTTCAAGCACAAGCATAAGCAGGCACATGTCGCTGATTATTGGTATGGCTGGTTACAAGAAGTGTTTCACCTTTTTAGCCATTTTTCTGTTTTAAGCTTTTGTTTACGTGAGAGTGTTGAACGTGTTTTTTCTTCTTTGGTTTTTTATGTTGTCTTTATTTTTATCGCAGATGCATGATGAGAATTTCTGCAATATTTAGTAAATTCCGACAGCAATTGCTGTTGTAATAGGTGCTAATAGCGTTTTTTCTTTTTTTGGTATAAAAAAGAAATTAAAACGATTGTATTAGTACTCGCCTGATGCCATAAAAGTTCATTGACTGCTCCATTGTATAAAATTTTTATTTACTCATCATTATGAACTTTGATATTTTCAAAGTAGGCCCAAACTCGCTTTATAAAACTGGAAATACGTTTTTAGTATAGTATTGAGCTCTCAGTTACAGAGCGAGCGTTTGAAATGTTTAGGAAATGTGGAAGTCTTCAATAATTTACTTGCAAACGAAATCGAAAAAATGTCTCCAACCTGATTAACATGGATGTAAAACTTGAATGCTGCAAAATCTGGCACTCACACTAGCAACTCGTATCTCTGAAAACAAATTTCAGTGTACTGATCATATTCCTCGCAAGAGTAGGAAAAATATAAAACTTTGAATATCAAATCCAAATATTATATTTAATCCAAGGAGAAAAACAGAAAGAATTTAACGTGAACTTCACGGTTATTTCTGTCTTTATTGATAGACAGACGCCCGGAAAACCCTTTGAGGAAGTCGGTTTTCTCGATCTAAGAATGCCTCCCTAAATGAGTTAGAAACATATCCTACAAGGTCGTCGGTATTACAGTCCTTAGTCTCCATAGATAATTACTAGACAATTCGTACCAATCTGGAAGAAAAGTGCAACATAACATACCTGACCGTAAAAGCAGCATGGAATTCAATATACCGTGGATGGTCCAACATACCTGGTTGTCGAATTACAAAACTGCTGTGTCTAGCAGTGGATAGCAGGAGAACCAGGGAACTACTTGATTTCGACAAGAGAACGGTTCCCATTCTAACAGGAATTTAAACTGGACACTGCACTATATTAACAGTTTCGCTAACAAGCTGACAAATTTGGATAAGATAGAATCGGTACAACACCTTTTGTGCGAGTGCCCTGTACTTCAGAACAGACGTCATAGGTGAACGTGTCACTAAGGGAACTTGCTGGTTTCATCCGGTGGTTCAAACCCACCACTAACGGATCATGACAAGGGGACTTACCTCACACTGGGTGACATAATGGGCCTTGCCTGTTAACCTAACTTAACCTATATCTAACCGTAAGTATCCAAGACTAGTTATGGTTCTAGTCTGTGGAATGCTTAATAAGATTTTAAAATGCAGAAAATATCGGGAGATTAAATTCTATTACCCAATGGCGTAATAACTACATTTACTTTGAATGGCAACTATGTAGTAGATAAGTTGAAATGACCATCAATCATAGAGAACAAATACGACCTATTTTGAAGCCAAAATTTTTAATTTGTTGTTGGACCATTCGGTGCTTCTAATGAAACTGCTTTGTCTGCCTATAGTGGATTAAAATAAGAAAGAAAATAAATAAGCTCGACTGTTATTGTCATGTCAAATAGGCGTCTAACTTTTCAAATACACCTGGTATATTACAAGTTTTTTATATATTTTTAACAACTTCGATTCCACAAAATGTATTTAAAATGCAGAATGAATTTTTTTTGAAACAACATTGACACTGGGCGCTTCAGTGCCACACTTGTCTGAGTCCCCGGACACTGTGACATTCCGGGAAACTGCAGAGCCGACGAGCTAGCCAGAGCTGGCGCACTACTCCTGGAATCGTGTTCAATCGACTTAGGAATGCCAGTTGCCTCGATCAAACTGGCCATCGCGCGGAAATTTTTCCGAGATGCCAACCTATCCTGCATCAACGAGGAGTCCTGCTCTACCGCTAGACTCACCTGGCCCCGGATGGATAGAAGGCGTACCAACCAGTTACTTGGACTTGGTAGCGGCATCATCTCAATCACAGTGGCCATGCTTACAGGTCACTGTGTTATGAGTAGACACGCGGAGAGAATGCGGCTCCCATTTAATGACTTCTGCCGCGGGTGCAGATCCGCTGAGGAGGACAATGTCAATGCCCATCTCTTGCGAGGTGCAGATATAGGTTATTTGGCTCTCCGTCCCTTGTCAGCTTGACGGAGCTATCATCCATTGATGCCGAGGATATAGCCTCGTTTATCAAACTTTCTGGCTGGTTTTCTAGCGCGGGGTAGTCGTGCTTTGGATATGCAGATCTTGCGCTGACCGACCCCCCTCTCTTGGGTTCGGGGGAACATGGTCAGTACAGGAACTGCGTTTGCCTGTGGCATCACAACGGGCCGCTATGCGTGCTCAAGTGAGCTTTTGGTATGAAGCTACCACACTAACCTAACCTAACCTAAATATTGACTTTGTCAAACTTTATTATCATTCTTCTTCCAAATAGAACGTTTACATCTGACACAAAAGCTAATGACACGAAAGCATGGCAGTAGTAGTGGATTCTTGGATCCGGATCGGAGCCCCTAAAATATTGTGATATATTCAATATTTTCACGGGAAAGCCACTTGCCATACTTTTCTAGGATTTCAAATGTTGTAGAGTTCAATACATCACCTATGCAGGGTTAGTTAACGAATTTAAACGCTTTAAATTATTATAATCAGAGGAGTATAAAAAGAAATTTTTTTCAATTGAAAATAAATTATTAATGAACTGTAATCGCTTGTAATGATAGCTTTCGTGGAATTTCAATAATTTGCGATTATTTTCAAGCAGAAATAATTTCAAAATACAAAATAAGACGAATCAATCAATATGCTTGAACAAACCGCATTAAACCGCATTCAATCATTATTAAGCCGCTTTTATTGCTTTTATTGTCCATCGCCAATAATATTTAAAACTAAAGCATCGATTCCACTTGCGGTACCATAAAATTATGCCTGTGTCCTAAGGTTATACGTGCAGTTAGTAATTTATGCTGTTAAATATCTTCATTAAAGCGTTAAATCTGTATTATTTGCAAGTAAAAAAGTATTTTTCTATTACAAAGAAACTTAGAAAAATTTGCACAAACCGCCTGACTGACTGCCTGCCTTAAGGTATCTTGCCGTTATCATAGTATAACAGAGGAGAAAAACAAAACGAAAAAACTTTTGATGAAAAAGCACTTTTTTAACAAATATTTCAGATGATTTTTTTTTGTTCAGCGTACAACACAGTATAAAATGCATAATAAAAATACATTTATGCAGCAGCTGCATGAATCTAAGCTGTTGTAAGAGAGAAAGAAATGAGAAAAAATGCATTGCAACACAACTTGCCATGAAAAGGTGAAACTCTTGTTGAGTTAAAAAATTGCCTCTGCTAACAACGGACTTTGGAAAAAAAAGAAAAAATTCTGTAAATGATTTTGGCAAATATGCGAGTATACTAACTTGGTTTGGTGTATACACTTACTTTCCTGTCAAATCGCGTATGAAATATTCTTCAAAGGAATTTTCTCTGTTGATTGAACTTGAAAGCCTTGGCTTAAAGTCTTGACACTTATGCAGACGATGTAGCTTTTGCTGTGCAAAGCATAAAAGTCATTATATGTCTCCATTTAAAACTACGTAGATTAAGTTAGGTTTGGTGCGGATTCTCCTTGAAAGACAAGGCCTTTGTTAGACATACATTAAGGCCGATTGTGATACCACAATATTGTAGTCGCCCTAGTCCAGTAGGTAGTGTGTTGGCTTATTAAATGTGAGGCCACGGTTCAAACTCTATGTCAGGCATCTCCAACCAAACGAAATATGAAAAAAACTTAGCTTCTCACACCACTTATGTTGTGTGCATTAATTTTATCCATAAGTGGCAGGACCTACAGTTTAAAGTCGACTCCGAACGACAAATTTTTTAGAAAATTTTCATGACAATTTCAATTACTCTCGGAGTTTTTGCTAGAAATCTGCTGAAAGGAAGTCGCCCACGAAATATTTTTTCGTATTTTCGTTCTGGTGTCTGACCTGGAGTTTGAAACGCGGCCTTACGTTTAACAAGCCGATACACTACCTACCAGACTACAACGACTCTAAGATAAAGCATGTTATTGCAAGTCAGTCAAGCATGAAAGAAAATGAAAGTAGTTAAGAGCCTACTCTGCCTTAGACTATTAGGTCCTGCAGAAATCATTCAAAGCAATGCCATGTGTATCGGCATGCCTATCAACTGAACGGTGGTCCGTAACTATTGCAATTGTGCAATGGATGGCCATGTAATTTAAGATCAGAAGTGAATAAGTCCTCCAGTAGAGTCTAGCACTACATATTGTTCCTTTGCCAATTTCTATTACAAGGTTTAGAGATTGAATACAAAAATATATGTTCAAGTGCACTTAAAGAATATTATCAAGCAATGCATTCCAAGTTGTCGTAGTCTAGTAAGTAGTGGTTCTGTGGCTTATTAGGCCATAAGGCCTCGGTTCAAACTTCAGGTCAGACGTCTTCATGAAAAAAATTCCTCGACGACTTCCTCTCGGCAGATTTCTGGCAAAAAATTCTGAGAATAAATAAAATTGCCCTGAAAGCTTTCTCAAAAATCTGTCGTTCGGAATGGAATTTAAACTGTAGGTTTCGCCACTGATGTATAAAATAAACACACACAGCATAAGTGGTGTGAGAAACTAGGTCGTAATCATGATTGAAGGATTGTAATGACCAATTATGTATGTGTGTGTGTATGATACCACAGTAAATAACCAAGCCGAGCATCAAATATTACGTAAATTAAACCAACCTGACTTCCAACTAAAGAATGCTATTGCAAGTGGGTCAAGGATGATATAAAATAAGAGAAGTTAGGAACTACCTTTTCCTTAGGCCTACAGCTCTAGCATAAAACATTAAAGGAAACACCAAGTATATCTTCATGCTCGTAGGAATCGTAATTGTACAACGGACGACCGTGTGATTTAATCTAATTTAAGAACTCTTTTTATCCATAAGGGTGCAGAAGAGTCTAACGCTGTTGTTCCTCCATTTTATACCAATAAAGTTGGAATTCTTGCACGTACAATAAGAACACAATTTTACCAATTCAACTTATTCAATTCCACTTAAGGAATATTATCAAGCAATGAAGTCATAACCAAATACGAATACATTTATCATACTATCGTAGGGTATCAACAAGTGCCAAGTGTATGCTTGAAGACAAGAAAATCCGACCACTTGAAAACAAAAGAATAAAATCTGACTCAAAGTTGCACTCAGCCATTAACTCTCAACTATTTGCCGCACATGTAAGCACAGCATAATGTAAAGAAAGAAGAGAAGAGAAAGAAGAATTCAAAGCATACAATTATTTAACTTAAGTCATGGCATGCAACAAACAACTGCCACCACTGAGACTTACTCACACTCTGTGCAAGACACAAAGACGTCGTCTAACGTCCACAACTTGCTGCTGTTGTTGTTGTTGTTGGCTGAGACCTTTTCTTATTGTGGCAACATAATAAATGATGTCTGTTTGTATTTTTATTTTTTATTTCTTTTTTGCTTAAAGTTTTTTTTATACGAAATGTTTCTCGGGCTGCTATTTTCACTTTCATTTTGCTCATGTAATAAATGAAATTGAAAAAAGCCGAGGAAAAAAAAAGAAAAACTGAGAAAAACTTTTCAATACACATTTAAAATGAGAAAAAAAAACTTTATTTTTTCTCTTTTGATTTTCCAGCTGATGGCTAAATTCAGTAGATTGTTGGTGCTCATGTTGCAATTGTAATTTGAAATGTTGTTGTTGATGTTTCGGCAACTGCATGCAGCAATGGTTTCTTGTTTTTATTTCGCTTTCAATGTTTTTTAGCATTATTGACAAGGAATTTTTGTTTGCTATCGTTGTGTGTTCGTGTTGCATGTTGACATGTATTTATTGTTAAACTACTGCTGCCACAAATTGTTAACATTGTTATTTTGTGTTATTTTGTTATTGTTGGCATAATCCAATGTATGCCCCTCTCGTTTATTGGCATGTTGGCCTTGTTGCTGCTATTGTTGTTATTGTTGCTACTAATGCTGCTGTTGCTGCTTTTGGCAATTGTTTTTTGTTATTTGTTGCATTATAATTTCATGAAAAAGAAAATGTTTAAACTCGAGTCTATTTCATCGATTTATTTCGTTTCAAATTGTTGTTATTTCTCTCTTGAAAAATGTTTCCCTTGTTTTTATGGTTTATTTTTATGCTTTTATTGTATCATCTGCTTATCATCTTATTTCAGTTGTCATTGTTCGTTTCTTTTTTTTTTTGCTTCATTTGGTGGCATCACATTTTTTTGGCTTTGTCTTGGCAGCAATCAGTTTTGAGTGATTTAGTGCGACATTTTAAATGATGATCATTAATAATGATGATATAAAAAATAAACGTATAATTTAGCATCGCTTTTCAAAAGTCATTGTCATCTAAATGGCAGTGAAATAAAGAAACAAAAAATCTCTTGCTGTTGATGATGATGATGGCTATACTCCTCAACTATTTATGGCCTACATTAAGTATCATTATAATGGCAATAGTTTTTTAATTGGTAATTTGCTAACGACACAAAAAAAACAATTTTAGGCTTAACAACTTAATATTGAAACACTTTGAAATTCGATTTTAGCTGGGCTCAGGAAAATATGCCAGAGAAAAATTTATTTTTACAAGTTTCAATAAAGGTAGTAATCGTGACTGAAGGGTTGTAATGACCAATTATGTATGTATTGTTACGTCGCACTATGTGGCATTTTGCCTCAAAACCTGGCCAAAATTAATAGAAGCGTTTTATGAGTTAATGGCTTGAATTTTTTGATAGTGTTAGTGATAATTAGGCCGAAGGATGAACCCAACTGATTTTGGTTCAAATCGGTCCGTGATTTCGCCTAGCCCCCATACAAATTCCCCTCGAAATTGCACTTATTTACACATAATTATGGTAATTATTGAACAATCATGATAAAATTTAGCATGGATCAGTTCTGTGTACTAAGAAATCATGGTGTAAAGTTTGGTGAAAATCGGATCACGTTGGACCCTAGTCCCCATATAAAGTTCCCTTTAGAAATTCACGTTTGCGCTTATAAATGGCTTAAAAACATCGGTATAGTGATGAAATTCGGTATAAACGTGTATTTTGTAAATCTAAATCATATTACCAAATTTTGTTATAGTCGGTCAATAATTGCCCCTTGGTCCAAAATAGGGCCCCTTAAGAAATTATGTTTAGCAATTATAATTGGCTTAAAAATGTTATTACCTCGATGAAATTCGACATGAATATGTTTAATATGAATGTGAATCATTTATGATCACATTTTATTATGATCGGATCATAAGTGCCCCTAGGTACCACATACGGCCCATTAAGAAAATCTAACATACATCTTATATTGTTATAATAGTCGATATACATATGTATGTAATTAAGTTTTTAAACTTCTGTGATAATTAATATTTATTTATAATATTTATTTTACATTATTTAATACTTAAAAGTGAAAGTAACTACAATCGTTGAAATCGTTATCATTTTTATCATCAATGTCAGGAAGGAGCAATTTAATAGTATCTGATGAAAATGCTTTTCTATTCCTTCGCGATTTTTGTGTACTGCAGCTTATAAACGTGTCACTGCTTAAAAGGAACCTATTCAGGACATCTCGATTGGTATGGCTTCTACTAAATTTCCTCGCATTCATTTGAGGATTAAGTCCATATGGCTTTACTGCCTATGGCTTTATTACACTGCGTCTAATTTTTTTAATTTTTCAAAAAAAGTAAAATTTTCAAAAAATCGCCAAAAAAAAATTGCGCAAATTTGCGCAAACTTTTTTTTTGTTCCTGAATGTAGAGAGTTCGTATTTTCTTGTGGTATATAACATTAAACTACTGAAAACTACTTTCACCTTTAAAATCCTTATTATCTTAGGAAGGGTAAAAAAATGTGAAATTTTTATTATTTTTAAATTTTGAACGAATAATTTTAACATTAATATATGAGATATATATAAAAAAAAACTGAAAGTAGCAGTTGCTCATACCTTTCAAATAAAAAAATCAATATTAAACCTCTATTCGTTTAGCCACAAAAAAATATCATATAAACCTATTACAATTTCAAAAAAACACCAAAAACGCATTTAATTTTCTTCACTTTCCTGACTTTGACATCGTCTCAAATCTACAAATCTCAACATAAAGTCGTGAAAATTCACTATATAATGCAGAATTTTGTTGTCTATCGAACTGCATACTCAGTTTCTTAAATTTCCTAAAATTCATTTTTGCCTTTTTGGCCAGCTTTTTCGTCGGCTTTTTCGAACTGCTGCGCTTTGCGGCTTATTTGTATACACCAGCAACTCAAGAAAACCAACTGACATCACTTCTACGTAAGATGACACAACCTTAATTAGCCTCTTACAGAACATTCAAAATGGCATGAGCTGTATAGCAGTAGATTGAAACTGCATGTCGTCGGTGTGCAGATAATCAAAATCAGGCCAAAAGTACACGGTAATCATCGCACGACTTATAATGTTCGTCCAATAGCGCTCGTGTTAAACAGTTCAGTTTTTAAAGAAATGTGGACCAGTCTAGATTGTCAGACTAGATTTTAAAAAGGAGAACACAGAATATATTGTAGAGAAACGTTAATATCGGGTGGGCCATCTATCGGTTTAAATTTGAAAAATCGGTTATTTCGAATCTGGCAATACTTATGTCATTCTATTCTGTCACAAAATTCTGTATATTATCTCTACTAAACGTAATGAATCGATTTACGCTTGAGCAACATTGGGATTTATTGCGCCATCGAGAAACTGCACGATGATGTCTATTTTGACAATATTTGCGGATCAAGCTCCCCATTTTCAGCTTGATGCGCAAGTTAATAAGCAAAGTTAACGTATTTAATTTAATTTAATTTAATTATATAATATTTTATATTTATATTTATATATTTATATTTATATAATATTTAATAATTTACGTAGACATCATTGGCTTATAATTTTTTTTAAAATGAGGACGGCGCAACCATTACGGTCAGTGGAGGCACCAGTCGCACCATGAAAACCGATTTTTTGTACCCGCTCTTCGTGGTATTGATGTGAACGATGTTTGGTTTCAACAGAAAGATGTCACTTGCCACACATCTCATGCCACAATCGATTTATTGTATCAAACGTTTAATGGTCATTTAATTAGACGAAATGGTGATTTCATTTGGCCGCCAAGAAGCTGCGATTTGACACCGTCGGACTACTTTTTGTGGGGCGGCCTTTAAGACAAACCAGAGACAATTAAGTATTTGACGGCCAACATTCATGATGCCATTGCCAAGATACAACTCCATACACTCGAAAAAGTGTACGAAAATTGTTAGCATCTAATAAGGTACTGTAAAGCCAGATGCGGCAGCCATATGAATGAAATAATGTTCCATTTCTAACTGGAACAATTGTACTTCACAACAAAAAAGTAAATTTGGAAAAATTTCAAACCGTTTTTGTTTCATTGTATTTTTGTACTTAAACTTTTAAATCACCCACCCTATATATCAGAGGTAAACGAGAATAATGCGATGTTGGATACCAGAGCCTGACAGCCTTACCTGCAATGAGATATCTGGAGCGAACATATAGTTCCTCCACTGATCATGTAAACAGTCTGTGTGCCATAGTATAACAATTTATGAAATACTTCTGTTATATCAAATTTAGATCGACTTCTAAAGAATACAACACACTATAACATCAGGTCATCTGATCTTAAGATGCCAATTGGAAATAGTGCTGGGGTAATAGTAATAGGGGATTAGCAGGAATAGCTTAGACATAGAAAAAACCTAGAAAGAAGGCCTTGATCTGTAACCACAGGACGATAAAAATGTGGTATAAAAAATATCAATTTCTAGCATGATAGAGGTTTATCTTTTTTTCAAAATTTTTTTTTTATTTCTTATTATGAAAATGTTAATACTGTTATGTACCCGTATTAACATCTTCACACTTCTTTCTTCACTGATATGTATTCAATCATTAATGTTTAATAAGGAAATACATTAAATGGTGAAGGAATTTCCTCAATTTACCATGATTTAAACCTTTAACACTTTGGCTGTATTTATACGGAAATCTTTTGTAAAAAACTTGGCAAAATTAACAAGAAAACCAGCCGCGTTATACACACATATTTGGGTCAAAATATCCATTTATCTACGCATATTGTTAAATAAAATATGAAAAAATAAATAAAAAATATGCCAAATCATGCGTTTTCAATGTAATAAATTTAGCCAAGAGGTTTTCAATTTGTTTTGTAATCCAAAATCATGGCTAACAGAAGGTAAACTTTTGTCATACCAAACGATCATTAGTAATACGTTATAATGTTGGAAAATTAAAAATTAATTGATGATTTATCCAAAATAATTGCTGACTGCTTTTGGAAGTATTTAACAATAGTTTTTAGGAAATATATTTTAATTTAATTTTGAAATTTAAAAAAAGTAAACAAATGGGGATTTCAATTTAAACTAATGTGATGCGATCAAATACAGGAAATAAAAATTCAGCATTTAGGTCTCTCTAGATGATACAACGAGGATTGTTTTTCAGAGACAAATCATCAATAGAAAAAAATCATAATGTAGTAACTTAAAAATATCACGGCCTTACTAGCCATAATTGTCGATAGAATAATTATGCCTGAAAATACAATCTTTGTTTTTTGGTGCTCCATTAATCGAGCCATGAATATTTAAAAATAAGTTATCTTTGATCCGCCGGCAAACTTAGGGACCAGCATCTCTGGTGGGAATCGAACATACCGGAGAATATATGTATGTACATATGTTTAGAAACAGTTGTTCATCTACTTACAGGAAATGGTTGATTTCTTTAGATGCAGTGCCTTCATAGCAGGGGAACAGTTAATGACAATCCCCACAAACACCCAACAAAATCCGTCTGATCTTCAGTTTTAGCTCGAGCTTAGTGTGTACTTCAACAGTTTTACTTCACATAGTTGTAAGTAGGGATGCCAAACGGGATTGATTTTTAAAAATTCCGAAATTCCGGAATTTTTCGGAACAGAACACAAGTTAAATTGTGGTATAACCGGTTTAAAGAAGGCCGAGAAGATGTCAATAACGATGCTCGTCCTGGTCGACCGAGTACGTCAATAACCGATGAAAACATTGAAACAGTGAAAAAAATTATTTTGGATAATCGTCGGATAACAACTAGAGTGATTGCTGATCATGTTGGCATATCGTTTGGCTCATGCCAAGCAATTTTTACGGATGTTTTAGGCATGAAACGTGCGGCAGCGAAGATTGTTCCAAAATTGCTAAATTTTGCGCAGAAACAACGTCGCATGGACATCGCTCAGGAGATGATGAACGTCGTCAACGACGATCCAGACTTGGTCAAAAATTTCATAACTGGTGACGAATCATGACATTGAAACCAAAGCCCAATCATCCCAATGGAAGCGTCCAGAAGAGCCAGGACCGAAAAAGCACGTCAAGTGAAGTCAAATGTGAAGGTTTTGCTCACTATTTTCTTCGATTGCAATGGCGTAGTGCACCATGAATTCTTGCCACCTTGAAGTTATACGCCGATTGCGCGAGCAATTCGTCAGAAACGCACAGAATTGTGGAAAAACCAATCATGGATTTTGCACCATCATTTTGCACTCACATATCGATGCTTGTGCGTGAGTTTTTGGCCGTATGTATGAATTTACAATCACGAAAATCCCGGGATAAGTTTTAAGAAATCCCGGGATTTGAGAATCCTGAAAATCCCGGGATTTCCCGATTGGCATCCCTAGTCGTAAGTAACCCTCTTCCAATTCTTCCAAACTTCTTGTTTTTCTTTGAAGATGTTTTAATCATTGTAGGTTTAAAGAAAGAGCATTTCCCGTGTAAATAGCAGGGTTAAAGAAAGAATTCTCTATTGTGCAATCGACTACAATATTTTGTGGCAACAAAAGAACTGTGGATAACAAGGCATTTTCCGTCCGTAAAACTGGATGCATTACCCTTATTAATCAGCACCTTTACGTCCTCCTGTATGCGTCCAAGCAGTCCCAAAATAAACACCGACAAGTGAAAGAATTGTGGAAAAAAGGATTTTGCGTTAGTTTTTCAATGAATGCGTAGAACTGTATTACATTCCCCTTATTAATCAGAACATTTACTTTCTCCTTTATGCTTTCAAGAAGCCCCAAAATAAACTTCAAAGCATCGGTCTACACATGAGAGTTGTAATCCATTTTTGCTCGGACATATAAGACATTAATCGTAAGAAATTGGACGGTGTGGACTAGGGATGCCAATCGGGAAATCCCGAATCACAAAATCCCGGGATTTTCGGGATTCCCAAATCCCGAATCTCGGGATTTTTCAAAACTTGTCCCGGGAATTTATGGGATTGTAAATTCATACATATACACTTTATAAAGTAAGAAAAAACTTGAGTCTACGGCATTGTTTTTTTTTATTTAATATTACATTAAGTAACACTCATGTAGTTTTTCAAGTGTATCATGAGACAATTAAGTGAATATTCTATATCACTCAACATCGAACTGAATAAGAACCCAACTTCCATTGTTAAAAAGTTAATTTTATTAGAATTACGAGGTGTTAGAGATGAATAGTTACATATATTCTGCCTATAAATAGTGTTCTTAAAAGGGTAGGTATTTGTTTCTTCACTAATGTATGTATGGAGACACAGATGAATTATTTTTATTTTTGTTAATTTTTTTTTCTGTTTTTTTTTTATTTTATAACATGTGTTTTGTGATAAAGATCAAAAGTTATTGAAATTTTTGATAAAACAATTGTTTTTAGCTTTTTTATTAAGAGAAAATCCCAAAATCCCGGGATATTTCGGGATTTTTGGATCCCGAATTGTCCCGAAAAATCAATCCCGTTTGACATCCCTAGTGTGGACCCACTTGAGAAATCAAGACACTTTAAGGCTACTAGCAACATTTGAGAAAATTGCTGGTTGCAGCAAATATCGCAACATATTTTCATACCAGAACTTCAAAAGCTTCTGAAAGCACTCTTATCTACAGATGTTATATTAACAAATTCCGCGCTTATAAATCAATAAACAACATTGGGTTCGTTGAAATTGTTCCTATTTATACACCCTATTCGTAGTTTGCGCGCAGTTGCGATTGTCTGTAGGTTGTTATAACATAAGGTTCAGAAAGCCTGTTCTTAGTTTTAGCCCTCAATCGCAGTTATACAATTCTTTGTAAGGCTATTTACTACAACGTTTGCATAAAAGAACTGCTTTAATCGCAAAAGTGTGTGATTATAAGTTTCATACATGAATTCAAATACACTTCATGAGGTGATGCTGGGGAATTAAATTATATTCGTACATTTTTCATTTGAAAAACTATACAGAAAGAAAAAACATTTTTTTAGCAGTTACTTTTTTTGGGAGAGGGGGTTTAAGGGTTCTTAATGCCACTGGAAATATTTTTTAACATTTAAAAAACTAAAGGAATTAATTGCCCTATTGCTGGAATCAGCACTCGAACACTGTTGTGTTGATAAACGAAACGTAATTAAATTGAATACATTTCCGTATTGCATGCAACACGTACTGCCAACACACATACTAACTGTCTGCCTGTATGCCTGCCTGCCTGGCTGCCTGTCAAGCTGTGTCACTAGGGTTCACACACGGAATTAATGACAGTCTCACTGTCTATTTGAGTGATTGTTGGTGGAATTGATGATTGAATGAGCGTGTCGCACTTGTAACGCAGTGTGGTTTATTTATTACACAATCTTTTTATTTTTTTTTTTTTGCACTTTTTTTTCGCTTATCATTTCAATTTTCCACATAACGATTGTACAAAACGCTGCGCTATCATGTATTACGTAGCATATTATTTTGTTATTTTTTTTGTTGTATTTTGGTTGTTGCATTGTGTGATGGTTGTTTACGCAGCATAATTTGTTGCGGTATAGTGTTGTGATAGCTTTGTATTGGTATTGGTTAACAGTGTTGATATAATTATTATTGAATTTCATATTTAAGCCGATTATAACTGTAAAGTGTCATCTTTTATAGATATTTTGTTGTATCTGTTATTAGTTGGAGATCTTTTGTCTGCAACCGAATGTGGTTATTAAACCACAATTTCATATCGCAATAATGATTGAATGAATGATTGTAAGGGAATCAATGCATTATTTTCAAATGAATTGGAACTGAGTGTACTTTTGTTGTTGTTTTGTTCTACTTTAAATATGAAATATTAGTTGTCACCACTAAATATGACTAAATATGGCTGGCAAAAACCAAAAAACAAAAAAAAATTAAATAAAAGAAACTATTAATTGTAATCAAAAATAATTGCTAAACAGTTCATTTAAAAGTGGGACAATATTACCAAAGAGTGTTTAAACATTATGGTGATTCTAATGTAATCCTGTTTTAAAATGGCCTACCTACACTTTGTGGGCCGAGAGAGAAGCGTAGTACCTATTACAATCTTCAGGACGCTGTTCGATATGAACAAATACACCGCATGGTATGGACCGATGTATTTTCTCCTGCGATGTAGTTGTGCCTCACACGTTCCAAAGCTGAGTTCCTATTTTCTATCATCATAGCATATAAATGCAGAGTTCGATTCGATCCCATTTAATTCCAACGACCATACGATTTATCGTATCCCCTCAAATTTCATAAGGCAAGCCTATTGCCTTGACAAACTTTAAGACACTGCTCGACATAAACAAGCATAATTCTCGATACAACACATGATATGAGCCCAAATGTTTTCGCCTAACATGAAGTAAGGATTCACAGGTTCCAAGAATGTGTTTCCATGACTTCTTCTCATCGTCACAGAAGTTGCGTTCGATACGATGCCCATTCTGAACAAGAGTACTTTGAGTTTCGCATGCCCTGTCGGTTAATAACCTCAGGTTATTCCAGGATCCTCCTCGCATGGATAATCAATGGCTGGAAGAATAGAATCTACATTTTCCTCTTTGCCCCTTATAATCTCTTGTGCGTCCTTGCGGTCAACTAAGATGTGAAGGGGATGGAAGTTGATGCCGTAAAATTTCTATGTTCTGGTCCATTCCTTGGCAGATAGCCTTCGCATAGAATTTTATCGCTGTTGTTTCCGCGGATTTAATTTGGATTTTTGTTGAAACCTCAAGATATTTATTTCATTTAATTTCGGTCCTTTAGAGCGAAGGCGGGATGTTCATGCCTCCTGTCTTGAGCGCCTGTTATTTAGGTGGCTCTATGCTCTTCGGGCTCCTTCCTGGCCTGACAAATCCTCAGCGCATTACACCCGGCCAATGGGTTAACTGTTCGACTGTGTTGCTGACATGTAAAACTCTGCCAGCCATGTAAAACCATGCTAATATAGCCTTACAGTTTAAACCTTTACAGGACGATAAGGTGATTATCTCCTCTTGAAGGCTTCTGTAGAGATGAATAAAGAAGGAAATACATTTTGCAACAAATTCCGATATCTAAAGGTTGTACTCAACCTTCGATAAGATGCAGGTGGCGAAAATAGTGAAATAAGCTCAGAATCCTTTAAAAATATTAAGACAATTATAGATTATTTTTCTCACCTGAAAGAAGAGTCCTCAAGAGCTTCTGCCTTGTTTATATATACTCTGTTTAATACGGTGTTCAGATATGCACCTTTATTGCGTAAATCGCAATAAATGCCATTATTGAGCTTAATATTTAATACAAAGGTTCAATTAATTATTATTATTGCGCAAAATTGTTATAATATTGAGTAAAACTTAAAATGCAGAACTGTCTTAAGTGTGTTTAGTGAGCATATTACAATTAACCGAACACTTTCTGGTGATATTTGACAACACAAATGTCAACAACAACAAAAAAGAACAAAGTAAAAACAATGTTGTTGAAACAACCAGCTGTTTTGTTTACCAGCTGTCAAATGAATATTGAATAAGCAGCTAAACTCCGTATATTATTATGCCTGAACACTTAAAATATTGTACTCAATAAACCGAATATTGACTCTATAAAAGTGCACATCTAAACATAGTACAAAGCTACAGGTCATATATTACAACGAACGTAGTGTGTTTGCAAGCTACATGTGATTTTGCGCTCATGGAAATAAGTATTTTCATTAACGATGTTAGTTAGCGTTCTGTTAGCACGACTTTTCATCTAAAACCTCTAAAGCCTTGACCAATGATTAAAAAAAATCATGATTAACAAATGTTTCTAGGGTTTGCAAAGGAAAAGATGGAAATAAAAAGATGAAATAAACATGAATTGAATAGAAAGGAATATTGTAGTGAATATAACCAGAAATGTTGCAAAGCTTCAACTCTTGACCTCAAATATGAGCAATACAGGTTCGAATACCGGAGAAGACAGTACCGATATTATAGCCAACTATATTGATGACGATTAAACAACTCTTATATAAATATAATCCGATTGCTATAACCTATGAAAATAGCAAAATGATTTAATTTAACCGTCAATAACTATGGCCGTTCAATTTCAACACGGTTGCGGCCTGTAATAGCTTATGTATTAAGCGTATGTTAAAATTTCTGTTGTTAACATGGCCTAAAATTCAACTCTTAAAAGTTTTCACCATTCACAATGATAAATAAGCTTTACTTACATGGTTTCAGCCACTGCTATAAAGTAAAGTAAAGCTTTTTACGATATATGAATGTCTTCGTAAGCAAAGTCTTATACCCAGACTGTAAAGTAGCAGAATGAGAGTATAGCATAGAATTTAAAGTCTTTTAAAATTAATAGAAATAAAAAACCATTATTCAACCTAAAAATTCATACGAAAAGGATGGGCAGCATTGAAAGCGAAAATTGTTTTTCTTAAATTGTTTTCCAAGTAAAATTCATGATTTAATGGCTAAAACTGAGACACTCAAAAAAAGTAAAATAAATATCTTAGTAAGGAACTAAATTTGTAGAGATTGAATTTTGTATTTGCAAGCACCTTATTAACATAAGAAAAACTACATAATAAAGAAATTTAAGACAGTCATGTGATTAATTATTTAAAAAGGATAAAGACATTCCCTTTTTCTTATTGATTAAATATTTTTTCGAAACATAAAGCTCTGGTTCTCTTTAATCATACATACATACACACATACCTGGTCATACATAATTGCTCATTACAACCCTTCAGTCAGGATTGCAACATAGTTTCACACACCACTCATGTTGTGTGTGCTAGTTTTATACATGAGCGGCGGGACCTACAGTCGACTTTAAAGTCGACTCCGAACGACAGATTTTTGAGAAACTTTTCATGGCAATTTTAATTACTCTCAGAGCTTTTGCCAGAAATCTGCTGAGAGGAAGTCAGCGAAGAAATATTTTTTCATATTTAGGTTTTAATGTCTGACCTATCTAATCGTCTAATAAGCCAACACACTACCTACTAGACTACGGCGACTTCTCTTTAATTAATTTTTGTTATTTAAAATTGCACGCATTAAAAGAAAACATTTAACGAAAACAACAGAATATTTAAAAATCGTGTAAAAATATTAAAAATCCTGTGAGAATTTATGATTGAATTTTTATAGTGCAGTCTTTAAAAGGAGTAAACAATAACAACCATTTACATTAGCTTACACAACAACAATCTGTGTGTGTGTATGTATTATTTGCAAATAAAAAAACAGTTATTTTATATTGTATAAATAATTTAAAAAGTAATTTAATTTTATTTCATGTTATTTTATTTCATTAGAATGCAACCATTCATTGTAGATATGTATTGCGCATACAAAAAAAAACTGTTTGTTTAAACAGAGTGACAGATGATAAAATATACCGTATTATCAAGCAGCAATTTCTTATTAGGATAATTAATCACTCTGTTAATACTTTTTTATTAATTATTTTTTATTTAATAATATTTATTAAATTTATTTATTTAAAATTAAAATGCATGTATATCGCGTTTTTCATTAAGCATTCCCATCTTTATATTTAACAACACTGTGAGATATCATTGACACTTTGTATTTGTTTGATTATATGGGAAAGATATGCTCATTCTGAACAAGTGAACTATGAGTTTCCCTTGCTCTGTCAAAAGATCGTTTGCTGAACTCAGGCTATTTCTGTATCCTCCTTTCCTGGATAATCATTGGCAGACAATATATCGCATTCAGAATAGCATCGTTCAAATGTCCGCTATGGTTCCTCTGGGTGGAGGACATCATAAAATTAAAATTTTTTTGTTACTCTGGCGCATAAAACGGGCTGAAGCATGAATTATGTTGGCTTTGTGGGCTACCGTAGTATGTAGCTCGTTCAAATACTATTGCGACTTAAGAAAACCACACAAGAAAACGTCTAATCGATTTTGGTGGTCAGACCACAACAATGTGTGGTCTTATATCCAATGTATCCTGAGCTGTGTGACATATAGCGCCATGTTGAAGTACATAACATGTCAGTGGCGCTCAGATCATTCAATTCAGGCCAAAAGAAGTTGGTAATCATCAGCCTATAGAGCTCGCCATTAATAGTGACCGCTTGGCCAATGCCCTTCTCAAAAAATATGCACTAAGGACACCGCCAGTGCAAAATCAATACTAAGCAATAACTTTTTCGGGTTATAATTCGTGCTTTTGGATCACATATCTTCCCAAGTTCGACATTTTTGTTTGTTCACGTACCCATTCATCTCATTACTGAAGATGATTTTTCGATGAAAATTAAAGTCAATTAGCCAAGTGATGTAGAACCCATACAGTGAACATACGTTGTTGTTTGTGGTCGTTTATCTTCAGTTCTTGGGTACATTCCCAAGTCACAATGCAAAATTCGTCAAATTGTAGTTTATGAAAGCCAAAGTTCTTGCACACTTTTATAGACAGTGGCGATGCTTTCGACAAATCTTGCATTGCATTAAATTTAATTTCTCCACCACAGTGGAGTTATGGTATTTGTAAAATAGCCAGAGTGCGTCGTACGTTGCTCGAACGCAACCCGCGTTTCTATAACATTTGTATATGTTGTTGAATGCTATAGCTGTCCGTGATGATTTGGCAAAATAAACGGAGAAAACAACAATTAATTTAACAGATGTTGATTCAATAAGATGGGTGCTATCAACTGTCAACGTCCGGATGTATCAGTTGGAACCTTTCTGTCGAATGGGAAAATTAAACATCTCAGGCCCGATGGGTTTAAAATAATGTTAGCTTTTCTATGTGACTATATATGAGAAAAATTTGAGACTTTCATCACTTTATCCGAAAAAAGGAATCGAAATTCTGGTACGGCATTTTAGACTCAAAGAAGAAGTTTCTCGTTGATATACCACAGAAGAAAGTCGCCGCTGCATAGTAGGTAGTGTGTTGGCTTATTAGACTTGAGGCCACGGTTCAAACCTCAGGTCAGACATTTTGAACAAAATGAAATATGAAACATATTTCTTCTTCTCCATAAATCTTCTTCGACGAATTCTACTCAGCATTTTTCAGAGTAAATAAAATTGAGATGATAAATTTCTTAAAACATTTGTCGTTCGGAATCGACTTTAAACTGTAGGTCCTGCCACTCATGCATAAAATTAACACACACACAACATAAGTGGTGTGCGAAGCTAGGTTGTAAACCTGACTGAAGGGTTGTAATGTAAATGTATGTATACCACAGAAGGAATTATAAAGTTCCTCCAAACATAAAAGCATGAACATTTGAAAATTTTATCAAAAAATCGTAGATACTTTTTATATGACCTAATAACTAAAATAACCAATAACAGTTCATAGACTTCTTAGTGTCTTATTTTGCTATCACTGCCCAAGTTCTGATTTTTTTTTATATCTTATGACAGCAGCAACTACAGGTCAGACATCAAAACGAAATATGAAAAATATTTCTTACGCGACTTCCTCTCAGCAGATTTCTCACATAAACTCTGAAAGTAAATAAAACTGCCATGTAAAGTTTCTCAAAAATCTATCGTTCGGAGTCGACTTTAAACTGTAAGTCCCGCCACTCATGTATAAAATTAACACATACAACATGAGTGGTATGAGAAGCTAGACCGTAATCCTGACTGAAGGGTTGTATAGCACCAAATATTATTCATCACACTGTAAATCTTTTTTTTATTTCCCATTGAGTCTATAAAAGTGTTTGCTTTTGTGTCTCTATTTGTTAACAAACACACAATGGCCATAATGGCACTCTGACTACTTTATTGAAAATGTTTATTATTATTGGGGTTTTAAATGAAAATTCATTGTAAAATTTTTAATAAAATGCATAACAATGTACGCGTTAGTTATGTTCCAATGCAATTTGCCATCATTCCTCTACAATAACTAGTACTAGGGTTTACTTATTGCATTCATTTCAAATGGATATGAAATGAAACACGTTCGCGTATTATTTTTGTATTTTTAAATGCTTTTTGCAATTTCTTAACATAAACAGAAATAATGGAGCGTTATTTTAATAGTTTTCTAAAAAGACTGAAGCATTAAAAACAACAAAAAAAAACATTTCAAAATAAAATATTTACAATAAAAGCTTCAATGAAAACATCAATAATAATTCGTTTTCGGAAACAAGACAGCTGTGATATGATTTTTTAAAACACCAAATTTTCTTTTACCTTGATTCAGCAGGGGTTTATAAAATACTTTTCCTCTAAAAGAACAAAAAAAAAAGCAAAAATAAGAAAGAAAACAAAAATTATTTTTTAATATCCTTTTATGAAAGTGCAGCATAACAACCACTAATAGTGTCTTTAAGCACCATAATGAGTTGTCGTTCTGTTCAGTGTTTTCGTTTGCTCACTGCAAATATGTTGGTTTCAAGTCAAACAGAGTTCAAGTGCTTTAAAGACGTCTGCTAGTGGTTGTTGTTGTTGTTCTTGTTTTCCTTTTGATAGTTTCAGTTTCTGTTTGAAGGACTGCAGTTGTGCTGCACTTTATTTCATTAGAATTTAAGAAGAAGAAAAAATAAAGAAGTATAATTAATACACGAAAGGAATGAGATGAACACAACAAGAATACCAACCACACAGTTAAGTTAATAACATTAAGTTAGGAACACTTCAAAAGGCAACAACTACAAATTGAATGCCTTAAGGTAAACGAAACTGAAAACTATTTGAAAACGTAAATAATGCTACAGGCAATGTGTTTACTCTTTTTCGATAATTTGATAAGGTTTTTAGAAGTAATATCTCATAAAAAAAGTTCATTCATAGATTGGAATATTACGAACCATACAAGAAATGAATGATCGAAACTAACACACATTATCCAGGGTATAATAGTTTATTTTCCTAGAGAAGGACGGTTTTAAATATACATTTTCTTTATCTTCTATTTCGAGTGATCGTCGCGAATTCAAAATTTCACTTTTGCATATACCTACCGTCTTTTCATATCAAATTTATTTTACTCTTACAATTTTTGAAATCAGAAAACTGATGAAAGAAAGTCGCCGAAAGAAATATTTTTCATATTCCGTTTTGTTCAAAATATTTTTCTCATTATTTTTGTTTTGTTAGAGTCTAAGCCAATACAATAGACTACAGCCAATTCTCTTCTTCCTACTTCATCTTAACATACATACATGATTAGCTTTTAAAACTTTTCAGCCAGGTTTCCATATGGCACTATATTAAGTTATCTGTTATCAGTCTACTGGTAGTTCTCCACTTCCTACTTCTTCTCAACATACTTACATGATTAGCTTTTAAAAACATTCAGCCAGGATTCCATTTGGGCCTATATTAAGTTAGTTGAGATATTATGTATTCTTTATTACCAAATAATTTTAGTAACCCAATCTACTAACCTGTGGCATCACAACGGGTCGCTATACCTGCACAAGTGAGCTTTTAATATCAAAGCTACCACTCAAACCTAACCTAACCTAACTCAATCTACTTGAAATTCACACGATCCAAACCTCAGCCTGAAAAACTCAAGGCAAATTGACATCCGACATTACAAATCATGCATTAAACAACTTTACTAACATATTTTACCATCGACATCTTTCCCTCATAAAATATGAGTGAATGTATTCAAAAAAATACGATTTTATCAGGAATTCTCAATGTACTGAAGTCTCGTCTAGGCCCTGTTATTATTTGTAAATAAAAACCATTGTAAGTAGCTTTCTGGTGAAAATTAAAAAGTGGCTTAAATAAGAATAAACAAAAAACATTTTAAACAAAATAAAGAGAGATTCAAAAAGATTGAAAAAACTATTTCACTGAAACATTAAACCAATAAAACCAAGCCATTAGGCTTTTTGATGATTTTTAAACAAAGATGTGTTTGACTCTCAATTGATAATGCTCTGGAATAAATATCTTCTTAATCTCTGGAATTCCTTATGTACTACTATGGAGTTAAAATTTTATAAAATTCAAAAGAAAGAAATAATACGGCCTTAAATTACATAAAATGGTGTTCAGTTTAAAATTCATAGCGGATAACGTGAAATCACTGAAACTGCATTTAGGTCCTTGCGGTCCAGTAGAACCATTAACAACCAGGAGTAAATCGTAAAAGTAAAATCAATCGTGTCACCTAACCTCATTTACTTCAACCACTTTAAAGCTGTATGTAAACGTGTTGGTCTTTTGATCTCATGAAGGTTTTTCGAACTGTTTTTAGTTGACAATAGGGATTGATGATGTCAACAGGTCGAGAGTAAGGGTCTAGCAGTCACTCACATTCATTCACTGAAGCATTCCAATTTCAAATACAACAGGACATAGACAATTTCTCATCATGATTAAACAAAAATTTAAGCATTTTCATTCCATCTTTCAAGTTCATCCAGGAGCTCTCTAAACTTGCAGTAATTAACATGATTATGAAGGTTAGAACTCCGTTTCTAGTCAAAAGAAGATTTGAATGGCAGTAGGGAGTGCGCTTGAAGAATTTCGTTTTACACATTTTGGATAAGAACAAATCTTGACGATTAAAAGTATTCAATATTTATTTAAATTAAATTGTTTAAGTTCTAAGGCATAATAAAGCTATGGAATCTTTAATAGGTTCTGATTTTGTTCAGAAATTTCACCCATTCGGGACTTTCTTAAGTTATCTGTTATCATTCTGCTGATAGTTCTCTACTTCCTCTTAACATACATTCATGATTCGCAATTACAAGCCTTCAGCCAGGATTACGAGCTAGCTTCCCAAACCACTTCAGTTGTGTGTGTTAATTTTATACATATATACATGAGTGGCGGGACCTACAGTTTAGAGTCGACTCCGAACAACAATTTCTGGCAGATATTTTGCCAGAAATCTGCTGAGAGGAAATCACTGAAAAATTTTTTTTTCATATTTCGTTTTTGTTGGGGATATCTGACGTGGGTTTTAAACCGTAGCCTCAGGTCAAATAAGCCAACACACCACCTACTTGACTCTTATACTTTCTTTAACATTTCGCTGAACTTTTCGTAGCTCGCAAATATTTTTACTGATATTCGATACCACTGTTGTAGGCAATTTGGTGTATTGTATGGTTAGGGTTCATAAACATTGTAATAGTGACCGCAAGAAGATCTGGTGGAAGCTGTAATACGTGTTTTTTGAGGCCGAAGTAACGATAAGTATTTTTTCAAAGGCAGTAAAGCCTGGAAGAGCACCCATTTTATCAAGGAATCCACTTTTCTGTAAAACAAAGTTTGTATTGGTTACTAGACCATGTGCGTTCTTACCAAGGCTTATCAACTGGAACTAATCAAGTTAAATACTTTTCTGATTGACTAGGATACCCAATAACGATGTCTGTAAAAGTCGACTGGCCACTGAAATGTAAGACATGCAATTACATGGTGATGTGTTTTCGATTGAGTGAGAAACTAGGTCGTAATCCTGACTAAAGGGTTGTAATGACCAATTTTGTATGTATGTATGTGTTTTCGATTCAAGTGTCTGTTTCATGCGGGTCTAAGTTCTACCAAGAATTATAAAATTTTGGAAAACCAATGTTAACGAAAACACTTTTATTTCTGGAAAACCCTTTATAAAGGGAATACACTTTTGCAATTAGTATTCTTGCATATGTTGTTATATGCAGACATATGCTAATATGAACATGTATGTATGTATTAGCAAATGTGTGCAATCGTTAAAAAATTTTCTTTTCTTTTTTTATCAAAGCAAACCGAAATGAGACTCAGAAGACTGCGTTATTTTGTATTTGTTGGCGTAGAAAAAGTTTATTTTCGCAAAGTTTAAATGAAAGTTAATTTTTTAATGTTTGTTTGTTTGTTTTGTTAGCAAACAAAGGCAACTTTTCACTGAGCGTGAAAGAGAGGGAGAGAGAAAATGAAAGAGATAGGTACATAGAAAAAAAACAGGCGATAGAAAACTCAAATGCGTTACCAAAGTGCAAAAATTCACTTTTCGAATGTTTTTCTTTCATACTTTTCCTGTATCTGTTGGTTTTGCTTTTGCTTTTATTTTTAACTGCAGGCTAAAAGTAATCAGCAACAACAACTTTAACAACAACTTCAACAACAACCTAAGGGACAATAAAAAGCAAAAGGAATGAAAGTAAAACGAAAAGAAATGAAACCAAAATTAAAATACTCTGGCGCTGGTGAGCGGAATGTACTTAGAGGCGATATTGTGAAAATATAAAAGGACTCCTACGCCGAAAGGATTTGCTGTTGGTTATCGCCTGCGTCTAGGTAGGAGAACAACTGGAATTAATTCTCCTCTGTTACTTAACACTGACTGCAATTATATTGCTTCTATTGCTCGCTGTAATACAGGAAAACAAAAAGCAGAACGAACAACAGTAGTTTCAACAAAAAGAACTTCTATGGCATGGCACTTGACAGAGAAGACGATAAAAAAAACTGAAAGAAACAAACAAAAAAAATTAAATTTCTTTAATTAAACAAAACAGTGAAACAACAAATTCTCTTTATTTGTTGGAAAATAGTTTGACAAACTTAAATATTTCGATAATTATTGTTGTTGTTTTTGTTTCCTTGATCATTATACCCTACTTTCTGTTTTAATTAAACAAATAAAAGACTATTGGCGTTTCTCTTTATTTTATAAGAATGTCAAGGTGAAAATAATTGAACTGAAATCGCCTGGAATATGTATTTGAATTTGTATTCGATTGTATTATTTAAAAAAATGTATTTGAGAGTCATGGCTTATTAAGTCTTCTACTTCTCTAAAAAGCAAATGCGAATTATATAGTATGCGGATGGGGCCTTGAATGAACATTCAGAATTTTTCACTACAAACAACGATCACTGCAGTAACATATGAATATGTGTGGGTATATTTCTTATGCGCAAGTCAAACACAATTGCCAGGTGTAATGATTAAAATTTTCTAAAGAAAATCTTCAAAATTGACAAAATGTTTTGGAAAATCGTCAAAACATTAAGAAAAATCGTGAAATCATATGTAAAAGTAAAGTTATCTACGAAAGTTATTTATTCTTTTGATTACAGTGAATGTGATGTTAACAGAGACCGTTAAGTTAACATAATGCAAAACTTTGGAAAATTTAAAAAAAAAAGTAAATTGGTGGAAGACAAAACTCCCAAACGGACGTTGATAAAGACAAGGTGGGAAATGAAATTCGATTTCAAACAAGAAATCATGAACGGAATTTCCTGTGAATCGCTGCAACCAAACTGCCGAATAGTTGTCTGAGATTTTGCTGTTATTGCATAGAATTGAAATACGTAATGTTAGTGGCAAACAAGTGGTGAACAGAATAGCAGAGAAAACCGCACAACCAGAACGATAACAAAGCTTGTGTAATAGAGGGCGACTAATGGCAGAAAATTTGAGACCAAACCTCAAAGTAATACCTTATAAGAGTTAGGCTAAGTGTATTGCTAGAGATATCTGATCAGCATTAATTGGTACCTTACGACGGTTCCCATAAGCAATATAAAAAAAATACTCAAAGGAATGCATTGTCCACGCGTGTACTAGGACAGCTGCCCATAATTCAGATCAATCAATCCTCAATATCAATGGGTTTAACGCAAATAGTATGAACATCGTTTCTTTACGGCTGCTTGAAATCGCCGCAAGAACCATGACAAGTGGCCATCCTAATCATGCTAATATTATAGTTCAGTATTTCAGAAGTCGCCGTAGTCTAGTAGTGTGTTGGCTTATTAGACGCAAAGCCAGGGTTCGAGCTCCAGGCCAGACATCAAAACAAAATACGAAAAGTATTTCTTCAGGGACTTTCTCACAGCAGATTTCTGGCAAATACTCTGAGAGTAAATAACATTGCCATGAAAAGTTTCTCAAAAATCTGTCGTTTGGAGTCGACTTTAAACTGTAGAACCCACCACTCATGTATATAATTAACACACACAACATTAGTGGTGTGAGAATTTAGGTCATAATCCTGACTGAAGGATTGTAATGACCAATTGTGTATGTATGTATTTCAGATCATTCCATGATTTGGAGACAATCAAGAATCTACTTTAGATATATAATTTGACCCTTCAGTCAGGATTACGTTTTAGCTTCACATACCACTTAAGTTGTGTGTGTTAATTTTATACATGAGTGGCGAAACCTACAGTTTAAAGTCAAGTTCGAACGACAGATTTTGAGGAACTGAGAATGACGTCGAAAAAAATTTTTTATTGGAGATGCCTGATCTGGGGTTTGTACTGTGGCTTCACGTTTAATAAGTCAACACACTACTCTACTCTATTAAGTCGATTAAAGTCTACTTTCTCCGCTACTATTGAGTTAAATATCGAGATAATCAGTCAATTTCTGAATAGACGACTTCAATGATAAAAAATTCAGACATTACTAGAGAGATTTCAAAACTTCGTATATTTTGTTGATGCCTAGAAAGCTATCATAAAGAATATTTTATAAATGATTTTGACAATATAAAATAAAAAATCATTCTTTTTGTTTTAACATGATTTACAAGTCATCGATATGCGAAATTATTCACAATAAATGTTTCAAATGGCAATAATAACTTCAAATTAATCACACACTCTGGTCATATGATACCCTTTTTCGTATGTACTAAAGTAAGCAACATATTGGTGGTTGTCCAACAAAATGTTCAAAGTTTATGGTGTCAAGCATCAACAAATTAAAATGCAGTTATAGCTGGCAGCTGGCAGTTGCTGCTGTTGGTGTCATTGACATTCAGTCAACTGGAAACTGTAATAAAGTCATCTCTGTATCCACAGACTTGCCACTACCGTTAACAAACTTTACTCAACTACTGCAACATCCCTTTAGACTGCCACTATATAGTGGAAAAGTCAAATAATTTTTTTGTTGTTTTTTTGCTGTGGGTTTAAGTAAGTCTAAGAGACCAATTTGAATAAATTCTTGTTTTAGTTTTTCCTTTTATTTTCTCTTTTTTATTTTTCATTCATTTTGCAAAACAACTGAATGCTGCATTAAATTAAATTATTAAAACAAATACATACCACTAGGGGACAGTACATAAAAATACTAAAATACACACACATATTTACATATACATTCACATAGATTTCCATTACAATTTCGAGATAAAGAGCAAAATGGACGAGTCGGATGGAGCAGTATTGCAACAATTGTATTCGTATTGCATTGTTGTTTTTATTTTATTTGTATTTATTCTACTACAGTGCCTTTGCATTTGCACCAATACCACGACATGAAAGACAAAAGGTTAACAGCAACAATAGCAGGCAACAGACTAACAATGTTTTCCCATTACTACTGTCTTCTATCATTTTATCCTGGTGTTTTTTCCATTGTTGTTGAGCATTCATGTGCTGCTATTACAGCTACCACTGATGTTGTTCTTGATGTTGTTGTTGTTGTTGTTGTTGTTGTTTCTAAAGCATTTATGCAAATGTAAATACATTGGTGCTCAACAAGAACCAGGTTACATCAACGACATCATTGCTTTACAATACTGTTGATCTGTGCAGCACAATCACCAGCAGCAGCAATTGTGACTATTTTCAGCAGCAATTCCTGCCCCTGCTGTTGTTGTTGTTATTGTTTATTATTATCAACGCCATCGTTGTCAGCATCATGACAATCAACAAAATTATTGTAGTTTTAGCTGTCGGTGTCATTTCAAAGACATACACAGAGCAACAATTGCTTTATTTTGCTTCTGTTTTTGTTTCTGCTGTTGTTGGCTCTTCTTTTTTTATACGATTTTTTCTTCTTTTTTTGTAAAATAATTGCCCTGGATGTTGGCCATATTATTGTTTTCCTCACCTTCTTTTTAAACATGATTTTTCATTTGTGTTCGTTGCCATTTCTTTCTTTCTTCCAGTCTTTCTCTTTGCTTTGCCTTCATTCAAAAATAATTCCCATGTTTGAAGACAACACACTCCGCAATTTATATTTGAAATGTTTGACTGTGTCAGTGGTCTGTTCACTGCAAAATTCAATTGAAAAAATCATTGTCGGCCTCTTGCCTTTATTATGTGTTATAAGCGAGCATCAAGTCCCTTAGATTTCCAAATTACTTTAAGCCACATACCATAAAAATAATAAAACAAATGATAATGATGCTGCTACTGATGTTGATGTTGCTGATGTTGATGTTGATGATGATTTTATTTGAATTTTCTTTTAATATTTCATTTCCTATCCCACTGTAAATGGCTTCATTTTGCTGTTTTGTTTGTAATGTTTAGTCAGTGCACGTTTTATCTGGATAACAATTGCTCATTTACGATAACAAGTGTTCTTCAAAATGTTTATGACAATAAAAATAATAATAACAAAAAAAAAAAACAAGAATAAAAATAAAATATGTTTTCCTATATTGCGATAATAATTTATTCCACAAAGATAGGAAATGGAAAATGTTTGTAAATTATGAAAACGGTTTTGCAAAACTTGATTACTTACACCCCTCATGCTATACTTTACTTGAATAGACTTTACTTATTGGTCAACATCCCATTTGATCACTATAACTACTTCCTTCAATTGGCGTAAGTATTTGCAGTCATGCCGTCTTTACAATTGTTACAAATATTCATCTCTCGGGTGTATTACAACCCTTCAGTCAGGATACGGTCTAGCTTCTCACACCACTTATGTTGTCTGTGATAAGTTTATACATGAGTGGCGGGACCTACAGTTCAAAGTTTTCATGGCAATTTTATTTTCCTCTCAAAGTTATTGTCAGAAATCTGCTGAGAGGAAGTCACCGAAGAAATATTTTTCATTTTTCGTTTCGTTGGAGATGTCTGACCAGGGGTTTCAACCGTGACATCACGTCTAATAAGCCAACACATTAAATACAAGACAACGGCTTCGTAACCACCTGTATTTCGACAAAATGCAATTTCATTCGAAAATGGAATCCGGGGCCGTCTATTTCGAGGCGCTCACAGTACTCCTTCCATTGCCTTACAGAAATTACGTGTTTCAGTGCGGATCATCTTCATGTGTTTTTTGGTAGCGCTGGTGTTCTTTTCCTAGCGGGCTGTTAACAATCACCTGATTACATAAATATATACTCAGAAGGCTTACGAAGTCATACCAACTACGCTGTTAATATCTTAAATGTCCGTTTTGATTTAAAGCTTTTTGTTACTTATTGCATATGGCTACAGAAGAACAAGAAGGCGTAGAAGCTTTGGTAAAATCAAAGCTTACTTTGGCAGACTTGTGGAGTGGCTGAAAGCACCTGTCACCCAGATCTATGCAGTTCTGTTGGGACCACAATAACTCCGCAATCAAGTTTGTGTAAAAAGTAAGGCCTGAACAGAACCTGCACCATATAGTTGATTATTATATGTGCATTTGTTTCTTATGGTTTGCATAAGGATTTTCTAAGCCTAAAATTTGACAACTCACTAAGCCATTAGAAATGCACTTGACGGAGCTTTTCATGGTCTACTGGGTTTGGACGACACTCTCGTTCATAGCATGTAATATTTGAAAGAGACCGACCAGTATGTTGATGCACTTTTAACCAACCCTTGTTTTTCAAAATTTTTTAACCACTCTGAATTTTTAAGGTACATAATCTCTTACTAAGGCACTCTTCAACTGTGCGCCTGAGAAAATTACAAAGAAAATTTTGTCCAGATGTTGTCTTTGTTAGGTCGGTTAATTTTGGGATCGCCTTCGAAGTACCACATTTGCGATATTTAAATATTATAGGAGTACCGGAACCAGTGCATAACATTCCATAAAAGGTTAAGAAGAAGTCTCAACTGAACATCATTTAATAAATAAATTCAAATCGAACATTTGACGTCATTACGTTAACAATTAGCAATTTGAATAAAAATTTCAAACTGAATCAAATTTTCAAATTAGCTGGAAAATGGGCGATAAAACTGAAATTTTACTACATGAGAAATTATATCACTCTCAGTCACTCATTAACTAGCAATCATTTTTAAATAATTCACACTTGTGACGTATATAAATGAATCGGTCAAGTTAACAACTTTTGTTTTCTTTTTGTGACATTTTTATGTTTTTGTTATTATTGGCATAACGAAATAAAAAAAAAAAAATTTTAAAAAAATTTTAATTTAAATTTATTTTTCCACGTACACAAATTTCTAAAACGGGCAAGTACAGTTGTTATATAGAATTTCTCATAATGTTCGTTATCGATAGTAATAGCTGTGAAAAGCAGTGTTTAAGATGATCATAAATTCTTAAAAAATAATGTTCGGCAGGTTCTACTTTTGAACCACCGGATTAATGGACTTATTTAATGAATATATTTTTATTACATCGAATACAATAAATACTTGATCAAAAGGGACAATCAGTTTGAATAAATTAGTATGTATATCGAAGTGGACTTATACCGCTTAAGTTCACCAATATGGTCCATATATATATCAATTGCGCAGCATTTGATCGAATATGTTCTAAGGTAAGCATCTGAAGCAGTTATTTAAGACACAATCTCTATATTATTACTATATGATGAATTTTCGGAATCTAAGACCGCTTAGTGTGGCAATAGTGGAAATCTTTGCAAACAATTTCCGTTCACACGAAGGAATAACGACAAGAAACCTTATGATTGGTTCATGTCTACATTTATCATGTGTATGTGTTCAGTTTCATGAGGAGCTATAAGATGATATTTTCGATCATATCCCAAAATTCTAAAGCGAAGAAATATGAAAATGAATAGTAAGGTCCTGATATAAAAATTACAAGCTATGAGCAAGGGTACCACAAACCTCAAAGTTGAAATCTAAGCGAAACCGGCAACGATGGGAATCCTATTCGAAAATGGACAAATAGGACCAAGAGTAGATCCTCAGGTAATACAATTACTTCAAAGACATTACTGGGTTATCAAAAACTGCCCAACAATCTTACTTAATTGGTCATTACAAGCCTTTAGTCAGGATTACGGCCTAGCTTCTCACACCACTCAATTTTGTGTGTGTTAATTTTATACATGAATGGCGGGACCTACAGTTTAAAGTCGATTCCTAACGACAGATTTTTGAGAAACTTTTCAGAGCAATTTTATTTAATCACAGATTTTTTTCCAAAAATCTGCTGAGAGGAAGTCGCCGAAGAAATATTTTTTCATATTTTCGTTTTGATGGTTGAACCGTGGCCTTACGTCTAATAAGCCAACCACTACCTACTAGACTACGGCGACTTCACTTACTTATATACTTACTTAATTTGTAATTACAACGCTTTAGTCAGGATTACGACCTAGCTTTCCTGAGTGGACTTCCAACTCCACCTGCCATCATGCATCTCCACGCCAAAACACTACCGTCTCCAAACTTAATTGATCACAAAACTCAATCAAAAAGCTTCGTTTGAATTTCGCTCGAGCGCACTTAAATTGGATAATGGGCGATTAAAAGATGGCAATATGTTCGGACGAAACCAAAATTAATCGTATGGTAGTGAATGGACTTGAAAGCGCTTTAGAGGCACGACATGTTAAGCCCACCTTGATGCTTGGAGGCTCGTGGCTCGTTATGTAGTGGTCAACAAACCTGACTGCCACTTGCCAAAAACTGCGTGTTAACTTCTCAGTTATTGTGTTTCAGCAGGACAATGATCCCACATATAGCGCCTTAACGATAACTGGTATAAAATGATGAACTCCTATGGAGGGCTGAAATGGAACCAAACTTCTTTAAATGAATTGTGCTAACATGCAGTTCAATTTTGGTGAGGGTTACCACCTAGTGTGTGCCAGAATCTAGTTGGAAGCATGCCACGAAGAATTGAGGACGTAAGAAACACAAAATATTGACGATAAAAACTTTTTGAATTTATTTGATTATAAAAAGATAACAGTTTCATAGATTACTCCCCCAATGCACTCATTTAAAAGAAACCAAATCAACAACGCAAAAGAACGTATGCTTCACAAGCAAGTTCGCATAAGTGGTGGCCAATTAGTTGAGTAACAAGTCCCTTCATAAGACAAAATTGATTATAATCCTTAATTCTAATCATTATGCTGTGAGCCTTTTGATTTTATTTTCCAAATCCATTGTTTACATGTAATTTACGAATGAAATGCATATCCGAAGTAAGTCATGCCATGTAAATTGCAATGCAATTTATATTGTTCAAGGCAAAAATCAACATTTAAATTACAAACGATAATTTACATTCAATTCCAGTATATGGATTTAATAAATTTTCTTCTCCTTTAAGGATAATTGTGTTCAGTTCAGTTCAGTTCATTGTTTATTATACTTTAGCTGTATGCAGCTGCACGTACTCTTCGAGGCACAAAAATATGTTGGGGAATGCAAGAGTTACAAGCCTATACAGTGTGTGTTCAAAGTCTCCCACTTAATTAAGAATTCACAAATGCATTCGCATTCTGGCCAACATTGGCAAAAACATATCTGCAATGTGTGTATGCAGTTTGTATACCCAAATGTATGCCATGCTTTAAAACATTTATTTATTCTGACATTTTGGCCAATTGTCATTTGCTCCTGACTATTTGAGTACCTCTGCGTGTGCCTCTGTCCATTTTGTCCAAGCAATACAATTATAAGTTCGTTATGTCGAGAGCCATTGTCGAGAATTTACTTGGCTGGCCTGCTAAAGTTCTCTGTGCTGATGTGGGCACCATTTCGTATTACATATCCAGACTTACTAACACTAACACGCATACAAACGTACGTTTTCACATTTATTTATAATGAAAACTGTTTGTCTGTCCTTTGGCTGTTAACATTTATATGAGAAGGACATTTACTGCATAATATTTTTGCCCACACACACACACTTATACTTGCACATCATCATCTCGTAAAATATAAGCAGCAGCAGCAGCAGTGTGTGGGATAGAGAGAGACTCTATATTGGCATATTTTCTGTATATTTTATTACTGTTGATGATCTTGGCATAGTTGATGCTGATGTTGATGTTGATATTGCTGTTGCTTTTCTGTTTTTATTAGTTTTTGTACTCCATTGGGCCTCAGGTGACGCTGAAGATACAATGTCAACAAACCAACTGACCACCTAACCAACCATGCAATGAACCAAGTTACACTAATTCTAGCTCGATATGCGGTCGGGTAATATTTGTATGGATATGCCTGTCATCTGTCCATGCAAATAAATAAATAAAATGTGTGTTCGAAAATGTGTTAATGTGTGTGTGTGCAAATTTTTTTAGTTTCTGTTTGTGTTACTTTTAATATGACGTTTTCAACGCAATATAGCATAACTATCAGTCAGTTTAGTGACCGCTCAGAGCTGTTATTCCATCCCCGTAACCCAATGAACAAATTTTGTTTTTAATTTATTTTATTGGATTCAAAAAAAATTATTTCTTGGTTAAATATTGTTTTAACAGCAGGCAACTGTGATACCCTACACTACTATGTATGCAGTGATATGTTTACAAACAATTTTAATGATTTCATGTCAAATGAAACATTGGGACTCGGTTCAAACCCCAAGTCAGACAACAAAAAAATTTTTTTTTTGGCAAAATGTTTTCTGTTATGTGAAATATTGTGGAAATAATGCCTGTGCATTAGTCTAGAAGGTAATGTGTTGGCTTATTAGACACGAGGCCTCGGTTCAAGGCCCAGGTCAGACATCAAAGCGAAAATATGAAGAAATATATCTTAGGCGACTTAATCTCAACAATTAATTTCTGGCAATAACTCTGAGAGTAAATAAAAATTGCCATGAAAAGTTGCTCAAAAATATGTCATTCGGAGTCGACTTAAAACTGTTGGTCCCTCCACTCAAGTATAAAATTAACAGACAGAACACAAGTGGTGCGAGATGCTAGGTAGTAATCCTGACTGAAGGGTTAGTAACGATCCGTTATGTATGTATGTATGTAATGAAAATGTTTTCTTGTTTATATATACAATGTCAACAATCCCTCTGTTATTTTATAAAAAAATTTGTCATTCGCAGTCAACTTTAAGCTGTAGGTTCCGCCACTTATGAATACAATTAATACACACAACATAAGTGGAGTGAAAAGGTAGGTTGTAATCCTGACTGAAGGGTTGTAAGGTTGTCTCTCTTTCTCTCAACCAAAAATAATTGGTACGATCTCATTGTGGAATATCAAAGTGAGCTTTATCGGTTGAATCCTCTCACCAACTGAGCCTTAATTTCTTGTAAAATTTATTCCATCATAGGAAATATAGTGGAAGCTCTGCTTATGCAAGAAGAGAACTGCTGCGAATCCTATGTGTTCTGAACAAAGATCGTAAACGGCGGAAAAAATTTATAAAGCTTTCTTGTTCAGGAAAAAAAAACGCAGCCTGAAAATTTTTAATAAGTTTAAAATTTTGATTTATCTGTTTCCATTTAAATAGATTATTGCTAGCATTTGATGTGGTGCTATAGGGTATCTATTTTCCGGGAAGTATTTGGGTATTTTAAATACAAAGTGTAGGTAATACAGTAGTCTCCTTCCTTTTTTTGGAAATCTTATTCTCATATAAACATCAATTCCTTAAGTTACTTATTTTGCTAAACGTTGTTGTGCTTCGGAGGCAGCAATAACTAACTAGTTTAACCATAAGCCCCTTTGTCGAGTGTATTTAAAAACTCAAAATATGAAATTTCACTTTCCGTTTTTGCTTTTAACAAAAAGAAGAAAAAGAAAAAGGGAAAAAAAGCCAAAAAAAAATGTCTTTAAACTATATGCTTTAGTTGAAAAGACCAAAGCAGCAACAAATAAAAAAGAATGTACTTGACTCCAATGGCATCTTTTAGTGGCATTCCATTTATCGTTTATCGTTTTTCATTTTTTTTCTGTTCAACCAAAGATGACTAAATATCGTCATTTGGTAGATACTTTGTATGAATGGTTGTATTAAATGTACAAGTATGCCTAGTGTATGCCAAGTGTATGGTTGGTAGTCATCATCAAGTATTTAATTTTATTTCATTATTATTCTTCTTCTTTTATTATGGTTTTTCTCGATTCCATTTTAATATTTTTCATCAAATATGCCTCACAGCTATAAACAAAGGAATTTAATTTTCTTATTTTTTAAGTTTCTCACTCAATTCTCATCCCTTGGCTTTTGCTATCGTCATCGTTATCGTCATTGCTGCCGTTTGCTGTTTGCATTTGTTTTTACTGCCTAGTTTTACTATCAATTCCAACACGACATTCTTTGAACACATTTTTATTTACTCTGTTGCTGTATAGCCATGAAAGTGAAAGAGAATAGAAGTGAACTTTGCTCCGTAATGGCCAGTCAAACCTTGTTTCATATGTGGGGGATAGTAGTAGAAAGGCTATGAAGTAGAATTTTAAATGTAACTGTTGTTAAAGATATTAAGGACAGATTTTAAATGGTTTTACTATGGACGATTAGAACTAATAGTCAATAAGGCAAAATATTGTGAGGAAAGTTTTTTTTTAATTATAAAAAACAAAAACTCTGAAAGTGAATAAAAATTCCATGAAACAAAAATCTCTACTTCGGAGTTGACTTTAAACTATAGGTCCCGCCACTCTTGACTAGAACTAACGCACACAACATAAGTGGTGTGAGAAGCTAGGTAGTTATCTTGACTAAAGGGTTGTAATGACCAGTTAACGAGAGTATTAATTTAAAGGCAAAACCTGCTTGTATTCTATAGCTTTTCAACTTTGCTTCAAAATATCGTCATCAGTAAAAAATAAGAACAAAAGCTGCTTCGCTTAAAAGTGTTATATACAGTCTACATACTCACAAGGCATTCAAACTGTGTATCGAAGATATTACACCATTTGGCTTTATCATTCGCTAGAAATAATGCTTCTACGAAGGTTTGTGCTTTAATAAAATGCTATCATTTAAATCCTTTCTAGTAAAAACCAAAGCTTTGGAGGTTACGGTTTAGTTGATCGGAGACAAATCGAACATGAAATTCATTAGGAGACCTAAGGATTGGTCTTCTTAGTCAATTGGTCTCTTTAGTCAATTGACCAACAGCTCGCTCCTTGACTGTCGCTCGGACAGAATGTGTAGATTGTATCATTTTGGAAAGTGTTTTACAATGAAACATAGTAACAAAAATGAATGGAGTCATCTATAAGCTACATACTATAGAGGGACTAGTGAGGTATACCGAATCCCCGTTAGTCCCAGTATGAAATATTCCGAGCTCATGGAGAAACCCACGGATATCTTCCAAGTAAAAAGATGTAGTCAATTCAACTTGAATAGGAGTTATAAAATACAGTACATAGCGATGTTATTTGAACACTCGCAATCAAAACTTTTGTTGGGAAATTGTTATAAGTGGGGATTTGAGTCATGCATCAAACTATCCAGAAATAATCTGAGTTTCTAATCGTTCTTTTAACATGGAATGAGGATTATCTGGAGCCTAACATGAAAATCTGTGACGATGAGAATGAATCATTGGAATACACTGCATGCCAGGTACTGACTGACATAACAGGTACTGAGCACGTAATTGACATTGTTGACACCGAACAGTGTCTCGAAGTTTGTCAGGGCAATAGGCTAGGAGGAGACATTATAGGGATCCGCTATAAAGTTGGGGAAGAATACAATTATAATAATATGAGATGTGAGTCATGCACCACACTATCCAGAAATAATATGAACTGCATACCGTTCTCTTGACAGGGTACTGTAGGCTCAGAGTAGACTTTTTCCGAGTGGGAGCTATCTGGAGCTCTACATGTATATTCTGTGGAATTTGTGTGGCATTTCTGGATGCCAGGAAGAAACGCTCAGGTGCCTAGTAGGTTCTGAGCAGAGAACTGTCATTGTTGACATCGAGCAGCATCCTGCAGATTGTCAAGATAAAAGGCTTGGAGGAGACGAGTACAATAGATCGTATGGCCACAGAACTAAGATCTCAACCAAAGCACTTAATGGTACATATCACAACAAGTTGGATCAAGGTTTTACACCCAAAATCAATATAATTTTTCTGTCGGGATTACGACTTAGCTTCTCACACAATTTATGTTGTATGTGTTAATTTTATACTTGAGTGGCGAAACCTACAGTTTTAAGTCGATTCCTGACGACAGATTTTTTCAAAAAGTTTTACATGGCAATTTTATTTACTCTCAGAGTCTTTGCAAGAAATCTACTGAGAGTAACTTACCAAAAAAAATATTTTTTCGTATTTCGTTTCGTTGGAGATATCTGACCTGGGGTTTTCTACAAGGCTTCATATCTAATAAGCCAAGATACTACCTAGTAGACTATGGCGACTTCATAAATCTCAAAATCCCTATCAAAACTCGTCTTGCATTAGAACTCAACTCAAAGACTATCTAAAAACTTCATTGCAGTTCAGCTCTGGTATCCTTTTGACACCATAAAATATGTCTGAGTATTTAATTATCGAAGTGAAGTCACATTAATATTGACATTCCAACACGTACGCACTGCTACATACTCAATTTCAATAAATAATGTGAAGTGTATCGCCACCCTCAAGAATAATTCAAATGATGTTAAAGGTATGTTTTATTGTTGTTGTTTTTTTATTCCAAGCAAATTCTTTCTTATGAATAAATTAAAATGATTTGCTGCCTATAAAAAAATCAAAAACAATAGCATCATTAATAAATAAAAAAAAAACATTAAAAAAAGTAAATAAAAACATTAGAATGTTAAGTAAGGCATGCATATTTCCATATTTAAGCTGATGGCAAATTTTTTCGTTTTAAATTAGAAAATCGATTTCATTTGCAAACAGTAAAATGAAAACCTTCAATTTCCAAAAGAAAAAAAAAAAGAAAATTGAGAAGTAAAAATAGTTTTTTTTTCTGTCTTTTTGAATTTCTCAATTTTAGATAAACGCTAACAAATCTCTAAGTGACCATAATCCATTACGATGCACTATTTTAATCTCTAGTTGAGGCTGCAATTTGTTGTTTTTTTTCGTATTCTGCTCTCATTTCTATACAAATAGATTCTCTTTTTTCTTCTTCCTTATTGCCTTATTGCTGCTGTTGCTATTCAATTGTGATTCAATAGTTTCAGTTTTTTATTTTCCTTCGATTGGTTTTTTTCTTTTCTTTAGTTTGTCTACTGACTTTTTCTCCTTTCCTTTTTTGTTAAACAAAAACGAAGACAAGAAGTTACGATTGAAACAAAAAAATGTACTGGAATCACAGATACAATGCTTTTTATCCTGGAGTGTGACAGCAGAAGTTGGGAGTATATGAATGTGTGTGTAGAAATTCATTTGCATGTCCGAATGAATTCATTCAATTTTTTATGCGTACAATACTCCCAATACAAAAATGTTGAGGTAAAAAAACAAACCTAAAAAACCTTATAATTGGTGTGATAGAATATAGATTCCAGTACAACAAAGCATTATAAAGTCCAGTCATTAGGAATCATTTAAAATCTAATTGTATAATCACCACTTTGATTGAATTTTAATTACATTGAGCTACTGTTGAGTATATTCTTGCGATTTTAAGCATTGCAAATAAATGCGTCCAAACTTTCAACCGAACATGCAAAGTATTGCATCAAAATTTATTTAAATGACAATTTATTATTAGAATTCCTACTGTCTGTGACTGAAATCAATTTCGTCGCTTACGTTTAAATTCACTTTCAAAAATTGCTTGATTCCACTAATTACTGTATAAAGTTTGAAGAATGCCGCTTAGCAAATTTTCAACCAATTTCCATGCAAGTTTAATAATTGAGAAATAGACTTAGGGAAGAAAATTTGTATGTGCTCACTTCCCTGATGAATTTTTTTTAAAGGATGACACACACATTAAAGGATACTTTATACTGATCTAATTAATGCCTAGTCGGCTTTCAAAACCACAGCTCAGACAAAAGGATATATGTTCAAATATTTCTTTCTGCAATTTCCTTTTCGCAGTAAAAATCATGAAAAGTTTCTAAAATCTGTTGTTCAAACAAGACAATACTTTATAATCTATTGCGTTAATGCCAATCTGTCTGCCAAATGTAAGAAATATTGTCAGAAAAATTGTCAAAAACAAATTGTCACAAAAAAACTGTTTAAGAAAAAATTGTTAGAAAAAAATTTTTTTATATTATATTTTTATAATTAGGACCTTACTATTCCTTCCTTTTATATTTATTAGAGTACTTTTGCGACTCTTTGCGTAATCATTTTCGGCATATGATCGAAAAGATCATCTTATAGCTCCTCATGAAACTGAACACATGATAAATGTAGACATGAAGTGAAAGTCCATTCCACCCATAAGGTTTCTTGCCTAAGTTGTTCCTTCCTGTGAACGGAAATTGTTTGCAAAGATTGCCACTCTGTATTGCCACATTAAGCGATGTTGGATTCCCAAAATTCATCATATAATGGTAATGACTGCTTCACCATATTGGTGAACTTAAGCGGTATAAGTCCACTTCGATATACTCACTAATTTATTCAAACTGATTGTCGCCTTTGATCAAGTGTTCAAATCATGAAAAGTTTCTCAAATCTGTTGTTCAAACAAGACAATACTTTATAATCTATTGCGTTAATGCCTATCTGTCTGCCAAATGTAAGAAAAATTGTCAGAAAAATTGTCAAAAACAAATTGTCACAAAAAACCTGTTTAAAAAAAATTTGTTAGAAAAAATTTCAAAGCAAAAAATTGGCACAAAAATGATTAGATGTCAAAAAAAATTGTCGCATAAAAATGTCAGATTGTGAGAAAAAAATTCTGAAGATTCTCACAAAAAAATTGCCAGAAAAAATTATCAGAAAGAATCCTCAAAAAAAAAAAACTGATAAAAAAAATTGTCAGAAAAAATTTTTAGAAGAAATTGTCAGAGAAAATATTTCAATAAAAATTGTCGCAAAATATATTACAGAAAAATTGTAAGGAAAATCTGTCAGAATAAAATTGTCACAGAAAAAAAAAACTGGTCAAAAAAATTGTCAGAAAAATTTTTTAGAAAAATATTGTCAGAAAAAATTTCCTAGAAAAAAATTGGGTCAAAAATGATCAGAAAAATTGTCAGAAAGTACTGTCATAAAAAATGACAGAAAAATGATTGTGAAAAACAAATTGCCTGCAGAAGACTTGTCAGGAAAAAATTGCCAGATAAATGGCACAAAAAATTATCGGAAAAAATTTAAAAAGAAAATTGTCAGAGAAAATATTTTAATAAAAATTGTCAGGAAAAACTGTCAGAAAAATATTCAGAAAATTACCAGAATTGGTTTATTATGTATAAAATGTAAAATGAAGATTTTTATCCAGGAACGTTTCATTCAATTAATATGCCTACATTAGGTTGCAATTGTGATAAGTCCCAAATCCCAGCAAACTGAAAAATACATTTACATTTCTGTAAGTCGTGTGTAGAGTACATTACATAAAAAATCAACTAAAAAAAATACAAAATATATACAGATTTCTTCATACACATTAGCACGAGTATAGAACAACATAGAGGTAGAGAACGGATTTATGTGGTTCCTTGCTTGCCATGCATTTTTGGATTTTGATTTTCAACTACAAACTTACTTTTATATTTTTCAGTTTTTACTATTTTTTCTTTTTCACTTTTTTATTGCTATTGGCAGCCACCGCAATCATACAACAATTGGGTGTTTTTTTTTTTTGGGTGGAAGGGTGACTTTTTTTATTGAAACTTAAACACAATATTTATAAGAACGAAACATTTTTTAATCGTAAACTTTAAAAATATTTTTATGAAGAGAGTTTTAAATATGTTTTTAAATTTAAAACACGTTGCAACTTCTTTTAAACAAAATTTAATAAATTGCTATCATTTGAAATAATTTTAATTGATTTCTTTAAGTCATATTCTTTTCTTTTAATGGTTGTTGATATTTCAGCGTTTTTATTTGAATTTAAGAAATTCCTTTTTATTGTTTTTTCCATTTAAGCTCTTCAATTTCAAATTTTATTTTAATTTTGATTTCCTTGTCTGTTTCATTGTGTGCGTTAAAACATTTAAAATATTTTACGGATGTGGCAATAAAAAATCATCGGAATTCACACCAACAATATTCATACACGTGCTGCATTTTGGAACATGTTTGATGCTTGAATCATGCCAAATATTGCGTGGCAACATTTCATCGATACCTAAGGAGAAGGTAACCTAATTGAATGAAATAAGAAAATTGTTTTATTTAACAATCTTAGACCCTGTTTCTGTAAGACAAGCGATTTCGGACAAACGTCTATTTGTTTTCCGTACAAAATCATACATATTTTGTGCAGAAATATTGGAATGGTGGTAATGGCTTTAAAGATTCTAAAAGTTTCTCAGCTCTGCTCTGAACTGAACAGAAAAAGCTCAAGCAAACATTCAGGGGCACTCACAGATCACTGTGCCTGTACTAATCATCTTTAGAAGATGCTGATCCTTGTACGTGGTAGTAGCATCCGCCACAATCTGCTGTGAGCACTTGATCATCAAATGAACACTGGCTATAAAACACCAACTAACACTGCCATTGACAGAACTGATGTAGTTTCTTTGATGTATGAAGTCTGCGATTGGCAAAGAGACGCACAATAGATCAATAGGTGTCAGACTTCAGCATTTAGTTGCTGATTATTTCACCATCACATTTGTGTCCAAGAGATCTATTCAGTCGCACCTGATTGCATTCATTATCTAAAGTATAACAAAATCTCTTAATTGTTCAACAACAACCCTTTAGTCAGGTTTGCAACCTAGTTTCTCACACCACTCATGGGTTAATAAACGAAACTCTTTAAATTTTTTTAAATTTTTCCCCTTCGATTTCATACAACTGCCATCTGCCACGCACCTGCATCCAACTTAAAACGTAAAATAAAACGAACACATCAAACAAAACACAACCAAGAACATGTTCGCAGAACTCTAGTCTAACGAAACCATACGACATGTATAAAATCAAGAAACAACATCAAATTGTTAGCAGTTTTCATAAGAACTTCAAAGCGTTTAAATGTAAGCGTGGTAGTGACAGAAATAAAATACAAAATTTAAAATTTTTAAAATAAAAATTAAAAACAAAGATAAGAAAAAGCCTAGAACAGCTCAAGGAATTCTTAAAAAAAATAAAGAAACGGATAAAACAAAACAAACTGTATGAAAACGGAAACGGAAGTAAGCGGATTGCCTGATTTAGGATATTGGCGGCGTGAAAAGTGAAACACACACACACCAGAAAACAAATTTAAAAAAATATTTTTTTAAAGCCATAATAACAATAAAAAGTAGACGAAAAACAAAAAAAAAAACAAATAAAAATTAAATCAAATATTGTGGAAAAAATTTCGGAGTAAAAAAAGAAATTAGAATTTAAAAGAAAAAAGAAGAAAGAAATTAATTTACATTTTGTAAGAAATAGAGTCTGTGTGTGAGTGAAAAAATAATAAAAATAAGTAAAGTAAAGTAAAAACAAAGCGCCACTATATTTCGCTATATTACGTAGTGCTACTGTCGCGCATACAATTGGAGCCAATAAATTGTCTGAAAATTTAAAAAAAAGGATATAAATGCACATTCCTTCTCACACACTAACACACACACACACACGCATGCACGCATACTCTGAAACACATAAGCCTTCCACCTAAAGCCTTAAGCTTGGAAGTTGTGAAGCAGAAGAGTATGAATGTATGTGTGCTTCACTCCATGTTTGTATTTGCTATTGAATGTTGTGATAGTGACTGTGAAAAATTCTATGGCAGCAGAGAGAAAAGAAAGAAAGTGCCGGTTGTGTTTCTCTTGTTGTTTCTCTTTCTTACTTTTTTTTCTTGTTTTCGTTTTTGTTTTCATTTCCTTCCTCTTATTTCCTTGTTTTATCATTGTTGTTGCGTTTATAGTATTAAAATGTTTACTGCTTTACTGGTCGGATTGCTCCCATATTATCCCTTATCCTTGGCTACTGCTGCGTCTGTTGTTCTTACGTTTTCTAGACGCTACCAAAGCAAACAAAGGCAAGAAAAATGTTTGTTTTTCCAAGGAAAACAATAACAACGAATGCGATTAAGCCAGAGATTAGAAATAGTTTCAAGTCGATCGTATAATATCCTACAAAGAAATATGTGGCCATAGCATTTACTTTATAAGAATCATTATAAGAAATAATCGGATTTTCCTATATATTAACTGGGGATTTATTAAAGCGAATATTTGTCTTAATGGTAAAAAAGGCATAAATTAACAACATTGGAAACAATTTTTGAAATCTTTTAAAATTCTGTTTCAACAAATTTATAAAGTGTCGTTAAAATTGTATTCAAAAGACCTACATTTTCTTTTGTGGAAAAAAACTATTCAAAAATCCCTTAATAGTCCTTCACTTGGCTTTAAAATAGCGCCAATATTTCTGATTTTAAGCCTACTTAAATATTAATACAAATTTAAATATGAATACAAATTCAAGAATTTAGAAAAGTTTTCTTAAAAAGCATGACAGAAAAAACATGGTTTTGTGACTGCTGTAGGGAGAATAATACGAACCTTTTGAATCCAACTGTATGATATAAATCTATTCATCTACCCACCTACGTGATTTAACTAAGCGAAAAACTAAAACAATAGCATTTTTCATGTGTTTAAAGAGTTTAAATTTGCATCATTAAGAGACTTTTATAGAGATCGAAATAAATAAGAATTTGGCAACATAATGCTCGGTGGATGCATCAAAAGTTTTTCACCCAAGTTCACTCAATTTCTTGCAGATCGGCAAAGTCGTGTTCGATCTATCGTTGTCGCAGTGGAACTCAATTGATTAATTTATATCCTTTTTAAATTAATTTCTTGATTCAATCTTGTTAACAATAGGGATCATGATCAGAATCGTTCGACAGCATGCAGAAGCTAATAATAAAGAAATCGATTCCAATCCCACCAGCCACACAACAATACCTTTTGACACTCTCTGTGCCATGGAAACTTGGCGCATTTAATTTTTGACTGTTAATTTATGTGGTAGCCAGCTTTCTCCAAATATTTTATGACCATTTAGCGATGAATACTTAGTTTTCAGGCAGCTTTTCTCCTGCATTTTTTTTGATTTTTTTATGATTTCATCAACTTATTCACGTGATGGTTGACCAGAGTGAGGTTCATCTTAAATATCAAATTTATCACATCGAAAACAAGAAAATCATTTCGCTGCTGTTTTTCTAGTTACAGCCTCATCTTTATATACATTGGATTTTTCATATAATAGAAAAACTAAATACGGCACAAACCCCAGCTCAGATATCTCCAACAAAACCGAAATATGAAAAAATATTTCTTCGGCGACTTCCTCTCAGCAGATTTCTGGCAAAAACTTTGTGAATAAATAAATTGCCCATAAAAAGTTTCTCAAAAATCTGTAATTTGGAGTCGACTTTAAACTGTAGGTCCCGCCTGTTATGAATAAACAATGAATACACAAAACATGGGTGGCCGTAAACCTGCTTAACGGTTGTAATGACCAATTAAGTAAGTAAAGAAGAATACTTCAGGTTCATTGTCACGTTAATAGCTTTCACGTCAATAGGTTTAAAGGCATGTGCTAAATGCTATATACCAGTAGCGGAGTATTTAAATAAAACACAGTTTGTTTTAATATTTTTTAAGCCTTTTTAAAACAACGAAACACAATCTATCTTGCGAGATGGGTAGTCAAAAAAGTAAATTGAATATGATGCTAACGCTAACTCTAGTCATTCTAGTCGTGATAGTCTAGTAGGCAGTTTGTAGATTCAAACCCCAGGTCAAACATTTCCAACTAAGAAAAATATAAAAAAATATTTCTGGGCGACTTCCTCTCTTAACAGATTTCTTGCATAAACTCTGTGAGTAAACTTGCCATGTAAAGTTTCCAAAAATTTTTCGATCAGAATCGACTTTAAACTATAGAGCCCGCCACTCATCTTTAAAATGAACACAAACAACATAAGTGGTATGAGAAACTAACTGATAATCCTGACTAAAGGGTTGTAATGACCAATTATGTATGTATGTATACTACTGCTCACTCAAATATACATATGATCGAGAGAAGTTAAGATCTGTGGAGCTGTAAGGGCGCTTTGTTAAATTCAAAATAACACAATCGATTTCCATGGATAATCCAATCGGAGATTAAATGCTTCAATAAATTGGATTTTCGTTGTGTAATGTTATTCCGCGTTGAAGCAAAATGTGGCATAACAAACCATTTGACAACGGCTATATAATTCAAGTCGCCGTGGTCTAGTAGGTAGTATGTTGGCTTATTAGACGTGAGGCCTCGGTTCAAACCCCAGGTCAGGCATCTCCGACTGACCGAAATATGAAAAATATTTCTTCGGCGACTTCTTCTCAGCAGATTTCTGTTAAAAACTCTGAGAGAAACTAAAATTGCCATGAAAAGTTTCTCAAAATCTGTCGTTCGGAATCGACTTTAAACTGTAGATCACGCCGTCACTCATGTATAAAAATTAACGCACACAACGTAAGTGGTGTGAGGACTAAAGGGTTGTAATGACCAATTATGCATGTATGTAACGCTCACTCAAATACATATATGATCGAGAGTACTTAAGATCTGTTGGCTCTTTGTTAAAATCAAAATAGCACAATCGATTTCCATAGCCAATCCACTCGAAGATTAAATGCTTCAATAATTTGGATTTTCGTTGTGTAATGTTATCCCGCTTTGAAGCAAAATGTGACTTAACACACACAACATAAGTGGTGTGAGAAACTAGGAAAACTAGGTCGTAATCCTAACTGAAGGGTTGTAATGACCAATTAAATAAGTAAGTAAGTAAGTATATAATTCAATGATTATTTCAGTTGCTAATAACGAGCAAATTAATTCCCATCTAAACTGAAATAACTTCTGAAAATAGTTCTTAGTTTGCCTTACTCATCGTAGAATATGATATGGGGACATGGTTATTATTTCTTAGTGACTAAACTAGTTGACATGAATTTGGCTGTCATTGTGAAAATTCAGTTCAGTTTGTAAAAATACGATATCCGAAAATTGTCAGCTCTACACAAGCGACAATGACAAATTGCTACTGAGATACTATTTTATAAATTTTTTATGGGGACTCGTCGTGAGTTTACTGAGATGCACACTGAATTTGCATCTCTTTTTGCTAGATTTCGTCGGTTTGAGGAATTATTTTCAAAATATGGCCTTTTAAACGAATTGCTTGAATCGGAAAGGGTTCCAGGCCCTCTTTCTTCTGAGGCTTCTGGGCATGTGGCGCAAGTTTCTGTACCAAGGGAAACTGCGACAATCAACACATTGTCCACTGTTACTCCTATTGTGGACATTTGTCAATCTATTGCCGATAACCCAACTGGCAGCTCTATACTGAAGTCTGCAAATTTAGTTGAACTGAGTCCAAAGTCTACTCTATCTCCTTTACCTTTACCTCTAGGTGATGTCACTTCTCATGCATCTTCTAAACCGTCTTCTGTTTCGTATTCATCTGTAGTGTCCGCTAGTTTAGATACTTCTGCTCCAAGGGAATTGGTTGTAGTTAAACCTAAAAGGACTATTTTTGTGTCTCGTCTTTCATGTGATACTTCGGTCGATGATATAAGATGTTTCGTTAAATCGAAGATTAGGGAACCTTTTGAGTTTGGTTGCTATAAGATGAGGCCATCTTTGAATAGCAGTATTTCTTCGTTTAAATTGTATGTTCCCGATGAAAAATTTGGTGAAATTGTTAATCCTGCGTTTTGGCCGCAGGGTGTATTGGTACGGGAATTCGTATTCAGGCTGGGCCAACGAAGGAAGGGTGCTAATTTGCCTGGTCCTATTTCTCAAAAAAACTAACTTCGAAATCGTCTTTTAATTTCAAAATTGCTTATCAAAATGTTCGCGGACTTAGGTCTAAACTTTCTTCGCTTTATAATAGTAGCTTCGATTTTGAATTTGATGGAATTGCTTTTACTGAAACTTGGCTGAATTGTAATATTTTTGATTCTGAGATTATGTCTGGTAATTTTAGTATTTATAGACGTGATAGGAGGTCTAAAAATGGTGGTGGTGTTCTTATTTCCATTTGCTCTAAATACACATCTGAATTGATTGACTTGTGCTCTTCTGAGGATATTGAGTTTATTTGCGTTAAGGTCTCTGATCGTGGAAAGTCTATATACATTACTTGCTCGTATATTCCTCCCTGTTCTGATATTCATATCTATAGTGCTCACTTCGATTTAATTTCTAGAGTAATTGATTCAATGGGGCAAGAGGGGATTATAGTAGTCCTTGGTGATTTTAATCTTCCGCATACATCTTGGAATTTTTCACCTGAGACTGGCTCATTGGTGCCATGTTCTTCAGTTCCTTTCTATGATAAAATTCTGTCCGCTATGTGTGATCTGGGTCTTTTCCAGGTGAATGGTGTATTGAATTCAATGGGTAGAATTCTGGATCTTGTATTTTTAGAGGATCCAAGTATTTCTTCGTTATTTCGCATTGATCCTATATCTATTCCTGAGGATAGTTATCATCCTACGTTGTTACTTTCTATTGAAGTTGATCTTTGTTTACCTCCTTTAATAAATCGCTTATTTAGTGATGAGGGGCGTTTTAATTTCCATCGTACGGATTTTAGTCGTTTGAATACACTACTAGCCTCTGTAGATTGGTCGTCTGTGCTAATTTCACCACCATATGACTCTCTTTCACTTGACAGGATCTTGGATGGCTTTTATGAGGTATTATTTAAATGTTTTAGGGAGTGTGTTCCATTTGTAAATAGTCGTTTGGAGCGTTCTGGTCCTCCGTGGAATTCGGCTAGACTGTCAAGGTTGAGGAACAGAAAATCAAGATTATTTAAGAAGTTTGTTAGATCAGGTACTGATATTGATTATGCTCTTTACTCTAGGGCGCGTGCGGATTATAGTAGAATGAATCATTACTGTTATGAGGAATATATGATTAGGGTCAGGTCGAACTTCGCTAGCGATCCTAAGTCGTTTTATGACTTCGTTCGAGCTAAACGTAAATCATCTTTGTTTCCCACTGAGATGTTTTATGGGGACGTATCGTCCTCTAATTACCTTGATATTTCTAATATGTTTGCTGACTTTTTTCAGTCTACTTATAGGCAGTTGGACTCGGGACCTTATCTGAGTAGCGGCTTTTCGTATCCTTATTCAGTGGGAAGTGTCTCTATTTCTAATATATATTCATTTGATGAGGAATCTGTTCTTGAGTCTTTGTCTGGACTGAAACTTACATACTTGCCGGGCCCTGACGGGGTTCCGGCCTGTATTTTGAAAAAGTGCGCTGTTGTTTTGAGTGGTCCTTTGACCTTTATATTCAATGGGCTTCTGAGGGCTGGTCATTTTCCATCTATTTGGAAGAGTTCATTTATAATTCCTTTGCATAAGTCAGGTAATAAATCCAATATTTCCAATTACAGGGGTATTGCCAAACTCAGTGCTATTCCCAAGTTAATGGAGAAACTGGTGACGGATTATCTCTCTTTTAATACGAGATCTTTAATATCCCCTTTCCAACATGGTTTTTTGAAAGGTAGGTCGACAGTCACTAATCTTCTTGAATTTACTACGCATGTTTTCAGCGGTTTTCTTGCCAGGGCTCGGACTGATGTAATTTATACTGATTTCAGTAAAGCTTTTGATAGGGTTGATCATGATTTTAAACAGTCTTACCAATAAATGCATTTCCTTTTCGTATTTTCCATTGTTTTCTCTGAAACTTTAAGTTTAAAACCCAGCCTTCAAATTATTGACAGTGCAAACCAATGAATAGAATTTAAACATCAGATGTTCCTGTAATTTAAATTGATGATGACTATAACCTATAACCTTAGGTTGCAAGAAACATTATCATGCAGCCTAATTACCTTTCTCGTATTTGAAGGTGTAGGGCTGAAAAGTAAATAATAAAACAGAGTAAAATATGAGGGAGGAGAATGGCAAATAGAATAAAAGTAAATGCAAACTAAAGTGTATACAAACAGAAAACTTTATCAATAATTTTTTTCTTTTCTCTTCTTTCTTTTTGTTCTCTTCTTTACATTTTTTTTATTACAATTTGCGTGTTATAGTGTAATTGTTTAAAAAAAATTAAAAGAGAGAGAGAGACAGAGAGAGGAATGTTAACCAATATTCAAATTTAATCTTTTCAAATTCGATTATCAAGTTTTGTTGTTCGGTTTGAGACATCAAGTCGTGTCTTGTTTATTATTTTTCTTTTGTTTTTACATTAAATATTTATGTATGTTTTTTGAGTCTGAGGTATTGATAATTAAATAGAGTTCTATGAACTTTTTGGGTTTATCTTGTTTTAATATTTTTCATTTCAAGTATGGCTCAGATTGAAAAGGATTTGATTTTCTTAATTTACCATTTCTTTTTTTGGTTATTTGTTTGTAGCTTTCAAAATAATTGTTTGCCAGCTTTGGTTAGATTTTGTTGTTAAAATATTTGTTTCTATTGAAATCAAAGATCGAAAAATGTATCATTTTATTTGACACACTACGGTGAAGGGAGGAGATTTGAATTTCAGATAAGTAGTCAGAATTCGCTGTAGTCTAGTAGGTAGTTTGTTGGCTTATTAGACCAGAGGCAACGGGCAAAACTCCAGGTCAGACAATCTTCAGCAAAATAAAGTAAAAGGTGTTTTTTATAAAGGTATAGAACTTTAAGTTGCAATAAAACAGCGATGGATTATTCGACTGACATGAATTTTATTTATCCAAAAGATAATCTTGTGGCATTATATTTTAAATATGATTTCTGGCATATGACCGCCACGGCTGGCGCGGATGTAGTCCAATTTGGACGTCCAATTTTCGATTACTTTTTCCAACATTTGTGGCCGTATATCGGCAATAATACGGCGAATGTTGTCTTCCAAATGGTCAAGCGTTTGTGGCTTTACCGCATAGACCAATAACTTTACATAGCCCCACAGAAAGTAGTCTAGCGGTGTTAAATCACAAGATCTTGGAGGCCAATTCACAGGTCCAAAACGTGAAATTAGGCGGTCACCAAACGTGTCTTTCAATAAATCTATTGTAGCACGAGCTGTGTGACATGTTGCGCTGTCTTGTTGAAACCACATCTCCTGGACATCATGGTTATTCAATTCAGGAATGAAAAAGTTAGTAATCATGGCTCTATACCGATCACCATTGACTGTAACGTTCTGGCCACCATTGTTTTTGAAAAAGTACGGACCAATGATTCCACCAGCCCATAAAGCGCACCAAACAGTCAGTTTTTCTGGATGTAACGGTGTTTCCACATACACTTGAGGATTACCTTCACTCCAAATGCGGCAGTTTTGTTTGTTGACGTAGCCATTTAACCAGAAGTGCGCTTCATCGCTAAACAAAATTCGCTTATGAAAATCGGGAACAACGGTAATCTCGTTTTGGGCCCATTCGACGAATCTACACCTTACTTGATGATCGTTTGGCTTCAAATCTTGCACGAGTTGGATTTTGTAAGCACGCAAACCAAGATCCTTCCGCAAAATCTTCCATAAAGTGGATGGACACAGATCCAATTCCTGTGCTCGATGACGGATGGACTCATTCGGGTCTTCCTCAATGCTACGCTCTACAGCAGCAATAACTTCTTCTGTACGCACCGTACAGCGTCTCTGGGGATGCGAGTTATCAATAAGAGTAAAGATGGTGCGAAAACGTTCCATAGTTAATCGAATTAACTGCTCTGATGGACGATTTTGTCGACGATAAAATGGACGTAGTGCGCGATACGTTTTCCGCACAGAACCATTATTTTCGAAATAAAATTGCACTATTTGCAAGCGTTGTTCAGGCGTGAGTCTATTCATGATGAATTGCCAAACCAAACTGAGAATAAATCACTTGACAGCTGTTAAATAAAATTGCCGTGAAAAAGTTTCTCAAAAACTCTCGTTCGGAGTCGACTTTAAATTGTAAGTTCCGCCACTCATGTATAAAATTAACACACACAACATAACATGGTGTGAGAAGCTACGTCGTAATCCTGACATAAGGGTTGTAATGACCACTTATGTGTGTATGTATGTATGTTAGGATAAAAGGAAGTCTCTTTCTTCACAGCTACTTTAGAAGTTATACACGAGAATGCTAACTCTGTCCACATACCTTATAATAAGGCAATGACTTTTTAGAACCACAATAGACCAATGGATGGCCATATGCTTTAGAAAGAGAAGACAAGCAGTACCCTTCTTATACATATCAGCCGAACAGAGCCAATCAATATTGCATACATTCTCATGCTATCAAAGAAGATGAACCTCACTGTAAAAGGACCTAATAATACCCTGTTTACCTGTGGCATCGAAACATCAATGCCTTTTAACATGTCAGAGATTGTGTGTCCTGTACCAGCCCTTGGAACAGGAGAATATCAAAGCGAAACAAATGGTGGTGGCATCTGAGGAGCAATGGAGAAGGGAATTATTTTTAAAGTCCTAATTTTTGACCTGCATTGTAAAGATATTAGAGGGCGTTTAAGTTTCTTTAGAGTTTATTTAGAGACTTTCAATGTATGGAGCCCAGTCTTTTGTAATTATATAGTCTAGAACTGTTTCGAACTACAAAAAGCCATTACGATACACATTATTAACACTCTTAGAGATAAAAGTCTTACATCACTAGACACCAACATATGTAGTAAAATAAGCCACAGCCATCAGGAGCCTTAAAACCCGAATTAAACGAAGGCCATAAAATGTCACTTAGAATTGAAACAGCGGCCCACAGTGTAAAAATTCGAGCATAAACTGGCGCAACCCAAGTAATGTAAATATCATGAGCTTAACAGGTATAGATAAGAGTATCTGACTTGGATGATGTCCTTGTTGGGTATTCTAATGTACAGGTGCAAAGGAGCTGCATTTGTATGACTAATAGCAGTGAATTAAGGATATAAAGCGAGCATTACACTTTATTTCTTTACTTTTTTGGCTCAGAACATAAAATTATGAATGACACTTTACAAGATCTAACATCCCTAGGAAGATGCTTAAAAACGATTAAAATTTAGGAAATATGTACACAATACTGACGTGTCAATATGATGTTTACTACGTAAAGCATCATACAAATCATTTTCCACCATTTATGCAATTTTGAAACAATATGAATAACTACTCATTCAGGTGTAAATTTGTTCAATACAGTAGATGAGGAGTTATTTGGAAACTAATTTATGTAATTTTGCTTTGAAAATGGTACATATCCTTGTTGAAAGGATCGTTTTTTTAACCCAAAGAATTGGCATATTATTCGACCTTGATTGTGTACAGTTTTTAAGGCAATCAACTTTGATTATACAATACCTATCAGGACATATTATTTTAGGCATCAATTTGCCCACTTTGGTAAGTGCTGTTTGCTCTTAGTGTTCTGTGGTAGATCCTCATTGCATAAAAGTCATATCTTAACGTATTTCGAATGCAGAGACCTCAACCAGACGTCTAAAATTTATCTGTAAGAAAATAAAAAAATTTCCATAGAAATTTTTTATACAGAGTTCTTGTAGTATTCATCGATAATAATTAAAAAAACTAATGATAAAATAAAATTCCTTTTTTCAATAGCTGCCAAACTCATACTAAATCAACTGTCAGTTACTTGCTACCAGGAGTAGAAAATTTAAAATATCATAACCTTATTAGCATGACCTCTTAATTTTATTTTTATTCAAAGAAATGTTATTTCTAAAATAAGCGTGTCAAATAAAACTTATATGCAATTTTATAAATCCAAAAAACATTTCCCATTCTCTACATGAAATGACGCTACTTAGCATACCTTCCCCTAATAACATAAGTATAAAAGTATGTTAAAATAATATTTGAAATTATGTAAGAAAAAGTGGAAAAAACTAAAAAAAAGTAAAACTATAAAAAAAAGAGAAAACAAATAACAAAACAAACAATAGAACAAACAATAACAAATAAAAACATAAAACAACAATAACAAGAAAAAAATAAAGTCATTAGCAATTTTATATCACAAAACAACAAATAAAAAGTAAAACAAATACGAACATCTAAATTAGTTACAGACAGTCAAGTCCGACTATGTGATGCCCAAATAGCATATGGGTTATTATATTCCATTTCCACTGTTACGAGAACGAATTAGGTTATCAGAATCAAATGGCGCTTGACCCCAAACGATTTAAATTTTTTTTTTCTAATTTTCTTTAAAATTTTTATGGCTTTTTGAATGAGTTATTAAGAGCTATTTAACTTTTATATTACAGCTTAAAAAGAGGGAAAAAATTCGTTTATCGCATATTTCAAACTGAAAACGAGAGTGAAAATATATTCAAATTAAATTCATATTTTAATTCTTTTCATTCCATTTAGGAACAATAGGGGTGTCATAAAGACTTTTCTCCACTTTGAAGCCATTTTCTTTTGCTTTTGTGTCAGTTTCATTAATCAAGTTTTTTAGACGAACGATTTATTTGTCTACTGTAGGAGATTCTAGAATAATAGGGTTAGCATATGTTTCTGCGTAAAGATAAGGCACTCTTAATATATGTCTTTAGTTGTCATATTTGAGTGTAGTGGAGAAAAAATATTCTCGTTGTGTTCTACTCTTTTTCAAGAGGCGATGCTGTATATCCATACAAGGATGATCGTTCTTGTGTAGAAATAATGAGTACTTCAGAAGCAATATTAAAAATTAGAAAACTTGATGTTGTGACTAGCAGTCTAGGTTAGGTTAGGTGATTTTATGTATGTCAGGTACTTGATCCATAGAAAAAAATTTAAAAAGATTCTCGGAATTTTCCCTAATCGGTGCACCGTTTGTATAGCATGTTTTCTAAAGACACCATTCGATCAGTCCAATTTCTTATTTTCCTTTTCAATTGTATGATCATATAGTCTCTATGGTGCCTTGGCATTTCATACCTTTTGGAAAGAAAAATTTTACAGAATAAATAAATAAATTCAGCGCAGTTAGGTAGTTAGGTTGAAGAAGAGGAAACTAACCAGGAGTCTCAGGCTAATTCATATACACCTAAACCATCACATAGGTTTGTTGGAAGCTCACATTAGAAATACCACCTTACTCTCTATAGAAAGTCTGTATCTTGCACAAAATTCTTTAACTTCTTCCAGGCCATTCCTCGGAAATGAGTTATGTCTGATATGGTGTCATCCTGAAAATATTGGCATTTCGATCTTGGGAAGTTTGGTCAATGACACAATAAATGCTACATTGTTTTGATGTCTTAACCGCATATCCTGCATTCACCGTAATGGCAGCTATGAAACGTTAAAAGTACCCATTAATCAGAAATCAGCTTCATCACTAAATAGAATTCTTTAGCAAAAAATGGTTAACAAGTAATACCCAATGCGACTCAGCTCCTGAATTAGTAAAACTTTATAGGCGCGCTGTTTTCTTCAAGACTTCGTGCTACAGCGGCGATACGTACATTTCTTTGTATTTCATTAGTGCGATCACCACCAATAACTGCACGATTGTATGCTCACAAGGCCGACTATTTTTTGACCCTTTAGTGAGGATTATAACCAAGTGTCCCACAACACCGATGTTATATGTGTTAATTTTATCCATGAGTGGGGAGACATGCAGTTTAACCTCGACTCTGAAGACATGATTTCAGAAATTTTTCATGAAATTTTTATATACTCTCAAATTTTTAAGCAGATGACGGCTGAAAGGAAGTCGCCGAATGCAATATTTTTACAGTTCAAGATGTCTGAGCTATGGTTTAAACCACGTACTTTCGTCTAACAAGCCAACACTCTAGTTACTAGACTATGGCGACTTCAGGCCGATTACGTATGCATTAGGATTAATTATTAAGAACATATTTTTTAAAAAAAATCATTGCTATAATAGCTGAATAATCTTTAAAAGGGGATGTATTTCATTCTCTATTAAATGGCTAGACTGAGTTTTTTAATTTGTTCAACGATCGCTAAAATGTTTAAAAACATCAGCACAAACTCAATGATGAGTGCGCATCACCAATGGTACTGTAGGGTACGACAATGATAAAAGCTTTCAATATGTTGTTATATTTTCGTAATAAATTACCAGTAGCAATAACAACAACAGCGACAATAGCAAATGGATTGTTTTTTTGTTAATAAATAAACGCCATTATATGTTTCAATGGACAATTTTGTTGGCTGCCATAATGTGGTCGTCGGTTATAAATCTTGCAAAATTGTTAATTTTATAATAATAATAGTAATAACAACAATAATAAAAAATAATCGGAAAATAAAAACGAAAAGAAAGAATTTTAAATAAATAAATATAAAATACAGCTGCTTCAAATTGATAACATTTTAAAGCTAACGAAAGCAAAGAAAATAATCAAAAGAACAGGGAGAATAACGATTTTAATTATAAATTGACGATGATGTTAGTGGTGCCGGTGGTGGTGGTATAATTAAAAATTAATTTCAACTAAATTTATCTTGTTAAGCATCTATTTAATAACAGCAATAGCAACAACAACAATAACAATCATTTTAATTTTGTAACAAAACAAAATTTTAAACGTAAATCTTTCGGCGGTAATATCTTTTGCAAGCGATACAAAAAAAAACATGTTTTTTTATCTTTAAATTTACGTGGAGAATCACTGTGTTTGTGTTGTTTTGTGTGAAAATTTACTATAAAACACCATAAATGTTATTGTAGTTGTTTTCTTCCTTGTTTTTATTATTAAAGATAAAGTTATACCGTTAGTTCTACGTGTGTGTGTGTGCGTTAAAAATAATGGCTTTGTTAGCGGAAAAATTAATCACATCCACCGGAAGCAAAACACAATCAACATGGCCACACTCGTACCCACACAACAAAGGTCAACATCTTCCCTTACAACAGACGGCCAACAAAAAAAGCAACAGGAAAACGAACAACAACATCAACACCAACAGCCATCAAACCTTTAAATTGTCCACTTTAAGCAGTAAAATCAACACCAACACCAACAGCAGTAGCACCAGTACTAAACGAGCCACTAATTTTTACCCGACCAACACAATTATGAATTTTTCCAGAATTTTTGTTGTCTACTTACTAACGGCATTGACCCTATTGCCACTTACTGTTATGGCCAATCGTAAGTTATACTTTCTTGTTGTTGTATTTTGTTTAGTAAATATTTCATAAAATTTTAATCTTATTTTCGTATATTTTTTAATACGATTTTACGTTTTAAGTATTTTTAATATGTTTTTTTAGTTTTTAGTTTTTATCGCTAAGCATCATATTTTAACAAACAAAATAATTTTGTTATAAAATTTCTCACATTAAGCAAGAAGCTTACAGGATGATATTTAACATCTGGTGTTGTTTGAAGCGATCATACATTAATTATAGCACTGTATGTCTTGAAAATTTTAGGCACTCTAGTTTAGTAGGTATGTACGTAGGCTTATTAGACGAGAGGCCATCGTTCGAACCCTAGGTCAGACATCTCCAACAAAACGAAATAAGAATAATATTACTTCGGCCACTTCCTCTCAGCAGATGTCTGACAAAAACTCTGAGCGTAAAATGAGATTGCCATGAAAAGTTTCTCAAAATTCTGTCGTTTGGAATCAACTTTAAATTATAGACCCCAACACTCTTGTATAAAATTAACACACACGACATAAGTGGTGTGAGAAACTAGGTCGTAAACCTGACTGAAGAGTTATAATGACTAACTATGTATGTATGTATGTATGTCTGGAAAATAATATTTAACAACAAATTTACATCTAAAGAGTTTTAAGTTTCAATAAACTGGCTTTGTTATGGAGACAATACACGCGTTTATCATTTAGATATGATTTTCAGTTAGTGGCCTCCAATACTGCCCTGCCCAAACAAGGCCATAGAATTGCAAAAAAAGTATCCAATGAAATACACCTCTGAATCGCACAACAACTATTGAGTTTCTCTGCATGAAAACGATTTTCAATAGTTAAACATCATTACACTTGGAAGGTTTGAATACAAACTTTATTGCAACCATTCATTGAAGAAAACACTTCAACATGTTGCAAGCATTATTCAAATCTATGCGTTAAAATATTACAGACAGTTGGAAACATAAATGTTTCCGCAATGATATATACATTCCACTGCAGCAGCTTTTAAGTAGGTAGGTAGATAGAGGTGGATGCGAATCTAAGAGAGCTGAATGAACACATTTAGGCCACATAAGGCGCATTGTATTATCACAGTTTTCCGCTATCTCCTATTCCCGGAACCACTCGGAGCTCCCAATGAAGCAACTTAGATTGCCCAAGTCAATCCATGAAAATTCCTCAAGATCATCCATATAGTAAGCACCTAAGTACCTCCACGTGTGTATAGTTACCCTATCCGGCGCTATTCTCTACAAACTTTCTTAGTGCGTATCGTATCCTGTTCTAATAAAAAAAATTTTTTTAACTTCAACTACCAATCGATTGCTATTCTCTTTTAGACAATTTTCAATGTTTGTTAACCGGAAGATATGTATGATTAAAAAGTTATGTGTCGCCGTAGTCTAGTAGATGGTATGTTGGCTTATTAGACGTAAAGCCAGGGTTCAAACCAGGCCAGACATCAAACAAAACACAAAAAGTATTTCTTCGTCGATTTTCTCTCAGCAAATTTCAGGCAAAAAAATCTGAGAGTAAATAAAATTGCCATGAAAAAGTTTCTTAAGAATCTGTCGTTCAGAGTCGACTTTAAACTGCAGGTCCCACCACTCATGTTTAAAATTAACACACACAACATGAGTGGTGTGAGAAGCTAGGTCGTAATCCTGACTGAAGGGTTATAATGACCAATTATGTAGGTACTCGTATGTGTTGATTAAATAAAACAACATTTGTTTCATGTTGTATCATATTTTTTACTGATCATCCATACAGCATAAAAGATTTGAAGTTGAAAGAAAATTTTCTAAATCTATTTTTTAGTGATAAGTTTAGTGAACACTAAACCCGTGTAATACGTGAAAGTATTTCTTGTTCTATGCAGCCAATTATCCACCAAATTTGCCGATGTTACTGCTAAGGGAGTGGAACGAAAGTATTTCCTTTACCTCCTGGCTAACACTGTTTTCCCCCTAGACATTACACTGGTAGTGGATTTGTTTTTATTATTTCCAACTAATTTTGCAGCTTCCTGTGTGGCAAATTTCTCAACATAGTCTAAGTCTGCCAAGTATTACGCTCTTCTATATTATAGTTTTGGATAGTTCAGCAACCTAGATACAGTTGAACAGCAGAGGTGATACTACCAAATCCTTGTTGTACTCCTTTCCTTTTCGAGAATGCTGTTACTAAGCTTGTTTTCAACTAAAATTAACCATATAAGGCGCTATAATAGCAGATTCATAATTCTGATAACAACTTAATGATTAAAAAAAATTGTAGATTATATAGATTCATGCTTAATTTCCTTAATCAGGCCTCTTGTATTAACATTTCAACGCAAAATTCACTGTTAAATAAATACAATATTGTTGATGTAACTAAAATGTCCTTCACTGCTGTTGGATATCCTAAACCACTTCTTCGGTGAATTTATGACGTTCCGTACTAAATATTATTAATCTCTGTGTACAGTATACACCGGCTGCTATTTATTATCCACAGTTTTTGTAATTTATTTAAATTTTTCATAATTTGTTACATTCATTCCACGGTCGTCGTATTTTATAGTCTTGCAAAACAGTCATTTCGCGTTAAGTACCAACGAAGTCCAGTCATTTTTCTTAAGCTTCTATATAAATTTTTGTCTTTAAAGAACAATATTTATTTAAGGATTATTACGCTGAAATATTTACCATCATAAGGGAATAATTTTATACACTTTCGCTAGCTCATTACGGTGCCATTTGGGATTTTGACGAATTTTTTTTTCGCAGTTTTTCTTTTCATTTGTTTTCTCTGTTTCAAGATAAAAGTCTTCCGTGTAAAAAACGTTTCACAAAATGGTTTAATTTAAATGACATGTAATTTGTATAATGAAAACAAACAACAACAACAACAAAAAATATAAAAATTAAATGAAATAACGTACGAAGGAAGGTTATGATTTATTTGCACACACAGCTTTTGTAATAAAAATAATTGCCTACTGTGCGTATACTTTATTTAAATTGATTTAATTTTATTACTCATACGTGCTGGTTGTTAAGCTCAGTATACTATAGATGTTTGTGTATCAGTATGGTATTATTACGTATGGTTGGTATTAGTATTGGTAGGTGATAACATTAATTAACACATTTTTAATAAAAAGTATGCATGAATTACATTACATGTTTGTTTATTTGACGTGCTTGAAGAATCAAAATCTTGTATTTTTTTTCTTTGTGGTTATAAATTATACAAACCTGAGTAATTTTTGATTGAAATTTTAATTTAAAGATTACATACATATGTACATACATAATTGTTCATTAAAATGCTTCAGTCAGGATTACAACCTAGGTTCCCACGCCACTTATGTTGTGTGTGTTAATTTTTATACATGAGTGGCGGAACCTACAGTTTAAAGTCGACTCCGAACGACCGATTTTTGAGAAACTTTTAATGGTAATATCATTTACTCTTTTAGCATGTTTTGCTAGAAATCTACTGAGAGGCCGTCACCGAAGAAATATTTTTTGTATTTCAATTTTGTTGGAGATGTCTGACCTGGAGTTTCAACCGTGGTTTCACATTTATTATTACGAAAATGGAAATGGTGTAACATCGTTTAACATTAAAATGATAAACAAAAGCTACAAAAACAATTTGTTTACATGATAAACAAGTAAACAAAAATATACCAACAACAGCAATATAAAAAAGGGGATAAACAAGTAAACAAAAATGCCACAACAAACATTTTGTAAACAAAATACACAAATAAAAATGAAATAACGATATTTACATTTATGGAGATCTCGAGAAGGCCATGCCACGAACATTTGACATCAAGATCATTCATCAGACTGTTTACGTTGCCATATAAAAGTCAAGACAAAGCAGGCAACGGAGTCAGTAAATATTTAGTCAATCTTGTAAGAAGACGCACGGTTTTTGAAGAGAATAATCGTGGTTTGAAAATCTTCGTTATAAAAATCTGTCAAATAATTGTTATTGCTTACGCAAAAGAGTGTAAAGAAGAATAACAAATAAAGCAATTGTTGTTGTTTACATCAAGTTGTGAACAGTAGGACACAGAATTGTGCGAAGAATAAAGAATTTTATTAAAACTAAACACAAATTAATTTTTATTTTATTTGCAATCTACGAACTCATATTTTAAACGTTTTTAAACGGTAAAAACGTAACTAGACTACGGCGGTTACAACTCTAGCACCGAACTCTATCACCGGCTTAGAATATTATTACCTTACTCTAGAAAATCTTGTATGACAAAAGCCGCTTTTGAGCCGATCGGTAAGAGGTTAACAAGCTCTCCGTGCGCCATTTTGCATTTCAATTGCTTAGCTATAGTTAGGATATCGGTCGGGAAATCGTTTTGGAAGTTCGATGGAGTGTAAAATTCAATATTGTAATGGAGTTCGCTTTCAATTCGTTTGTAGTGACTCTAATAATATTCACTTTACGAACTTAGGCCTCATTCCTGGACTACAAGAATGTATTCAATGATGAGTGTAATGCATCCAAGTTCGCTCTTTCAAAATAAAGTGAATGAACGTTAAATTCCTATTGAGTGTGCAGGAGATCACTTTCGTTACATAATTTGATAACTTGAACTGTTAGGAGTCGCCGTAGTCTAGTAGGTAGTGTGTTGGCTTATTAGACGTAAGACCGCGTTTGAAAACCCAGATCAGACATCAAAACAAAATATGATAAAATATTTCTTCGGCGACTTCCTCTCAGCAGATTTCTGGCAAAAACTCTGGAAATAAATAAAATTGCTATGAGTGTCGTGAGAAGCTAGACCGTAATCCTTATGTATATGAATAGATAGTCACAGTCATCAATTAACTTTCGTTGAATAATCGCAAAGACTACAGAATGATGAGGAACGCATTACGTATTTCAAAGAACTGTAATTTGTTCCATATTTATGCTACCACGTTGTGAATTCTGCTTTAAGGATAATTACTTCTCTTATAGAAACCATACCAAAACATTATTACGAAACGCATTACTTTTTTGTACCATAAAACCATGTCAAGCATTTCTTTGCTTCCTTATCTTACCATGACTTGTTAAATAATTGAATTAATCACCATTTCTATTTACTATTTTGTAATTGTTATTACCACCACCACCACCACCAACAACAATAACAATAAAATACTTTATTTATTTGTATAATGCCTGTGACAACTATTATTATGATTGCTTATTTTTAGCCCAGTTTATACACACTCTTCCATCTGAAGACGTTAATTTCTCCTGTTTTACAGCAAACCAGACCATCCATCGTAAGTGCAAAAGTGTGTAAAATATAGTTGAGTGGATTTCGTAATGTGTGTGGAGAGCATACAAATAATTATTTGTGTTGCTTTTATTATTATTTTTTTTTTTTTTTTTTTTTGTTTGTAATTAAGTTATAAACGTCTTAGCCATTGAGCAGAAATATGTTATTTTGAACATTCATTGTCATTTCAGTTTTACAAGAAAAGTAGCAAACTTGCGTATATTCAAGCGTAATCACATTTATTTTATTTTAATTTGTATCACCTTTTTTTTCTTGCTTGTCATTTGTAAATGAGAAGGCAAATTAGTAAGAGAGTTATAGGTGGCCAGAAAGCAGATTTAGGGGATCATAGAGAATGAAATTTTATTCAGAATTTTTTTAGTGAACAAAAAAACATCATAATTAAATTTCAAATTAATTCGCTTGAATTCTGGTTGCATTACCCAAGAATATGTTCGACGTGAGTTAAGCTTTTCGGGGCCAAGTTGTGTTTCATTTAGAGGCAATCAGATTTAGGATTGGTAGATATGGACTACATTATGACCATAATTAGCCGGTTGTAACAAAAGAATATGAAATTTAGCATCTTTTTGCATCTATTAACTGCACAATAGTGAATCATGCAAAAAGGATGTGTTGGTTTATCATAAAATTTTTAACGTGTGGAGGTATGGAGGAATAGAAGACAACTTCTTGAAATCAACATTCTCTAGTAGGTAGTGTGTTGGCTTATTAGACGTGAGAACACGGATCAATACCCAGGTCAGACATCTCCAACAAAACGAAATAAGAAAAAATATATCTTCGGCGACTGCCTCTCGCAGAAAAATTTTGAGGGTAAATAAAATTGCCATGCAAAAAATGCTCCAAAATCTGTCACTCAGAGTCGATTTTAAACTGTAGGACCCGCTACCGATGTATAAAATCAACACATACAACACAGCTGGTATGAGAAGCTAGGTCATAATCCTGACTGATGGGTCGTAATGACCAACTATGTACAGTAAGACCCCGCCTAACGCTGTTCCAGTACTACGCGGTATTGATATTTTTTGTATACGTGTGCAAATAGATCGGCCATGCACCAACCAAAAGCGGTGCACTGTATAGCGACGGTGTGCACTATTTATCTTTTTCAACGCTCTTTTGTTAGTCTGCCCAGAATAAAGATTCCAACTGCATTTTCCGAAGTCGCAATCACAGTAGGTAGGTAGGTAGGTAGAGGTGGCTGCCCATCCAAGAAAAATCTTGGATGGAGTCACTTAGGCCGCATTGGGCCCATTGTGCTACCACAGTTATCCGCTATCCCCTAGTCTCGAAACCACTAGGAGCTCCTGATGAAGCGATTTAGGCTGCCAATGTCAATCCTTGACAATTCCTCCAGATCATCCATGTAGTAAGTACCCAAGTACTTCCTTCTCCTTTGGCAAAGAGCCGGGCATGTACCCAGCAGGCGAGGGGCAGTCTCCTCTTCTTCCTCATCTCTGCAGCTTCTGCAGAAGTCGTTAGCAAGGTGTCCAAGACCAATGCGCCTCGCATACGTACCCATAATGCAATGCCCCATTATGACGCCTACAACTACACTGAGCCTCTTTGGAGTTTAAGTAGACTCATTGTGCGCGCAATCACAGTACGAACGCATCTTTCCTGTGTCACAGTTGATTTATTAGTTGCCTCGTTTAACGCTGTTTCGTTTAACGCTGGAACTTATTGGAACGCGTAAAGGGGGGGGGACTTACTGCATGTGTACATTCATGATAGAGTTCGCATAACAAACGAAGAGAACTCCTCTTTGAAGACTCCGTCATAGACGGCTATATATCAGATTTGTTCGAAGCTTAGTGAAATGGCAACATCTTTAAATAGACCACACAGCATTACTGAGATATTCATAAGAGAGTATTTAATATAGCGAGTACGCCATAGAGCCTTATCCTACATAGTACGTGATCAAGCATATGCATAAGAATAATAAGCTGGAGCTTATTTATTAAAAAATTGGGAGAATATTTTTCTTAAGTACAGTTTATTTTCTCAGTGTTGATAACTTTGAAAGTTTGCACGTTATAGGGTAATACAATCGTCGTAATCTTATTAAGTTTTAATATAGTCTAACCGTACTAGATTTGTCTATGGAGAGAACAAATTCAATTATATAGTGCGAAGTACAGTCGACATCCTGCTTAGGCATCTAATATGTAATTCGTTCGCATATATTAGTGTGATGTCCTTTACAAACGGATATACAATCTGATGATATCCAAATTTTAGTAGAAACATATCATGGGATTGAACACACAGCTAAGCTGGATTCCAAACAAATAAGTGTGTCTTAGTGAAAGTGATGTCAGAAGTATACCTAGGCTCGCTAAACAGGTTTGGCCTTTGTTCTACAATACTTTCATAAGACTTCGATGCGGATAATATGAAATTCCACTTATGTTTGCCACAATCATATCGATTAATTATGATCCTGATTAAGAGCCTCAACTCATTTACAGGTTCCTGTTCCTTTAATTTAAATACAGGAACTTGTCCACATTTCGTTAATTCACTTTTTATTATGCGAAATACTACCATTTGCCTGTTGTAATTTCCCCACATCTTATCCACCATCTGTATCTTTTAATTCACAATTGCTATTTTTATTTCCTTTTCCTTTACTATTTTATTTTATTATCCAACGCATAAGGACTACAAAATGAAAAGCGAACTTTGGCCAGAGAATAAAAAAAAGACCCAGATACAGAATAGACACTTAGAAATAAGTGCTCATTCGTATGTTGCATGGAACAGTAATTAAGAATAGAAAAAAATGAAAATGACACAGGGAAAAAATTTAACTACCAACTCTGTTACAACAACTACAACAACTACTTCTTCCACTACAACTACTTTTCATGGATTACATGAAAATAAACAGATGTGTTCGAAAAACTAGAATCACTGAGTGTTTTAAATATTAAAAGTCATCGTATTATCTATTATTTTAAACACATGTAATGAGATAAAATTTATCTTTCGTTCTATTGCTACTTTTGAATAGTCATGTAGAAAGTACTCTATCCATAACTTAATTACACTTACATGGTGCTTAAGTAAAATATAAAAAAAAAATACACAGAATATGAAAGAACATAAAAAAATGAAACTTAAAGATAGAAAATTAGAATTTACAAACAAAGGAACTACAATCAATCATGTCGACTATGCGATACTCTATATCAGGTTGCCCCACTCATTATAAGTCTTTAGTCTGGATTACGATCTAGTTGCTCCCACCACTTATGTTATGTGTGTTAATTTTATACATGAGTGGAAGAAGTCGCCGTGGTGTAGTAGGTAGTGTGTTGGCTTACTATTCGTAAAGCCCGGGTTCGTATCCCAGGTCAGACATCAAAAATGAAATATGAAAAAAAAATATTTCTTCGGCTACTTCCTCTCAGCAGATTTCTGGCAAAAACTCTGAGAGTAAAATAAACTGCCATGAAAAAGTTTCTCAGAATTCTGTCGTTCGGAGTCGACGTTAAAACTGTAGGTCCCGCCACTCACGTATAAAATTAACGCACACAACATGAGTGGTGTGAGAAGCTAGGCCGTAATCCTGACTGAAGGGTTGTAATGGCCAATTATGTATGTTATGTATGTATGTATGTGGAAGAACCTTCAGTTTAAAGCCGACTTCGAACGACAGATTTTCCTTTTTTTTTGAGAAACTTTTTCGTGGCAATTTTATTTTACACTCAGCGTTTTTACCAGAAATAAGGTAAGAGGAAGTCGCGAAGAAACATTTCTTCGCATTTCGTTTTGTTGCGGTTGTCTGACCTGCAATTTGAATCGTGGCCTCACGTCTAATAAGCCAATGCACTACCTACTAGTCTATGGCAACTTACAACTGAACGACTTAATAAGCCACTATCGGATTATAATGGTTGATTTTTTAAGAGCTATAGGAAAATGTTTCAAAAAAAAAACACAAAATTCAGAAAAATGCATGAAATCTTTATTTGAATCGATAGTACGGTCCATATAATTTAATATTTGAAGATTATTTCATGCAAATGTTGACCGCGACTGCGCCTCAAATGGTCCATCCGCTTAGTCCAATTTTGGCATACTCTTTCCAACATTTCGGCCGGTATCTCACGAATAAATGCTTCAATGTTGTTTGCCAATGCGTCAATTGAAGCGGGCTTGCCTGTGTAGACATGAGCTTTAACATAGCCTTACAAAAAATAGTCTAAAGGCGTTAAATCGCACGATCTAGGCGGCCAATTGACCGGTCCCGAACGTGATGTAAAATGTTCACCGAACTCGCATCTCAATAAGTCCATTGTTACGCGTGCTGTGTGGCATGTGGCACCGTCTTGTTGAAACCACATGTCATGCAAGTCAAGCTCTTGCATTTTGGGCAAAAAAAAGTCGGATATCATCTCACGGTAGCGCTCACCAGTCACAGTTACGTTACGATTCGCAACATCTTTGAAGAAGTACGGGCCAATGATGCCACCAGCCCATAAACCGCACCAAACTGTGACTTTTTCCGGATGCATTGGTAGCTTTTGCACTACTACTGACTTCCATGTAAATCGTAAATCTGTGGTATATGAGTGAAACACAATCAACTACGGTGATGTCAGGCAAAAGTTGAGAAAGGTGGATGCGTCTTCTGAACTGTTTCGTTTTACAATGTAATTGGCAGTATGTTAACCTCTGCATCTCAAGGTAATGGAGGCGTAAAGTGGTATCTGCATAGAGTTTGAAGGCCTTGACTACATATTTGACAACTATCTGCTCACTCATAAATACGCGGCCAAGTAAGGAAAGCTAAGTGATGCGAAAAAGTAACGAAAAAATCAAAAAATATTCCGAAAACTAATCTGATGTCTACAAGTACATGTAATAGCTGTAAGTTATTAACATATATGGCAGTATAATAGGGAGTGTTTAGGCAATAAATGTGAAAGTGATGAATCAAAAATGGCCGTGAAACATTTCAATTCGGGTGTTAACTGCTTTTCCATCATTTTGGTAATCTAAGTTTACTCATACTTCGAAATTGAAGAGAAATCAAGCCAATTACATTAATTATCATCAATTATCATCTTGTTACAGTCCAATGTGATTGAATCAAATAGTGGCATCTGGCTTCCACAATTTTTTTCAAAAAGTTTTAATGCCATTTAATATGATTTCAAATCAAGCTAGGCGTGCAAATCTTTTAAACAGTTTTTAAGCAGCGGTCTTCTTCCAAACTGTATAACAAAATCAAACTTCCCAAGATTTCTTGCATTTTTGTAAAAACGTTATCCTTTTTTTCTAGAAAATATGACATCAGTAGTATTTTTCAAATGACGATTTATATGGCAGTTACACGAAATTCAGGCCTTGCAACAGTTTATTACCAAGCAAATGAATTAGAAAATCGCTATTTAATCCAAAGAGTATTCATAATTTGTTATGAAGTTACAATCTTTCACACCAACGTAATATGCTCATGCCAACTGTAGGGCATAAAAGCATATTTCTGAAGTCTGCATTTGAAATGCAGAGGTAGTGTCCCGCTTCCAGTTTATTTTACAGATGCTTTGCTATCACCCTTACTTCCTTAACTCGCAGAGAAGCCAAAACTGAAATAAAATTACAATAGACACACGTATTCTATATAATCCATACACAGCATAAAATTTACGATGAGATTTGACCTTAAGACTGCTATTTTACTTGCCATTGCTTGTGGCAAATAATGTTTCAATTTTATTTAGTTATCATGTCGTAGAGAACACCAGAAATAAAAGACAAAAAAACAAGACAAGACAGGAAAAATTCTAATAAAATATAGGAGGAGTTCCTATTAAGATTTTACTACAACCTGCTTAATACTTGCCAGTAATCTTGAGATATGTTTTCCTTATTATTTGTGTAATTAAGTACCCGTGTTATTTAAAAAAAAAGCAAAAACAAGACAGCTTCCCTGTATTTCTCGAACATGTACATGTATCTGTAGGTCATGCTTGGTCATGTTACGCTCGTAATTTTGTGCTGTGTTTGACAATTTCTTTAATACCACAACCAATTTCGTCTTTAATTTTGGGCCACTACTTAAGAATTTATTCTCTCTTCTTTCTTTCTTTGTATTTTTATGTGTTGTGGGTTTGGCTTTTTGTTTTAGCCACCTCGTTTTGTTTGTGACATTTCAAGGTCCCTTACCACGCACATGAAGTTTATAAATTTTAACTTGGAAAACAAAACAATTTAATTTTGCAATTTGTTTCTTAATTGACAGATTTATTATGCATTTTAACAGAATGCCTTTGTTTGTTGGTCTTTTATAATAAATTAGAAATTAAACGTTTGTTTCGGTAATTATACTGAATGTAAAATTAAGTAGAAATTACATTAAAGTGTTCGCGATTGGGGTTACTACAGTTATTTGCAGATTTTAATGAGTTCACTTAAAAGGCCATGGTTACAAGCTCAATCTGTCTAATCCAGCGTTATGCATATTCCACTAGGTCCTCTTGAGATTCCAACAGTAACCCTGACAAATACTATTCCAATTAATGTTGACAAATTTCTAATGCGGTTCCGTACCTGAAACTTATCTGCTCCGAAATGCCTTACTATAGCTTCCCAAAAAATTGAATTTTCGCACCAAAAGTCTGCCAAAATTTTCCTTTTCGTTATCCAAAAGAGCTCGTGTAAAAATATAAGACCACCAACGTTATATTTGGCCTTTGCGAAACCTTCAAATCGGGCAGTCCATTCAACATATCCCTTGTGTGGATTATTATGATTATTTTCTTGAAAAACTTTAGGTCATAAAAAAGACATGCACCAAGATATTTAAGTCTAAGCGGCCATAGAGTGATACAGGCATATAGAAGCTGTTGTAAAGCTTCCACGTCCTGCTTATATTTAAAAACTCCTACTATAATTATACAGTTCCCATTAATTATGGCCGTTCGAAACTTAATTAAGTTTTACCCAAAGTTTAAAAGAGTTTTGCTACTTTCCATTGGCTGAAAAGGGCCAAAAAAATTCAGGACGTTCTGCTAATGCCTGATCCATTACACCTAATCCAACTTCCTCAATAACGATTTAACAGATTAGTATTCCACACAACTGTAATATCATACTCGGTTACACGAAAGCTTTGGAATACATAAATACAACCTAGCTTCTCATACCACTTCTGTTATGTGTGTGTTTCACTCATGTACAAAAGTGAGGGACCAGTTTAATACTGATTCCGAAAGGCACATTTTTTGAGAAACTTTTCATAGCAATTTTTTATATACTCTCAGAGTTTTTGTCAGAAATCTGCTAAGAGAAGAAGTGGAATATTTTTCGCATTTCGTTTTGTTGGAGATGTCTGGTCTGGAGTTTCAATCGCGGTTTTATAAGCCAATACACTATCTACTAGACTACGGCGACTTAGAATCTATATCAGTTCCGGTCGAGAGTTATTATGCTGATGTTCAGAGCATTGATTGCATCAATATTGGCTACGTATTTATCTTTAACCAAAATTGCGAGATTTAATCGCTAAATAGATATCGGTGCGCCAGCCAAACTTCTGCCTAGATATAGTGTACTTATTAGGAAAACTGAGATAAATAGAAAGGTCAAATTAGGTTTCCTAACCATCGGCAAATATTGCCTCTTAAAATAGGTTTCGGAACTGAACTTTATTCGGAAGGCATTCTAGACCTATGTATTCTGCCGCAGCTCAGAGAAAGGATCATGACATCCATTCGATACCCTAAGATTAGCCCACCAACTCTTTGCCGTACACATACATACATACATAACTAGTCATGACAACCCTTTAGTTAAGATAACGACCTAGTTTCTCACACCACTGATGCTGTGTGTGTTAATTTTATACATGAGTGGCGGGACCTATAGTTTAAAGTCGACTCCGAACGACAGATTGTTTGAGAGACTTTTCATGACAATTTTATTTACTCTCTGATTTTTTGCCAGTAATCTGCTGAGAGGAAGTCGGCGAAGAAATATTTTTTCATATTTCGTTTGAACCCATGCCTCAAGTCTAATAAGCCAACAAAGTACCTACTAGACCACGGCGACTTTGCCGTATACTCCCATGGCAAATACGAGAGTGTCTCAGAATTCTAAACTCTCTCATTCTCAGCACCGGTATCACAGAGGCGCTAAGGCATCCAATCATGATGGTAGAGACCCAGCATTGTGGGAATTGGGTATTTGCAAGATATGTTGAATTTGCGTTTGGTTCAGAATGATTGTCTAGCACCCCATTTTTTTCTTCGCTTACAAATGCAAAAGGTTTTTAATGGTTTCTTGATTTTCCTTGATTTCCCGGAGTATTTTTCAGTCTGCCCTCAACGATCGGACACTTAAATGCATGAAAATTTGTAATTCTAAAGTCTTTGTTTTCATGTCTTTGAATGCGTTTTTTTTATTCTGTAAGTAGCGGAGCCAATTACTAATAACTGAATGGTGGCACACCACATTTGTCTAAGAAACGATTGACGTAGAAGTTTGCAATACAAGTGTTTGTATGAGTTTCTACAAATTTACGGTTAATTTTGTTTGAATTTAAAATTTCAAAGTTCGACATTTATCAACTGAACTGAAAACTGATTTTTTATTTGTGTGTTTGGTGAGGCATTATTTGAATAGTTATTCAACACCCTCCCCCCCCCCCCCTCCTTCGTGACGTAAATAAGCGAACACAATTTTGTTGACTTACTTTCATTCTCCATAGATGTAACCCCTTCTCTATCTAGAAAATGTATTGCCGTAGGGCATTTCGCGAATTTAAAATTTGGAAATTCAAGACTAATTTCGAAATCGTCACCCTATTTAAGAAACATTTAAAATCAATGTCTGTAATCATATGCTTTAATGCGTCATGTAGCCTGATATTATATTTCAAGGATTTTTTATTCACTGCCCATTAGTAGATTGCCAGACATTTTAACAACATAGACAATGGAAATCTTTGTCTTTTCTTTTTTTAACAGCAGATGTTCATTTAATACCATCAAAGCGGCGCTAAAATGTTTATAAAGTCTCCCTTCCTTTTGCTTATTTTATCTAAACATTCTGTTTACAACATCAATAACAAGTTTTCAATAGTTTTGCCCACATCATTATCCTTCGTCAATACTTTGCTGGCCTCTATTAGCAGAAGCCTTTTTATCTGTCTGTAATTTTATGTAAATGTGTCTAGAAATTTAGAATTTCTTTCAAGGATTAACTTTTTCTCTGGAGTATAGAGTGTTTTCTTCTTATTCTTCGTTTATAAACTTTTAATCTAGACGATGTTAAATGTTAATCAGACAAAGAAATGTGCGAAAAAAAAGAGTGTGGCACAGAAAACAGTATTTTCTAATGAGGATTGAGGTTTAACGTAGACAAGGCCAAAGCGTCAAATGGTAGGCTAAGGGTTTGGAAAGTAATAAGAAAAATTGTGACAGGGAAAATATTTATTAATTGGCTAGTCATAGTAGAAGGTAAGTATGAGGAATAAGGAAAAAATACTTCAAATATGTACAAAAATAAAAATATATGGACTCATATGTTAAAAGGTCTAAAATTCATAAAAAATTGAAAAAGTACGACCTTCTGAGGTAACTTTGTCACCAGTTATAGCCTGTAGATGATGAAGTATTAACATAGCCAAACTTTGCTATAATATTGCGTGTGATTTCTTTCTACGTTCGATCAAATAAAGTTTTCGAAGATTCACAAATAGCTCAAGTAACAATCATCAATTTTTCCAAAGCATTCATCACATCAATTACATTGGATTGATTCGTTTAAAGTCCAGCATTTTAGTTGTTGTGTTAAGCTATAAACGTTCATAATAAAAGTGCCAGTTCGGGACACTGTGGCCATTAGTTTCCCAGGATGGTCTTGCTGAAAAATCCTTTAATATCACACGACTAAGCTGTCAACCGATGTTTCAGAATTAAAATTTTTGGCACACTTGATGATTATTGCATTTCAAATTCTCCAACAATATGGGATTGATCAAAAAAGATTCAATTTACTTGAACTTCTTGACTGATTAACGTCGCTAAAATTTGAAATCACTGTCTTTGGGTAATTTTCATACACTAAAGCAAAATTCTGATTTGCTAGGTGGTACTGTTACTCGACTGCATCTGATATAGTGATTCTTAACTGCATGGAACTTATTATGCCTGCCTTACGCTCTGATGTAGTTGTCAAATGGAGGTAGGCGAGTTTCATTTTTGTTCCAAAATCTAAAAGACTATCGACATCAACCTCGTAGGACTTCTGACCTTTAAGTCTGGCCTCATTTGTTCTTAAAATATTGTCCAAAAGATTTCTGGACGAGGAGACATATTTCAAACACTTTCCTGCTCATTGCAGTATTGCTCAACATGCTTACAATGTACTCAGCTTCTTAGTGGGGATAATAGAGAAGGCTCAGCAGCAGCTTTTAACAACATTAAGTTCATCGTTTGGCATGGGCATTACCACCAAGCCGAACAATTTCCATTCTTAGTAGACATAGAACATATCAGCGTCGATTGTAGGGTTCCTTATACCTTTTTTGATTGAACATTTAATTTTAGAACTCCAACTAGCGACTAGGTGTTCTAGGCAAAATAGGTTGTATTAAGGGTAGTGATATTAAACTTTTGCTTAGTCGGCGTAGTCTTATTAATAGTATGTTGGCTTATTAGACGGGCGGACGTGTTTCAATCCCCAGAACAAAATATGAAACATTTTCTCTTTGGCGATTTCCTCTCAGCAGCCTACTGGCAAAAGTCTGAGAGCAAATGAAAATTGCCATGAAAAGTTACTCAAAAATCTGTTGTGCGGAGTCGACTTTAAACTGAAGGTCTCGACATTTAGGAATAAAACATTAACACACACAACATGAGTGGTTTGAAAAGTTAGGTCGTAATCCTGACTATAAGGCTGTAATGACCAATTAAGTAACTTAAATAAGAAACCACCACAGTTTGTTGGACGAAGTACATTTGTAAATGGAAAGCCTCTCATTAGAGATTTTCGAAGCGCTAAATGATTAACCAAAGACAGTTATTGCCGTAAGTATTAATACCAAAATTTTTTCTAATAACGTTTCTTCCCGAAATACTGTGGATCAATATTACAGCACTTGTTCGGTTTAGTAAAGCTCGTTACAATTGCAAAAAATTTTGTAACCAAATTTTTTCAGCAATATTTGACGACGAGGTACGTTTTTTTTCTCCTACTAGACGTAAGAGCAATATCGTGATTTATAATTGCAAATAACTTCCCAGTGGTTTGCTTTTTAATTCTGATTTAAATATACTCATTTTCGAAATCCATGAAATTTTGAGATGTACGTAAACTTTTTTTCTTAACTGTATAATTTGCTTTCCTTTGAAAATTCGCTTTTAGTTTCTCTAAATATTCTGCGATTTGTATAAAAAATTAATCTTTTTTTTGGTTTTTTTTTTGTTTATTTTTGATAAAACAAAATAAATAAAATCGAATGATGTTTGCACTTAAAGCAGATTTTTTGTAAACACTTACGGGTATAAAATTTTCATTATTATTTTTATTGTGCAAATATTAAAACACAGGGTTTTAAAAGAAACAAAAAAGAAAAAAACCACGAGCGTATGTGCTTTTAAAACCCCCAACAAAAAACATTATTTTTGCATGGTTGCCAGTACGTATGCGTATTATGAATTTTTAATATGCAACACTCATACACTGTGTAGTTTTAATGTTTCATAAAACACATTGGAAATATTGTGCCATTTACCGACGTTTTATTTTTGCCAATTTCAAATTATTTTCGTTTTTTTATAATATTTTCACTTTTAGAAAGCGCTTATAGGAGGCAAAAAAAATTTAAAAATTAAACCTTTTTTCATAGAGTTTACACAACTAAAACCTGTAAGATTGTTTACTGTTGTTATTTATTCCTTTGTTCCTACAACATCTTATTATTTTTTAATAACAGCTACAACACCTAATCTGACATTGGTTTGTGAGGAGATATAGTAATACAGAGTGAATGGTAGTTTACTAAACTAAATCTAGGGGAGAGTGTTTTCAAGTTGTGTTGTGCCAAGAGGGAAGCCTTTGATAAGACTAATAAATTCAATTTGATACAGGTAATACAGAAATCATTATAATTACTGGTGCTTTGTTTACAACACATATGTACTTCGACGTTGCTAGTGATTGTACATCTCTTTCCGCTGGACGAATGCTATAGAGGCTTAAAAGCTAATACAAGTCAGCATTTCTAGGCAATTGAATAGTGTCACATACCAAATATTGGATTACCGTAAATTCTAACAAAGTTGGTACTTGAAGTCACCACACTGCCACAGAACAAATATTTTAAATGCAGATCTTTACGAAGAGTCCTCAACGAGATAGAGCTGTTAATGGACGTACTTTTTCTGTTCAGATACATGACACTAGACAGGGCTTCCGGACTACTATAGCGCCTCCCATGAGGAAATATCTGCAAGCTAACAATATATCCAAGAGACATATCAGCTTAACTTAAAGATAGCGCGAAAAATGTAACCAACTCTTGACTCTAGAGACTGATGGGAGTCGTACAGCACTTGTTTATCAAGGCAATGGCTTCCACAGAATTTAAAGAAGAAAAGAAAAACAACCTGTTACCCACCTGCTACATGCCCAGCGTTATAAAAGACGCTCTGGGAGTTTCCATCAAATGATCCATCTATCCGTTTAAATTTCAACCATCGGTGATTTCAAATCTGACAATACGCATGTCTTTCTATTCTGTAACAAAATTAAGTATATTTTCACCACACTGGGATTTATTTGGCCATCGAGAGAATACTCAGTGATGTCGATTTTACAAAATAAAATTATCTTTTCGGATGAAGCTCATTTTCATCTTGGTGGGTAATAAGCAAAATTACCATATATGGGGCTCCGAAAACCCACATGTGGTCCTACAGAAGCCAATGCACCCATTAGGAGGGACTGTTTGTTGCGGCTTGTGAAGCGGAGGCATCATTGGCCCATATTTCTTTGAAAATGAGGATAACGCAACCATTATGGTTGTAGCAATGGAGATACCTATCGCACCATGATAATCGTTTTTTTATACCCGCTCTTCATGGTATTGATGTGAAGAGTGTTTGATTTCAACAGGATGGTGAAAATTGCCACACATCTCATGCCCCAATCGATTTATTGCGTCAAATGTTTGATGGCCGTTTAATTAGTCGAAATGGTGATGTTAATTAGCCACCAAGAAGCTGCAGTTTGACACCGTTGGACTATTTTCTCTGGGGCGCCGTTAAAGTGCGATAAACTGGAGACAATTGCATTATAAGGCCAACATTCGTGATTCCATTGCCGAGATACGACCCCACATATTCGCGGCAGCCATATGAATGAAATAATATTTCATTTCTAACCGGAACAATTGTACTTCACAACACCAAATTAAATTTGACAAAATTATAAACCGTTGTTTTTTCATTGCATTTTTTAAATTAAATTTCCCCACCCTGTATAATACAACTCAATTCAATCGATCAGCCACATTGATCATAGACATATGTAGCTTTATCTTACGCATTGGAACCATCCAATGAAAGGAAGGGTGATTCATTGCGATAACACATTGGCTTTCGTCTATCTTTTTGGGGAAAACCACCTCTATTTGCCCACTTACCGATATCCAAAGTACTTTGAAATTGTAAATGCAATTGAATTTTTAAAATCGTTGGACACAGAATTAAATATATTTTTCGTTTCCACTATTACGTGCTAAACTGTGTTAAACTGTTCTGCTGAAGACAAAGCATCAATTTTTGCATCTGAAATATTCACATATAAATCATTGTCATGTATTGATAGAGATATTTTCTTTGTACCCTTTTACTAAGCCCCCCTATTTTATTTTTTCAGCTGTGCATTCCTATGTAAATTTTTTCAACTCTTAGAAGTATTGCTAGTGAAAAGGCCTGTTGTTCAGATTTTTCTTGTTTTTTTCTTGTTCATTGTCTAAAGCAAATGTGAAAAATGAAAGGAGCATAAATTATACCACACGCATCCATGGCAAGGATAATAAATAGAAGAAATAAATGATGCTACGAACAGTAAAAAAATAGTTTCAATAGAAAGGCAAAACTCCCTATAAAAATAAGAATAAAAAATAAAACTGCAATAAGAACAAAAGGATGAAAAGTTATTTCAATAATGATAGTGAAGAACAGCCCGTTAACTGGCATATTATCGCCTGGTTACGTTTATATGGTTGGTGTTTTAAACTATTATTCTTCATTCTTTACTGCATACTTTCGAAGGCAACTTTTCAATTCACTTCTTTATGGCTTTAATCTGTCATACGTATCTGCTTTTTCGCTCTTCTTTTATTGGCCATCTTGATTTATCAACTAATAAATGAAGTCATAAACATTAAAGAAGAATTTTTAAACAAAAAAAAATTTTTTTTCAGTAAAAATTTTTTGTTTAATGTGTATGGCCTTTAACGCCAGTGTTTGTTCCAATTCCAAGTTGTTGCTTTTTTTAACGACCCTTTGTTTTTATTATTAACCTGTGTTAGTATTGGTGTGTATAAGTATTACTTGGTTACCGTTTGTCTAACGATGCGTATGAGTTATTTGCGCTGTTAAAACACATAAACATGACCTCAATTTAAAACAACAATAATAACAATAAAAGCAAAAATTAAAATATATTATAAAACATAACAGAAAAAACCGTAACTTTTGCTGTTTTCCATTGTTGGTGTTGTTGTTGGTGGTGGTAATGGCAGCCGTTTTATTTGACTGTAAAAATGTTTAGTTTTGTTTAACTGGAGAGCTTAAACATAGAATTTCTCATACATTAATCCATTTTGTTTCGTGACATTTCGCTTTTAACTGCAACACGGCAAATTAAACAAAACCACACAGAGCACACCAAGCACACAGCACACGGCACATTAAGATGAAAAGAGCAAAAGTAATAAAAAAAAATAAAAACAACAACCAGGCCAATAGAAACATTAATGGCTATAACAAAACGTTAGTAAAATAAATAAAATTATACGTGTAATAAATTTCGTTAACTGACAGATTGACAACGAATATTTGATGCCATAATTAAAGGAAATGAAAGGGTTATACGGCCATAAACATGGTCCTATAGAATATTGTGTAATTTTATAGGCTTTAAAGGATTTAATTGTTCGAGTAAAAGAATTATACATCAGTTAAATTAATTTACACACAAATTATTCTGATTTTTCTTCAGCAAATACTCTTGGCGCTATATATACTAAAAGAATTTGCGGACCAATATACCACCAGGCTGCTGACAACATGTATAGAAGCCTAGTGTATATGTTCCAAAATTCATAACCGATAAGTAATGCAAACCAAATATTGCCAGTAAAATAACCGTCAAAAAATCTAATGCATGGAAAGATTATGGTTTTTGGTACTTTAAACTCGTTTCTTTCATCTGATATACAATATATTCGACTACATGATCCAAATACGATCCAGTGTGATAATTTCGGTAACTGCAATGAGTAATATTTTATTACAGCAGGATTTTTCCATTATTCTATACAGGGGCCATTATAGTATTTGGCCTGATAGTATTGTAAACTCCATCCTTCGTGACTTTCACTTATGGCATCAGGGGATTTATGACAGCAATCACAGGATAATATACAAGCACGGAAACGATATCACATACATACATAATACACAATTGGTCATTACAACCCTTCATCTAGGATTACGACCTAGTTTCTCACACCACTTATGTTGTGTGTGTTAATTTTATACTTTATATTAAAGTCCACTCCGAACGACAGATTTTTGAGAAACTTTTCATAGTTATTTAAAATATTTTTTAAAATTTTCTTTTTGTTGGCTGACCAGGGATTTAAACCGTGGCCTCGGTCTTGTCACAAGGGTGACTAATATCGGATTATAGAAAGTCAGCAAATTCTAATGGAATTATAAACCACAGTTCTTTAAGAGATTTTGCAGTTTACCTGAGAAATCCATGAATCTCTTTGTGACCTTCTAAGGCATCTAGAACTTTGTGGCTTCCCTTTCAAGCTTTTGTGGTAAGTTTCCAAACCATTTATATTTTTTACCTTTAACATATTAGGTACACAAGATACGATAGATAAGCAAGTCTATAAAAATGATTCCCGCACATAAACTCATTACCTTTACTTAGAATACTAGTCGGTACAGAGAGTACTTTATGATCACAAAGAGACTGAAAATGATGTGACACAATACATCTGCTTTTTAAGACGAGCAAGCAGAATTCACTTCCCCTTAAGGACAATATTATTTTCAATAAATAGAAACAGAAACAACCGATAGAATAAGAAATATTGATTACACGTACTCAAAGGATTTAAGAGCAGACAGCCTTTATGCATAAATGTATGCGCATAAGAACGTACATATGTACATACATATGTACATACATAATTGGTAATTACAACCCTTCAGCTAGGATTACGACCTAGCTTCTCATACCACTTATGTTGTGGGTGTTAATTTAATTACACGAGTGGCGGGAGCTAAAACTTAAAGTCAACTACGAACGACAAATTTTTTTGAGAAACTTTTCATGGCAAATTTATTTCTTTTCAGAGTTTTTACTAGAAATCCGTCGCCAAAGAAAAAGTTTTCATATTTCCTTTTGCTGGAGGTTGTCTGACCTGGGGGTTTGAACTGTAGACTCATGTCGAATAAGCCAACACATTACCTACTACTAGAACTCGGCGACTTCACTTAGAACAGAATTTTAAAATTTGATTCAATTTGCTTCTTTGTATTCTGAGCTACTTTTTAAAAAAATTAGTTTCGGATTTACAGCATTCCTTTAATTTTACAGGCTAACGATTATACAGTCATATTTCACTTTAAGTTATTTAATGCAGCTAAACTATGTGGTGGAGATATTACCCGATGTATGTAGATAAACTGAAGCGCTTATGTAGTGACGATTTACAACTGACATTAACTTTAACCTTGGCTTGCATCAACTGAAAGAATTATATGTTCAGAATGCACTTTATGCCTATGACACCAGAGTATTTGAATATTTAAGTTCATTTATTACACAAAACTGTATGCAAAATACCAGCTACACGTTCCTCAATAGCCGAAAATCTTCGTATTTGCATTTTGAATAAAAGAAGCACTGAAACCGGTACTTTTAAGATACATCCTGCACATTCCTCGTATATATCATATTGTTCACGATAATAAATACTTTATTCCATACTTCAATATACATATATTGATGCCTCATTAACAACGATTGACCCATAACAAATTGGGCTCATTAAACGAGTTAATATTTCAATTATATGAAGCCGCAACTGAATAAAAATATTCTGATTACAAATCAATTTATTGGAATTAATAAACAATCAATTACAAAACAAAAATGAAATTGATTATCATTGATATTCTTCTTCTTCTGACACCGAAAGAAATCGCGCACAATGGAGAAAAAAATTGTCGAATTCCAGAGAACATCACATGGGGACAAGCAGGCTATAAATCCAGAGCAAATAGGGTGTCCCCAAGAGCATAAACAAACAAAGTACGAGTACGAATAAGAGTGAAACGTGCGTAAAAACCTCAACAGGAATTCCATTTTTTTCTGGTTCAACTTTTATTTGTTTTAATGCTTTTGCTTCTGCTGTTGCTTTGTTTTCGTTTCTCTTTGCAAATGCTATTAAAACAAAATCCGCAACGCAATCATTGGAACTCATGTTTAACACACTACAGCAGCAAACAAAAACTATGTAGTCAAGTTATGGTTGGCACGAATGAAATACATTTTGAATTCCAGTGTTTTTCTAGCGTTTCGTTTCGTTTTTATTGTGTCGTAAAATTATAGAAGAAGTAATAAAGCAACAACGACTGGAGTATCTTTAATGGTTTTTTCATATTTGAACTGGAATTTTAATGATTTTGTGTGGGGTTGGGGCTGCCATAGCGATGACGATATAGTGCATGCCACACTGTGTTTCATAATAAAGTCGTGAGAATTTTGGTAGGGGTTGCCTTTGTCATAAATTGGCTAAAGTTTCATATTCAGCTTCATATTCAAATAAAATTTCAACAAAAGTTTTTCGGTATAATTTTGTAGGCGGCCGAAAAAAAAATGACATGCTTAAGCAAAACTGGCATAAGCTAGGGCATGTTATTCCCCCAGTCATGGAATTTAATTTCGTTTTTATTTTTTTTATTTTTTTAGTTTTTTTTAATGAAAAATTATTAAAAATTTTCACAATATGAACGAGTGAATATTAATGGTTTGATGCCATTGAACTGACACAGCATTTAATAATTCAATTAAATGCGTTTAAACAACCAACCAACAACAACAAAACATCTCCATTAAAAATACGAATTAAAAGCGAAATAAAATACCAAAAAAATAATGTAAAAGATAAAAGACACGTTATTTAATTAATATCGCGTGCATATACTACGCGACACGTGTTGAAATGCGTGATCAATTCGTTAAACAAATAGGAAAATAAGTGATTATTTCGTGTTTAATTTTTTTTCTTTTTTTTATTTGTTGTTGTTCCAAATGACATCAAACTGAATGAATTCAACATGAAATATGATTTTATGGCATAATTTTTAGTTTTTAAAATTTGTGACACACATAAATTTTAATTGACTAGAAAATTAAGTTAATTTTCTATATTAAGAATTATTTAAATTGAAAGGGTGTCCCCCACACACTTTCCATATTTTTAAAAAGAAGAAAAAATCATATATTTTATATGTTACGTCGGAAGGTTAAGGAGGAGGACACAAACCAAGGACATGAGTTAGCCATTAGGGGAAGTATGTGTTTCCTAGAAACTTCTTTATCTTCTACCAGTGCATTCCTCTGTGGTGCTCTAGTAAACCCGTTAGTAAATCGGCTCTTTCAAAAGATATTCATCGAATCGGTTTTACTCCAATAATCAGTCGCCGTAGTCTTGTAGGTAGTGTGTTGGCTTATTAGACGCAAGGCCGCGGTTAAAACCCCAGGTCAGACATCAAAACGAAATATGAAAAAATATTTCTTCGGCGACTTCCTCTTAGCAGATTTCTGGCAAAAAAAACTCTGATATCAAATCAAAATTGCCATGAAAAAGTTTCTTTAAAATCTGACTTTCAGAATCGACTTTAAACTGTAGGTCCCGCCACTAATGTATAAAACTAACACATACATATAACATGAGTGGTGTGAGAAGCTAGGTCGTAATCCTGACTCAAGGGTTGTAATGACCAATCTATTGTTGCGTTTTTACCCTTAAAAATCTTTTAAAATATGAGTTCATAGACTGCAAATAAAATAAATATAAATTTGTGTTTAGTTTTAGATACATTGTTACTGTTCGCACAATTCTGTGTGCCACTGTTCACAACTTGATGTAAACAACAACAATTGCTTTATTTGTTATTCTTCTCTACACTCTTTTGCGTAAACACTAACAATTGTTCGGCAGATCTTTATAACGGAGATCTTCAAACCACGATTACTCTCTTCACACGCAACGCGTCTACACACAAGACTGACTGAATTTTTACTGACCCCGTCGCCTGCTTGATCCAGAATGATCTTAAAGTCGAATGTCCGTGGCTTCTCCTTCTCGCGATCTCCATAAATGTAAAACATCGTTGTTTCATTGTTGTTTGTGTATTTTGTTTACATTGTTTGTTGTTGCATTTTTGTTTGCTTGTTTATCCCCTTTTTTACTGATGTTGTTGGTATATTTTTGTTTACTTGTTTATCAAGTAAACAAGTTCATTGTTTTTGTTTTTTTAGCTTTAGTTTATAATTGTAATGTCAAATGTTAATGTTAATGTTAAACGACGTAACACCATTTCCATTTTCAGAATAGTATATATAAATATAAATGAAAAAAATAACTTGATTTAATGAATTAAAAATTAATCGATTCAAAACTTATCGGAAAGTAAATACTTTTGGAACAGAATAGCTTGGGCTTTTGAGGTTGATTTAGGTGAAATTTAGGAAAGTTTGTAAGATTTAATGGAATACTATGTAAAGAAGACTACAGTCGAGAAATTACCTAAATTTTTCTCAGGCATTCAATGAACGCTTATTCCACGCATCTGGCTATCAACACACCCATAGTTTTATGAATAACAGATATTACGGTTTATACAGTTTGACATAGGTTTCTAGAATCAGCATTTATGGTTCTCTTATGTGTTGCATCATCTACAAAGCAGAAGTATGGGTCATAATAAGTCAACAATATCGTTGAGAGAGATATAAGCTTACTTTCTGATACCGAGGCGGAAATAAACATCTAATGCTTCCATATGTTAGCCTGCTTTGGACTTCGGTTTGGTGTTCCTATCATATGGGTGCCAGATTATAATGAATATCAGTTTATCTGGAAGAAAAGTGACATGGTAATCGAACTTACAAATATTCTACATTCCATGGAGGGACCTACACTTTAAAGTCAACTTCGAACGACGGATTATTGAGAAACTTTTCATGGCAATTTTTATTTACTCTCAGATTTTTGCAGGAATCTGCTGAGAGGAAGTCGCCGAAGAAATACTTTTTGTATTTTATTTTGATGTCTAGCCTGGGGCTCGAACCCAGGCTTTTCGTCTAATAAGCCAAAACACTACCTACTAGACTACGGCGACTTTTTTATTTAATTGCGTGGGATTTTCATTCAGTAGTTATTTTGCATTCAGGCATAATAAGGCTTTACTTCAAACTATTAAAGTATTTCAAACTTTACTAGCTATTAAATAACTATACTAACCCATCACTTACTTTCTAGATCCCAATATTTATGACCCTTTCCTAATACGACTATAAACTAAAACTTCCAGCAGTTCATGGTCGTTAAATGATTTTAGAAAATGCTTATTTTCCTTGGCTCACACTATAAGCTTTTATAGCACATTTAACTGTTAAATAGACAATCATAAACATGCTGTTTAAGCCTTTTACGTTTATTATCATTTTTATGTTCCATGTTTTTGGCCTCTGTTTAAATTTATAGCTGCACACAAATGCTTCATCCTATTTTGACCATATTCTCCTTTAAGGACATGTACGTGATTCAATGGATATTTCATTTGAATTGTTACGTATTTTAAAAATAATTTATTATTTCAGATCAGCAGAAATCATCTTCAAAATTAAAAGAAATGCACATGAAAAGAGTTGTAATATAAATGGACAGCATTTATTAAGAATTTGTACTGCAGTACAACTGCAATGAAGGAATTTCAAAAGAGTTTCATTTATTCTATTATTTCCCCTTTTATTTAGTTTCATATTTGATTGATTCGTTCTTAAAACACATTTAAAATAGTGGAGTCATTATTATTATTACGTGTTCATACATGCTTAACGCACTACAAAGTCAGTCTATTTACCAGAAACCTGACCAAAGCGTATTCGAGTCCAAGAAAAAACGAAAATATTTTTTAAATTATTTTCGAATTTCCATCTAGAAAAGACTGCTGAGACCTACACACATTCAGAGATTATTCCAACATTGGATATCAATTTTAAGCAACTACAGATGACAACTCTATCATTCTAGAACTTATAAAAGAAGTCCAATCACTCGCTTAGCTACAAAAAAGTAAAGATAAAAGGATCTAAATTGTTTTGAATATAAAGAACCTACATACATACATAACATACATACATAATTGGTCACTACAATTCTTCAGGGTGCCCTGGTAGTCTAGTGGGTAGTGTACTACACTATTAGCGTGAGGGTCGTGGGTTCGATTCCCACCAGAGACTCTGGTCTGTGACACTACACCGAGCACATTCATTAATTTGTTATTGTATTGCAATTAATAAATAAATAAAAAATAAATACTTCTGTCAGGATGACGACCTACATTCGTACACCACTTATGTTGTGTGTGTTAATTTTATACATGAGTACCGATACCTACAGTTTAAAGTCGATTTCGAACTTTTTATTTTACACTCAAAATGTTTACTTGAAATCTGCTGACAGCATGCCACCGAAGAAATGTGTTTCATATTTCGATTTGTTGAAGGTTCCGGATCTGGGGTTTGATCAGTGGCTACAAGTCTAATAAGTCAGCAAACTATCTACTAGACTACAGCGACTTTAAAGTTAGGAAATGTCCCACCAAATAAGTCATTTAGAATGATCCCTGTAAAGACCCACAACTGATATCTAAAGTGACTCTGATGAAAATGACTGCACTGCTGAGACTATAAAGTACGCATCACAATCGATTAAAGGTTTAGGAAAAGCATTACTCAAATGTACTATATGTGGAGTTGTCTGACCTGGATTTTGAACAACACATCACCTACAAGACTACGGCGCCTACTAAAGAGCCTGACTTGATTGAAATAACTTTTTTAGGAAAATGGAAGAAAGTTTCAAAAATTTAACGAAAGAAAACAATTTTTCCCATCACTAACATTACTTTTTGCATTTTAATGTTACACATACATATCTCTACGCTTTGAAATACATTCAATAAAATTATGCTCCATTACTATGCAATACACAGACACTAATCATCTCGAAAATTTTAAACTTTACCTAACAAAAAAAAAATTCAAAATTTTTAGAAAACTTGACAAATAATGACAAACAAAAAGAAAAATAAAAATAAAAACAAAATGATTATGCAAGAGAAACGGAAAAACAAACTCATCAGAAGTTCAACTTGTATGTGATTCAACAGAGTTCAAAAATAAAAAAATAAAAAATAAATTATTTTTTTGCCTCCATTAAACCAACAAATTTAAATCTTTTTTCACTTTGCAATCAAGTATAGAAGAAAAAGCAAAAAAATTTAAAAAGTTTTTCCATTTTCTTTTTTTTTTTTGTTGAAATTTGAAATTCCAACTTCTGTTTATTTCTGGTTAAAAACCCCACATTTGAGTCTAAAACTGGAGAAGTATTTTTGGAAATACTTTTGCCAGCCAGCAACAATTTGAAAATTGTCCAAAATTAAACAAAAAAGCAACAACAAAAATTGGAATTTATTTTTTGGAAAAGCAAAAAAGGAAATCATTTTTGATTTTCTGCTTTCCTTCAGCTTGAAAAGGATGAAAAGTTAGTTGTACAATTTATTTTTTTGCCATATTTATGATCATTAATGTGAGTCACTCTCTAGGTTGAAGAGTATGACATGACTATATACATACATATGTGGGTGTAGGTATATACATTTGTATATACGTATGTGTATACTGACTTTAGAAGCAATATTAAGGATTCATGTGCATGCATTAGTATTTGATATGCAACATGAATCCAGCTTGTTTGCTTGCTTGCCTACATACAAAGCTCATTTACACAATTATACAAAAGTCAGTCACATCAAGCGAACATGAACTTTATGCTCTCGACTTTATTTCTAGAGGGGAAAGACTGCCAATACTAATTAGTATTACATTTTCAAATTCAATAGAGTGAGCATAAGCACTGACAATTAAAATTCGTAATACTTTCATAATTGATTTTAGGAACGATAAGAATAAACCAAAAATAAATTGACATACAAATGTTTCTCAAAATTTCTGTATTAAATCTATGAAAATAATTATGTTTTTGAAAGGGCCTATTTAGCAACAAAAAACGACCTTTCAGTCTTTCACATTATAAATGGGCAAGCTATGGAAGGCAAGGTAGTATAGCCTATATATGCAAGAGGAAATGTGCAGTGCCACTTTTAGATGTTTTCTAGCTTTAAATTTAAATAAAACAAAGTAAGTGTGTGATATCATCTAAATTTTTTATAAGTTTATAGGTCCTATTAATGCCAGTATGATTGGAATAGAAAATCGATAAAATTTCTCCAATGGCTTTTTTAGACGGAGCCTGTTCGAAATACCCCATTTCCACTACTTTATCTCTTAAATAACTGCTGTGGTTTGTAGCTTATTCGCTTACACCAGCTACTTAAAAAACCCACAAATCCCTCAGATCATTTGTGCAAAGTGTTTAATCTCGCACCAGCTGTGTGGCACGTAGCGACGATCTGTTGAAACCTCATGTCGTTGGTATCTAGGTCATCCAATTTGGGCCAAAAGGAGTAAGAAATTATCGACCTATAGTGTTCGACTTTAACGTTGATGGCCTGTCTAACGTCATATTCGAAGAAATATGCACCCATAATGCCGGCAGTTCAAAATCCACACCAAACAGTCAGTTTTTCGAAATGCATTGGAGGCTCTTGGATCTCATGTGGGCTGGCACCACACCAAATTTGAAAACTCTTATTGTACATGTACCCATTTATCCCGAAATAGGCCTCACCACTGAAAATGATTTTTCAAAAAATATGGGGCCAGTTGCCGACTGCTCCGAAAGCTTTCCTTTCGCCGTCGATATATGTCCATGGTGATTTGGCAAAACAGACTGAATAAATGACAATTAACTTTACAAATCAGTTATCATCTGTCAAAGTATGGAAGCCCGCTTTGCTAGACCCTACACATATGAAGGCATCTCTCTAAGCAAGCAGGTTATACGATATTCTGTTGAAAAACCTTTTACTTCAAAGAAAATAGTTCCGCTATATAAGTGGCGGGGCCTACAATTTAAAGTCGACTCTGAACGACAGATTTTTTTCTTCGTATTTAGTTTCTGTTTGAGCTGTCTGAGCCAGGAGTTGAACCACGGCCTCACGTCTGGCAAGCCAACACAGTACCTACTACACTACGGCGACTACAGTGGAATGTAATTTTTTTAGAGAACGAACTAACCTCAGCATTATACATGTAAAATAAATTTTATGATCTTTCCTTAATCACTTTGCATCTTCTGAATTGCTTCGTAAATCAATCGCCTGGTTAGCTGGAAAAACGAAACTGAAACAAAACAATCAAAAAAATGTGAGAAGGATGAGGGAAATGCTTTGTGAAAACAGAACAAATCCACAGTGGTTTCTACACATCTCAGGCAACCGAACAGTTTCATGCGGTCATGCATAAGCTATCACATCTACTGTCCAGCAGGTTGGCTCATCTGTTCATTGATCATTTCCTATGAACAGGTACAGTTTTGTTAGTTATACTACTAATCATCAGGTAGCTGTCTATAACGCTGTGTCCCTTTAACTTTTATGACTTCTGCTGCAATACCTTCGACACCGGATTGGCTGTTGTTCTATGATCATTTCAAATTCTGTTTTTCACGTACTTAGTCGCCATCTCCATTTCAAAGAAAACCCACTATTTATTAAGTGTTTCATTCTCATATCTCAACTGTATAATCCTAGTGTCCTTTTTTGCAATGCAAGTTGGTCCTGTTGCCTTTAGTTTTGCTATTTATTGTGAAGCGATAGTGTTTCTCTCTAATAACCTTGTAATTTCTTTGCACTCAAGCATTTAATTTTAATGTCACATACAATAAAGCTTCTATTCTGCCTTTATAATTCTTCCTTTTAGAAAATATCCATACGAATATTTATACGTATGCATGTGTCTAAATGTGTGGGTGTGGGGTACCTGTGTGTGTGTATAAGTGTTTATATAATTACAGGGAACAGTGTATAAGTGTAGTTCCTGTATTCAAATTTCCATAACACAAGCACTCACCCACTCCCTTGCTTGTATTGTTTTTAAATGCATAACAATGAAAATATTTCAAGAGAAAAAGAAAGGGAGAGAGAAAGAGAGAGTGTTAGGAGTTGTATGAAACTACAAAGAGGAAAAAAAGGACAATATTTATAAAAGTTTAGGGTAGATTTCTAGAAAAAAAATCACCAAAGTATTGTTAACAGAGTACAAATACATACAAAAAAAGACAAGAACGGAATTTAATTTGCATGCAAAAAGGATGATCCCATTCAACTTTAAATGTTAGTTTATACTCTTACACACACACCTGCATATCATACTTAACCATAATTACACTTCTTCTTGTGAGTGCATAGCATAAATAAAAATATGTTGAGTTCAAAAAAAGAAATTAAGTACCATTGTTTAGGGGACATCTTTTCTATTTTTATAGTCAGAATACTTGATCACAATTAAGTATCGCCTTTAAAAAGTTTTGCATTACAAAAGTTACGACTTAATGAGAATAATTATACGTTGATTTCTTTTTTCTTTTGTCGTTCAGTTGATTATATTTCATGTATGAGCTGCATGAAAGGAAATTTTAATAAAAAAAATAAAAATGCCAACTGCAAATAAACAAAACTGCCATCAGATATTTTAATATTCATAACGTAACCTTTGTTGAATAAATTTTTGGTGGTTGAAAAACATTTGTTTTTCGAACTGAAAGTATAGTGTGGTGATAAGAAACTCGAAAATAATTATTCTGTTGTCATACAATGGATTAAAAGTTTCAAATTAGAAACAAGAGCTCAGGTACATTATTACCATGATTAAAATCATATACTTTGAAAAGCTGGAAGCTTGAAATAAAAGACAAGCATTAACATGTCATTTGTTATGCTATAGAAACTATAGAGTCTGCTATGGAATGTAAGAACCAAGATAATAAATGGAATTGTTAATCAGATTATTTAACAACTAACGAACAAACTTTCTCAATTGAACTCATTTTTTATTATAAAAAAAAGGCGAATGACCGCAAAGGTCAACTTAAAGCCCAAAATAACTTAAAAGTGTGATAGTAGTGAGAAAAACTTCACTTATCTTATTAAAGCACATACTTAGTTACTTAATCTTTAGAATTCCTTTAGTCAGGATTACAACCTAGTTCCTCACGCCATCCATGCTAGTGTATGAGTGGCGGAACCTACATTTTAATATTGACTCCGAACGCCTAATTTTTGAGAAACTTTTCTTGGCAGCTTTATTTCAAAGTTTTTGCCAGAAGTCTGCTGAAAGGAATTCGCAGAAAAAAAATTTGTTTTTGCAAATTCCGTTTTATGCGAGATGCATTAGCTAGGATTTGAACCGTGGGTTCTTGTCTAAAAAGCCACCATGCTACTCAATAGACTACAATTACCTGGAGTGTTTATGGTATTGAGAAATTCATGCTATATCGCGATGGTGCCCTAATACGTTTGTATTCTGTACATACTATAAATCAATCCTTTAGTCCATTTTCATTCATGTTTTTTAACCAGATTGCGATTGGGGATTTGAAAATGAGAGACTTATCTATACGTTGTACTTAAGCTTAAAGTCGTAGTCTTGTAAGTAGTGTGTTGGCTTATTAGACGTGTAGCCTCAGTTCAAACCCCAGGTCAGACATCCGAAACATTAAAGAATAGTTTTTCATCAACTGCTCCTTAGAGGAATTCTGGTAAAAGATCTGAAAATAGATGAAATTGCCATGAAAAAGTTTCTCAAAAATCTGTCATTCAGAGTTGCCCTTAAACTGCAGGTCCCGCCGCTCATGTATAAAATTAACACACACAATATAAGTTATGCGAGCAGCTAGGTCGTAATCCTGACTTTAGGATTGTAATGACCAATTATGTATGTAGTTAAGCTTAAAGTCAGCCCGCACTTGTGACTGCTTTTGGATTTTGGAAAAAGCTTGTCTTCTTCATATCCGTTCCTACACTACATTCAAAATGTCCATAAAATTTAGGAAACTGGATCACATTATAAAAAAGATCAGCTTGTCGCACATCAACACCCCTCTTTCCTTTCTCCTATCATTATCTGTCTGATATTCCAATCCAATCCATTGCCTGAATAAGTCTCGCGAGTGCCAAGAACGATCCAAAAACATTTTGACCATTTGATTTATATTTGAAGCGTATTTAGTGATCTAACTCTGCCTAAAAAAAAACCAGAAAAATTAAATTTTAAACCGTGTCGATGAAAAATTCTATAAAATCATTAAAACTTTATCTTCTTTAAGCCCATAATATTCTGTTGAATCTTGTATTTAATTTAATTCCATATTATGGCTCTCTTAATAGTCACTTGCATGTTTTCACAAGTGGAAATGTGTTTCTATAGCTGAGAACATTGTGCAGATACAGTAATTTCTACTTCATAATGCCACGAGTTAATTTATATGGAAAATAGGAAAATAAAGTCTCTAAAAACGAAAAAGAAAAAACAAAATTCCCACAAGTACAAACCCTTTACTGGCACGCATGTGGAATTAATAAATTACGTTTTGCAATCTCAAAAAACAATTGAGCGATTTGGATTTGTATGTTTAATTAAAATGAATTTTTGCAGCTTAAATAATTCATATTAATTACACACAGCCCTCCATGCAATAGCATCAACGGGGATAAAAGCGTAAGGCAGCACACTGCCAGCATCAGCAGAAATGCGAACCATAAAAATAGCAGCTGCAAAGCAAATATTTATTTCCCATTTCATTTTTATTTCACTTTTTATTAGTTGTTTTTGTTTTTATACGATTGATTAAAACTTAAATCAAAAGTTCACGGAATTATTTGAAATTCGCAACTCAATATCAATAGAATACAAAGGAAAAGTATGAGGGAAAGAATTGAAAAAAAAGAAATTCTATAAATAATGAAAACTTTCAGAGTGAATAATAGAAAAATAAATACGAATTGGATATAAAACTTTAATCTTTCATTCCCAAATGTGTTAGAAGATTTACGAAAAATAACCAGATTACTCCATTGTTTATAGAGCATCAATCAATCAATAATGGTGATGGCGCCCATTAAATTCAAGCAAACAATTTGAAAAATGTTTACTTGAAATAAGATAGGGTATAGAGGGGAAGGAAATTAAACCGTAAAGAGGGAATAAATAAAAATAATGTTTTAGTTTCACTGTCTTACGAAAAGGATGTTTAAAAACAGAAGCAGTAGAAGATTTTATAATTGCAAGTATCGGAATTGAAATTATGAGTGGGCACATATAAAGCTAAGAAGGCCCAATTAATTCAAACAATATTTTTACTTTAAAATATTTAAATGAAAGGCTTATCCATTTTACAGTTTTAAATAAGACACACATAAGAGTGTGGTTGCAGTGAGAGTTTTATATCATTATAATTCTAGGATCTTCCCACTATATATGCATTTCATTGATATGTCAGTCTCTGGAATCATTGTAGCAGTCAATCCTCTTGAGATCCATTGCTTGAACTGTATCTAAGCGATAACTTGACGAATGTTGGTTTTTAAAAGCTTTCACAATAGATACACGTAGACTTGATGTTTTACAGAACCTCACAAAAAAGTCTAACGGCAGTTAACGATCACAAAAAATCTGTCGTTCAGTGTTGACTTTAAACTGTAGGTCCCGCTACTCATGTATAAAATTAACACAACACAAGTGGGTGTAAGAAGACAGGTTGTAATCCTGACTGAAGCGTTGTAATGACCAATTATGTATGTATGTATGTTCTGTTGAATTCACATACCGCCCAATCTGAACTGACGTTAACAGTTCTTCATTGTCATTTTCGAAACAGTACAGCCTTATGAAATTTTCGGACCATAGTAGACACCAAACAGTCATTACTTTTGTATGCAACAGCTTTTCCATCACTTGGTTCTCCGATCTAAATATGACACGACTTTCATTTCTACAAACGCAGTACAATCCACTAATTCAGTTTTCTCACCACACTTTCTCGTACGTTCCGATAATACATGACCTAACCTGTGTAAGCTGTTACTCCAGTTTACTTGCTCGCCATTGCCGTTAGCAGTTATGCTCACGATAGTTCTTCTGACAATTGAAAATCATTGCAAATGTATCATGTGTGTGTCGAAACGATAACTTCAGGGATAACTTCTCGTAGAACCGCAAATTATATTATTTAACGTAACATAATAATGGGGAGGGCTTTCTAAGTAACTTATAATTTTGAATGCAAAATCCTCCGCATTAACCTAGTATTACAGTAGGGCGACAGCATTTAGAAAGCATTTTCAAGTATATTACAAAATCTTGAAGCCAAGCACCTCACTGACTACCAACTGTGCTCATAGGAATACATATATAATTGGTCATTACAATCCTTCAGTCAGGATTACGACCTAGTTTCTGACACCACTTAAGTTGTGTGTGTTAATTTTATATATGAGTGGTAGGACCCTCAGTTTAAAGTCGACTCCGGACGACAGATTTTTGAGAAACTTTACATTACTATTTGATTTACTCTCAGACTTTTTGCCAGAAATCTGCAGAGAGGAAGTCGCCGAAGAAATATTTTTCACATTTAGTTTTGTTGGAATTATCTGCCCTGGAGTTTGAACCGTGGCCTCATACACTACCTACTAAACTATGGCGACTTCTATATACATATATCATTGATATTAATGATTTTGAATTTGAATTAGAATTCCAAAATTTCTTTAAACCTGCAGAAATTTTTAACGCTAACACAATATCAGTATCAGATCAAATATAAGCCAAAACCTGTAGACCCCATTTAGGAAGTTCGTAATTCTCCATTAATTTTTCATAATATCGTTAACGAATGCCCATAAAAGCAAATCAAACTTCTCAGGCATGAACGTAAACCACTTGTGTTAAGGATTTTTAAATTTTGCAAGCTTATCAAATGGCCTTTTTGTGTGACAAAATAAATAAATAAAATAAATTCCACAAAAGAATTTCTACAGTAGTTCTACGAAAAAGAAGAGGAAAGTTTTAATCAAAAATTACACAGAAAATCCTTAAGGACTTAAAATCACAAAACAAAAAAACCAAATTAAAAACTTTCTTCTGGCCACAAATAAATTGTTGGAATTTTCCTCTTGCCTGCTATTTGTTGTTTTTGATTTTTTGCCAAAAATGAAATAAAATTTCTCTTGAAAATTCCTTTAAAAATCTGTAATAAAATTAATTTTAATTCTGTAACATTGCGACGTTGTTAAGAGATTTTAAACTGAAAAACCCCAGCAAAAAAATCTAAGAAAAGTGAAGACAACAAAATTTTACTGATTCTCAGTAGACAGACTTTTGGAAATATTACATGTCACGTAATGTCCTTATTATACAACAATAACAACATCAAGAATAGAAATAATAGTAGCAGTAATTGTACCCGTATTAGTAATAAATAGTAAAGGCAGTGGAAACCAATTGGAAATAATTTTTGTTTTTGCTTTTCAAATTCTCTCAAATTAAGTTTTCTTACGTTCTTTTAGTGGAAATAAAATATGTTTTCCTTTTCGTTTTCTTCATTTTTCTTCCTTTTTGTGTGTGGAAATGTGTAGACAAATTGTAAATAAATATCGTCATGATATTTTTACGAGATTTTCAGTTGAAAGGCAAAATAAAAATATCAACCAGAAAAAGAAAAATTAGAAGATAAACTACACATATCCATTAAAAATGGCAGAGGTTCTTAAACTGTTACTGCTTACAAGTGGTCAAATTTGGTATATAGATTATTTGCCTTTAGGTGTTCCTTTTCACATAATCAGTAGTCATTATTTGAGTAATAAGAATTCTCTGCTAAGGGAAATAAATTTAGAATTTTAAAATCTGATATAAAAATTTCCATAGGTATATGTGGTATTAATTAGGAGGAGTATGCCAAAAACTCAAAGTAAAGGGCGGGCCATTTAAAAATTTAAATAAAGTGTAATAAAACAAAAACGGTTATACATTGCTCCGGCTAGAAACAGTACTTCATTCGATTGGACCAATTTTGGTGTATGGGATCGTATCTCGACATGTGTTGGCCTTCAAATGCTCAATTGTCTTTGATTTATCGGCAAAATACTTTTCTTTAAAGGCGCGCCACAGAAAACAGTCCAACGATGTCAAATCCTAGCTTCTTGGCGGCCAATTGGCATCACCATTTCGCTTAATTAAACGGCCATCAAACGTTTGACGCGATAAATCGATTGTGGCATGGGATGTGTGGCAAGTTGCACCATCCTGTTGAAACCGAATATCGTTCAGATCGATGTCATGAAGAGCGGGTACAAACAAATCGGTTATCATGGTGCAATAGGGATCTCTCGTCACTCGTAATAAGTGCATTGGCTTCTGTGGGTGTGGGTTTTCTGAGCCCCAAATGAGGCAATTTTGATTATTTACGTACACACCATCATCCAAAAAGATTTTTGTTTTTGTCAAAATCGATAATATCACACACATTCTTGTTGGCCCCTTTAGCGAATCGAAATGCGGATGATCACGCGGCTTTAACTCTTGAACCAATTGAAGTTTGTAAGCTGTCATACCGAGAACTTTTCACAAAGTTCGACGTAAACTGGTGCGTGAAATGTTAAATTCTTGAGAGGATTCACGCACACTCTCAGCCACAGCTTCTGTATTTTTGAGTGCTTATCCATCGAGCACTCTTACATGTTGGTGCATTAACAATGAAACCAGTTTCACGAACTTTTAGCTTTTTCTTGCGTATACCGTAGCTGCGTTATTTTGCCTGTATTCAAAGCTGTCCTTATTGCATTAATGAGTATCTATTACCACATTAATCATTCTGAGTTTGGAGATTTCCAATGTAGAACAAACTGGAATTTTTGGGGGTTGTAAATAAATAATTTATTCGCTCTTCAGATTCCTCATTACTATTGTATCTTGGTACCCAAAGACATGATCAAGCCCACTGTGTATATGCTGTGATGAGAAGAATAAATCAACAGAACACAACCTCGAACCTGTGCGTCATTAATGTACTTCAAAACGGAACACGTGGATACTTATCCAATACAAGGAAGGGAGATAACCTAACCGACACCACACACCATTCATACCTATGGCAGAACAACTGTCTTTGGAAAAGAATAGGACTAAATGAGCAAATTTTCTTAAGATTACTTCACTCAATACTCGCAATCCAATACAGGGTATATTAAAATCGCTTCTAGACATCGACATCTGGCAGCCCTAACATCCTAAAACTGCTACAATGAAGTAATCAACAGTTTAGCTAGAGAAACTTAATTAATGGAATTAAACAAGGCACATATGGTCTTTATTTCATGCAGTTTTTGAACTGAGGACATCATTAGAGCACACTTCTACAAAAAGTGATTATGATTACGGATGCACCACCTATACAGAGCCAACGATTACATGATAGAGTCCTTAAAAACTTATACATACATACATACATAACTGATTATTGCAACACTTTAGTCAGGATTACGACCTAGCTTCTCACATCACTTATGGTGTGTGCGTTACTTTTATACATAAGTGGCGGGACCTACAGTTTAAAGTCGACTCCGAAAGACAGAAGCTTTTCATGGCAATTTTATTTACTCTCAGAGATTTTGCCAGAAATCTGCTGAGAGGAAGTCGGCGTTTTTATGTCTGGCCTTACGTCTAATAAGCCAACACACTACCTACTATACTACGGCGACTTCCTTAAAAACTTATAGGGAGGCAGGTTTTCTTGGTTTCTGTTAAATCAAATGGTTAGAAAATCCCCCATGAAAAAGGAGTGCACAGGACTATTTTCATCACTTAACCACTGACAGTCGATAATTTTTTTTCATCTTTATGTCATGCGGACTTTTTATTGTGCCATCGTATTTAAAAAATAATTTGTTTTAACAGTTTAAAGATCACTGCTTTCAATTCCATTTAAATACAGTCACATAATTTGTCGTACACACTCTGTCATTCTTATTCTCATCCATCGCTCAATCTATATTCATCAGTCTTCGACAATGGATAGACGACAGAGTATTGTACTGCATACGTTGAATGCGAACGAATAAAACAGGAAAAAAAGAAAACTTTAACGAAGTGAAGTAGACTACATCATCGTCATTATTATCATCATTATTATGATTATTATCATGGAGAAGACCAAAAAAAAAACAACAAAAAAACAACAAACTAAACATCATTTAATAAATTGGGTTAAAATTATTTACGTTGTTAGAATTTCGAAACATTGTTGAAAAGAGCGAAAATAGTTATGCGTCTTGTTCTTCTGCTTCTCTCTGATACTGTCTTCACCAGGAATTTATGGTTTTGTTTTCTTTTTCTCTCATCATTCTTCTATTTTGTTATTTGTTGTTGTTGTTGTAACTCTAGAAAATCCTGTAAATAAAAACGGAAACATTTTGATTTGTTGTGAGAGATAAGGAAATAAAACAACATGATTCTGTTTTTTGCGTTAAGAGCATCTCCTACAATACAATCCAATACACTCGTTCGTCATTGATATACACGATGATGCCAAAATTATATTTTTCGTAAATATTTGTGGTATAAGGATGTGTTTTATTTTTTTTTTCTATTTTATTGTAACAAGTGTGTGCTCGTGTGGGCATATAAGGGGAGTTGTTTACAATTTTGTTGCCTTTTTTCCTGTGTGTTGTAATGTTATTTTATTTAGGAAAACCCCTAGAATTACGTTTCTGGTGGTATTTTTCTTCTCTCTCTCTTGTTTTATATAAAATGAGTAATACTCTCCATATGTTGTATTTGATTTGTGTACGTTTTTATAGTTTTATTATAATCGCATTCGTATTCAGTATAAAATGTGATTTAATATCATTATCATAAGAGATACGTTGGTTTTGTTCTATAAATTTCTCTGTACAGTGGTTCGAAATAGAGGATGGGAAAAGCAGCATTTTCTTCTCAGACAAGGGTGGGCTATCTATAGCTTTAAATTTGAATCATCGTTTGTTTCAAATCAGGCAATACTTATGTCATTCTATTCTGTCACAAAATTCAGCATATCTCCAATGAACGTAATGAATCGACTTACGCTTGAGCAATGTTGGGATTTATTGGACCAACGAGAGACTGCATGATGTCAATTTTGCCAAAAAAAAAATCATCTTTTCGGATGAACTCGTTTTCATCTAGGTGGGTACGTTAATAAGCAAAATTGCCGTATTTGGGGCTCATAAAACCACATGTGATCTTACAGAAGCCAATGCACCCATTAGGATTGGCACATACTTCTTTAAAAATGAGGACGGCGCAACCATAACCGATATTTTGTACTCTTCATGGTATTCATGTGAACGATGTTTGGTTTCAACAGAAAGCTGCAACATGCCACACATCCTATGCCACAAACGATTTATGGCGGCAAACGTTTGATGGCCGTTTAATTAGCCGAAATGTAATGTCAATTGGCCGCCAAGAAGGTAGGATTTAACACTGTTGGACTATTTCCGGCGGGGCGCCGTTAAAAGAAAGTATTATGCCGATAAACTAGAGACAATTGAGCATTTGAAGGCCAACATTCGTGATGACATTGCCAAGACATTGTCATATACTTGAAAAAGTGCACCAAAATTGGTGCGATTGAATGAGGCATTGTGAGGCCAGCCACAACAGTCAATATGAATGAAATACTATTCCATTGCTAACCGGAACAATTATACTTCACAACAAAAAAAATAAATTTGGCAATATTTCAAACCGTTTTTGTTTTCTAGCATTTTTAAATTTAAACTTTTACATTTCCCCACCCTATATACATAACGCACAATTATGTAACGTGTATCGATTATGTCGTCGCAGTCCAATGGGTAGAATAACCCTAACACTATTCTAATGCTTGATTTGATTAAATATTTCATTTTAATATTCAAAAACAATAAACACCAAGAATGCTTAACAAATATTTTCTTTCAGTCAAAGGAAAATGGTTTCCATTTACTCGTATGCTAATTTTTGTATTCAATCCTGCGTATCCCTCTTTTTTACCAGCCGCATGTAACGATATCTCCCTTATAATATTTCATTAACAAGTACGTATTCCTTGTATTTGTTCTATAGGTGGGGGACATAGAAAAGGATATGCTTCAGAAAGAGGTACAAGGTACGAAGCACAAGGCAAATTGGAACATATTGTTGTTACTGGTGATATGTGTTATAAATATTTGCTAAGCACTCATGTGTTAAGTATCTTTCAGATTGTATGTGGGGTCCTTTTTTGTTTCCGTTTCCTGTTATGCCACAGGCATTTTTTCTTTTTTTTTGGGTTTCTATGGACAGTGAACATGTGTGCAAGTGTGCAAGTTTGATTTTCACAAATATTTACCCACAACGTTTTTGTTAAAAAGCATATTTGTTAAATATTTCTCTCTCGCTGCCCTCTTCTCCCTCTCTCTCGCTCTCCTGACTCCCTTTTCTATCTTTTTGCTTTCCTGTTCCTTTGGTTTGGTTTTGAATATTTTCCAACAATGTATAGTGGTTGTTGCTTGAAAATTAGTATAAAACAGGATACAATTGTGTTTATGTATTAGTTTGTATGTGTGTGTATGTGTGTGTATATGTATGATTACTTTATCTTATTTTTGTTTAGAATTGTTTCCTTAAAGCAAACGATACGTATCTTTACGGAATGCTTTTAATCGCATTTTATTTCTCATTGTTTGTTATTTTTTATCCTGTCAGTGCCGAAAGGCAAAGGCAGTTAAATTTATAAAGTATTTGTATGTTTTTATTTGTAACAGTTTTACCAGAAAAGGAATTCTTTTTTTAAGTTTTGAAGTAGTAATCAAAAAATTTAAAATTTCACAATTTAAAGTAAACAGACTATGCTCTTTCAGCTCACTGGATAGCTTTTTTTACCTAATTGGTCATCATAACCCTCTAGCCAGGATTATAACCTAGTTTCTTACACCACCTATTTTTTGTGTGTTAATTTTATCCATGAGCGAGGGGACCTACAAAGTCGACTAGAATCGACAGATTTAAAAAACATTTAATGGCAACTGTATTCTATTCTCAAAGTTTTGACCAGAAGTTTGCTGAGAAAAACATTTTTTACGTGCATACATAATTAATTTGTCAATTTAACCATTCAGTCTTATATTACTTATATTGTGTGTGTTAATTTTATACATGAGTGGTGGGACCTACAGTTTAAAGACGACTCCGAACGACAGATTTTTGAGAAACTTTTCATGGCAATTTTATTACCTCTCAGAGTAATTGACAGAAATCTGCTGAGAGAACTTTGCCGAGGAAATATTTTTTCATATTTCGTTTTGCTGGAGATGTCTGACCTAGGGCTTGAACCATGGCCACACTATACTACATCCACGATATATTTTTATTTCGTGTTATTTGAGATAATTTTCGAACCACAGTCACTTTTTAATAAGTCAACACACCACCACTACACTATGGCGACCATTAAAGTTTAAGTTGCCTAAAAATTTGTGGTTATGGCCAAAATGATATGTGCACTAATATTGTGACCGGCCTTTGGCAGTTCAGGCAAGACCCCCCTTAATTCTGAGTCCTTGTTCGTATTATGTAATCTGTGGCGGATAATCCAAATTTGTCGATTTCACGGCATTCTCAACTACCGGGTCTTGCTTTTGCCTTATAATGATCTTGGCTCTGGACTTAAACCTCCATCCATATAAAGTCCAACTTAAGCAACAATTAAAGCAGGCTAACCATTCAAGGTTTCAATGTTAATTTTTCCAAGACCAAAATTTACTTCAGAGAGGAAAGTCATTTCCAATACATTTATTCGCCTGCAAGAAGACTTGTGGCATATGGAGTTTGAACAAGCCAGAAGTGATTATAAATGATGGAATTAAGGCCTGGTAGTGTCATTGTGCGATTGTTTTATCGAAAATGGCGTCGAAGCATTCATTGTCGTCAATTCAGTGCGCGACTGCCCTATAATAGATGGCGTTTTTTGGCCCACTTTTAAAGATTATGAACTGGACTGAAAGTATGTAATCTAATATGTAGTGTATTGGCTTATTAGACGTGATGCCACGGTTCAAACCCCAGGGCAGATATCTCCAACAAAAACGAAATATGAAAAAATATTTCTTCGCCGACTTCTTCCCTCAGCAGATTTGTGATAAAAACTCTGAGAGTAAATAAAATTTCCACGAAAAGTTTCTCAAAAATCTGTCGTTCGGAGCCGATTGTAAACTGTATAAAATTAACACACACAATATAAGTGGTGTATGTATCTAAGGCTCCCTTTCTCCCAACCTAAAATATTGACGCGTTCTCACGGTGGAATATCGAAGTGATCTTACTGGGTTGAAGCCTCTCTATGAGAAACTAGGTCGTAATCCTGACTAAAGGGTTGTAGTTCAACTAGATATTGCCATGACAATTTTAGCTTTACTATATGAGAAACTGTCATATTTTGGCAACATGACTTAGCTACCAGGATCATGCGTGTGACAACGTTAGACCTTTATTTTGTGGAGTTACGTCAAATACCGTATCTACGCTAATAATCTCTTAACGTCGGCACTTGTGAGTATCTGCATTCGTATAATTATGCCAGAGATACTATTCGAAATTAACGAATAAGTGATCGATAGCAAGCAACCCATAGGCGCTGATTTAAATGACTTTGCATTGCATAGGCAGATCCAAAGACTTTAATGAAGAAGAACTCTCAACAAAATCATTGCTTTCTATGCGTTTTCTTCAGATTTAATTTTGTAACAGAAAAACACGTGTATAAGCCTTTACGATAACAATTTTTATCGTTTAACCGCATTTCTACTGCCGCGTATCTCAATTGTTACAAATTAAAATATTGCTCTCAATTGTTGTGTTGCTTTTATTGCAGACATTCAAAAACATCAAATTACCACCCATCAGTGAAAGAAATAAATAAAAAATTTTAGCAAAAAAAAAAACGAAAAAAGCGAAAATAAAAAACAAGAAAAAATAAAAGAATTTAATGGTTGATGTCATTATATTCGTATTTTATACTTCGTACGTAAATGGCTTTTATTGTTGTAATAACTTTAATGCAATAAAAACAAAATTCATCTCACACTTTTTAACCAAGAAACAAACAAAAAACAAACAACAATAACAATAACAACTACACACTATAACACTGTGCAGGCAACCAACAAAACACGTATAAAAAATAAAATGAAAGAAAAGAACGGCAAAAAAAGGATATTTTTACCACAAGACCAAAAGTATGCAGAATACGTGTTGAAAATGTTTGTGAGTGTGTGATATTTTTTTCTCTCTCTCGCAATTGCAAACACGTACACGAATATACGTACTCATGCACACGTTCTTATGGAATTACATGTAGGGTATGCAAAAGTGTTTTCTCTAACACATATACACGTATTTTTTTGAATGCGTTATTTTGTTGCTGTTGTTGTTATTTAGTTGCTGTTATTGTTGTTGCTTGTGTAAGTGTATACTTTAAATTACATTTTAATAAAACTCTCATAAATTTCGTGATAAAAAATAAAAAAAAATGAAAAATAAAAAAAACGTTGAGAAAAAACCATGAGAAAAAGAGCAAAAAAATAGGAGAATATTTTGATATTCATTTTATAGTGATGATGGTACAAGCGCTCCATGAATTTTAAAAACGTAATGAATAATGTTTCGTATTTATGGAAGGCTGTGAAAGGCTCAACAAACACTGGAATTGTGCTCTGCAATGAAGGCAAAAAAAAGAGGCCATTTTTTTTTGTATGGCAAAGGTTAAACGTAGAATTGCAATTTTATGGGCTTAAAATTATAAATTGGGACTTTAAATCGCAATTTTTATGCGGCAGATTGATTGGCTGCTATTTGTTTGTGGCATTTAAAGCGTTTGAGTGTTATGCTGCCAATTTAAAATTCAGATGAATGGTTGATGCAAAACGGTTAATATGATTTAAAGGAAATTTCAAAGTAAACTAAGACCTGTATAACGTAAAGAATCATGTGCTTAACATTCTAAAATATTCTCTATAAACAGAGCTGCAGTGGAAATTATATGCTAATGAGATAAAACTACGTCTGGGTTGGTGTCGGGAAAATTAGAGTTTTTAAATCTAAAAAAATATTTCTTTCGGCGACATTTTATTTCACTTGGAAGTCCTTGCTACACAGTGTAAGGTAAGCCCCCTTGTAGTGATGCGTTAGTAATAGGTTTGAACCCCCCGAGTTCCCAATGATACCGGACAGTTCTCTTAGTAGCACGTTCGACACCATGCCCACATCTTCAAAAGTTCTGTCACCCAAAAATTCATGACGTTTGTTCTGAAGTGCAGAGTACTCGCTTAAAAGGTGTTGTATCGATTCCGTTTTCCACGACATCATGCCAGCTTCTGCAGTAATTCTGGTTAGGCAGACCGAGCTTGTTAGAGAAACTGCCAATAGCGGAGTGTCCCATTAGAATTCCTGTTAAAATGCGAACCGTTCTATGGTAGAACCCAAGTAGTTCCCTGGTTTTTTTTGGCGACTTCCTTTTAGCAATCTTCTGGCAAAACAGTCATTCAGAGTCAAGGTTAAACTGTGGGTCCTTTTACTCATGCAAAGTGGGCCATCTATCGCCTCAAATTTGAATCATCGGTTATTATGAATCTTGCAATACTTAAGTCATTCTATTCTGTCACAAAATTCAGTATATTAACTCTCAACGCAATGAATCGATTTACACTTGAGCAACGTTGAGATTTATTGGACAAACGATGAAGTCGATTTTACCAAAAAGAAAAAAAACACCTTTTCGGATGAAGCTCATTCTAATCTTGATAAGCAAAATTGCCGTATTTGGGGCTTAGAAACCGACATGTGGTCTTACAGAAACCAATGCACCCATTACGAGTGACTGTTTGGTGTAGCTTGTGGAGAGTAGGCACCATTCGCCCACATTTCTTTGAAAATGAGGACGGCGCAACCATAACAGCCAATGGAGACACCTATTGCACCATGATAACCGATTTTTTTGTATCCGCTCTTCATGGCATTGATCTGAACGATGTTTGGTTTCAACAAGATGGTGCAACTTGCCACATATCTCATGACACAATTGATGTATTGCGGCAAACGTTTGATGGCCCTTTAATTAGCCGAAATGGTGATGTCAATTGGCTGCTAAGAAGCTGCAATTTTCTATTGGGCGTCATTAGAGAAAAGTATTACACCTACAAACCAAAGAAAATTGAGCATTTGAAGGCCAACATTCGTGATGCCATTGCCGAGATACGACCCCATACACTCGACAAACTGTACGAAAATTGGTTCCGATCGAATAAGATACTGTGAGGCCAGCCGCGGCTGCCATATGAATGAAATAATATTCCATTTCTAACCGCAACAATTGTGCTTCAAAGCAAAGAAATAAATTTGCCAAAATTTCAAAACGTTTTTATTTCACAGCATTTTAAATTTAAACTTTTAAATCACCCACCTTATACATTCGCAACAAAATTAGATTAGATTAGATGATTTAGAAAATGTTTTTCTCAGCTAGTCTTAAGGACTGCTCTGTCTTATCCTAAAGCAAATATGAAGATTCATATTATCGTTCCTTATTAGAACTACGATCTAAATCCAAATCTATTTAATTTTTAAATTCAGATATGTTGCGGTTGTCACTTAGATTTACAAACTTAGGTTTAGAATACTTATATTATTTCATACACAAAGGTATACTTAACATAGTAATTCTAATTACATCACTGTATACCGAAGAGTATTTTCCTATTAACTCGAAAAGCTAAATTATACAGAACAAATATTTTGAATTGTTAAAACCTTAGCAGAAACACAACATAAATCCATATTTTATGATGGCATTCACATTGATATTTCAATAACTTTTCAGTCATAAAAAACATATAAATCTCAAAACCATTTTTAATAAAAAAAAGTTTAAATTGCCTAAAGAATTATTCGGTGACATATTGTTATAAATTTTATCAGAAAACAAAAACAACACAAAAAACATGTGAAGGTTCGTCTGTAATATAATGCCCTGGCAAAAGTTTGTTTTTAATAAATATTAAATTTATGTGTAATTCTATAAACATTTAATAAATATTTACAATACACATACCCACACACATACACACACATACGTATTTACACTGTAAAATGAAAACGCGTAATAATTTATAAGCAAACAACCAGCAGCAGCAAAAAATGAAAAAAGAAAAAAACAAAAAAGGAAAAACGAAAGAGACAATATTGTTTAACCCATTTACGGCATTTGTTGTCGCTCTTGTAAATTTGGTAGCAAACTTATGCTCGTGTTTATGTATATGTTTGTGTGTGTAGCAAAGGGACTATGTTTACGAAAGTGTTAAAATTTTGTATGTGTGCCAATATTGTGTTACAAAAACAAATTACATTTTTAATAAAAGCAAAAATCAAACACACAAAAAAAATCCCATCAAACTGACAATGACACACATTAACACTTACACAATCTTAAAAACTCACACATCCACACACACAAATACAAACTGGTGTGCATAGAAAATATAATGAAATCATTGACACCGACATGAGCACTGATACTGACACTCACTCAGCCATTGAAAGTTACACACAAATACTGACATCTCTCTTTGCTTGTTAAGTTGTAATAAATTTCCTGTTTATAACTGCCACTCTCTCACATACACAGCGTACACCTACAAATACAATTTTATTAAAGCACTGAATGCCAACACTGTAAGCACATATTTAAACGTATTTTTGGTTAATTTTTTATTATCACTTTATTTGATTTCTGGAAAATCAACCAGCATGTCCTCATAACTTTATTTCTTTCCATCTTATTTATGAGATTCTGATTATTGGTGTTATCCTGAGTTTTTTTTTTTTTTTTGTTATTTTTGAACAATACCGCATTCAAGTACAAATTAAACAATGTGTGTTACTGAATGCTTTATAAATTTGATAGGTAGCCTACGTAATATATTTTTCGAAGAAAACTCCACATATGAGACATAATTTGCTTGTGGAATTATAGGGTAAGCAAGCTCTATCAAAACCACATCATGTATCAAATGGTTGGCGCTTTAAAAATGCCGATATTGACATCAAGGACTAACAGTGCCCTTGACAGCCAAAAAAGTTCAAATACCCTAAATTGGAAGGATTACTCGATCAGGATTATTGCCGGGGAATTGCCGCCGCCTAGTAGGTAGTATCCTAGCTTATTAGACGTGAGGAAACAGTTCATACGCCAGGTCAGTCATCTCCAACAAAACGATACATGAAAAAATGTTTCTTTGGCGAGTTTCTCTCTGCAGATTTCTGGCAAAAACTGTGAAAGTAAATAAAATTGCCATGAAAAGTTTACCAAAAATCTGACATTCGGAATCGACTTTAAACTGTAGGTCCTTTAGGACTTTAAACGTAAGTGGTGTGAGAAGCTAGGACGTAATCCTAAATGAGGGTTGTAATAACCAATGTATGTATGTATTATGATCAAAGATTTTATTTAAATGCCACCTTATGTGGTCACGTCAATGATATTTCCATGGACTCTATACGTACGTTCGCGAAACCTCAGAATTTTCGAACGAAACTTTTGTTTCGCTCGTGTTTACTCTAAGCCCATGGCTTATATCCGCATTTAACAATATCTGCATCGGTAGATATCATTCAGAAGACATTGGCACTCTTATTGTAGAGACTTTGTAAGAGATATGAATTTTATGGGCATCTGTTTATAGACAACAACGGACGTTTGAGGTTACATATGTGCCAGAGTGTCATTGGACCCGCCATTCAACCATTATAGAAGTCGAATTTCGAATGAAAATCTTGTTGTTTTGACCATAATTCAGATAGTCGTTTGGTGGATAGTCTTTTGTATATCACTTTCAGTTGTTAACATTCAGTTTTTTCGTTAATACCTACGAAATCATATATGTATTCCACCAAAAACAAGAAGTATAAATTATTTTCTGCTTCACTTTCAACCATTCTGTTACAAATTTTTGTTTTTAAACAAATGAAGACATTAAGAACCCTCACATATTGTACAATAAAATGCCATGAAAATAACATTCTGAAGTGATGTGTGCGTCAAACTTTTGTGATGAGTTTCATTAAAAGTTTTATTTCTTCGTCTTCTTCATCTTCGTCTTATTTTCTCCTATTTTTCTGTATTGCCTGGAAAAAATTATAATTAATCACATTGTTGGTTAAAACATAATAAACAAAAATAAAGAAAAAAAAACAAAAAATAAGAAAATAAGAAAATTACGAACATAACATACCACATATTATGGTGTATTGTTGTTGGGGAAAATAAATCCATAAAAATATTTGTCACTTGTCGACCGACATAATGTGATTTAATGCTGGTGAAAGACAAAAGAAAGAAAAAACAAAATGGTGGAAAATTTAAGCAGACATTAATTAAAACAGAAGGAGATAAAATGTAATTTTTTTAATAACACAATTACGGAATACCAACCATACAATCCACTGAACAGGATACATTGTAAATATAATTAAACGCCCAGCACATGCTTAAGAAAACAGGGCCATAATTGGTTTTTGTAATTTCCGACATTTGTAAGATTTGAAACCAATGCAAAGGTACATAGGTAGATTTATACAACAACTTCCATTAACTTCGTAATTAAAGTTCAAATTGCAAAAAAAAATAAAAACCTCTCTTAACACTAAATTTTAATTACTTTGCAGGGTAATGTACTCAGCTCCGCTTTTATTATCCTTTAGAATTTTTACCAAACTCTGCAGTCAATTTTGAATATGTTGCGTTGTTTACGATCAGAGGACTAATATGTTATTGGGTTTTCGTTTTTTTCTGTATTTTGCTTCAGTTTTAAATCAAGTTTATGATGGTACATACACCAGGTCCTTGGATGATAGGGTTAGCATAAAAACCATGATCTTTTGGGTTATTGTTGGGTGTAATGACGAACCTTGCTCTTTCAGTCCTTCTCAGTCCTACGAACTAGCGCAAGCTGGCCTAATGATGTTCGCATAGTTGAGGCAACAATGTTGCTGCAGCTGGCAACAATGTTGCTGACAAATAAGTAAAATCAATGTCAGGATGGGCTAGGGTGTATTTATTGAAGGTTCAGTTATTCGAATTTCTTATCGGTTGCCTAATCATTGCATTTGAAAGCGGTGCAATGCTTGTTGAGTAGTGGAAATATCCCTGAAAATCCTTTTACCGGTTTCGACAGATTTCGACTAAGTTCTTAACGAACGTATTTTCAAAGTCCATCTCTGTTCCTGGTTGTTGATGTGCGATGATTGTAACGTATTTTTTAAATTCATAGAGCTTACTGGTACAGTTAGATATTGTCAATGATTCGATTTGTCAGGTCTCGCCTTGTCTCTCATTAACCTATCCATAGTCCCCGTGACTCTGATCTTCACTACCATACACAACCTATTTAAATCCAACAGAGCCTGCAGAGCGATTATAGAACAGGTTCTTGTTGCCGCGGTTAAACCAATTGCTTTTTTTTTACAACCTACCTTCTCACTGTACCCATGTACTGTTATTCAATTTTATCCATGAGTGGCGAGAAATACTATTTAACGGTGACTCCGAACGAAAGATTTGAGAAACTTTTCATGGCAAAAACCTGCAGTTTTTACAGAGTTTTTATCAGAAGACCGCTGAGAGGAAGTAGCTGAAAGATATAATTTTGCACATTTCATATTGCTTCACCAAATAAGCGAAAAATAACCTGGAAAATTCACAGGTACGTGCAACACTGCCAGACTCATCTGGACAAGTCCGGATAAGAAGACGACCAACTCTATCTTTAGCGAACTTCGTGGACCACTGTCCTTTCTGTAGGCATGTTTAAAAACTTTGCATTTCGTCACATGAGTACTGTGGGATCTGAAGTTCTGAGAAGGATGAACAGACTGCTTTTTTTTTTGTTCTAAAATGATGGAGGTTTTTGACCGCTCACTTTTTGACATCCTTTACCAAGTTCTCTGATATAAAAATTCTGCAAAAGCAAGATTTATTTTAGATTAGCTTTGGTTTCCTCTAGGGAATTTTTAATATTGGATTTAATATTGACTAGGGAATCACAATGGGACTAAATGCTGACGAACTTTAATTGTAAAATTAAAATTGTATTTTTATGTGAAACAAATTTTGCAAAATGAGCCAAAATTGGTCCATAAGATAAATTACATTTTAATTAAACGAACTCAGCATCAACGGATAACCTACAAAAAAATATTTCTTTCTTTTAATCGTTATTTTATTGTTTATTTTCCATTATTTTTAATGAAAATATCTCCTGGCTATTTTGCAAAACAAAACTAAAAAGAACCTTCATTTACACTTCATCTTTGTTTTTTCTTCTCTTGTTTTGCTTACAGGACTATCGGATACGAAACTTCATGAAACTTATTTGGACAACAAAGAAATTAAACTCAGCTGGATGGTGGATTGGTATAAGCAAGAGGTACTCTTCCATTTACAAAATGCCTTTAACGAACAGCATCGTTGGTTTTATTTGGGCTTTTCGAAGCGTGGCGGTATTGGTGATGCCGATATTTGTTTTTTCGAAAATCAAAATGGCTTCTTTAACGTTGTTACCGATACCTATACCAGTCCGGATGGTAAATTTGTACACAAGGATTATCAGCAGGATTGTGTGCTCTTCAAAATGGATGAGTATACGTTGGCATTTAAAAGGAAATTCGATACATGCGATCCATCAGATTTTCGTATGCATGTGAGTATGAGTACAAGTGAGATTGTTTTTTGTGTGTATTTTGGCGTTAAAGTAAACCATCGCGTTTAAATATTTACAATTAATACGATGTTTATTATTGGTTTTGGCCATTTAATTCATTTTTTTCTTCTTTTTCTTTTTTTATTATTATTTTCGTATTTTCTTATGTAGGAAGGCACCATGTATATTATGTGGGCCAGAGGGGAACTGGATTTGCAGCTAACCGACTCACAATTTCCCTTTCCCAATGTATCAGCGCAAGAGTCAGGCATTAAAATGATGCAATTATTGAGAGCCGATAAAATACTGATACCAGAAACGTGAGTTCTATTTTATTATTATTGTGGCATTAATAGGGGTATTCACTGAAATCATAAGAAGTCACTATGCCTTGTCTTCTACAACTTGGGTTTATATCACCATTTTGTTGTAATTTTCATCACAATTTCTCAAACACTATTCCATTAAAAATAGACTTTGTTTATCTCCAGTGAATACCCCTAATATCACGTCACGTTTTATTACCAAATGTTCTGTGCCTGTCTATACAATTTTCATCATTTCTCTTGTTCACTTTTTTTCACTTTTTATCACCTCCTTTTTTTATTATTTCAATTTTATTTTGGTTTTTTTTTATTCCATTTTTTTTTATTTATTTATTATCTCCTCAACACAATTTAATTCCAATTTTTTATCTTCTTCTTCTTCTTCGGTTTTTTATGTCACTTCTCTTCCGCAGTGACCTTAAACACATCGAAGTCACACTCGATGAGGTAGCGGTGCCAGCGAAAGAAACCACTTATTGGTGTCACATACAAAAACTTGATGATTTTCTACAGCAGAAACATCACATCGTACAATTTGAGCCCGTCATTACATCACCCGGGATTGTGCATCATATGGAAGTGTTTCACTGTGAAACCGATTGGAATGTTGAAATACCCATCTACAATGGCGATTGTGAAAAACTGCCGGCCGAGGCAAAAGTCTGCTCAAAAGTCATTGCCTTATGGGCAATGGGTGCGAGTACGTTTACTTATCCTCCTGAAACTGGCTTGCCAATCGGTGGTAAGGCATACAATCCCTACATACGTTTAGAGGTGCACTTTAATAATCCTGAACTAGAGAAAGGTGGGTACACTCAGCTGTCAAATGTGATTTATGTTAACCTTACAGATAGCCTAGGCTACATGCAATGTCTCTATGTAGTTCATGTGGAAACATACATGCGGACAGACATACATATACTGCACAACAATATAACTAAAACTTCTACATATGTGTGTGTATGTAGAGTATTTGGACATGACTAGAAGTAGTGTTGAAAGCCAATTTAGTTTAAAAGTATAATAAAATTTGAAATAAAAAAAACAAAGTTTTAAAAAAATTAGTTAACAAGAGAAAAAGTAATTTCTTTGAGGTCAATAAAATCAGTGGATAAGCTGGAGAAGACAAAAGCCTAGAAAGAGATTTTTATTGGTTTTGGCTTTGGTTTTGAGCGGAACACTATACAACGATGTTTGTCAGAATGTCGTAATAAGTTAATGCGATTCATTAAAATAGTTCTTAAAAAAGTTGTTATAGATACAAAACATGTCCTCCATCTTCTTCTTATTATTTCTTTGTTTTGTTTGAGTTTTATTGATAAAGTTTTTAAAGCTAAGCTGGTTATTGAATTACTACAACATGTCTTACGTTTGTAAGCTACTTAGTTAGTTAACAAATTTCTTTGCTGGAAATAACGCTCACTGTGAAAATGCCTTACGTTGTTGTATTAAACATAGCAGGTGGTGCCTAGTTTTAATTACTATTACTATTTCTGTTACCCACTATAATGAATTATTTGCGGGAATATGAAGTCTCGTTTTCTCTCGGATTTGAACCTGAGTTGCTTGTGTGTGTGAAGGACATTAACGATTATAGTCGCCGAGAAACAAGTCTACAATTTATTGTAGAGTGAGTGAACAGATGAAATTACGAGGTTAGGAATTTCCTACCCGCTAATAAAACCAGAAGCTTTCTTTCGGATTTGTGAACGGGCTGTTTGTATTTGTAGTGAAGCATATCTACCATTATAGGCGCCAAAACAGACATCTACAATATAGAACTTCTCCTTTGGGAACCCATGAAAGTGAGTGGAAAGATGAAATTACGACGATAGGAATTCCCGTTGTTGAATCCAGAACCTTTCTACGTAGTGGATGTTGATATAGAGATGTCTACAAGAGTATTGTCGGCGAAAGGGAAGATAAAGAAATGAGAAGACTGTCCTCAAGTCAAATGAATTTGAGACAATTTATACTTTTGTTGGGTAATTAAAATAAGACCGGTCTTTTGACCAGGCGCTGCAAATTCAAAAATTATTTATTCAAAATAAAGATCACCTCGAGTCCATTATGCACTCTCTTTTATAAAGAGAATTACTTACTTACCTACTTTATTGATCATTACAACCCTTCAGTCAAGATTACAACTTTACTTCTACCACCACCCATGCTGTGTGTGTTAATTTAATAAAGAGTAACTTTCGGCATTAAAGTAAAAGGAAGGGGATGCTGGATGCATATCAAGTATCAGGAGCTATTCTTCCTAACGCCGAACGACATCCTAAAGAATGTGAAGGTAATAGGATTGAGAGAAATATTATAGGGATACTCTATCTACATTGACGGCAGAACAAGAGACCTTAATGTCGCATTACTATGGCATTTCTACACGACAATAAAAATTTTAATAACTGTTTATATAGTGGTAATGACGTCATTTCTCACAGATGCATAAATCATAATCTTTAAATGTTGTTACATTAAGTTTTAACACAGAAAGGCTGAAGCAGATTGCTGATAAAAACTCTGAGATTAATTAAAATTGCCATGAAAAGTTTCTCAAAAATTTGTCGCTCAGAATCAACTTTAAAGTGTAGGTCCCGCCACTCATGTATAAAAATTAACACACACAACATCAGTGGAGGGAAAAGCTTAGACATAATCCTGAATGAAGGCCACTTATGTATGCATTTATGTAAGGTTGAGGACTTAGTATAGCAATGGTTCATTTGTAATAAAAGAAGCACAATAGGCTTATCGATTCTGATGTTCACAAAGTTCTATTAAATCTTGGATCTGGGTATCGAAACATGAATGTGAATTCTGATTCGAAAAAGGGAATACACTTAAGAGGACGAATGTAAGTTTTTATTTTCATTTTTATTGGAATACCTTTCCATACTTTGTTTACAACACCGTGTAATTAAATAATTGTTGCTTAAAAGATAGCTTCAGAGCCTTTTAAAAATTAGTCAAATGAATGCATTCAACATGGAGATTAATTCAATTAATTAATCCTAATAAAAAATTCCGTATAAGAAACATTCAAATGAATTCCTAAACTTGCCACAAATGAAGGCCAAGTTCATTAACTTTAAACAAAATCTATGAGAAATCAAAGTAAGACATTCAACACTAAAGAAAGAAAACAAAAGAAATGTCTTTTTAATCATGCTCTTTAAATAGCAAAAAAACTTAAATTCATTCGCCACTTAAACTGTGTGAAAAAAGTAAAAAAAATAATACAAAACAAAGACGTTTTTGTTGTCTGCAAGCAAGGCTGAAATAAATTGTGTTTTCAACCCTTTTTGCAACACAATCTATCTTTATTACAGATGTTCAACGAAATGAAAACAAATACTCATCATTATTTGGACTTTCGTTTTTCACATTGTTTTTTTGATTGTTGTTTTAATTTTAAAAAAAGAAAACGAATCTACTTGTAATTGCTTTCTTGTTCTTCTTGTTTTTTATGGTTTTCGAATAGGTCATGTCGACAGTTCAGGTATGCGCATTAAAATGGTATCACAGCTGAGACAGTTTGATGCTGCTGTCATGGAATTGGGTCTTGAATACACAGACAAAATGGCCATACCACCAGGACAGGTGGCATTTCCATTAAGTGGTTACTGTATTGCTGAATGTACGGAATTGGTGAGTTACAATCCTTGTGATTGTGTTGTTGTTTTTGTTTCTTATTAAACCATTTCAAATGAAAATTATAAGAACTTAAGCTACTTCATTTAAAAGAAAGGAATTATTTGTACCCCCTCACAATGCTGCTTGCAATGAAAATCTAAAATAAAATTTAAGTTTTTAATATCCTTTACACAGATGCGTGTCAAAAGCAATATTTTCATAATAAATCTCTACAAATTTTTTCTCAATTCAATTCAAATTTCCATTTTTATCTCAACAACTGTCGCAGATTTGTGTATCTTTCATGTTCAATTTGTTATAAAAATAAATTCCTTCATTGAAATCGATCTTCACCTTCTTTTTTTTTGCATATTATCTGTTACCGTGTAAATATGTTTCAGGCATTTCCTACCACTGGCATTGTAGTTTTTGGCTCACAATTACACACCCATTTACGTGGTGTACGGATATTGACGCGACACTTTCGTGGTAACGAAGAATTACGTGAATTGAACCGTGATGATTATTATTCGCATCATTTTCAGGAGATGAGAAATTTGCATTATAAACCACGTGTATTACCGGTAAGTTTTTCCATATTTTTTCTCTTTACTTTGTTGAACATTTTTTATCTTCTTTTTCTTTTCATTTTCATTTTTTTTTTCTTTTCTATTTATTGTCACCTGAAGTAGTTTTGTGGAAATAAGTCTCTGCTGGCTTTCATACTTTACTTTTCCAATTGAGAATATTTTATATGAATAGTCAATAGATACACCATTTCACATCATATTTATTCCGAATGATTTCATTAAAGTAATGAAAACGTAATGCAGCGTAATATGTCAGCAGACGCACTGGGATATAAAATAAAATATTTGGGTAGGTCTCCGTAGTATGTCTTGTTGGCTTGGATTGTCCATGCTTTCAGAGCTAGTCTAGCGACAAATGCATTACAGATGACAAATGACGTCATTACGTCTAATGCTTATTTCTTAGAATTCTTATCAGAAAAGAGTACATGATCGTCAGGTCTTATGCTTATTTCTTGTGACTTCTAGCAGAAAAGAGTACTTGATCGTCACGTCTTATGCTTATTTCTTGGAACTTCTTTCAGAAAAGAGTGCTTGGTATAACTAGAACCTATATGCGGCTAGTGTTTCAGAAATCACGTACTCTGATGCCTAAGGCTTAACTTCCATTTTCGTAAAATTTTCAGAATTAGGAATTACAAACAGACTGTCAAAGATATTTCAGAATATGGTGGATTAGTATTGGTATTGCATGGGGACCAGTTCATATTACAGTTTGAAAATGCAAAAAAGATACTGAAACCATATTTTAGGAGAAGTAAGGATGTTCTCTAACCTTTAACGTAAGATCCCACAATTTCAATGCCTCAATGTATAATTCAAGGACTATAGTAGTCTTATAGTTTGCGCTGCTAGCAAGAGTTCTGACTGTAAATTATTGCCGTAAAAAAGCTTCTCAAATCTACATATCTACATATATGCATACATAATTGGTCATTACAACTCTTCAGTCAGGATTACAACCTAGCTTCTCACACCACTTATGTGGTGTGAATTAATTTTATACAGGAGTGGTGGGACCTACAGTCAACTCCGATCGACAGATTTTTGATAAACTTTTCACGGCAATTTTATTTACTCTCAGAGTTTTTGCCAGAAATCTGTTTAGTGGAAGTTGCCGAAAATTTTTTTTCATATTTCGTTTTGCTCGAATTGCCCAATCTGGGTTTTGAACCGTGGCCTCACGTCTAATAAGCCAACACACTACCTACTACACTATGGCGACTTCTTCTCAAATCTATTGTACAGAATTTTTCTTTTTTATTTACGACCAATATTCGTGGCAACCTGAGTCTTTACTCATACAGTGCATTGGGGTTGAACTAGAATAAATGTTATGGAATGGAGGAAAGAGGTATGATAGTATTTACGCATAAAAGATACGAGTCTGTTTATAAGTGACATGAAACATTTCTGCTGTATGAGAGTTCCACATTGTGATAGTACAGCTAAATAATATATTTTCTCTCTTGCAAATCGTGCCTTCCACTGCCCAAGCTGTCGCGAACGGATGTGTTCTATGTGATAGACGTGTAGTATATAAAATATTAAATTTTCGTTGAAGTTGCCGTAGTCTAGTAGGTAGTGCGTTGGTATATTAGGCGTGAGGCCATGTCTAATTCGTTCGGAGTCGGCTTTAAACTGTAGGCCGCGCCACTCGTGTATAAAAATTAACACACACACCATGGGTGGTGTGGGAAACTTGGTCGTCATCCTGACTGAAGGGTTGTAATGACCAATTATGTATGTATACTCCTTGGAAATAGCGATAAAAAAACGAATTGCATTGCGAATGTGCTTAAATAAATCAATAAAGTTTGATGCTCTACTACGACTAATAAACACAATCACCCTCTCGTGTACACCCCGCAATAGTTTTCGGGACACTAGCCCATACATGAGAGTTGTGTCCCATTTTCTTGCACCGCCTTAAGAAGTCGAGCGGCTTTAAGGCTTCGTTGGCAACTTAAAAAACATGCTGGTTCCAACGGATATCACATCAAACATCAAGAGCTTTTAACTCTTTAATACCTAAAAAAGTTATAGTGGCAGATAACGTAATATTATGCTTAATTAATTAACAACATTGGGTTTTCAATCGTAAAAAGCAATCCAATTCACACGACCCCTATTCGAATTCTATCTATTCGAATATTACCTGTAGGTGGGATGCTAATAAGTCTTCATATTAAGTCTAGTTGAAGTCGTTGAAGTCGTTGTAGTCTTGTAGGTAGTGTGCTGGCTTATTAGACATGAGGTTCAAACTCCAGGTCAGACAAGTCGAACGAAACGAAATATGAAAAAATGTTTGTTCAGCGACTTCCTCTCAGCAGATTTCTGGCAAAAAACTTTGAGAGTAAAATAAAATTGCCATGATAACTTTCTCAAAAATCTGTCATTCGGAGTCGACTTTAAACTATAGTTTTCGCCACTCATGTATTAACACACTCAGTATAAGCAGTGTGAGAAGATAGGTCGTAATGCTGACCAATTAAGTATTTAATCTAGTCGCCTTCATTTCAAAAAGGCTCTATACATTGTCAAAGGAATATGAATTACAAATACTGTTTTCATCTGCAAAAAAGTAGATTGTATTGAGAGTTAAACAGGGCAGATCATTTCCTTGTGGAAATGGTGTCCTGCAGTCCTGAGTTGAAAACATATTTTATTACACTTTTTTCGTTTTCTTTTTATGCTGATTTATATGATTTCATGTTAACAAGAGACCAAAGAGAGTAGTAGGAAACAAAAATGTGTGCATAAAAAAAAACCATATTATATGCAGAAAACATGCAAACATATCTCAAGCGCTGTATGTACTCATAAAAAAGATACGCCATATGCAGCATGTGTTTAACTAAGCGTGTGTATGTGTAAAGGAGTGCAAATAGTGGGATATTTAGTAACGAGTTTATTCCCCAGTCAATGAAACTAGAAATGAGTAAAAACATGAATTTACACTTACAAAGATTTATACTCTTTTTTCTAACACCCACACACATGAATACATGTACACTTGTGTTTACTATTCATTATACATACATACTCGTAAGTGTATGCTGGTTTAAATAACATGTTTAAATCTATATCCCTTGCATAGCATATATACTTAAGTTAATGACTTTACAAAATATGTCAAGGTTACACACACACATACATACATACATGCATATATACTTACAAAAAGGAGACACACTTCACACTATTCTGCACAGTAGGGAATATTTTTGTGCTGGTTTTCGTTATCGTTCTCATTCTTTTTCTCATTTTCATTTTCCTTTTCATTTTGTTTTTACTTTCATTTCATTATTATTTTTAACCTTATTTTGTTGTTGTTGTTGTTGTGCATTCAAGTACATTTTTGTTTTAGAGTTTAGTTGTGAAACAACAACAATTGTTTTAAAAAATTTCTATTTTTCCCCAACATATTCCATCTCTATTTCTAATGTAATGTTCTTATTCTTCTACTCTTTACTGTTCCAGGGGGATGCATTGGTAACGACTTGCTATTATAATACCATTGGTTATGAAAATGCTACACTTGGTGGCTTCTCCATTAGTGACGAGATGTGCGTTAATTACATGCATTATTATCCGGCAACAAAATTGGAACTTTGCAAGAGTTCAGTGTCAGAGGATACACTGGAAAATTACTTCATTTACATGAAAAAGTAAGTTTTAAATTCTTCTCAATCTCTGTCTCTCTCTCTCTCTCTCCAGACTTAAACTTTTCCTAAAATAAGAATTAAAGCGGAAAAACAAAAACAAAATAAAACAAAACTGCATGTATTTGTGTCACAAATGAGTTGGAAAGAAATGTTGACTCAACTAAAATGACAATTTTTGGCCAAAACTTTGAAATGTAAATTAATTCATGATGGTTGAAGGAAAAATTATTCCCTGCCTCACTTTTCCTTCATCCTGCTTCATCCATAACATTTTTGTTTTACTTTTTTTTCAAATGCAAGCTGACTATGTTTACCATACTCATATACAGGACGACAGAAATAGAGAAAGAGAGCGCGGGAAGCAAAGTGAGGAAAAAACTTTTTGTTTTTCTTTGTGTTTTTTAGAGAAAGTTCTGTGAAAATCTAAAAATGATTACAATCTAAATACACAGGGTGTTTTAACATCAAATGACAGCTTTAGTAAGCAGCACTGGCATCAGCAATAATCACTCTGTGAAATTTTATTCCATTTCTGTATTCCATTTTTCCTTTTTTTCATTTTTTTCCTTGTGTTTAAAGACATCATGTCTGAAAATTTAAGCAAATTTAATTTTAAAAAAATATGTAACTGGAGTAAAACGTTACTTCAATGCATGCAAAGGATGTCATTTGAACGAAGTGTTGAATTTAAGTTTTCTCAAACACTATACAAATGAGAATTTATTTTTCATGCACTTTTCCTTTTACATTTTTGCAATGCAATATTAAATGAAATTTTAGTATTTCTTTGAAAATTTAAGCTACGAAAGATAAATATTTTAAATTTAATAAGACAAGTAATATAAACAGTTTATTTGACTTTTTTGAAAAGTGCAATAAGAGTACTTTTAATTAAAATTCCCCGAGTTTTACACGTTAAAAAAAAAACTAAAAGCTTTTAGCAATAATTTAGGTACCCTTCAAGTACCTACCCGTCATACACTACGAAGTAAGACGTAAAAATTGACATCAGTTTCAGCAAAGCATATACTTTGTCAGACTCCAAAATTTATTTGCAAATCATTGCTTCCAATATCTTCAAAACGGTCTTTACAAACAGCATTAATTGCTACTGGAATCGGAAACAAAATCCTGCTCCATATTCAATAGAAATATACACCGGTGGCTTGAAGTTATATGGTCTGTATGTCAAAGACTTGGATATCAGACACTTGCATAGAGTTACGAATTCATGCAGTGCTTACATGATGGAAATAACGCCTTGTATTCCTTAAGAATATACTAATATAACCAGAGGGACAGGCTGCTATAAAGCCAATTTTCAAACTTTATTTCGTCTTCAAAATTTTTAAATGAATGTTATCTACCTCACCGGGAATCGACGAAATATTCGAAGGTTTGGGTTTTATTTGAAGTGTGAAGTCGCCGTGGTCTAGTAGGTAGTGTGTTGGCTTATTAGACGAAAAGCCAGGGTTTGAGCCCCAGGCCAGACATCAAAATAAAATACAAAAAGTATTTTTTCGGCGGCTTCCTCTCAGCAGATTTCTGGCAAAAACTCTGAGACTAAATAAAATTACCATGAAAAGTTTCTCAAAAATCTGTCGTTCGGAGTCGACTTTAAACTGTAGGTTCCGCCACTCATGTATAAAATTAACACACACAACATATGTGGTGTGAGAAACTAGGTCGTAATCCTGACTGAAGGGTTATAATGACCAATTATGTTATGTGTGTCTCTATTTCGTGTATTTTGGGTTGCGAATGAATTGACTAGGACAGGAAACATATGATCTGAGTATTATTTCTTGGTTCACGATTGCTGAGTGGAAAAATCACTCTCCCGATCATTAGTATGAGCTGGGTAGACGAAACAACTCAATTTTGCTCTCGACTAGATATTTATTACGTGATATCAGTCTTTACTGAACGTCCTGCAATTTCTGCAGGAAATTCGATTCAGTTAATATGTCTCCATAGAACACTTGTAACTCCATTCTTAATATCTTTGATATAATTTTCTTAAGTTTGAATAAAGAACATTGGCCGATTTATAAGAGACTCTACGCGGCTTGGAGTCATCGTAATAGTGTATATCTGAGCTTTTTTATTTGGATGTGTAAGAGAGTCTATGTGGCTTGAACTCTTCTTATTCGCGTATATCAGGTATTTTTTATTTGTGTGGATTATGGTAGCACATTAGCCTATATAGAGACTTCGCGTGATTATGCATAACTGCGCCGCTTAACCTAACAGCATACGTATTAGGGATATTACTTGAACGATCTAGTATCTGAATGTTTGCTAGGCAAACTAGTCAGATTGATATTGTTGAAGGCTCGTTAAAAAACAGCAAATGCCAGAAATATTTGATTGACTAACCAATATTTTGTCTACAAAAGGCAAGAGAACAATTTGAACTAAAACTGCTAATCTTCTATAGAGTGATGATTCGATCGAGATTTAACAATTCAATTTATGGTATTCGGGAAAACTCTACAGCTCGTCTAGATTGGCCTTTTGCTGTATTGTGAATATGATACATTCTTTCTTATGTTGACAGCACAGCACCATTTCTATTTTATACATTTAGAGTTATGAACATCTTTTCAGTTTTAGCTTAGTTTCCCAGAGTTTAAACGCTGATGTTATCTTTCAGGGAAGCAATTTCTATCAGCTGTGCTATAATATGTTATATTATCGTTTGTCATTACGGACCGTTCATCTTACAAGATTTCACATCTCTAGGTAATGTATCTGTATTGTTATCGGCTATTAAAGTCCTTTTATTATTATGGGTCTTGCCCTGTTATACATAGTCCCAATGTCAGAGTATTCTTGAAAAGATGGAAGTCTCACTATGCTGCTCTTTTTCACCCCAAAATGCTTCAGACAAGGCTTCTGCTAAGAGCATCCTATCATACCAGATATCCATAAATAATAATTAGCAGAAACACTAGATTTTATATCCAGAGCACTATTTGGGATTTCAACCATTTGCAATAATAAAAGGCAATGAAATCAATATTACAAACAAATATTTCTGAAGAAAGTTGTAGAGTTTGATTATTTCTTCTGTACATTGCAAACGACAGGGCTTGTATTTTCTTGTGAATTGCAAAATCTCGAATCCTGAATCCTGAGAACGCATCTGTTGAATGAACTACCAAGCCTTGTAAAATACTGGAATCCATTCAATACAGGGTTGAAGAGTAACGGAGCTAACAGAACCAAGTCGTCAGCATAAGCGACTACCTTATCTCCAGCCCCATTCAATTTGCCAGCAAGGACGTTTTACTGTATTACGATATTGAATTTGGAAAAGAATTCAATTTTAGTATCATTTAATGTGCTCAAGTGAATGAAATTAAAAAAATTCTTAAAAATGTTTGTAAATATTTCGTTGCCAAAAGCATTATAAATTATTAAATAAAAGCAATTAAATCTAGATTTTGGCTACTCTTGATTCCAAAGGCGGAAGAATTAAAAGGAAAACTTTTGCTTGAAATTTATTACAAATTCAGAAATATTTGTGAACAAAAATAAAAAATTTAATTGTTTACAAACAATTGAAAATGAAATTAAATTCATACAAATAAATTTAAACATTACTAATGTATAGGAATTTGTAATTCTTTTTTTTCAAAAGAAAATGGGAAACAAAATGCTTTCATTTAACAATTTAAAACAAGTTTTTTTTATAATTTTCTGCTTAAGATGCAGATACAAAATAAGAAAAAAAAGAAGTGAAAACCAACTATTACCACAACTGTAAAGAATTACATTTAACCCTTTGTATGGCTTTGTGTATTTTTTTTTCTTCTTTTGCAGAAAAGAACATCAACATGGTATACGTTTGAATGGTGCACGTTCGAAAAATTATCGCAGCATCAAGTGGACACAACCACGAGTCGACCAATTGTATACGATGTACATACAGGAGCCACTTAGTATGCAGTGCAACAAATCGGATGGTTTTCGCTTTGAGGGCTATCAATGGGAGGGTGCACCCATAACGCCTGTACAAATCAAAATTCCCATACATCGTAAATTGTGTCCCAACTATAATCCATTGTGGCTGAAACCACTCGAACGGGGTGAATGCGATTTATTGGGTGAATGCATTTACTAAATGCATAAACCCCCCCATACAAAGCAACCTACCTTATCAAGCAAACACAGTAAATCATCAAATGGCCACTAGAGTTTAAGAAGAACAGCAGACGTAAAGAGTAAAAACACGTTTAAAAAAAAAGAAACAGTGCCGGCCATGTAAAAAGGTAAAACTTTTAAGCGCTCCCATAATTTGTCTGTATTTTCATTTAAAGTGTTTTAACAAAGTTTCGTTAAGTTTTTAATTTGTTATGACAAAAACGTTTTAATTGGTTGCTAAAGGAAAATGTGAAAATATTTTATAATTTTCCTGTTAATATTTTATTTTCTTTTTTGTCTTGATTTGCAGTATTAGAAATAGAGAAACTTTAGAAACAAAAATATTTAATGAGACATTAAATGCAGGAAAAAAAATTAAAAGAAGAAAATTGGCAACAGAGAAATATAATAACAACTAATTATAATAATGATATCATAAGGATGTTTAGTTTTAAAAGGGTTTTCCAAAAATCTCTTTAAAATATCCAAACAATTTCCATTTGTTGCTCTATTAACTTAAAGGACAAAGCAAACGTTTCCAAAAAAAATTATAAAGAAAAAATTGCCAAAAGGGTTTAAAAACTCATTTAAATTAGAAAATAATGAAATTGATGGCTTACAACAACAAAGACAGAGAAACTTTTATAATTAAAGCTCAAATGTTATAATTGCTGCAGACGACGACCTTCGACATTTTGGTTTCATTGTTTTATTTTATATACGTCAAAATGTCTTTGAGGCTCTTTATGCAGAGACAAGGAAATTAATTTTCAAAAATAGAAATAATTGTGAAGACATACAACTACAAATAGGGAACAAAGCTAGGGCCATGAAATTATTTCATTTAAAAAAAGAACGTTCGTTTAAAATATTAAGAAAATGGTGAATAATTAAGGCTTTTTCATATATACAGTACAGAAAAAAGTCTACATATACTTCTGTCTGTGTGTTTTGTAGTTTTCTAATAATTTCTAGCTGATATTTTTGTTATATTCGTTTTTCTGTTCAAACACTTTAATTGTAACGATAAAAATCACTAGAAACAAAGTCTAAATACAGTGGTGGTGTATGTAGACTTTTATCTTTAACTGTATATTGGTATTGTATTGTATTTCTGGTTTTTACTCTAGATCACGACCTAGTTTTTTCCATGTGTTCTTTAATTTCTAAGATTTTTTTATTCTCAAATGTTTTGCTTTATTTGATAATCTTAGTAGCCCTAAGGCATATTGTTATGGCTCTTAATAAAATTTAAAATTGATTAAAAATTTTCTTTTAAGAAAATATTCTCTTTGAAATTAAATCGTTTAAATCTAAACATTAAATTCTATTATGACAGCATAATGAACTTTGAACATTTCGAATTAAATTTTTAAATTTCTCTACAATTTCAAGTTTCACTAATGATTTCGCACGCTTTCTCACTTTCTCTTAAAAAAAATTTTTAAACAATTCCTTAATGTTTCTTTTTTATAAAATCTTCTTCTCTAACAAATAAAAAGAAAATTCCTAGCCATAGCCAATATTCTGTTCCTGGTATTATTTTTATTTCTATCATTCCTTTAACACCGCTTTAAGTGCAATTTCCAAGAGTTTGCTTTTATATCAGCTTTAAATATTTTACATGAAAGCTTCTTGGAATTGCCAATAATTCAAAAAGATAATAAATTTAATTTAACAGAACATCATCATTATTTCAGTTAAATAAAGAAATTCTGTGTTGCCAATTGTGTTTTCTTTTTTTTTATTATTTTAACCAGCATGCCAGATGCATTAAAAAGCTTTATAAAATATTCACGCATTGAAAATGAAAATAAAAACGTAAAATAAAGCATTAAAAAGTGTAAAAAAATTGTATTAAAAATGTATTTTCTTAACTTATCAAAAGGAAAAACAATTAAAGTTAAAAACCAGATCTTTAAAGGAGTGTATTGAAATTCAAAAAAAATTTTGATTTTAATTTGTGATTATTTTGGCTTAAAAAAATTTTAACCTAAATATGTTACAAATGAAATTATTATTTTCAATTGAAATTAAAATGTTTAAATCGATAATTAAAGATTTTGGAAAGGTTTTTAAACAAACTTATAAATTTCAAAAGTTCAACTCCTTTCTTTTATAAGAATACTTCCCCGTATCCATTTTTTTCCATTTAAAAATCGATTCAAATTTTGTTTAAAATTTTATATACGATTTGGCTTACATCTCAAAATTTAGGTACACAAAGCCTGTTACCTGTTAACACAAAAGAAAAAAATTTGTAATTGCACTTTTGAGGGAAACAGATCCCATTAGGATTATACACCAGGGTCTTTGTTCATAGCTCTTTTCCTTTAATAACACAACGAAAGCAGTATCATGAAAGACATACAGGTTAAAATTCTAGGTAATCTGTTATAGCAGTTATAACTGTTTGTGTTATACATCTCATATGCTTAACAAAATCACATCTACAACTGATGAGTTTGAGGGCGCCTTGACTAAAACGTTAATAAAATTTAAGAAATATACCAACAGGTATAGTAGGCACATGTATTAAACAGAATTTCTAGCGTTAGTTGCAGTGCATGTTCGTATTAATTCAATGGCAACATTTAAGCAAATCTTTATTTAAATGGCTCTTACAGCATATTTGCAGCATCTTGCTTCGCCAGATGCTTTCACTTCCAGAGCCACTTCAACTTTATTCATCCAATACAAATAAGGCCGTCCTCTACCTCGACGTTCGCAGATCTTCTCAGCATATTACCGTTCTGCCGGTGCATCCTACTCCTTCTGGACATAGTCGAAAAAGCGTAGCCTCTGCATATTTATGCGCTTAACAACATTAATATGCTTAAATCTTTCTTTAAATGGCTCTTACATTACATTACCCATTTGCAGCATTTTGCTCTGCATTTTACAACTGCTTCGCCAGATGCTCTCACCTCCAAGGCTACTTCAACTTGATTCATTCAATGCAGCAGTCGGCGTTCTCTACGCCGACATTTACTGATTCTCGCATCATATTACCGTTCTCCAGGGACATCCTACTCCTTCTGGACATAGTCGAACAAGCCTCGCCCCTGTATATTTATACGCTCAACAACATCTATGTCCTTGAGGAGCAAATACTCATTGTTGATTAAGATTCAGAAATCATCGCTAAGAAGTACATAACCAAAGATCAAGTATAAAATAATGGCGTTATGCGGAAGGATGAGTGACTTGCAAAGCATTGAACCAACAGCCCCAAATGGGTTATTCCTGATCATATTCAACTCCTGAGTAAACTGTGTTGAAGTTTCCTAGTCTGGATTGATAACACTACCAAGATCAGATCAGATAAGAAAGGTTTTTGCTTTCTTTTCATTTTAATCCTGTTACTTACTTCTTTCAGACCCATCTTTTGCTGTTAAAGGTTTTGAAGTATGGAAGGTTGAGGTTTGATACAATTCACAACGCGTTTAAAAAATTACGGTTCAAAACATTCTCACAAGAGAGATCATTTATTAGCCGATAAGTCTCAGGCTGTTTTATTAACATAGAGAATCGAGTCAAATGTTATTCGGTATCTCTTTAAACTTAAAATCTTAAATAAATCCTTGCCTTTAAGCCTACACACACTCCTTGCCTCCAGAATACCATTTCTATTGGCTATGCTTCCATTACTCTTGAACTTCAAGCGACCTTCCATTATTACATTCAGGTATTGAATAAAATTTTCGGAGTTTTATAGCCTTTCTATCATGTCGTGAATTTCTATTTTTTGTTTTCTCTCAGAGAACTTTTAAACGTCAGGTGTTAAATGAAATGTTCGGGGTTTTATAGCGCTTCTATCATGTCATGAATTTCTATTTTTTTCTCTCAGATCTAAATTCATTTTCTTTAGAGAAAGTTTAATAATTCTAATGAGCAGTGATCACAATATTATATTGAACATACAAGAGGTTATTGTATATCTGTTCAGGATATCTTTTAAAATCTTCTTTTTTCTTCTTTTTAAATCTTCCAAAGTCTCTATTTGCCTCTACACGTTTTATTAGCAATGTTTTGCAGAATCCTTGACACTATTGGCTTCCTGTAGTTGTGATAATTTTTAAAAAATTGGAATTGGAATAGTTGTTTTCCCACGGTTTGCTCAAACTTACCGATCTTTTATCTACAAAATTATATACAATAGCTGGACTTAGCTCATCATTAGCCAAGTATTAAAACAAATAGGATTACAGGACTATATCTATATAATATAGTAGTGAAATAATTACGCATTTTTTTAATTCTAATTATTTTCCTTTATTCGCTTTTCGACAAGTTTATAACACTTGAAAAGTATAATGCAATCGGTGGTAATGAATACATGAAGTATGACTGTAAAGCAATATTTTTTTTTAAGAATTCTAACAGATTATTATCACTACAGCCATATACTAATGATGGTAATCTGTTTCAAATACATTCCTTTAACTATCCTGCAAACTTTAAACCACAAAAAATTATAAAATCTTCCCTTAACACTTAGATCACCAAACAATTCCTCAATTTATGTCTCCTGTCACCTGTCTTTCTTATTAAAAAGTCAAAGGATTTATAAAAAACAAAATTAAAAATGCACAAAACCATCCAAACACACACACAACCATATCCTAGTAATTTAATGCCTTCTTTGATAACAATTATAGACTTCATAATCCACTTTCATTTTCAAAATTATTATTGTATTGTCTTGTATTGTATTTAGATTGTAGATGTAAAATTTCCATAAAAAACTATATTGAAAAATCATTAACCCTGTACTGTAAGTAATAAAAAATAAAATTAGAAGAAAATTTTTATTATAACAAACAAGAAGAAGAAATCAAAAGATATTTATATTAAAAATTAAAATTAAATAAAATATATAAATATGAACTTATGTATATGAGATGTGATAATTATATTTCTTTATTGTATAACTAGAGTAAAAACACAAAAAAACGGATGAAAAAACAATTCAAAATATTATAAACAATACATACTAATAATAATAATATAAACAAATAAAATAAAATTTATAAATAATGTAATAAAAACGAATTATTAAATAAAAGAATTACACTCGAAATGAATATTTACTAAAACAAACAACAAAAACAAAAAAAAAAAACTTAAATAAAAGACCACCATACCAGTAAAAAGAAAGAAAAACAAAATATTTTTAAAAAAGTTTCATTGCTTTAGGAAAATATGCTTGGGTAAGTAACACTTTGCAGTACATGATTAAGTAGAAGTAATACGCGTCAACAAGTCGCCAACGAGTCATCGAAAATGCGAACACATCATTTGGCATCGTTCTGAATAAAACTAAAATTTCACGAAGCACTATGCAGCAAAGTTCGAAAAAAAACGTGTAAAAATCTGATTACTCAAGATTTTAAACATAGAAGGCGTCAGCAGCAATTCGTTCAACGGGTAATGGAGTAAAATGAAGTCAATGCCAATATTTCGAAGGAAAAAACTCATTATCCTCGATGAAGCCTATTTTCCCATTGAATGGCTTAGCGAAAACAGAAGTCGCCGTACTCTAGTAGTTGTAGTGTGTTGGCTTATTAAACGTGAGACCACGGTTCAAACACTAGGTCAGAAATAAAAATAAAATATACGGAAAATATTTCTTTGGTAACTTCTTCTCAGCAAAATTCTCACAAAAACTCTGAGAACAATAAAATTATCATGAAAAATTTCTGAAAAATCTGTCATTCGTAGTCGACTTTAAACTGCAGGTCCCGACACTCATGTGAACAACATAAGTGATGTGAGAAGCTAGGTCTTAATACTGACTGAATGGTTGTAATGACCAATTACGTATGTATGTATGTACTATGCAGCAAAGTTTGAAAAAAGGAGTCCACTTTCTTAAGTACAAAAGTCAATCTAATCTAGATAGTAAACGAGCAGAATATAGAAGGCGTCAACAATTTGTTCAATGAGTCAGAATGAAGTCAATGTCAAAATTTTTGGCAAAAAACATCATCGGCAATGATGCGTACCTCCATTTGAATGGCTTAGCAAATATAGAAGTCGCCGTATTTTAGTAGTCGTAGTGTGTTGGCTTATTAAACGTGAGACCACGGTTCAAACCCCAGGTCCGACATCAAACGAACTACGGCGACTTCGTCTCAGCAGTTTTCTGGCAAAAACTCTCTGAGAGTAAAAAAAATTGCTATGAAAAGTTTCTCAAAAAATCTGTCGGTCGGAGTCGACAATAAACTGTAGGTCCCGCCACTTATGCATAAAATTAACACACAAAATATAAAACGATAAGAGAAACTAGGTCGTAATACTGACTGAAGGATTGTAGTGACCAATTATGCATTCATTTAGTGAATACAGAACAATGTCGGGGTCAGTAAATCCATGAGAAACTATGGGCCATTGCCTGGTGTAGATTTTGGTCAGACGGCGTATTTGTTTGAAAATAAGGATTAAGTTGAAGTCCTAAAGACGGCATTCTTAAAATGAACATCTTGACAAAGTTCTTGTGGCCTTAAGTGGACAGTATAAATTATATAGTGTTTTAGCACGACGGCTCCACCTTACACAGCTACTATTTCCAGAACAAATTAACGCCTTTAAATTTTTTCCTCTCTGCGAACAAACCAGAAACAATTCCTGAGTTTAAATTCAAAATCCAACGCGACATCGGTGGTAAAAATTTAAATGCACTTTAAGAAAATGATCACGCTAAACAGCAAAATCTAATCAAACTTGGCCTGTTTTTATTAGTCTCGCATCTTCAAAAATATTCGACTTCGCTTTCAATGTTGTAGCGAATCGCCCTTCATTCTTTAGCAGTTCTGACCTTTTTGAGCATATCTTTATCATCGTTTTCTTAACAAATACTGCTCTTGAAACGGTTCAGAATAAAAAATTTTGGACACAAATGAACAGTTTTGCCTACTTTTGTACGTTCAGACAATAAAACGCTAAAATTCTAATTACAGAGTTTCCCTTATTCTAATAAAATGGTTCTAATAACCTATTTATTGCAATATTAATATAATTTTTTTTCAGTACATACAGTGAGCGTCAAAAAGACATTAAAATATATATACATAAATGATTTGCTGTTATTTTTATTTTAAAATTGTTTCATTGCCTGTTTTTATAATCGAAACAAAAAAAATTAAAAAAATTTTTTCGGGCACTCTCCTTATGTTGTAAAAGTTCATCACGATTGTTAGAATTTTATCCATAGTGTACAGTTTCTTTTGATGTTCACTGAATACAAAACTATGTGTGTTAATTTACATGTTTTTTAGTTCTTTTGTTCCTGTAAGGATCCTATTTTCCCTTCTTTTTGCCACTTCTTTGCTTAGTTTTGGTTTCATTAACCAAGTCTCTTCAAGCAAGTGTGTGATAGAAGAACTAGCATAATATAGTTGATCACGTGCAGTTGCCTGGAAACACATCACCCTCTGAAAATGAATAGGGTTGACGTACCACTAGTAGTATGATGACACTTCGTTCAATTGAATCCTTATCGTTCTCAAGGTGTTATACTGCCTTACATACATACATAACATAACTAGTTATTACAACCCTTAGTTTCTTACGTCACTTATGTTGTGTGCGTTACTTTTTCTACATGAGTGGCGGGACCTACAATTTAAAGTCGACTCTGAACGACAGATTTTTTTAGAAACTTTTTAAGGGCAATGTTTTATTTACTCTTAGAGTTTTTGCCAGAAATCTGGTGAGAGGAAGTCACCAAAGAAATATTTTTGTCATATTTCGCTTAGGAGATGCCTGATCTGCAGTTTGAACCAAGGCCTCACGTCTAATAATCCAACATACTACCTACTAGACCACTTATATTCCTGTTTGATTGTATTTTATCAAGGGAGTGAGGGTTTACGGAGGTGTATCGACTAAATATTGTTGTAGTTTGTAGATTAGATAGGACTGATATAGGAAATTCAAATGAACATAGAACAAGGACTTGTGGTAGCTTTGAATTTAACACAAACTTACTTGGTGGCATTACATACCCAAGCATTCATATAACCACTTTTATTCAAAAAACAATTCAAATTCAAGTGTCATATATAGGGTAACGTGTTATCGTATATGACTTTAACTCTTATGCTTCCTTTGATAATTGAAAACACATCAAGAATTTTAATTTTTCTTTTGAATTATTTGCCTTAAATTGACAAGTGCATTATCAAATGCCATTTTCAGGCTGCTTAGTAATTAAGCCAACGAAATTATCTGAAATTCAAATAAATTTTTTAACAATTTGATTTATTATAATGGCGTAATAATCTTCAACGTTAAGTACACACACAGACAACAAGTATTTTTCTATTGTTTTTCGCATGAAAAGCAAAAAATAAAATCAAAACAAGTCGACAAACAAACAAACAAGCAAACAAAAAAATCCTTATTATCCTTAAAACAATTTTACAAATTATGTATCTTGTTTAACAAGCAACGTTATTATCATTTTCCGTTTTCTCTGTCTTGCCTTGACAAGGCCAAAAGACAAGATACTCTGACGTTAAAGGCAAATGTATGCAGAATTTATAGAAGAATTATTTTCACATTTTGCTAACAACGGGAAAAAATGTTCGTAAATCTGTTTTCGCGGAAAAAAGTAACAAAAATAAAATAAAACCCTTCAATGTAAATTGAAGACAATTTCAAATATTTATTAATAAGCAGGAATATGAAGATTTCTTTGCCATGCCATAAAAGGTAGGCAACCATCATAAGCAAATTTCGTAAAGGAAAAGTATGAAAAATAATTTTTGATTATAATGCTTTTGATAATATTCTGGAAATTGTTGGATGCGTAGAACACAATAGAATAACAAGATTAATGTTGAACGTTAAGTTTATGGGAGGAGTACATACATAATTTATAAACTTTTTTTTTTATAAAAAAAAGTATGAAATATTATGATTGTTAATCAAAATGAATGCTTAAGACAAGTAGTTTCGTTATACGAAACTAATTTAAACAGCCCTATTCATTAAAATATATTTCAAACATGTTGAGTTTTTAAAGAACGCGCTATAAACAGTATTAAATACATTGAATTAATCTCTTTCCCAAGATATTTTAGATTGCTTAGTTTTGTACCCAGGAACTTAAACCACTACCACACCAAAAGGCATGAATTGTTTTTCATAATTCCAAGAGAATTTTTTCAAATTTTTCCTCTAAAGCTGTGGATTGTTTTCCAAACAATATTCCCCATGTTCTAATGTTAAGAACCTCTCCATATACTACACAGCTAAACCTGATCTAAGATCGCCTATTTCTGTCATTCTCACATCGAATTTGCTCTTTTTTCGATAATATTAGATTTTGATTTTAAAGTCATTACTAAACGACTGCGATTCCTTAGCATTTTTAATCTTTTTGGGATATCAGAATCACCCTTAAGTTAATTTAAAATTAAATAGAAAGCTATTTTCCTGTTAAGGATTAAAAGTTTCGAAATGCCTTTTCTCCCCTTTTTATACATATATACATAGGAATGCATATTCTTTCAAGAAAAAGGTACACATGATGCAAATAACCTGGAACGCCTGCTTACCAACTCAATGCTTCTGGTATCCTTCGGCATCAGCAGACTTATTTTTATTTAGCCAGGATATAAATCGCTTAGAACTAGTTTCGATTGGGTAGGCATTGTTAATATTTGTGATTCTGTGGTTCTGCCATTATCACCTACAAACAGTCCTCCTGAATCTGCAGCGAGTACTAAGTTTCCTTCTTCGTGTTTGCGAGTGTAAATACCTGGGTCAGTCATTCCCTCTTCTGTGTTTTTTATATTTCTGTTCTTTCTTTTAAAGAGTACGGGGCTACCACAAGGCATCTAGCTATATACTCTTTATTCCTCTTGCATTGTTTCAGTTGTATTAAAGAAGTTATTCTTGGTACCTTTCCCAAACAACTGTTTTAGCTGCGGACTATAGTGTTGCCTGACGTACTGCATTTGCTTTTAGGTATGGTTATCACTTTCCTTCATGTACCATGAATTTCGCAGAGGCTTTTGCGGAATTTTTCAGGGATTGGTAGGTAGAGGTCGCCGTAATCTAGTAGCTAGTGTGTTGGCTTATTAGACGTAAGGCCACGGCTCAAACCCCAGGTCAGACAACAAAACGAAAATATAAATAAAAATATTTCTTCGGTACTTCCTCTCAGCAGATTTCTGTTAAAAACTCTAAGAGTAAATAAAATTGCCAGGAAAAATTTTCCAAACAATAATCTGTGGTTCAGAGTCGAGTTTAAATTGTAGGTCCTGCCATATATCGATGGCTTAATATAAAAAAGGTCTAACTCAATTTTTTTCGAAATAAGGTTTTTTGTTTATTCTGGTAGACAAATGTCAGATGCACAAAAAAAATTAAAATTTTTAAATGAGAGATTAAATGTGTTGCTGTTTCTTATTAAAAATTGTATTAAAATTTTTTTTGTATCTAAAATTTTACGAATTTTATTAAGTTTTTTCCTTCTCTTGCAAAGTAACCAAAAATCGAGTTAGGCCTTTTTATATTAAGCCATCGATATGTATAAAATTAACACACACAACATAAGTGGTGTGAGAAACTAGGTCCATAATCCTTACTGAAGGGTTGTAATGACCAATTATGTATATATGTTGGTAGATATTTCACCGCTATAACGAGGACTGCGATTTTGTTTATTAAATTGTTTAATTTAATCAAATAATGTAAGCGGTGGCAAACAATTCTAGAATCACCTTCGCGATATCATCCTCTGCACAGTAACACTTACTAACTCGCAGAAGAAATATTTCTTCATATTTCGGTTTGATGCAGATGTCTGCTCTGCGGTTTGAACCGTGGCTTTACGTCTAATAAGCCAACACGCTATCTACTAGACTATGGCGACTTCAGTCAGTTGTTTTGGTTAATTCCTTGCTTTGATGATAATTTTTATCATGAATAAATCTAATTAAAAAAAAATTCTTAGAATTTGTTCGCGATTTATTGTGCCACTGTTCTGCCATTTCAAAATGCTGCATAATTTAATTACGAATTTGTTTGAAAAACAATGCCCATAAACACAAACCAACTAAGCTTAGTAAATTAATCTTATTTCTGGCAACAGAAAAGTTAATCTCTTGGAACAACAAATGAACATTTAGCGCATCTAAAAGTCATTTAACAAAAACTTTTCCGATAAAGAAATAAACACGGAATTCTTAATTAACATTTTAAAATGCTATTTTGGAATTTCTAAATTCGTTTTAAATTAAAAACAAAACCAACCAAAACTTATCAAAATGTCAATAAATTAAAAAAAAATACAGAGAGAGAGAGAGTGAGAGAGCAGAGAGAGAAAGGATTTAAAAAATGTATCCAGCCCATCATTAACATTATTCATAAAAATAGTCTGTCTGCCTATGTTTTATCTTTAATTTGGCCAACTAATGTTTGTTTTCACGATCTTCTTTTGTGTTCTATTTGAGTAGATTGTGTCTGTTAAGTCCCAACAAATTGTAAGGGTCAACAAATTACCATGGCATTAATCAAATTTAAGACCCAAGAAAACAGATTCCAAAACAAAACAAAAAAAGCCGACATTAACACATAAACAAAGAAGATATACCTACACAGATACATGTGTGTTACCTCATTAGTGTTTATTTCCTTTAAAAGTAAAAAAATCACATGAAATTGTCTTTGAAAGGTTCTCCTCTTAATATCAAAATTATATTTCACTCACCCCCTCTCCAAAGAAAACCCATTAAATAAGTTCCTCTCTAACTTTCACTTTCACTATCATTTCTTCCATTTTTCCTAATGCTTCTGTTGCTACAGTTGACTCACGACCTTATGTAAGACAAACATTTGTTTAAGACTCATAACCACACCGAATACAGCTTGTGGTGTCCTTTGAATGAATGAAGATATTGAAATAAAAGATACCAAATATGTTTTAATGTTTTGAGTAAATAGAAATGTCTATCGTCTCGTCCTTTTTGTCTTTGCTTTATTTACATGTTTTTATCCTTAATTTATTGTTAATCTTAATGCAGAGACAAACAATATACAAAATGCTGATGTCCTTTATGAATGTATTAATTTTTGACAAAACACGCCAAACCAGTATGAACACGTGGTTGGTGTGAAAAGTTTCTGCTTTTTGATTTTATTTCTTAATTTCGAAAGGTATTTCAAGAAAAATTTTGATACCATCAACTCGACTGCAATGTGGAAGGTCTTAAGGAGGGAAAAGGTAATCCAAAAAATCAAATTTTTTTACGGCTATGATGCAGAACCAACTTTGTCATACGAAATCTGTACTCTACCATGGATATCGTCTGTCATTTTTCAGGATAATTTTGTTACGTTTTTACCCTTTTAAAAACGTTTAAAATATAAGTTCATAGATTTCAAATAAAAATAAAAAAATTTGTGTTTAGTTTTAAATAAATTTGCAACTTGATTTAGACAAGAACAATTTGCTTTATTTGTTATTATTCTTTACACTCTTCCGCGTACATAAAAACAACAGTTCGTAAGATCTTTAAAACGGAGATCTTCAAACCACGATTCTTATCTTCACACGCAACACGTCTTTACGCAAGACTGACTGAATTTTTATTGACCCCGTGGCCTGCTTTGTCTTGTCTTTTATATCGCTGGGTAAACAGTCTGATGAATGCTCTTGGAGGAGAATGACTGTGCCCTCGCGAAATCTCTACAAATGTAAAGATGTTTCTTACGTTATTGTTGTTTGTGTATTTTGTTTACGTTTGTCTTTGCAGTGTTGTTGTTGTTGCCTGTTTGTTTACTTGTTTATCCCTTTTTTATACTGATGTTGTTGCTATATTTTTGTTTATTCGTTGATCATGTGAACAAGTCCATTGTTTTTGTTTTTGTAGCTTTTGCTTGTTATTTTAATGCTAAACGATAACACCATTTCCATTTTTGTAACAATATAATAAGCCAAGTATGTATAGAGATAAAAAGAATTAGAAAGATTCTCTCACTCCACCTTAAGGATTTTGATAATTTGGATGATAATTATCCACTCTGGCATAAAATATCCAAAATGCAAGGAAAACTAAAAGAGTAGAAGAAAATTTGAAAATTATGGTGTTCATGAGAAGTCGCCGTAGTCTAGTAGGTAGTGTGTTGGCTTATTAGACGTAAAGCCAGACATCAAAACAAAATACAAAAAGCATTTCTTCGGCAACTTCCTCTCAGCAGATTTCTGGCAAAAACTCTGAAAGTAAATAAAAATTGCCATGAAAAGTTACTCAAAAATCTGTCGTTCGGAGTCGTCTTTAAACTGTAGATCCCGCCACTCATGTATAAAATTAACACACACAACATAAGTGGTGTGAGAAACTAGGTCGTAATCCTGACTGAATTGTTGTAATGATCAATTATGTATGTATGATGTTCATGAGATGAACATTAGAAAATTAAAGCTACGAGTTTAAACCATGAGAACATCATGCTACAAAGTCAATCACCCCAATACTTAGATATTATTGTCGTGAAGAGGTGCCATGGTGCTGTGACCATAAGGCCTACAGTACTGGCCTCAATCTATATAGGGTATCCCTATAATGTCTTCTCCAAACCTATTTCTCTTACAAACTACTGCTTGTTGTCAACAAGGACAATTTCCTACCCAGCATCAGTTATGAATCCAGGTGTTTCCTTCTAGGATGCATTAATGCCTCAAGGGTTCAAAGAGTGTGTTCTGATGATTGATAATCTAAGCGTCTAAGCATGGGTTTTAAGGTGATCTCCTTTCTAAACAAATGCACTTCGAGTCTACAGCGCCTTGTGAAAAGACCGGTTCCTAATCTCAGATTCCTGGATAGTCTGATGCATATCTAAAATATTCACTTATTACAATTTCCCAACAATAATGTTAAGTTTTCAACCTTCACTTTCGTTGACTATAACCTTCCATTCACCTTTCCCCACTTCACAGAAAGATTCTTACCCAATCAGCAAATTTTAAGTTTAAGTTCTACTTGGATACTCATCTGCTAATTCGTGTAAGATAAACTCATAAATGTCCAGACAAACAAACTTAGCAAATGTGTGTCTCTTTTCTAAGATAATTCTTGTTTAGGTTGCAGTACACCTACGTTTCTATTAAAACGAACGAAAGAATGCATCGCCATATAAGGGATGTGTTTCTAATGTACCTTATTGTTCTGTGATTGCGTTTCCATTGGGGTGTCTTATAAAGGGTGTCTGAAAAAGGCAAATGACAGGAGAAGCACAATAGACTCCTGTAAGACATCAAGGCAGGCATTTTCCGTATCACATTTCTAAAAATGCACAGTAGAAGAAGCGTTTACAGATTAGTCGTTGTTTTGATACGGCACTCTTCAGTTAAGGAACACCTACGCATAAATAGTCTACATAATTGTCATGATTGCTGAAGATGTAGTCACCCAACGCTCTCCAGGCCTCGTTATTGTGACTTCGACGCCTGATTTATGCAGTACATTCTGCAGATAATGTGCATTAATTCAGTTGCCGTCCTCAGGTATATCAAACTGGCAGACTGGGTAGGACGGACATGTAGTGACGTTTCATTATGAGGCGATATACTATTTATCAAAACATTACCTCTCGACATTAATTGATGCTCCTACTCAGTGAACATCTGAGGCAAGCAACCATGCAGCCCAAGGGTTCTTCAGTTCTTCAGATTGATTTGTATTCTAAGACTACATAGTCAACTTCTCCAACTTTTTTTAATTAAATTTAATCTACGTTTTTTTAAACCTTTAACATGCAGACTTTACATTTGGTGGATAGATAGGTGGACCATATGTCTGCTTATAATAGCAGGTATTCTGGGGATTTTAAAATCCCTACAATTACATGTTGAGTTAACTTTCGGCATTCAATTTTAAATTCAGAAGCGAAAGAACGACATTTAAGGATACGTATAAAGCTTTAGAAGAGGGAATGGCGTCCATGATTATGTTTGGAAATATTAGAAGATATTACACAATTGAATAATTAAACGTTTCCCAGCCTTTTTCCTTTGAGGGCTTTTCCTTTTACCATAAAAATTATCCAATCAAATCATTCAATATCTTTAATTAAATAATTAATGAACGATTTCTTAATCTGAGTGTTATGTGCACAACCTACGTATGGAGTTACTGTGAAATATTTTTTTTTTTGCTTTTCATAGAAATACATTTCAGCAGTTGTTGACATGATCATAAATCCAAACTTTTATTTCGTCTGTTTGTAGCAAAACAATTGTATTAACCATGTACGAGTCATTTTACATTCAAGCAATACTGAGCAATTTTATGATTCTTCTTATGACAACGTTGATACGTTGTACAGTGGGTCAATTCGACCTCCGGGTACTGTACTTGTCTCAATTGACAAGTACACGTCCTCTAACCTAACCTAACCTAACCTTATGACAACACCAATAATTGACTTTTGGCACCTAACAACATCAAGTTTTCGAGCAAAACAATTGAAAACAATGCTTAAATTAGGCCTTAAAATGACTCACACATATACAATGTTTATTTGCTAAGCACTGAGCATATGACTATGAAACATTAATTCCTTATTTTGTTAAGGATTCCGTTTAAACGCAAGGCCTGTGAGTGATGTTTATACAGTAAATGTGTTAGTAAGTGCCTGTGCAAAACAGAATAGTAAGTATTAGAGACATACATGCACACATAAGCACTTTTGCCACTCTTGAACGGCAAACACACTATTCAACGATATTAATCGTGTGTATGTGTGTGAGTATTTTAAATTGAATGTATTGTTGGTTGAGTGAGTAAATAAGTGAGTGCGTGAGTGAGTAAGTGAGTGAGTTATACCGAGAGAAAGAGAGTGTAAGTGCGTGTAAGTATTTGTGTTATGGGTTATTAAACTTTTGTATTACAAAACACATTCAATACATGGTTAAAGCTCGTGTTTATACTGCTATACAGTTTTATAAAATATTCAACACAGAATTTCATTCTCTCTCTCTCTCTATATATATATATATGTAGTAACGTTTGTTATTTATTTAACAGTGCGTGCTCTTGAGTTTCTGTGTGAAAGCATGGCTGCGATTATTTATGCCCGCGTAATTTTTGCGTGACTATTTCTTTCTTGCGAGCATTTCTACAGCTTAAAACTTCAGAGATGGATTACATGTCATTCAGGGAAATTTTCAACGTCAGTTTTTAGTAAATATTTCGCTCGTTTCTTAAACGCTCAAATTTTAAACTTAATCGCCTTAAAGTTTAAAGTTTTTTAAGTTTACACTACAACATCCTTTTTTGTTTTTGAAAAATTAAAAAAAAAACAATTAAATTTTACACTTGAAATGGCATTTACTTCATCTAACGCAATTAAAAAAATATTCTCTTATTATTCTTTGGATTTAAACTGTTCATTATATATTGCCTTACAACATTAGTGATTCCCTTAATTCCCTTCATAAGCCATTCCTTTGCTTTACCTTGTGAAATGAAATTTTTAATTAACTTGTTTCATTTGCTCTTTAGGGAATATTATTAAGACCATAAAACCAATGTAACCAAAATTTTAGGTATGTGGTTTTATAACACTGTGGTTTATTTCGGTTGTCATAGAAATAATGATTTACGGTAACGAGATTTTTGCAGGGATTTAGCAAAGAATTTGATTTAAACTCTCACTGAATGTAGGCAGTTTCCTTAATAGAATTTTAGAATAATTTATAAGCCTTAATGAAATATTTTCAGTTAATGGATTGTAAAACAAATTTTGTGATTAATATCTTATGTTGACCAGCTGCCATAGGATGTGAGCTTTTTGTGACAAAGGAAAAATTAAAGAATTACGGACAATTTCTCCTTCTTCATACAGTGTACAGCAAAAGTCTTAGTACGGCAATCTATTTTGACAAAAAAAAGTCCCCATAGGCTTAATGCTCTTGCACAAAGTCTCGATATGACCTCAAGAGAGTATTTTGGAGATCATTTGAAAGAACGGTTACGTAATCGCTAAACCTCAAACAAAAGTCAACCGAAAAACTTGCTCATGGTGCCACCAGAAAACACTAAGCAAAGCTTGTACATTCAATTCCAAATGGGTTAAATGGAGTGCTTGACCTTAAGGGATATTCTACTAAATACAAGGGAATATATTTTTAGGCCTTTGAGTTTTAAATTTACTCAGGTACCTATGGGAGTACCTATGGAGTCATCTGAAACTTTTCCTTATTTTTCTCTTGTATTATGAAGAACATTAAAAAATTGTTTGTTTTATAATAAAACAAAAATAAATTAATATAATAAATATTATTTTTTTAAAAATTAATGCAATTGCTAAAATATATTGCCGTACTAAGACTTTTGCTGTCCACTGTATGTAAGAAAGGAATCAATGCCAACGTAGGTGACCAATTAAAAGCAAGCCTAAGAATATTATTGTGCCATTTACAATTTGAAGGAATCTTAAACACTCTACGTTATCACTAATAAACTTAATCCTGTTATTACTCATAAACAAACAAACAGGCATACATAGCTGCCAGATTTGACGATTTTGAGCTCCAAAAATATCACATTGACGATTTGACGATTTATGCCCTTATTTTGACGATTTTTAGAAATTAAAAATTTATTAAAAAATTTTCATATTCGTAACTTTAGTACATTAAAAGCCACTTTAAGCCACTTTAAGTATTATATTTTTAAGTTACTTTCTTCTGATTTTTCTGTATTTTATTCCTTTTTAATCCTTTAAAAGCCACAAAATTACAACTCCTAAATAACCTCATAGTTGAGAATAATTTATCACTTGTCGTTGCAGAAAATTTTAAAAATTAGAGTATATATATTAGAGTATTCTAATGCTACCGTCGGAAGAACAAAGACAAGCGCAGTTATTTTTGTTCGTACGACCAACACTCAGGGGATGGATGGCATTGTGTTTGGAACTATGAAAATATGTTATGTGAAGAAGGAAAGAGAGAACAGTGCTTATGGACACTAGGCTTGTATATTTTTATACCATAAGTAACAGGAAAGACCTCTGCAGGAATTGAGTTCCACATACGAATAGTCCGACTAAAAAACGTACTTTTTCTGTAATGCAGTGTGCGTTCCACTGTCCAATCGATATGGATGTCCTGGCCGAGAAAGACGAGCGTTATGTAGGAATATATGATTTTCGGGAACAAGTCCTCTTATTTCGTTCGAGCAAAATCCTTTTGTAGTAGTGATAGAACAGTGAAACACAAACCACATTGCAACGATGCACCAGTGATTCAATGGAGTTAAATACACTACCGTCATTAACGAGCTACTACGGCCTCTCCTGTACACGATCGAGAAACCTCAAAATAGACGTTGAGGCACCGACCTCATAAAGAGTATAAATAAAATCTTAAGAAGGAACTGAAAAATGTGTCGGTTGCAGCCAACATTACACTGAATTTTCATGCTTAGAATGTCAACAGCTTCTGACTCCTTAATATTTACACCACCCATAGATTAAGATGATGCAATATTATTGCTGCCCTTATGTGTCAATAAACAACACTGGGATAGATTATTTAAACCTTAAACAATTTTTTCCTGAAAATGATATAACATTTCTCCATTTTTGGAAAAAAAAATAATAAATAAAGATGAGGGACGCTAGCTTTTAATTTCTAACAAATTTTTCTTAAATGTTTTATTTTTGAACTCAGATACATATGGACATACATTGACTTTATATGTTTTACTACAATAGAAATAATTTTGGTTTTTAAAAACTTTTAGTTTATACACTTATTTTTTCTGACGATTTTTGACGATTTTTTCTCAAATATTTGACGATTTGGTGCCTCATTTATCTGGCAGCTATGCAGGCATATCTCATCTCCCAATCGTAAGCCATTTAGTAAATCGTATTAATTACAACCAAATATCAGTGTTTCAATATTGATCTCATTCGCTATGATCTGGTGATCAGAGACAAAACAAATGACAAGTAGGATTATGTTCTGTCATATCCATCTTTAACTACAAATTTCCTCTCCTACGTCTGAGGTACATTCAAATGGCCGCTTCTCTGAGTGGAACGCATCCAAATTCTTTAATTTTCCATGACTTTGGTACATAAATGAAGCTGAATATGAGTGATGTCATTGGATATATCGACTTTGAGGACCGCAATAATTTATGGCCCATTTTCATATACCTACATAATTTGTCATTACAGAGCCTCAGTTAGGATTAAAACCAATCTTCGCACACTACTTTTTTTGTACATACGTGCGTTATTTTTATACATAAGTGGCGGGACCGACAGTTTAAGGTTGATTCCGACCGACAGTTTTTTTGAGAAAATGTTCATGGCTATTTTATTTACTCTCAGAGTTTTTGCCAGAAGCCTGCTGGAGATGTCCGAACAGCGGTTTGAACCGAGGTCTCAGGCCATATAAGCCAAGACACTGCCTACTAGATTACGACGACTTCGAATTTATTGCTTGATAATACTCTTTAAGTGCCCTTGAACACATATTTTTAAGTTCGATCTTCAAACGTTTTAATAGAAATTGGGAAAGTTGTCTTCTTAATGTATGAGCAAAAATTCCAAGCATATTGGTGTTAAATGGAGGAACAATAGTGCTAGATTCTGCTGGAGGCCTTAATCATTTGTGTTCTTAAAGCGCATGTACATCTAACATAATTGGTCATTACAACCCTTCCGTCAGAATTACAACCTAGCTTCTCATACCACTTATATTGTGTGTGTTAATTTTACACATGAGTGGCGGGGCCTACAGTTTAAAGTCGACTCCGAACGACAGATTTTTGAGAAGTTTTTCATGGCAATTTTTATTTACTCTCAGAGTTTTTGCCAGGTATGTGCTGAGAGGAAGTCACCGAAGAAATATTTTTTGTGTTTTTTGTTTTTGATCTCTGTCCTGGGGCTCGATCCCTGGCTTTACGTCTAATAAGCCAACACTCTACCTACTAGACTACGGCGACTTCAAGTCGCATAGCCATCTATTGCACAGAAATCTGTTGGGAGGAAGTTGCCGAAGAAATATTTTTCATATTTCGTTTTGTTGGAGATATCGGACCTGGGGTTTGAACCGTGGCCTCATGTATAATAAGCCAACACACTACCTACTACTACGGCGACTTCAATGCGCATATACCCTACAACTTAAAAAACTCTACAAAAAAGTCCAATGGCGACAAACAGCCCTATGATCAGTTCACATCATTTCTGCGTGAGATAATCATGCTTTCAAGTACAAGTCGTTTGTACAGAATATTCAATAATGAGCTAACCTGTGTGGCACTTAGCGTCGTCTTGTTGAAATCATATGTCAATGGTGCCCATAACACCAATCTAGAGTACTCTTCATTGACAGTAATGAAATGCCCAACGTCTTTCTCAAAGAAATATGGACCGATGACGAAATCTTGTCCAAAAAATTACTTTTTTGGGGTGCTTTAAAGAATTTGAACTTCATGAAGATTAAATTGGGTATGCGTTCAGCTACAAACGGATCTAAACTCTGAAGATGAATTTTCAATATAAATTAAAATCAGTTGACAACTACTTTAGAGCGCATGCAGCGAATACTCTTAGTTGCCTATGGTCGTTCATGGTTATTTGGCAAAACATACTGAACAATATGTATACATACATAACTAGTCATTAGAATCATTCAGTCAGGACTACGACCTAGCTTCCCATCTTCCAACATCACTCATGTTGTGTGTGAATTGCATACATGTGTGGCAGCGGGACTGAAGAATATGGAATATGGACTAAGAAACGTTTATCTTGCCGATTAAGATTTAAATGGCTTACGATTGTTTGTCTCCAGCGTTCTGCATAATTTTTACGCAATCTAATCATGTATTTCAAATGTTGTGATTGGTTCTATTCATTAATTTCCGGGAAAAACAATATTTAAGGCTGTCCTAAAAAGAAACTATTTTAAAGAGTATTACACTGCTGTTAAATGTTTTTTTTTTTACTTTCATTTGTACTGGCAGTAGGTCAATTATGTTTGCTGTAGTATTTTATTATAATATTCTGCATATATTAATATTTTTGTGCATTTTCCAAAGTATTGTAATCCTAAAAGTATAATTAAATTAAAAGACCATAAATTAATTTGTAACGAAACAATGCCATTAAAATTTTCAATTTTTATTTTCAACTTTTTTGCAAACATGTTCCCAAAAATATTCTATTTTAGCCAGAAAAATTGGAAAAAAATTAAAACAAAATAACAATTAAATCCACATACATACATATTCTTTGTAACAATTTCAATTTGGCCATTTTCCAAATACAAAAGCCTCCTAACAAATGTGGCACAATTTGAAAAAAATTTAAATTGTTTTTCCCTTTTAGATGTTGGCTTACAAATTGTTAATTAATACTCCTTTTTTCTGTTTTTTTTTTGTTTTTGTTTTTTTTTTTATTGTTATTTTAGTTTTCATTTTCAATTTAATTTTACTCTCTATCTGCATTACAGTACTCATATATGTATGTACGTAAAATGCAACAACAGCCATTTATGGCTTAAATGCACATACAGAGTTGAAACCAATAGGGGCAATAAGGCAACAACATTAAAGTCATTATAAATGAATGAATGAATGAATGAATGACTGATGATGGCCTGTATTGTGTTGTGTTGTGGCAGTTAGATAAATAAACAAAATAGTTAAACTCAGCATGATTATGATTGTATGAAGGTGGTCATTTAAATATTCGACTAAAAAAAATTATTATCCTTTTGATAGCGCATATACAATATGTGTATATATGTGAAGTAATAAAGTATTAAATCATTACCATATTAAATTCATATCGCAACATACTTTCAGTGAAACAACTTTTGTTTGGCACATGACATGTATGCTTGGCTATGAGTAGCAAAAGTCCATTTAAATCCTTCACTTAGATATGTATATTCACAAAAATCCTTTTCCTATATTACTTTTAACAACCAAAATGAAATGAAAAAAACGGAAAAATAATGAAAATTTTTTTATTCCGTATCCTGGCCATTTTTCAATTACTTGACCAACTTGACTTTGGCCAACATTTATAACAACTGTGGCCTTCTCTGTTAATAATGAACGTTGTAGACCCTATTTGCATTGAAATATTATTCTTTGCTGACAGCAAAAAAAAAAATCAGAAATTCAGCTTCACTTCGTGCCAATATGTACGAATAATTTTTTTGTTTTTCTCTGAATTTTTTTTTCGTTCTGCCTCAGGCAACTAAATAAAAATGTAACAGTGTTAAATTCATATTGGCCAATTGGTAGGCGTGAGAGCCATTTTTCGCCAACGCCACCCACACCTATAATACGAAATAAAGAAAAAAGAAAAATTTTATTGCTTTGCAGCATTTATTCGAAATTGAAAGTTTGTAGCCATAGATTCACTTGCATAGGATTTATTAGCTGCAAAAGCAATATATAGGCGTTGAGATTGTGCATTAAAGCAAAGCTAAAACACACACAAAATTTTTAGAGAATATTATTAAAAAAAAAAGAAATGAAACAAAACAATAACTGTTCCAGAAATAAAACTCATATTTTGAATTTTTATGGTAAGTTATACTAGAGATTGCAATCGATCTCTCACCAGTGCAATTTCTTAACAAGTATTTCAATATTTATCTCCTCTCCATTGCTTTAAGGAGTATAGTTTTATTAAACAAGTCTTGTTCAGATTTGTTTTGGCGAAAAAGTTATCTTAATAGTCCATCAGTGTTTAGCTCTTTAAAGGCTTTGATATTTTGGTGCATGTTTTGTAGTCTTCAAGCTGATTTAAACCACTCACAAATTAATTCCAAAATTTCTTGAGGGTCTCAGAACATTAAAGGATAATCTACGTCTCTTTTTGATTATAAGTTTTGTTAGACTCTAGATATTATATACCCTGTCCAGGCGCATTAGTGACTGTAGAATATTTCCATACAGTAGAATCAGATGTTGCCATAGTCTAATTGCGAGACAATCTTCTCATCGGATTTTTCCATGCCTTATCGGCTTGTATGTAAGCAGGCATCTCTCTCATTTTCTTATAATTTCTTTGTTTCAATTTCATTAGTCAAGTAATTATTGTATGTCCTGGGATGACAGCAGGTCAGTCTTTCACTGTCTAGAATCAACGATTTTTGCGAACTGAATTCTCGCCTTTCTCAGGAGGTAGCATTGTCTCAACTTTTTCTGGTATTCCTCTTTGATAGTATCCTCTCCAGACCAAACAGGAAATTGCCTTATTGCAGGTCAGAAGATGACAGCAAGTCAGTTTTTCCATACCTACAATCAAGGCCTTTTTTCATTGAATTCTCAAGAACATTTTGAAGATTTTCTGTTGTTCTTTTTTGATAGCATCCTCTCCAAGCTTCTGCTGTCGGATTGAATAGTGAGGCTGTTCATTTTGTAATTTTGAAAAACTTTTGAAATTGAACTTTTTTTGAATTTTGTGTAAAGCCGAGCTATCCGACCTCTGTCTTACTTTCTCAGCTTACCATCCCCGTAAACCCTATATATAAATACGTACATATTTCCTTAATTCACTTGAATTCTTTTCTATTATTTGAGTAACCTCTAGTAGAGTATCGTTCGTTAAACATTGAAAACCACTTCAAGTATTAAAGCTGTGTTATGCATTTGTTGTTATTCGCTACATGTATACGGTTTAAAACCCTGCTACCAATCACCTGCTTAGCTGGAACAACAATGTATTAACGAAACGGAAGCACGGCAAAATAACAACCAATCGGAACTGATAGCAACAACAACCGGATAAGATGGCAAAAGATTTGTGGAAGCCATATGCTCCCAACAAGGGTAATGGATAAAAAAAATGCGATTCAAATAAATAAGTCTTCCGTATATTTAGGACGTCCTAGACAATCTGTATAATTTTGATATTGTGCCACTGCTTCAAAGTCTTCCATATGCTAATTTTATAGCATGGGTTTCAGGGCCCTTAAACGAAAAGTTGACATCGTTGGATTTTCTATCTATGGTAACCAAATTTTTTGCCTATCCGGCTACTTTGTGGTGATCAGGTATTGTGCTATTCCAGGAAAATAGTTGCTTCCTTTTAGTTTAACACACTTCTCGGTTTTGTGATCATGAATGCGACTGCTTTTGTTGTCATTTAACTGTTGCTAAAAAAAATAAATCCATAGGAACTAACCCTTCGAATACCTCTCGGCTATAATACACTTGAGTATTACTTTTTCTAGATCTTTAATCGATTGTGACCCGTACTTTATACTCTCAGCAGTGCAATCATTCCCGTATTCGTGACTTAAGTTTGTCCGATATAAGTCTTTACAGAGATCGTCCTGGATGAATTATTTGGTAACTTTAATTTTTTAAAATTCGAAAACTTTTCGCATTCACACGGATTAGAACATGGATGAACGAGTTTGCAATCAAACTCTTTAACGACTGCACTATGCTTGTATGTACATGATGTATGTACATAATTGGCAATTACTGCCCTTCAGTCAGGATTACAACCTAGCTTTCCACACCAATTATGTTGTCTGTGCTAATTTTTTACATGAGTGGAGGAACCTACAGATTAAAGTCGATTCCGCAATTGCAATTTTATTTACTCCCAGAGTTTTTGCCAGAAATCTACTGAAAGGAAATCGCCGAAGAAATTTTTTTCGCATTTCATTTTGTTGACGATGTCTGATCTGAGTTTGAATCATATGTCTAATAAGCCAACACACTACCCACTAGACTACGGCGACTAGACCATGCTTGGCAAAAGCAAATAAGCATTCAGAAGAACTTTTAAGAAACAAAAATATACAGTTAAGCTGTTCATAAAAATTAATGAAAACTCATGAAATATCCAAAATTTATTTGCAATTAATATTCTGATGTAACACAGTAGCGCAATGAAGAGAAATTTTGTATATACTTTAAAAATTTATAGTTATTTAATAGAGTATAGAAATCCTACATAAATCTGTATCAACTCTTGTTTTCTAAAAATTTTAAAAAAATTAGTTTTTTGCCTTTTTTAAATTTATTCGCAGCAAATCTCTGCTATCCACATACAGGAAAACAAATTTAAATGAAATGAACAAATCTGTGATGGATTTGAAAACATAAAAATATTTTCCTTTCTGCTCACACACACACATAAATTTCATTGAGTATGTGTTGTTATACACTTAAAGAGATTCTATATGTTAAAGTATTTGCCATATTTTCGGATATTTACACATTTAAATATTTATTTGGATATTTACGCACATTCTTACAATATCACCAGTTTTCTATTGAATTTGTATTGGGGGGTTTCTTTTTTGCTTTAAACATCTATTTAGAAAAATAACGCATGTATTGATAAATATTTAATGGGTTTCATTTTTATACACGGAAATATATATTTTACCGCTATGCGTATGAGTAACGTTTTTTATTATTTGTAAGAAATTAACAATAATCATACGCCAACGGGTGTTTCATTAAATATTAAAATATTCTCCCATTGCTTGGTTTAGAGGAAATGTATGTGTAGGTACTTTGAATTTGTTGTAAATTTATTAAATTATTTTATTTCATTCTAATTTTTATAGAAAGTGTTAATATTTAATTTAAATTTTATTTAATTTTTCTATTTTTTTAAATTCAAATCCCTGCTGCTTTTGCTGCTAAGCCTTATAAATGACATTTAAGCTCAATGTTTGTGTTTTTGTTTATAACAATTTTCCATTTCTCGTTTTATCTGTAACTCTAAGCTGTTTTACGTTTTCATCTTTTTTCTAAACTCACTGATTCTACTACAAAAAAAAGAAACGGAAAAAAATCTGTCTGACATAAAATACTTGCTTTTAGAGAAACACAGTCGTAACAACTAACTCTATTGGCATTTATTAATGGCTTTAAGTCAAATGAATTGAAAATAAATAAATTGTTGGAGTTTACTGCGATTTAAATCCATTGATGAAATAGTTCTTGGAACTTTTTTTAAATAAATAATAGTCTGTATAATGGATTTTAGAAAATAAAACAAACAACAGAAAAAACATTTCTAGTGATTGAAGAAAGTGTAGTAAAGAAAGTGAATTTTCAGTCTTGAAAATTAATCACAATTTTTGGTTTCCAAGAAGAATTTAATACTTTAACAGAAGTGATTACAAAATGTCATTTGATTTTGAAATGGAAATCCAGGCGGATAAAAGAATATTAGGATTGGTAGATGATTAACTGAAAACTCTAATTTTTTCTGACAAATCAGTTTTACTATGAGCCATAGAGAGCTTGGAAAGGATACAACCAGCTTAATGGAAAGTATTGAAAGTTTATCATTCCTGTTCCTTAAAGCTCTATTAGACCGTTTAGATTAATCCCTATAGCATTGACTGCATGATTTTGTATGTTTTCAACTCAAGAAAAACTGGTTCTTATACAGTCATGTTTCCTTGATTTTCTGGTAGAGATGGCGAGACGTTCTAAATGAATGGCCTATGGCCTGATTTAAAACTGCTTAATAATGGTTAATGTCTTCACAAATACTATACATTAGCATGCATTTTACCTGACGCCAATGACTACGTTAAAAAAGCCAGTAAACTTTTCAAAGTTATAAAAGTTATTGCATCTTCCTATACTCATAGAATAATCACCTTACTTTACAAAGACATCACCTACAGTAGAATACCAAGAATACCTATCAATCATACTTAATGTCGTTTATATGCCATAATGCTGCTGCAGATAGTAATGGTACTTCTTCATTTCTTGCTTTTCTTTATGAATCAGCTTTAAATCTGGTAAAAAAAATTGAGTGGCAATAATACACAAAGGTTTCATTAAGTTAGGGTCACAGTATCGCATTAGAAAACTTCCTTTCGGGCCGACAGGTTCTCTACAAGACTTTATTATTATGTTTTACCCTCAAAGCCAACCACGTAGCTAATTGTGCTGAGACAACCGATTTGTGCGGAAAGCTTCAATTGTTTAACGTGCTCCTGGAAATATTACACAACTTTTTCTACCAGAAGTTTTCCGCAACTAATTCATTGCACTCAGCTATTCACTCAATCTTTCTAACACCATAGTCGTATAATGTGCGTAAGTTTTAAGAGGATTGAACATTCTTTTTTTGCCTACGGATTTATATAGGTTTTTTTCTCCTAATCGATTTGTCTACCACGATGGAGTACCAAATTACAGAAGTACTAACAACTCAAGCTTTCATAGCATCTAACTTTTGCACATGACCCTGACTGTAAATTCAGTACATACGCTAAACGCATTCGAACAGTTTAATTACAGAAAAAACAAAAATTACAAAATTGACTTCACTGAAGTGAACGATGTGAAAGTCTTAACGCTAGACAGGTTTAAATAACCGAAGAGCAGATGTAAGTACTGAAAACTTTAGTGGATATTCGGCTCATTCTGTAAGACTCTGGACATATTTTTTCATAAATAGTTCCAGAAAAACCATGACTAAAATTCATTCCACCAAACCCTCCAGGTTTTTCATTGCCCAGTATATGAATTCTTTGTCTTTGTAAAAAAAAATAGTCATACTGGAAACATCTTATAATTCTTTTTCCGTACATACGCACATAACTTCTCATTGCAACCCTTCAGTCAGGATTACGACCTAGTTTCTCACACCACTTATGTTGTGTGTGTCTACTTTAGACATGATTGGCGGGACCTACAGTTTAAAGTCGATTCCGAACGACAGATGGTTCTGGACTGGGTTTTGAATTGTGGCTTCACGTCCAATAAGCCAACACACTACTTGTTACACTGCGACGAATACACGTTTCTGCCCACCAATTTATAGTATACTACAGTTCTACCGCTTATGTCTCTTTCTATAAATCGGAAAAAGACTCCAACAAAACCTATTATTTTCTCTACCTTGTAAAAAGTGAATGGCCCTTCGTTCTTCAATATATACGTATGTATGTATGTTACTGTTTCAGCCTACAACAAACTAATCCAGTCCAATTGTCTATTGCGGTTATGTTCACAAATTAAGACAAAAAACGCACACACACACACACTATTGCCATCAAAAAAATCGTTTATTAAAGAGGCAACAAAAATATATTTTCGAACACAAAAATTTAAACAAAAAAAAAGAACACATTTTCATTTCACATGATATGATACCTTAATTGGTGTTAAATCTATACATGATATGAATTTAATGGTCATTATAGTCACTTACATATATGTGTACGTATGTATGTATGTATGCATGTATCATGTATTATTATGACCTAGAAAATGTTTTAAATGCAATTGACTCTATTTATGAACATACTTATACGAGACTCAAATAGCAAATTATGCCTACTACATATGGTCTATAAATATTAGACGGCTTTATACGCACACACACACACACACATATATATATGCACAAATATTCTCAAATATACGTAAATAACACAGAAAATTGTAGCACATATTATAGTCATAAAAATACTGCAAAAGCTTTAACGAAAACACTAAAATATTATGAACGAACAAATCCTATACGAGAGTGTTTATCGATATACATTTGGGTGGTTCATACACTATTTAGATTTGAAAATAATTCTGTATGAATTTTAAAGGCAATCTTGTAAGGAAATTTGGGAAGAAAGGGCATTTCATTAGTAGTTTAGTTAAGGTAGTTGAATACTAAACAAAATTTCAGAAGCAAACCCTTTTCCAATTTAGTTATTATTTACTAATGCAAAACCAGCGAATTTTTTTGAGATACCTTTGAGATACCTGCCTAAGATTCACATCTATCATCCCGATACAGAAACAAATTACGGCCATTATATCTCAATCAGCATTCTTTAAAAGAAAGTTACTGTATCAACTCCTCTTCTTTGTAATCCAGACAGTCTCAGAAAATATTGATACCAGCCAGACTATTGTGTTTAAAACTCCATCAAATCATCCGTTGAGTTCCATTATCCATATACATGCTCATATACTTACTTACTTAATGGGTCATAAACAATTTAACGGATTTCAGCCTGCCGTAACACATTGTTCCAAGCGCCTGAATTTCTTCTGCGCTTTCACCAGTTGGTCACAATGATCAATGACAGGGTCCTTCCAATGCGAACAAGTAATCTCTGTATCAAATACCAGTCTCGCCGGAGCATCCCCTTACAACCGAACGAAATGGCGAAGACAGCGCCACCGTGGGCTGCAGAGCGTCCATGTTGGTGAGGAGTTTATACAGCTGACAGTGGGATCAAAGGCAGAAATCATCGCCAACTCGCACATACTTACATAATACATAATTGATCATTACAATCCTTTTGCCAGGGTTACGACCTAGTTTCTCACACTACTTATGTTGTGTGTGTTAATTTTATACATGAGTGGCGGGACCTACAGTTTAAAGTCGACTCCGAACGACAGATTTTTGAAAAGCTTTTCATGGCCATGTTTTATTTACTCTCAGAGTTTTTGCCAGATATCTGCTGAGAGAATGTAATCGGAGAAATATTTTCTTCATATATCCTTTTGTTGGAGGTGTATGAGCCGTGACCTCGCGTCTAATAACCCAACACACTACCCACTAGACTACGGCAGCTACTTACGTAGTACTTTTTTCTCGAATACCCACAAGGCGTCCATGCTTCTGCTCCATAAATAAGCTCGGGGAGGATGAGCGGCTTGTAGCTTTGTCATACGAGAGAAGTCTTCGCTACTCAATCCATATCTATACACTCTCTTCTATTCCATCTTAAATTTCCTATTCTGTTTACAGTCTCTCTTGTCTCACTCCTTATGTACGGGTATGCCACTCAGTACCAGATATAATTCTACTATTGTCAGGGTTTATTTTATTTCCTAGAACACCCACTTCATTTTCTTTTTGAAAGCCGTCAAATGTCTTAATTCCGATATATCCAACACTAAGGACTATACGCCAAACTTCTTTTATTCTGATCTATACATCACACAGGACTTTAATTCTCTTTAATTTTTACGCATCTTATTGACATCAATCGTTGCTATGTGTGACTTGGTCGACCTATTCTACGATTTCTTTCAAGAGTCCATTCAATGGAATTTCCAATAAAATTGGGTAGTGATTTGTCAAGACTGTATATGATCTAATACGACTTTCTCCTTTGCATTTACACTTTCATTGGAGATTTTTGATTGATTATTCCAAATTTTGTTATTTGAGATTTTACTTGGCCAAAACTGCTGCACAAAACTAAGCAGACATTTGTTAACATAAACTTTAGCTAATATTCTAAGAGGTAGTATTATAAGTTTCACACCCATGTAACGCCTAACGTCTGGGCTTTTCAGTATGCCAAAATTCTCAAATAAAATTCACATAATGATCTCCTGTATTCCTTTGGTATAAAACCTCCCTAAGGTCATACTCAAATTCACATTGTATTTATATAAATATTATTATAATATGGCATTATGTGTATGAGTATGGTAACAGTATATAAAAACAATATTTATACAACGAAATATTAACTTTAACAAACAATTATGAATTCACCACAGAACGTGGCAATAAACACTCTCATCGAAATTTAAGGACAAATTGTTGTGCAACATTATTCGTACGTATAACAACAGCTCCATTACGAATATTATTTTACAAATGAATTGATAGTATTTTAGGAAATAAATGTATTTTACAGATTATTATTGAGGATTATAATGGAAAAAAAATTAAATTAAATTTCTAAATTCGATGCACGCATGAAACTTTTGAAGGTCAAAAAATATTTTAAAATTATTGAAATTCAATCGGATCACAGATTATTTATTACGTATCCGTGCTTTAGAGCAGAGTTAGTAAAAATATTAGTTTAAAGACTAATACATGAATAAATTATTTTAAATGTATTAAATTTATTATAATTGTTTATTTATTACAGGATAATGAGTGTGTATGGATTGAAATTTAGTACCAGAAGAAATCAGTATAAATGGAAACACCAAAACTAATACAAATGAAAACAAGTTTCATTTGAATTTTGTTGTTTAATTTTAAGATAACTCTCAGCTCTTTCTCCCATTTCTATTGCTCGATTAAATATTGAAAGTTTTAAAATTTAAGGAAGATATGCACTATAAACAGTCACCCATTAGAAAAGTTTAGGGTGCCCGGGTAGTCTAGTGGGTAGTATGCTAGACTATCAGGTCGTGGGTTCGATTCCCACCAGAGAGTCTGGTCTGTGACACTGCACCGAGCATATGCTCAAAGTTACTCAGCTCGTATATAATTAAAATATAATTTGTAATTGTATTGTAATTAATAAATAAATAAATGAAATAAATAAAAACGTTTAATAAAGTTTGCAACTGATGGAACATAACAAGCTCGTGGAAAGGTAGCGAAGGTATTAAGCATTTGTACCGTTCTAAAAGCACCTGCTTTAAAGAGACTCGATGTTTGAGTGGCACTAAATGCCGCATAAGCGCAAAAAAATTTAACTTATCGAATTAATGTCAGTGTAATGTTAGTCTCGCCGTAGTCTAGTAGGCAGTGTGTTGGCTTATTAAATGTGAGGCCACGGTTGAAACTCCATGTCAGACATCTCCATCAAACGGAAATATAAAGAAAATATTTCTTCGAGATCATCGTCTCAGATTTCTGGCAAAAACTCTGAGAGTAAATGAAAATTGCCATGAAAAGTTCCTCATAAATATCTGTCATTCGAAGTCACCTTTACAATGTATATGCCTCCACTCATGTATAAAATTAACACACGCAACATAAGTGGTGGTAGGGAGCTAGGTCGTAATCCTGACTGAAGGGTTGTAATAAAATGATTTTGAGATTCTACGAACCAGTTTACAATCGGTTATTGGCTCTCTAAGAAGACAACATTGCGATAGAATTCTGTTTATTATTCTATCAAGTTCTGAACTTTTTGGCCACAATTCCACATTTATATTGAAGCTATCAAGAATGAGCGACTAGGACTGGCCGACAAAAAGGGAACTTTCGAACTTTAACAGTTGATGCCCATATCACCATGAAAAACCAAAGAGAACGACATGTGTTAGATGGATGGGCTCTGGAGAAGTGGGCAACTGGACCTATTTTAGTTTGAACAATCATTTTTAGGTCCATTTCTGAATGAATGTATACGAAGGCAAACAAAATTGTTGAATTTGGCACAGCGATCCCACTTTTGTATTTTTTTAATTTAATCAATTGAAAAGCCCTCGAACTTAATAATAAAGTCGATGTAATAAGCATCCAATATAATAACTCAAAGAAATTTTAACACGCGCTGTTCTTTTTAGGATATTTAAGTCGCCAAAGTCTAGTAAGTAGTGTGTTGGCTTATTAGACGTGAGCTCTATGTTTAAACCACAGGTCAGACATCTCGAGCAAAACGAAAATTGAAAAAATATTTCTTCTGCAACTGCCTCTCAACAGATTTCTGGCAAAAACTCTGAGAGTAAATGAAAATTGTCATGAAAAGTTTCTCCAAAAAATCTTGTCAAAACATAATTGGTGCGAGAATTTATGTTGTAATCCTGACTGAAAGGTTATAATGACCAATTATGTGTGTAAGATAGCAACTATATCATCTTAAGATTTGCAACAGCATACAATCACTCGTTTTTCTAGAAAAATGTAACGATGCTCAACCAACCTATAGGAACAAATGTAAACATACCCAACTTGTAAACATCAAGGACATCTTATACTCTTCTCTAAGCCAAAAAAAATGTGTTTTTTGTTTTTGGCAAAATTCTAAATGGAATAATTTTGTCCGAATTTAAGAATAAGTGTGTAATCTAAAGTATTTTCTGGGAATTTTATAACACAAAGGAAAATCACGAAAAAAATTTCATTTTCATTAATTTTCCAAGAAAATTGTTTAACTATTTTTCTCTTTCTAACCTCAAACAAAATTTTTGAATTAATTCGGTTTTTGGCTTTCTATTGCCACAAGCCAATTTCAATAGAAAACAAAATTAAATTGGTAAACAACAATCAATAAGGCTTACAAGCATAAAACAAAAACCAAAAACAAAAACGAAAAATTCCAAATGATTCTACGCACTAAGAAAACTCAAATTTCCAAGTCAATAAATTTTGGAAAACATTTCGCAATAATTAAAAAAGAAATACTTGATTTCAATGGCACAAGCAAGGCAAACATGGCAAATTATGGTAAATAAACCCCCACCATATTTTTTATTACAATTAAAAGCAAATAAATTTAATTGAAATTAAAAACAAATAATCTTTTATATCCTCTTTCGCAAGAAGAAGAAGAAGAAGAAAGAGAAAATTACATTAAAATCAATAAAAACTCATTTATTTCGAAAATCATTGAATGGTACTTTTTTAAAAATTTCCGTCCTCATTGAATGAAGCTTTTACCTCCCTTTAATCTTCATGGCGTATGAGTGATATTTATTTGCAAAAATAACTCATACACACAGTAGGCTATCCGTATACAATAAACATGTGAGGTTTACATGTAAAATATGCACACACCCATGCAAATATTGAACAATAAATTCATTTTTTTTGTTTCTTTTTATTACAATTTATTACAAACGGAAATTGTTAAAGTCATAAACGACAATAAATTCAATAATATTCAGTTGCTGCAAACAACAACAACAACACAATAAATAAATAACACTGAAGGAAAGCAATAAAGTTGTGATGGTTTCATGGAGGTGGAGGGTTTTTATTACTTCACCCACTTCCTTCGTAATTTATAAAATTTAGCCAAATGAACAAAGTATTTATGCAAGCCACATGCATACTTATTGGCCTATATTCTGGCAGATGTATTGTAAAAGAGAAAACCTTAAAAAAAGTGAAAAAAAAATTAAATGAAACTTACAACACATTTCAATTGCACTTAAACCAAAATGACATTTAAGTTGTAAAAGAAAACTTTGTCATGGTCATGTTAAAACAGCATGTTATTGAATGGTAAAATAAATGTGTGATTATCCTATCAGTACCCTACAGCAGTCAAAGGGGATCATACAACATCGCAGTTACATGTCATGTCGTCATCTTGAGAATCAACCAGCACTCCTGACAATTCCTATCAGATTCAACTATGATATGTATCATTCCGAGGCAGCCTAGTTATTCTTCTTTCTTCAGCAGAACCTAATTTAAAACTAAAATAATATGAACATAGTATAGTAGGTAGTGTTAGACGTGAGGTCACGGTGTATGAAGTATGAAAAAATATAAAAAAAACTCAGTAGAAGAAGTCCATGAAAAGTTTCTCAAAAAATCTGTCGTTTGAAATCGACTTTAAACTCTAGGGCCAATCACTCATTATCATCAAAATTAGCACACACAACATAAGGGGCAGGAGAAGCTAGGTTGTAATCCTGACTGAAAGGTTGAAATAACCAATTATGTATGTATGTATAGAAGATATTACTAGTGCCATCAGACAACTGAACAAGATAAAGCTTCTAGAATCGACTATTGTCCACCTGAAGTCTACAACGCAAATTCTACTGTCATCGCACATGCGCTGCAATCGATAGTATGGAAAGCGTAGCACATAAAAACTGTTGCATAAAGGTTAAATCTCGAACAATATACTTTCGAGACTAGCGAATCAAATGAAAATTAATCAAATTAAAAACTAAATTGTTTAGGACATAGACATCTGATGCTACTTTCAAAAAGAATCCAAAAGGTAGACGCCATAAAGGACCTAATAAGTTAAGGAAAGATTTTACTCAATAAAACTGACAAATCTTTCAAAGAACTACACATCTTTATATCAAACAGATTAACACTATGCAACAAAAACAATATATTGCCAAACCTTCCCCGTGATTTATATTGTCTACTTAACAACAGTACGTGTTCAGTGTACCGTGTTCCGTTACAGAAAAAATATTACAAACCCTCCAAAAAGGAAACGAAGTATGAAGGAAAAAATCTCACCACAAATACCAGCACAATGGCGCTTTACAGGAATTTTGGGCAATTGTTTAATAATTTAGCAAGGTTTTCTTGCATACGTTCAAAAATTTAACGGCAAGTGGTCGTCTATAAATAACGACACCGTGTTAAAGCCACAAAAAGGATGTGGATTTCAGTTAAAAGGCACAATGGCGGACAAACGCGAATGTAAGTGTATGTATGTGTGTGCACAAACAAGTGTTTAAATGGTAAACAAAGGGAATGACAAGTGGATTTGCCAAGTGGATTTTTATAGTTGTTGTTATTATTGTTATTGCTGTTATTATTATTGTTGTTGTTGTTGTTATTGTTACTGTTTAAATGGTATTATGGTTGATTGTATTACAAAAGTGTTAAAGTGGCAACACTTAAATGAAAACAAAAAAACACACTCGTGCTATAATCTACGAGGGTTGTTGGAATGTAACTTAAAAATGTTTAAATATGTTTTTTTAAATGGAAATTTAAATTACTTTACAAGAACACATGTTTTCCACAACATTAACAAGTATTTCAATGGTTTAGTGATGCAACACAAACGCTGTTATTTAAAATTATTTTTTTGTTTACATATAATTAAACATACAAGTAAAGAGAAAAAGTATTTTTTAAGCTTATCCTTTTGGTTCTTAAATAAATAATAAAAGTGTTAAACATCCTTTTCACTCACTTTTCCTTTCATTTTTTTATTCATTTTCTGTAGAGATTTAATTTCACTCCTGTTTAAGTTAAAATTTTCCAGCAATTTAGTTTTGACCTAAACAACTAAAAGTAATCAAGAACAACAACTAAAACAACAACTAAAACAACAACTAAAACATTATAAAAATACAATCCTTTTATTTTCATTTAAAATTTTTTTCTCTCTCTCAACAAATACCAGAGGTTTAACAGCCAATTAGCCTGTAATTCTTTTACGTTTGCACATGTGAACCCCATTTGTTGCAGGATGTTATTGTTGAACAACAACAGCACCAACAGCAACAGAAACACAAACAAAGAATATGAAAACATTTATTTGAATTGTTTAAGAGTCTTAAGAGTAATTTTGCTCTAGTTTTTGTACCCTTTTCTAATGCAGGTTGGGGGTGAGCGTAGTTAACATATTTTGTTGATGTTAATAACACCTGAGCCCTTCCCTTAGCCACAATAAATGGCCCAGAATTACTTCCTAAGCTGACAGCTACAAGTCTTTTCACGGATTGCTCAAGATAAACTTGATTCGAAATGGTGTACTTGTCACTTGGTGGAATGCTGCTTAAATCGTCTTTACACTTATGGCGAAATGGGATGTTTGCACTTTATGCTCACTGTCAGGCTTTTAAGTGCCTCTCTTTAAAAGACAAACGCATACCACCAGCCGCTCACTATGTGTACAGAAGCTGATAAAATTTTGTGTTGCAGAAGAACTAGCCAACAAAGCCAACAGACAGTTTGTTGGGGTTATCAGACGTCTCAAACAGATACGGGGGTTCAGACACTAATAGACAGGACGAGTAGTTCTTGGTTTCGTAATTAACTTACACCCCTCTGTCATGTGTGACCCTGCTAGCAGTGATTGAATCATTACCGTCAGCTCTGCTCTAAGCATCCGTACTTTTCAACAACCTTTTTCTACCTCAACTAGAATGAGAATATGTATCTACAAATACATGAAACAATAAGAAGTCGCCGTAGTCTAGTAGGTAGTCTGTTGGCTTATTAGACATGAGGCCACGGTTCAAATTCCCGGTCAGACATCAAAACGAAATATGAAAAAATATTTCTTTGGCGACTTCCTCTCAGCAGATTTCTGGCAAAAACTCTGTGCGTAAATAAAAAAAATTGCAAAGTTTCTCAAAAACTCTGTCGTTAAAACTGTAGGTCTCGCCGCTCATATATAAAATTAACACACACAACATAAGTGGGTGTGAGAAGCCAGGTCGTAATCCTTACTGAAGGGTTGTAATGACCAATTATTTATGTGTGTATGAATATCCTATACTGCACAACCTACAATCGAAATTCTTATAGCTGTCCTTTCGGGTCGACTAACCTCTTGTTTTAATGAACAGCAAAACTGGCTGACTATGTAACAGGTTAGCATATTTAAGAAAATCTGAAAACTGCTTTTCCGGATCAACTAATGAACAGCAAAACTGGATGCCTACATAACAAAGTAGCATTCTATAGGAATAGAGTCTTCTTTTCATCTTATCTTTATTGGATTCCCAAATTACACTTGATTCTCATTTTGCCTATGTTTTCTGAGGAAAATCTGGAATCTAGTTCATTTGTTTTTAAGTACTTTTAGGGCCATTATTACAACTTGTCATCAACTAAAGGGAGGATTTTAACGGGCAGATAAATTGTTTTTCATTATTATAAGTCGACAATAAGATAGAAGCAAGCTTTAAGCTAAAGAAAGGATCATCCTACCTTTAATTTTTAAAGTTAAGTTTATGTTTTAATTTGCCTTATTATATATTATTTCCAATATGGCAACTTCAAATATAAAAAATGATCAAATACAACAAAAAAGCCCGCCGTTGCCACTGCGTTTATTGACTTCGACATTGCTCCGGCATTGCCATATTTTTAAAAAAGTTAATTCTATTTTATCATTAAGTTGTAATAACGAAAAGAAGTTAAAGGTCACTTCAAAGTTCACTTTAGCTAAAATTACCTTTAACTAAACCCAACTTTAACGGCAAGTTGTAATAATGCCCTAAGTCCCTTCAAGACACAAACTAATATCCTCTACAATTTCCCAGTAGCATTAATCAATCATCAGTTTTTATCCTCACCACAGACCTTTTTATTCTTTTAAGAATACAATTCTGTCACGAAACATCATACTCATCTTTTTATTATTTCTTTGCTGTCCTTCAGTTCCATTAGCCAAAATTTTTTAGTTTTGCAGGAGATTGGTTTTCTGTAGTAAGTTTTAGTATAGTAGGGTTACCAACTATTATTTCCTAGAAACAACACACTCTGGGAAAATGTATTGTATGCTTGTACTGCGTGTGGCAGCTACGAGTTTTTCTACTACTAATCTTTCTCAAGTAGTGGCCCCGACTAACCTTTCTATGATATTTGCTTATGTTTTCATTCTTGGTTTTTTTTGAATTTGATTAAACGTTCGCTCAATAATTCACTGAAACATAACTTACTGGCACTCGATTTCTATAAATATTATAAAATTTCCAGTTCACTGACACCTTCAACTACACAGGAAATTCTAAATAAAATTATGCGAGTACCTGAATTTCGTAAATACTGATTTAATAATCTTGAGGAAAAGAATTGATTTTCTTTTATACGCCATAAGGAATCACGTATTTTCCATTCAATTTTTTTTTTTGTGTAGGAAAGTACAGAAAGTTTCAAGTACAGAAAGCAGAAACGTATAAAAAAACAATGGGTATAGTTCGACAATATGACACGTTATGCCACAATGCATTTTGTATGTGAAGGCTCAAAAAATAAGTGTGGATAAAGCTAACATAGTAGTGCGGTTATGGTTAGGAGACAGATTATTCTTCAGAGTTTTAACTACCACATACATTCAGTCCATAGCCATATTAGGCAAACCAATCTGCTTGCCATGAATTTCAATACGATCTCTGCATGGTCTGGTATTCGGGCTCATTTGGAAATATAAAGTTCCTGTCAACCTTCGATTTTGCGAAAAGTTTAATCAAACTTAAAAATCCGAATATCCATGCTGGTTACTCAAAACCCACTTCATGAGCATTACATTCAAATTAAGGAGAATCCAACAGCAATTCAATTCAACAATTCAATCCATCGATAGATTAAAGCCACATCGTTTAGCAGTAAAATGATAAACAAAAGCTACAAAAACAAAAACTATGGACTTGTTTACATGATCAACAAATAAACAAAAATATAGCAGCAACATCAGTATAAGAGAGGGATAAACAAGTAAACAAACAGGCAAAAACAACAATGCAAGGACAAACGTAAACAAAATACACAAACAACAATAACGTAAACAACATGTTTACATTTATAGAGATTTCGAGAAGGCAAAGTCATTCTCCTTCAAGAGCTTTCATCAGACTGTTTACCCAGCGATATAAAAGGCAAGACAAAGCAGGCAACGAGGTCAGTAAAAATTCAGTTAGTCTTGTGTGAAGACGCGTTGCATGTGAAGAGAATAATGGTGATTTGAAGGTCTCCGATGTAAAGATCTAACGAACAATTGTTAGTGTTTACGCAGAAGAGTGTAAAGAATAATAACAACCAAAGCAAATTGTTGTTGTTTACATCAAGTTGTGAACAGTGGCACACCGAATTTTGCGAACAATAACGAATTTAATTAAAACTAAACACAAATTTATTTTTATTTTATTTGCAGTCTACGAACTCATATTCTAAACGTTTTTAAAAGAGTAAAAACGTAACAATATTATCAGTAACTAGTCAACTGATTTACTTTAGCACGTGAAGACTTCTATGAAATCCAACTCATCAAAGGGTGTAATTGGGATAAAAACCGAAGTTTGTGTACAGAAATGAATATTCTCGAGTTAAGGGTGTTGGGATGCCAGCAAGGAGATACGCCTGTAAAATCTGCAAATAAGTATTTCGAGTAGCATACACACTATACATACAGCCATACATAATTGCTCATTACAACCCTTCAGATAGGATTACGACCTAGCTTCTCACACCTCTTATGTTGTTATGTCGCCGAAGAAATATTTTTTTCATATTTCGTTTTATTGGAGATGTTTGACCTTGATTTTGAACCGTGGCCTCACACACTACCTACTAGACTACGGCGACTTCGAGTAGTATTCAACCTCAAATTTTCCCCAACTATCACTTGGTCAATAGCAGATCTGACCATAAAGTATCATGAAAAGTAGCCAAGCGTGTCTTTAATAAGAAATACAGAAGACCTAAGCGAAAGATCCCGTTCTTTTCATTGACTTGCAATTCATATATCTTTCTAAACATGGTTACCACAACACTGCCGTAAAACAAATATACAAAACGGATTATCGCCAAAAAAGTTAAAAACCAAGTCAAAACTGGTAAATACCTTCACGTGGAATTTTAAGCAACAGAATAATGAGGCCAAAGTGCAAATTTAAAAATATAAAGAAGACTACTCACCTATCACAATAGGTGACGTAGGGTGCAAAAATCCCAAAAAACCAAAACAAAAGACAATGCAAAAACAACAAAAGCAATAAAAGTTAATGTTAATCCGATTGCATGTAAGCCATATAAATTCTAAGGATTTAAGGAACAATAACCCAGGAAATGTAAGGCAATGGAATACAAGCATTATGCAATGTGGCTATTTTAGAGTATTTTCAAGTTCACAGTAATTCGTTTTGGCTTATTGGGCTAAATAAAAACTAAATGGCATAAGAAAAAAACGAAAATACAATACAAATACAAGTACAAACATTCGAACAACTATTCCCAAGCAATGATCCAAAAAAAAGCAAGAAAAGAGAAAATATTTCAATTCATTCTTTCTCCAAAAATCTAGGAATGAATTAAAGAATAAAAACTAAAAAAGAAGAAAAAATTGCAACAGAAAAAACAATGCCAGATGTTTGTCTGTTTGTTTGTGCATTTTATTGTACAATAATGGACCTCATGACCCCATGAAAGTGTCAATTATTCTGGGGTCTTAGCAAAGAGTAACATCATTATATATATGTGTGTGTATTTTTTTATTTTTTTGGAAAGAGTTAATTGCCTGAAGGCATTTTCATTATTATTATTGTTTTTCTGTCTCCTTTTGATCTCTTTTCTTTTTTTAGGGGATTTAGTGTACATTTTTGCTTTCGTTTTTTCCATTATTTGCCGAGACAACAAACAAAAGGACAGCAAACATTTGTTTTTTTAAAGGATAATCAAATTAGTAAAAGGAAGTATTCCTGCAAAACCGGCAACATCTTTAATGAATTATTTTAATCTCTCTTCCATTTTCCAGTTTTTATTGAATGAAGGGATGGTTTCAAAACTCTTTTAAAGAAAGTGTAAACAAAACAAATATTTTTTGTAAAAGATAAAGAGGAATTGTTTTTAAACGTTATGGAATTCAAGGAGGTCAACCAAAACCGCATATAAACATCTCCTTCAAAATTCATCAAATGGTCAAGATTCTAAGCCTTTGACTGACAAATTCGTTTAGCCTCTAGGCACTAATTGTGCCGAGTAAGAATGAATTAAATAGGAACGAACCAAACTTATAATAAGAAGTTCGAAGAGTTGCTAAGTGATAGCCATATGCTCCTGTTCAGAACTATTAACAGATTTCTCTAGACGGATAAACATGGACCATAGACAACGATATGCGTTTGCTATGGAGTAATTGGCAACTGACCCCAATTTTCATCACTGTTGAGAGCGGAATAGGGATTGGCGGCATCATCGGTCCATATTTGTTTCACGACGTTGGCCTGTGTATTATTTCTTTTGTTTTGAATAAGATGATCTGGACAACAACGAGTGGTTGCAACAGAATGACGCTACGTACCTCATGGCGTATGCCCCCTAAGGATATTCCGCATGAGGGATTTGAAGGTGTGATCATCCTTCGTGGAGATGATGTGAACTGGCCCTCGAGATCGTGTGATTTGACACCGTTAAACCTTTCCTGGTGGAGTTTTCTTAAGACTCAAGTATATGAGAATAAACCACAAATCATAAGAGAAAATGCTCTTGTTTCGTACTTCTCGGTAATGCACGAAGTGGCTTGTCTTAAAAATGAGGAAAAACCCCGAATATTCAGGCCTGATATGAACTCGAATGTGTTGCAGTGGTATAGTGATTGAAGTGCTTGACAAAAAATTTGAACAATAAAAGTTCAAATCCGGAAGTCGGCGAAAAGGACGACCTTTTTTGCGTTATAAGGACCAAATCGAGGAAGCCCTGTCATCGATTGCTGTGACCAACTGGCGTAGGCGCGCAGGAAACAGAGGCGCCTGGAAGAATGTGTTATGGCAAACCGAAATCCGTTAATTGGGTTGTTAATAGCCAATTAAATAAGTAAGTAAGATAATAAATCTATTATCCTACGTACTATCTTTGAAAGAAAACAAAAAAAGAAATTTTTCTAAAATAATAATTTCTTATAAAAATTAAATTTTATAAAAAAAAATAATTAAAAATTTAAAAAAAATTAATCAACTTCGACCGTGACAGGACTCGAACCTGCAATCGTCGGATCCGAAGTCCGACGCCTTATCCATTAGGCCACACGGCCATGTTGCAATTCGTTTACAAAACGTAAGCAAAAGTCAAGTGTCTTTAACACACATACAAGAGAAAAACTTTCGTTTTCCACTTATACGTAAACCAACACACAAGCACAATACAATGAATTCTGCTGTTGGATGAAAATCACGTACATATATAAAAAAAAAACAAAATAAAAAAGGAAGAAATGAATTCTCTGTAAAACTAAAGGTAAAAGTTTTCTTTTTTCTTATTATTAAACTTATGAGGCACAACAAAGTCTCTCTGTTAATTTTTACTACTTGGAAAATAGCAAGGAATTATTTTTGCAAAAATATGAACTTATATTGGAATATGGCCCCGAAATTATTAAAGTTAGCGAACGTGAGAGTCTTGTGTGATTCATATTACTTTTTGGGGTAAAAAATTTCAAATCAAAACTTTTCACATAGCAGTCCCACTGTTTGTACTGAAAGCTTTCTTAAAATCAACGAACAGTAGATACAGGGCAATATTCCATTCTATAATTAGGTAGATAGGTAGACGTGACTGTCCACCTAAAAATTACGATAAACATAGGTCACTCATTTTCACTCATTCTGATTTCTATTTTCCCCCGAATCTCGGAACCATTCAGAATTTTGACGAGGTGACATAGACTGCCAATGACCATCTTTGGCAATTCGTTTAAATCATCCGTATTGTAAACACCAAGGTGTCTTTTCCTACTCTGACATGGAGCTAGAAAAGTACCCAATAGAAGAAAAACAGTTTTCTCCTGTTCCTTATACCTGCAGCTCCAGCAGGAGTCACTTAACAAATTTCCAAAACATTTGTGGACTGCTTAAGTATTTACACTGCAATGTCCAGTAATGACTCCAACAACCATATTAAGGGTGTTTCTTCGGAGTTTAAGTAAATATTTCGTGCGCCTCTATCCAGCTTTACCCTTCTGCCCGTATCCGAGTATTTAAAAGAGTTAGAAAAATAGAAAATGGTAGATGGTTGTACTATAACTGGCCACTTCCTTCATTTCACAGTTACCTGCGCCTCTATCCAGCTTTACCCTTCTGCCCGTATCCGAGTATTTAAAAGAGTTAGAAAAATAGAAAATGGTAGATGGTTGTACTATAACTGGCCACTTCCTTCATTTCACAGTTACCTGGAATATCCTTGTATCATAATACCTATCATACCTTCCACTATCTCGTTGAAATATCTAAGACAGCTACACACCATCTTGGCCCATATGGCGTTAACAGAATCCACAGCTGTACTATCAATTAAAAGCTCTCTGGGTTTTAAAAGAGTTCCCAAAGTAGAGATTTCATTGAAAAATTGCCAACTCATTCGCTCTGCAGTTACCTGGAACATCCTTATGCCAATCATACCATTCCACTATCTCGTAAAAATATCTGAGGCAACTATACACCATCCTGGCCTATATGACGTTAACGGAACCCATAGCTGCTTTATAAATTATAAGCTCGCAGATCTTTAAAAGTGTTCCCAAAGTAGAGAATTCACGGAAAAATGCTCGATGGTTATACCGTACATGGCCAGTTCATTCGCTCCATAGTTACCTGGAATATCGTTGTGTCCTGATACCCATCATACGCTATCATGTTGAAATATCTGAGACAGCTATACACCATCTTGATCCATAAGGCGTTAACGGCAGCTGCATTGACAATTACTAAATTGTAGGTCTTCAAAAGGGTTCCCCAAGTGGAGAATCCATCAAAAAATAGTAGATGGCTGTACCATAACTGGCCACTACATTCGTTCCACAGTTAACTGGAATATCGTTGTGTCCTGATACCCATCATACCGCTTTGCTATCTCGTTGAAGTATCTGAGACAGCTTTACACAATTTTGCAGTTCATTACATCATACGATTACTCTACACGAGTGTTGAGCTGTTCCACAAAGCTCCGAAAATCTGCAGTTTGTTCTGTATTTTACTTTGTACCTTCCGATATATTATGCCGGTTCGTATTTTGTATGTCTGGCGTTAAGGCTCAGATGGTGATTATTTCCAAGTTGGAGGTTCTCCACCCACACTAACGTGCTGCAACGAACTGAATAAGGTTTTGCTTTAGCTTCTAAGTGAACCAGTAAAATTTCAACTTTTATTCCAAGGTTTTACTTTCTTACGGCATATTTCTTTCTTATAATAAGGAAACATTAAAGTGTTAAAAGGAATATCATTTAGCTATAAATTTTCGCCACTGTATTTTATATTCTTATGCAAATACTTTTTTTTGAAATAAATTTTCTCAAGGTTCAACACAATATAAATTTGATTAAACATAAGAAAAAAATTTTATTAAACAAAGCTTTGGCCTAGACCTTACGTTTAGGAAAATTTCGCTTGAAATCTTAACACATATCCAGCCACATGCATACAATCAACTTGTAAAACTTTCAAGGTTAGAGAAACAATGTCTATTGAACACAAAAGTTTGCTGCTCACAAAATAAAACTCATGTATATTTTCTAATATTTCTACAGTGAAGAGCTGTTTAAACGGTTTCAGAAAAAAAAACGATTTTTTTAGTTCAAAATACACTTCAAAATTTAGTAATTTTTGTTTGCTTTGTAGCGATGAAATTTTAATATTTATTTGGCTGTCCTGCTATTAGGGCCACTTAATATAAACTGTATAAACGAAACAAAGAAAAACTTTTAATCTCAATTTTCTTTTTTAACCGGTTTTGAGTTCATTTAAAATTAAATTTTTTTGCCATTCAAAATAAACTTTTTTAAATCAACAATTCAATATGAAATTTGAGTTCTACAGAAAGGGCAAGGTTAAGCATCATTTTAAATACAAAATAAATCCTTTGAGTTTAATAAAAAAAAAACAATTTTTTTTCCATCTGTAGCTTCATTGGAATTTCTCCGTTCTCTCTCTTCTCTGCCATAGAAGTTTCGCCAAATGCCAATTTGGACTATCAAAACATATCAGTCACTTTGAAAGTGGCTTGACAATTATGGTTGCGGATTTTTTTTATTGGTAGTTTGGTAGTTAAACAAACTTTATTTTAATGGTAGAAAAAAAAATCTGAAATTGGTTTCTGTATTCCATGTTACAGCCAATAAAAAGTTTTTCCATTTGCACGAATGAATCCGCAGTTGGCGAAGAGGCATCCCATTTATGACTTTGGGAAGTATTTTTTTTGTTAAAAACATTGCCAACACTGAACAAAAAAATGTGTGATATTGTTTACAGTAGAGACACGGTGACAGCCACAAGAGGATTTGTTCCAAATTGATTTTTGTGTTTAAAATAATGGGATTTAAAAAAGTTGTTGTTTAATGCATGAAGATTTTGTTAGGCCTTTAAAGTCCGACTTGTATGCTAAGTGTAGAAAATAATAATTCCCGAACATGAATCCTGTTCTAGCTATACATTAGCGATTGAAACAAGGCAAGTGACCTTAGAGAAATAAGGCTTTAGGCAAAAAATTCTTCTTTTTGTGACTACTTAACTCAATTCGCCTGGATTTGATTTTTTGAATTGACATCTAAAATCGAAAAGAGGAAATACACCTAATGGATAGCCTAACACGCCATTACATCGTCTTCTGGGCTAAAGCATCAGACCTTAGGGCTGGTATGAAAACTATTAAAGAGACAAATGTCTCTGGAAGAATATTCGCATAGTTTCAGATAGTCAGGCGGCAATCCGGGTACTGTGGTTTCACATAATGACCTCCGGTATCGTTTTAGATAACATTCATATCATATGGAAACTGGAAAGCAGTGGCATTGCGGAAAACTGCAGAGCAGATGGATAGAATATGTTTAACATTACAATGCTATTGAAAACCTATATGTTTAGATGAAGAAGGCACAGAAAATAAATTTAAACGTCAAAGAGTAACGTCCGTTGTTGTTGAAGTCATTACATTTACACATAATTGATAACTACTTCACTCAGGATTACGACCTAGTTTTTCACACCTCTTACATTGTGTGTGTTCATTTTATACATGAGCGGCGGGAGCTACAGTTTAAACTCGACTCCGAACGACAGATTTTAAAGAAACATATTTCATTTCATATTTCTATACTCTTTGAGTTTTGCCAGAAATCTGCTGAGAGGCAGTCGCCGAAGAAATACTTTTTCATATTTCGTTTTGCTGGAGATGTCTGACCGGAAGTATGAACCGTAATCTCACGTCTAATAAGTCAACTACTACAAGACTACGGCGACTGTTGGAGTTATTACTGGACATTATACTTTAAGCATTCATGCAGTGGTCTTGCTATGAAGCTATTGACTTCTACAGGTGTTGCTCCAACAAGAAAGAGGAGGATACAGTGCTTCAACTATTGCATTCATACCTAGCATTGTAGCGAAGAAGAGTGAAGGATCTGGGCACTTTACCGTGCACTTATGTAAAAACTCCGGGTGGTACCAGGATAAGGGAAAAGAAAGTTGTTGTTGCAACTTAAGCAAATGATTCTAGAAGAGTGTGGAACTATGATTAATTATTTTCAAAAACCAAGTCACTTTAATGCTTATCTTGACGCCTACACACCATGATGTTCCAGCAAGCATCGCAATTAATTCAAAGGCGATGAACATCATGATCTGTTAACTGCTGATGCTAGTGATTCATTTATATTAAACTTGATCTATTATCATGCTCATATTGCGCTCATCGCCAAATTACAATATTCGAACTATTTCTACACAAAATTTCATCGTATACTATGGAGTATTTTAAATAGTATGAAAGAAGCCGAAGTTTAGTAGGTATTGTGGTGGCTTATTAGACGTGAGACCTCGGCTCAAACATCAAGTCACATATCTACAATAAAACGAAATACGAAAAAATATTTCTTCATTGACTTCCTCTCAGCACACATCTGGCAAAAGCTCTGAGAGTTAATAAAATTGCCCTGAAAAGTTTCTCAAAAATTTGTCGTTCGGACACTCGTGTATAAAAATAAACACACACAACATAAGTGGTATGCGCAGCTATGTCGTAATCCTGACTGAAGGGTGGTAATGAACAATAATGTATGTATGTATGTATGAAAGAAGCCATAGGTAGCTCTTTACGTTTAAAAATTTTTGAAATTGGTTGACTGAATACGTCAAACTTCTTGTTACAACTTCTTGCCTTTCTTAACCGAATATTTAAGGCATTTTAACTAAAATTTTATAAGGCCATCAGTAGTATTGAGATTTTTATTATTTTCTTTATTCCTTTGCTTGATTTAAAAAATAAAACAATTTCTCCAATCCATAACAGAATATTAAATTAAAACAAAATGTTTATGTAGTAAATTATTGTCATTTCAAATATCAATTATTTGGTGCTCTACTAACGCCGAACGTTTGCGTGCTAAAGTTTGTAGCCTACAAACGGCAAATATTTGTGCTGACAGCACTTCTAAATCTTAATTGTAATGGGCCCTGAGCAATATTTTCGAATAAAACAATTTCACTTTACCGTACCCCGGCAATTGACCCTAATTTAGCTGCCTCAACGTTCAATTAAATTATTCATCATACGCCACCACGTTCAATTTCACAGTGTAGCCACTAACAACACTTTCACTCGCACCCATATTCAGTCAGTTATAGATTCATGTACAAACAATTGCAGCATATTAGTTTCCGAAATTGCTTCAAACGACTGCAACTACTAATACAGCTACAACAACCATTGCTCTATTGCTGTCATTTCTGTTGACATTTTCATAATTTGTACAGATGTACACCAACGTACATAAATGGGGTGAAGGGCATATGGATGCAGCAGCTATAACAGCAAAACTAAACAAATCATCTTCATAAAATGTTCAATGGCCCAAAACAACAGGAACAACATAATTTTGACACTTTATGACTATAAAAATTGTGATGATAGTGATGGTGATGATGATGATTATGACAATAATTGTGAGTGTTTTTTTTTGTTCTTAAGCGGAAAATTAAATGCCAATGCAATGAAGGTTTTAAGCGTTTGTATTACCAGAAGCGTTTAATGGAGATTTCGCCAATATTTCATGCAAGTGAAATCGATTTAATTTTATTGTCTGGGGAAATTTACGAAAAAGCATTTCATTTTTGTTTGTTTAATATTTATGCGAATTTGTGAAAGTGTGCATGCCTCTGTGTATGTATGTGTGTGTTATAAAGTGTAAAACACGTGCTCATTTGTTTTTCAAAACAAACCAAACCGAATAAAAAGAAAACGAAAACGAAGGAGAAAAATTTGTTTAAAAGTTTTCCACTTTTCCTTTACACTTTTGGTTCTTGTTTTACTATCGATTTTCATCTTATATTGTACTTTTGCTTTCAAATACTTAAGAAAACAATCAAAAGTAAACTGAAACTAAACTTATTGGTAGTTTTTTGCACCCAAAAAAAGGCTTGATAATGTGAAAAAAAGCCAAAGATAAGCTGTAAGAAAGTAGAAAAGAAAGATAATATTTTAAAACTTTTCATTTATACAAATACTCTCAAATATTAAGAGAAACTGAAAAGTTTTTCTAACACATCATATTACACTACTTTTGAAGTTTTCATGAAAATCCTTTTAAGCCAGCACAGACACAACTGCAAATATAAGAGATTTCCGGTTTATCCTATCCCAATATGTTATGTTTACAAATTTTTATTGTTTATTGAACAACTAAAGAGTTTAAGTTGGAAACGTGGTCGGATAAGGGTTTGTAAAGGATGTTTAGATTAAACGTACACATATTTTAAATAGTGTGACAGATTTTTTAAATGCTTTGATTGCTGTCTTATTGTTACTTTGTCTGAGCAATTTGCAAAATGTTAAACTTTAAACTCGTTGGATACAATATGGACCACAGCAATTTTACAACCGAAAAACGATTGCAGAATAAGTTACCCTAGTTATAATTATTCATTTTTTTTGAGGCTACTGGATCAATATTTCTTCACTAATTACCATAAACAGAATACAACAGTAAACGTTTTTATGCAGTTTCTTGATTCGCTCTTTTAAGTAAGGCTCATGTTCATTTGGAATTAAAAGATATTTTAGAAGTAATTTCAATTACTGTGGAGGACTTTCTCCAAATTTGTCTCAGTAATTACAGATCACGCATTAATAGTAAATATTGCTGAAGTGTTTAGATTCATATTTGACAAGACACAACAAATAAAGTAGAATGCTTTAAAATCTTTCATATCAACTTATGTTTTTAGACTATTGTATGGGATCGCCTATAAAGTGTCGAAATAAAGTCGGTCTACAACAGGGTTCCTAAAATACGTCAACTTCTTAAAATGATTAAAAGAACAAAGTAAATGGTTGTATCTGTTCGTCACTCCTTCTAGAAGTCATTACAACCGTTTAGTCAGGATTACAAACTAGCTTCACACACGAGCCATGTTTAGTTATTGTTATCCTTGAGTATAGGGACCCTAAAGTAGCCGTAGCATAGTAGGTAATGTGTTGGCTTATTAGACATGAGGCCAAGAAAAATCACAAAAATCTATCGTTTGGAGTCGACTTAGTAAACTGTATTTTTTTTCCGCTGAGGAGGAGTAAATGTACCTTACCGCAGCATAGGGGAAGTCGTCACTATCAACCGTGTGTGGGGCCCTCACCCACTTAATCTCCCCCACCTCTTTTGGATTCTTTGTGCCCACTCCGGAACTACTGTAGTATTACTTCGAAGTGGAGTCCCTCTGGCCATTTGGCCCCTTTATACCCATATCCGCGTCCGTATTGCGCAATAAAATCTGAGAAGGTGTTTAAACATCCATTCTAATTCCCTCATCCAAGTCAAGTTTCTGGCTATGCAAGATTCATTCTTTCTAAACTCCATCTCTCACAATGAAAGAAAGTGTGTTCCGCATCATCAATCGACACATCATATAAGTGCAACAGATATTTACAAAAATAATCGTGCCCGTATAATAGCTGTGTTAAATAGTAATTAATCTCATCATATTTCCTCTCAATCCAGCGTGTAATATCTGGGAGAAGTTTGCCGTCCATCTACCATCTCATGTATAAAAATAACACACACAACATAAATGGTATGAGAAGCTAGGTCGTAATTTTGACTTTACTCTCAGAGTTTTTGCCAGAAGACTGGTAATATTTTCATGTTTTCATTTTTCATTTTGTTCGAGATTAAACGACACGCTGAGGATTAAACGACAGGGTCTCACCGAACAAGCCAACTAGACTACGACGACTTTACAGATACACTCTTGCATTTTCATGATGTAAAATAAAGTATCGAAACCCCTTTAAAGATCTACTTATGAATAAAAGACATACCGGCTTTCTTAACTCCATCAAATTCTTTTCAGTTTCAATTCTCTTCAAGTTCTGTCACATTTTTCTTTTTAAGAAAATTCTTAAGGCTTAAGGAAGACAAATAAAATTCCGATTAACTTGTTTGTACTGAAGGAAATAATATCTTATATGCTTATATGATATGACAACAACAATAATAACATTATTATTGGATTTGTGATACTAAATGTAACAATAACAACAAGTATAAATATTGATTTTTTTATTGAAGCAATCTACTCATGTAATACAAGAGATTCATTGCCAAAGTACTTATCACGTAGCAAAAACCTACAGGCTTACAGACACAGATAGTTAAGGAGCATTGTAAAATATAGGCCTAAGCCTAAAGCAGAGTATGAAAATTAACACTGTATTGGGTTGATTGCATGTTAATTAATTAATTTATTTAAAACAAGTATGTATTCCTGGCATGTTTAATTATTACGTGGATGAACAGCTACAATTACGGAAATTGTTAATTAAGATTGTAAGCTTTATTTTAAGGTATACTGTAAGGAAGCCATATTTACTAGCAAGAGGGTGTATATATAAAAATCTCTTGTAAACCACATGATAGAAGAAAATTAAGTCTTCCTTACTTTGTTTAACTGTTGCAAGTAAATAATTCAAGGCGTACAACAATAATAACAATGCCATTAGCAATTACATTGACAAATGCAACAACTTAAATATACAATTTGTAACATATTAAATTAGCTTCTCTTCGTTTTATTTCTTTTATTTTTTGCCTTGAATTACTTAATAAAACTGTAATTTTGTAAAAAACTTTTGCCATTTACAACATTAAGTTGAATTTAATCTCTTAAAATATTTACCACAACAATTTACTTACGATTTCAAATGGTCTTTCGTCAGCGACATTTTCAATAAGATTTTCAACACGAGCACAAAAATACCACGCCACACAACGTCACATTGTCATATACTTGTACTTACAATCTGTCCTTTGCTTATAACTTTTGTGAAGCAATTTCTTGTGCTTCTGCTTTAAGTTGAAACTAAAAACTTTAAAAAAAATATCTTTATAAAGGACACTGAGGACTGAAGTTCTATTAAAACAATTTAAGAAAGAAGAAAAAAACATAAGTTAAGCCACTTTGGTTTGTATATAATTTCGTCAACACTTTTACAGTTGGGCGGAATTTTCTTATGGGAAGCAGGGTGAAGACGAACGAACAATTGTATTTTATTTTTGGCTAAATTTTAACCACAAAAACCACAGGTGGTACTTGAAATTTTGTTTGTTTGTAAAACAATATTTAATGGATCCCTTCTTTCAGTACTTTTCCTTATGTTGTGCAATAATTTTAGAGTAGAAAACTTTAAAATTTATATTGTAAGAAAAGAAATTATGAAAAGTTCTGACTTTACTTATATAATTTTTTCTTTTATAAATTTTGTTTAAGCAACAATAGGGTTCTGTAAAAAAATTTATTTAAAAACCGATTAAATGATTCCTGCATTACACTTGGCATCACTATAAGAATTCAACGATTTAAAATCATTTATTAAGTACGTTTATAACTTCACGGAATTTCGAGTGAAAGAAGTTAGTATTTTAATAGTACTTACGATTACTGTTATTCAAAATATATCGAACTCACCAATACAAGTGATTTTTTAATAAATGGAAAAACAAGATTTTGTAAAAAGAGCGAGGATAGTTAAGGTTAGTTAGGTTAGATGGCGGATCCTCTCGAAGTAAGAAGTCCCACTGAGGCCAACCATTTCCCAGATAAAGGCATCCCGAGTGCAAAATAAACCCTACTATTGTCGCCATAGTCTAGTAGGTAGTGTGTTGGCTTATTAGCCGTAAGGCCACGTTTCAAACCCCAGGTCAGACATCAAAATTAAAAAATATTTCTTCGGCGACTTCTTCTCAGCAGAATTCTAGCAAAAATTCTGAGAGTAAATAAAATTGCCATGAAAAGTTTCTCAAAAATCTGCCGTTCGGAGTCGACTTTAAACTGTAGGTCCCATCACTCATGTATAAAATTAATGCACGGAACATAAATGGCGTGAGAAACTAAGTCGTAATCCTGACTGAACAGTTGTAATAAAAAAATTATGCATGCATTGCAGCAATCTTTATATTAGAGAGCTCGATCAACAATGTCAGAAAAAGAGAGGTCAGGAACCTCTGTCTCTTTATGACAAGAGCAGGGCACTAATACATAAGGTCAAAGACAGCCTTTTACACCTTCACAGACCACAGCTCCTGCAAAAGTCATTAGTGGGAATGCCTACCAAAAGAACAATGGCCCGTAAGCATAATTCAGAAAACGCAGAAATGAATCAGTCCTCTTTTTTCACAAGTGTCCAGCAGAGTTGGCAATATTGTACGTACCTTGCTGCTGCCAACGAAATTGAGCCTCCCCGTAAAACGAGTCGACAATATCCAAATTAACCAAAGCAATAGGATAACGTATGCCCCGTGATATGTCGGAAATTGCTAGTTCCGCACCGGCTCAGCTGACCAGCTCATCCGCAATGCTATTTCCAACGATATCCCTTTGTTCCTGAACTCATATAAGAGTACCTTTGAATGATTCGAAATTTCCTTAAGAAACCCGCGGCAATCATGATTAAGGAAACTAAGTTAAATTAATATTCTTAATATTAAAACCATACTTAATATGATTACAAAATTGAAGAAATTTTTATTTTTCTTGTTTTTTAATTATATGTCTTCGTATGTGTGTTGTATGTTTTAGTTTGCTTAAAATAATCATCCTTAGAATGATCGTGATCGGCTTTTCCATTAACGTAATACTTTTGGAAAAATTTCGATTAAAAACTTGCCTAAAAAGAAACATCACTTCTTCCCATATTTGAAACAAGCATTATTAAATTAAATGTATGCAGTTATGATCGGTAATCTGAAAGTGCTATAGTATGGAAGTATTAAAACTACGTATCAAAGCTGTCTTAATTCGTCACACAAACATGTTTAAAAAATAAATATGGATCCGATAACCCAAAAAATTGAGTTATAACTAGGCTGACATATTATTCTGCAATGGTTTTTCGGTTGTAAAATTGCTATAGTCCATATGGTATCCAATGGGGTTAAAATTTGATCATTTTGCAGATTGGGGTTAGTCAAGTAACAACAAGACAACAAATAAAGAGTTTAAAAAATCTGTCACACTATTTAAAATCTAAACATCCTTAAAAACCCTTAACCACGACCACGTTTCGAACTTAGACTCTTTAGTTCTTCAATAAACAATAAAAATTTGTAAATACAACATATTGAATGAGATAATCTAAAAGCGCTATGTCCGCGCTGACAACGGAAGCATCAAAACTTCCTGTGCAAACTGTCTTAATTTTCGCAGAGAATACATTGTCACACACTTTTTCTGTTGATCAATTTATTTATTTATCAATTACAATACAAATACAAATTATATTTCAATTATATACCAGCTGTGTAACTCTGACCATATGCTCGGTATAGTGTCACAGATCAGAGTCTCTGGTGGGAATCGAACCCACGACCCTCACGCTAATAGTCTAGCACACTACCCACTAGACTACTAGGGCACCCTCTTGATCTAATTAATTCATTGGGAAATAATGAATATAAAATGTGTCACATCAAAATTTAATCTTACTTAGGCAGCAATCGACTTCACACCTAACTCCAGATAGATTTTTCTACTTTCGAAATTCGTTTTATTTAATTTCTACTCCAGGGGTAACCATATCACCGATAGTAGTGTAAGTTTTAACGATCTTAGCTCCATATGAGTTAATAAAAACGAAATCTATTACATAAACTTGTTTGTGGTACTCTTAATATGACCGGAAAGTGGTACTTTGGGAAATTAAGTCAACTAGTTTTTTGCCAATTTTGCTTCTTTTTTGTTTTCTTATTTGTTTACTTTTTTTTCATCAAACTTATCTAGAAATTTCTTAACTAACGGACACATTTGTGCAAAGATATGAAGTATAGTTTTAGTTTCTTCTTCTTCTAATATTTTAAGAACAGAAAAACAAAAATGTCCACGTATTGCTACACTTGAGTCTCGTTTTATGAAAGGCTTTCAATATCCCCTTTTATGCTTCTGATGCATTTAAACAGTAAGAAGTTAAGTTCGTTCGTCATTTAAAAGAAAGTCACAAGTGTTTGAAATTACCACCAAGGAAATCATGAAAATCAACGACAATTTTTATTCTTGTCAAAAATAATTTGTATTCCTTTGTCGAGCCACACGTACGTTCATTATTCTCTTTTTATGCACAGTATGTTATGAATAAATGAAGGCCAGCAAAGTAAATTGCTTGTAAAATTACAAGACAATTGAATTTCATGATAAAAGAAAAAAAAATTGCGATTTAATGAAAAAATGATAAGAATGTTGCAGTCATTCAACTATGCTGTACTGTACTTCAAGCCCATTCTATAGGATTATCATACCAGCAAAGAATCTTAGCACAACGGAGAGTATTAACATAAAGCAATGTCTAAAAATATATTTCAGATATTTAGGAAAAACAATTCATTAGTTTTCCTCGACGATTTTGCACCAGAGTTTAACCAAATACATCACCACAATCTAGCATCACTTCGAATAACCTTTTGTAACGCGTTCCTTAGATGTAACCCATTTGAAAATTAAAGTAATAATTTAAGATCCATTGTTTAGGAATAGTGAGCCCACAAACGAGACTCTTGCCTATAAAACCCATAACAAGGATTCGGTATCTTGCGCTTCACTTAGCACTAACAAGACACCAACCGTAATGTTAAATTGGCTGCCTATTAGATTGGGATTAGTATGGTAGTACATATGACTTCTCTATTACACCAAACTATAATTCAAATCCCTGTAATATATACTGACTCCTTCCATTTCCCTCCCTCGATTATGGTTTCTGTGGAAATTGGTTAAGAGACCATTACACAAGAACTAACCCCAAAATTGTAGAAATTGGCTTGAGATTTTGAGCAATAAATGAAAATAGATGATGGCAGTTGATGACAATTTAAAGATAAGCTTCAGAATAATGGCAATTCACAGAATTGTTAGCATGTTAAGACATTACCGAGTATACGTTAGAAATATTTGAAACCCAATGTACAACCAAGCACCTTCAAAAGCCTTGGTTGCTGTATATCCGTTCTGATTACAAGATTGGCTACATTCGTTAGGGAGAAGGCTTGACTTTTCAATATTACCCTTGCCTGAATGCATGGTCCTGCAGGCAGATACAAACAGTTACTAAATTATACATGCGGTTAAAAAATTTCAGAAATTTTTTAACTAATCCGTTTTCGTTGAAAATGTTTATAGTTTCCTTGACGTTAAGACGGTCTTTAGCATTGGTTAAAAAATTTCTGAAATTGAACTGAATTGTGGCCCTGCACAGGCCCACAAAGATATGCATCCGATTTACAAATTTCACAAATTTCTGAACCAATGCAAAAGACCGCCTTAAAATTGAAGAAAGTTGTCAGACAATTACAAAGATTTTCAATGAAAACGGATTAATTATAAAATTTCTGTAATTTGTTATCCGTATGTATACTTTTGTGGCTGAGTGTAGTTTAACTAAAGCAGATAATAACTACAGACATTGAAGTCTCCGTAGTCTAGTAGGTAGTGTTTTGGCTTATTACACGTGAGGCCTTGAACCCAACCCAAGGTCAGATATCTCCAACTAAACGAAATGTTTCGAAAAATATTTCTTCGGCGACTTCCTTTCAGCAGATCTCTGGCAAAAACTCTAAGAGTAAATAAATAAATTGCCATGAAAATTTCCTCAAAAAAATCTGTCGTTAGGAGTCGACTTTAACTGTAGGTCCCACCACTTATGGATAAATTTAACACACACAACATAAGTGGTATGACAAGCTAGGTCGTAATCCTGTCCGAAGGGTTGTAATGACAAATTATGTATGTATGTATGTAATTACAGGCATTGACCACATGATTGCTGTTTGTTTCGCCTCACTTAAAACTAAGATAGCCCAAGTGCCTGATGTTTTATTACATACAATGTAAGACGGGGAAAAAATAACACGGAGAGACAAAAATTTCACCAAAAATCCTTTATTCATAGTAATCACAACACATCAGTTATCAACACAACTTTGTAGGGCCTCCAATGACGTGGAGGATACGGTAATCATGCACTTCCTTTATCATTGTGCAGTGTTTCTGTTATCTTATGTTTTGATTCATTAAACTATGAACATTTAATGTTCATTGAAACTCGCAAAGGAGTGAACGATAGGACTGAGCTGGAGTAGTTCAATAGAATATTGTCTAAACTAACTTCGTTTGATATACAAGAGGAAATCTCTTGTTATCTTATTACTAGAGCTTGCATCTATCTGGATTAACCCACACATAGTTGGTCATTAGAACCCTTCCTTCAGAATTACAACCTAGATTTTTACACCACTTATGTTGTGTGTTGTGTTAATTATACACATGAGTGGTGAAACCTACAGTTTAAAGTCGACTCCGAACGACAGATTTTTGAGAAATTTTTTCACTTCATTTTTATTTTACTCACAGATTATTTGCCAGAAATCTGCTGAGAGGCAATAGCCGAATAAAATTTTTTCCAATTTGATCAAACGAAGTGTCAATCTCTTCACAATATAATGCACTTTCAGAATGACGCCACTAATTTTATAATTTTTAATTAAATGCTGCAATTAAGAATGGCCAAACTTGAAAAAATAAGGAAAAAATAATATTTTCCAAGTTTACCCCATTAAAACTCATAACATATAATTTTGAACAAAATGTTTATGTATACCGTTTAAAAGGCTAATCTCTCCCCTTTCTATAAAACTTTGGATTTTTAAAATAGGTTCAAACATATTTGGGTAATCAATAATTTTGCGTGAAAAGATAAAAAAAAACATTTTTGTAAAATAAAACATGCTTGGAGCGTTCGAGAAAAATTAAAAAAAGTATTTTTGAGTTCTGCTCAACCTAGTGAACAACTTAGACTATGCAGTTACTGTGCTACCGTATTATCTTGTTCCACAATTAATCAGAATAAATCGAAATTCTACAATGCAACGACTGTTATACATTCTGATAAGATATTTAGAATTTTGAAATACATGTCCGTAGACTGGCTAAATTCTAACAACTTCGCCTTGAATGTGTGTCAACATAAAGAAAACTACTCTGTGTTGATCGATGTAATTACATGACTATTTTGGTTATAAAATTCATCAAAAACTTAATATACCTGTTATGTTTTAGGGAAAAATTTAATTAAAATAGTTTGCATGTCGTTTTCTTTAATTTGTTACCTTATCTTACAAGTAGATTATCTATATTTTACGTGCATATATGTATTGTATACATACTTGCATACATATGTATGTACATATTTACGTGTTATATTATGCAAATAAAAATAAATAATTTTTAAATTCATTTTATTTGATTCTGTTTTCAATATTTAAATTTTAATTTTCTTTTCTCTTCTAGGTCATTGCGTACAGTTTAAAATTTAAATGCTCTTTGGTCTATAGAGTTGTGTGAGGGAATGCAACAAAGAAAAAAACTGTAGGAAAATTTTCTGGTTGTTTGTGTAGAAGAAGAAGAAAACAAAGCAAAAAAAATACAAAAATTATTACTTTTAAATTATTTATTGTTTTGTACAAAACGAATGTTTAATTAATTGTTTTTTGTTTATTCTGTTTTACGGTAACAAAATGAAATAAAAGTTAACAGAAGTTGAAGCACAAAAACAAAAAACAAAATCAAATTTAATTAAAAGATATTGCACAGTAGAGAATTTATGTTTTCAATGAATGGCTACGAGACACAGGAATTTTTAATAAAAATGATTAGGATCATAAAGCATGCATATGTTCATTTGAAAATTAAATAAATATTACTTTTTCGTGGAAGTCGACAGTAATTTAATTACTTTGCTTCATGATCTTTTAAAAAAATTGTAGGCATATTATTTTGCGTTTATTTTGTCTTCCAGGACTGGAATTATAACTAGATAGAGTCTGTATTCGAGAGACTTCACGCATACTCAAAAAAAAATAGCCAATTGGGCTCAAATCCCATGAACTTGGCAGACAATTATCGCTAATAACCGAAAATGTTATATTTTTATAGAGTTTAAGAGGTTTTGAAGAGCTTTAATTGCAGTAACCACCTTGTATTCCTTAATTTCTCCTTAAAACTATTTACGACAGAGATCTGTTTACCCTCTACATAAAATTCATTTGCAAATATTTACTGAAAGTTGGTGGTGGGATTACAATCGGAGCTACATACTGGCTATAGAATTAAATCAAAATATTTGGAAATATGTGGCTGCGTAACATTTAAAGCCCTGTTATTTTATGAACACATATGTTTAGAAGGATATCTTCTAGGAGATCCCCTCAGTCTGGATGACGACTTAGTTTTGAACTGCCCCTGCTCGGTCCTATGCGAGTTCCAATGAAAATCAAATGTTCATAGTTTGATAAATAGGACCATAAGATAACTGAAACGCTGCACACCTATCTACCACGTCATGGGGGGCTCTATAAAGTTATGATGATAAGGCATTAGCTATGAATGAAGGAAATTCTGTGAAATTTTTGTCTCTTATGACCACATAGAGGCTAGATTTATTGTGTTATTTTTTCTCTCTCTTACATTTTATGCGATAGCACATTTATAACTTGGGTTATCTTAGTTTTAAGTTAGGCGAAACAAATAATAATCATTTGGTCAATGCCCGTAATATCATATATAAATGTCAGTCAGGATTACGACCTAACTGCTCATACCACTTATATTGCGTGTGTTAATTTAATACATGAGTGGCGAAACCTACAGTTTAAAGTCGTTTCCGAACTACAGATTTTGTGAGAAACTTTTTCATGGCAAAATTATTTTACACTCAGAGTTTTTGCCAGAAATCTGCTGAGAGGAAGTCGCCGAAGAAATATTTTTTCGTATTCCGTTTTCTGGAAGATGTCTGACTTGGGGTTTGAACCGCGGCCTTACGTCTAAGTCAACACTCTACCTACTAAACTGCGACAACTAAGCGAAATTCTAAATATCTCGCTTTATTAGGTCTCAATAACGCTCTCTTCATCAAATTTTGCTTTGATCTTGTACAATATATTTACTTGCTCCCGAATCTTGTTATTGGCAAGATAATGACCAAATTAATATTTTTTAACCAAAAATATTAACTTTTTCCATTCATCGGTCCATCACATGGGAAACGTAAACCGTGTTTCACTTTATATTTCAGTTAAACGTGACTCAAATTGAATTTTTTTTCCTTGTAATCGAAATGATAGAATTTAAAACACGGTCGATAAATCACTTAATAACCAGAAATCTAATTTTTTCTATATTTCTCGACATGATAAGCGGTTTCATGTTGAATTTGCTGTTTTTGTGCATTTTTTCTTTTGGAATTTCTTTTCATTGGAGCCTTAATTTAGGTTTTAAATAATTTTTTATTGCTATTTCAGAACGATTATCGATTTATCGCAGAATCTGTTTCCAATAAGTATTTAAAAAAAATTTAATTTTAACGAAAAACACTAGACACAAATCAACAAATTTTTTAACTACTGCGGTCAAACGAATGTCTTATAGCATCGTTTTCACAAATCAATTCATGTTTTCTATTAAAATGTCTTTCAACTAATAATAGTTATTGTTTTATTTACTAAATTTAATATTATAAACAAAACAAAACGAAAATTGTGGTACAAATTTGAAATAACAACAAATTAAATGCGGTCAAATGATTGTCTATTGCACATATCATAATAAATAATGATAAAACGAATTGAAAGCAAATATTTATTTTAAATTCAATTTTATTTGCATTAAAAATTATTCAATTACTTGTACTAAATTAATATTTTAATACAATTAAAATTGATAAAAAGAAAATTTTCCTCAAATTTATCACTAATTAAAATGCCACAAATTTACACAAATTAATAAATTATTTCAACATTTGAAAATACTATTTAATTGATATGAAAATGTATGAAAATTTTCTCATTGAAAGTAATTATTTGTTTGCATTCAAATGAACACAATATTTGTTTGTTTCGAAATTAATACAGGAACAATTAAATTGAAAATGAAACGAAAAACAATTTTTCAGTAAAAGACCAAGAAAACTAAAACAAAAATCACTTTTTTCGCTTTGATGCAAGAGAATGAAAGCAAAAACAAAACATCAGAATACAGTTCAAGGTTGAAACTATTTCATGATGCCATAAAATATAACAAAAACAACAACAAAGTATAAATAAAATATCATTTTCAAAAAAAACAGAAAAAAAAATTAAGAAAACATTTCGAAGCGCTTACACGAGCATTGAAAGTGAAGTAAAAAATGTTTTAAAATAAGTGCAGACTAGTGAGTCACTAATCATCTTTCAATTATGAATTTCGGTATTACTTACTTAATTTATCTTTACAACCCTGTAAGTTAGGATTACAACCTAGCTTCTCACACCACCCGTTGTGTGTGTTATCCATGAATACAGTCGGTACCGAACGACAGACAATAACTTTTAATGGCAATATTTTATTTACTCTCAGAGTTTCTGCCAGAAATCTGCTGAGAGAAAGTCGCCGATGAAATAATTTTTCCATATTTCGTTTTGATGTCTGATATGGGGTTTGAACAGTGGCCCATCATTTAAAAATCCACCACACTACCTACTAGGCTGCGGCAACTTCGACAATTGTTTCCTTCATTACGGCCGTTATATCATCAGTGGCGTTATATCATAGCGACTGGGTTTTCTCTGTACATAAGATATTTCTCAAATCACTTGGCGTCCAATGGACTCAGAACGTGAGATGAATTCCTTAGCATAGCGGGCTGTGTAGAATGTGACATCGTCTTGTTGACGATTCACTTCTTCCACATACATAATTGGTCATTACAACCCCTTAGTCAGGATTACGCCCTAGTTTCTCACACCACTTATGTTGTGTGTGTTAATTTTATACATGAGTGGTGGTACCTACAGTTTAAAGTCGACTCCGAACGACAGATTTTTGAGAAACTTTTCATGACAATTTTATTTACTCTCAGAGTTTTTGTCAGAAACCTGCTGAGAGGAAATCGCCGAAGGAATATATTTCATGTTTGGAGATGTCGACCTGGAATTGCGGTTGACATTGATTTGCTGCAATCGGTGTGCTTCTCCCAAAGAGTAAGGTAGCTGAAATGATAGTCATTATTAGACCGCTATCACTTAAATCTTAATTATTTAAATTTAAAATATTTCCCTAATAACTAAACCTCCAGTCGCGAAAGCATCAACATCGAACAACTTAGACAAGTCGGACAGTGCCCTAGGAATTCATTCAATTGTAGTTACCCTGTAAAAACCAAAAAATAGTGTCACTTTTTGAATACACGTCGTGTTATATTTTACTTCGTGTATTTAAAAAGTGAATATTACTAGGGTAAGTTTACACTGCCGGTGTAAATAGTGTTGTTTATTGTTTTGTAAACATTTTGGCAATACTGCCAATAGATAATTTCTGTTGTTCCTTTGGGTGGGCGAATAAACTTCTAAAACTCCCACTATCTGACAATAATACACAATAAAATAATGTATTACTCAATGCAATAAGTGTTGCTATAGTGGCGTTTTTAAAACACAAAACTCAATTTACAAAAGGTTTCTGCATTCAGATTTTACATTCTAATTTAAATTGACTGACTTCTTTTTAAAATTATAATTTTCTGAATACATAAAAACGCTTACTCATTACAATTTTCTAACATATAGTTAGCATCACTTACGGGAGCAGCTATTTGCTTATAGCACCAGCAAATAGAATAGCAAACGAACACATAGTAAAAATACGAGTTAAAGAATAAATAAAATAGAAATAAAAAATAACAACAAAAACAATAAGAAACTATGTATGCACTTTCATTTCATCCATGGCAATAAAATTTCAAAATAAGTTATTTATGGTTTCCTTTCCTAAAAAGAGGATAGCATTGAAGGAGAATAAGCATAGACTTGAGTAATACTAATCCATTGTCAAGTTGTAGATGTTTAAATCAAGCAGGCTACCCAACTACTGTTCTGTTTTCTAAAAGAAAATGTAAAATCCTACTCAATTTGTGGGTATCACGGGCTTTAATAGAATGAGGCTAGTTTTGAGATTGAAATGTTTAGAATATGTAATTATGTCCTTCGGAGAAAATTTCAACGAGCAAATGACTTTCTGAAAATAGGATCAACAGGAGATGCCCTGACGAAGGCGAAAGAAACTATTCGGCATATTCTATGCAACTGCCTAGCTCCTTCGGTACTCTCATCAGTTACCTCGGGGGTACTACCTATTCATAATCAATACTGTTAAAAACAATTTTGATGTCAAAAGTACACAACGTAAAAGGTCAGCTTTTCCCGAACGCAATCGTGTTCAAGTAGTTTAGTAGGTACTGTGTTGGCTTATTAGACGAGAGCTTATGGTTCAAACTCGGCTCAGACATCTCGAGTAAAACGAAATATGAGAAAACATTTTTTTTTCTTCTCAACAGTATTCTGGCAAAAACTCTGAGAGTAAAAAAAATTGCCATGAAAATGTTCTCCATTCACGCATAAAATGACCACACGCGACATGTTTGGTGTGAGAAGCTAGGTGGTGATCCTTACTAAAGGGTTGTAGTGGTCAGTTTCGGAAGTAAGAATATAAATTTTGTTAAAAACAAAATAAAATAAAATTGTAGAAAAATCTCATCCCTAATTTATTTTTACAAAAAATTATTTTTAAAATGTATTCTTGTACTTTAAATATACGAAGAATCTGAAATGAATAAATAAGTTATTTCCCTCAGTGTACGTCATTTGGAGTATAGAAGAAAATTTTTTTGAGCGTTGCCTTAAAAAAAATTTTTTTTTTGTGTTTCTGTTTTAAGGAAAATGAAAATAGCACTTCTGTTGCTTTTAATTATAACACCAATGATCTTAACATACCCAAGAATGTAGGTATGTATGTGAAGAAATTAAGGCTTTTTAGAGAATTGAATTGCTTTCAAACGGCACACACTTATGCTGAATTAAATCTCAATAATAATAGCCTTATAACAGCCTGCCAAGAATTGAATATATTTTGGAAGTATTACCATTTAATGCAGCACACAACTTTGCTGTCCAATGAAGACACGATTTATAACAAAGTCTTCATTTGCCAACTTTACATTTGTAAAATGATGCACAAATCTGCTCACTTTTGATTTTCTTTAAAACTAAGTTCTGTAGGCGTCCAAGCTTTAGAAAGTCGAACATTATACTCATGAGAACAGTTTCTTTAGCTGATAACATAAATTCATAAATTTATTATAAATTCGAATAGAACACATGAACATAAAATCCATTTATTCACTTTTTTCACGTAAGCCGTTGAAAAGCCAGGATATGGACCCATGCTATAATCAAAATATGCGTAATCTTCATCATCGAGATCCACAGCCGGTTCCATGTGTAAAGTTATGCATTCTTCCGTTTCTGGCATATCTGTCATCATCATATCAGCATCTGTTGATTCACCCATATCTCCTCCTCCCATATCCTCAGACTCTGATGTTTCCGTAACCTTTTCGCCGGATCCGGCAACGTCTGTTCCTTCTCCGTTTCCTTCTCCGTTTCCTTCTCCGTCTCCTTCTCCGTTTCCATCTCCGTTTCCTTCTCCGTCTCCTTCTTCGTCTGTTAAGATCATTGGCATTATAATTAAAAGCAACAGAAGTGCTATTTTCATTTTACTTAAAATAAAACAGAAACACAAAAAAAAATATTTTTTTTTAAGGCAAAGCTCAAAAATATTTTCTTCTATACTCCAAATGACGTACACTGAGGGAAATAACTTATTTATTCATTTGAGATTCTCCGTATATTTAAAGTACAGGAATACATTTTAAAAATAGTTTTTGTAAAAATAAATTAGGGATGAGATTTTTCTACAATTTATTTTATTTTTTTTAACATAATTTATGTGCTTACTTTCGAAAATGGCCATTACCAACCTTTAGTCAGGATCACCACCTAGCTTCTCACACCAATCATGTCGTGTGTGTTCATTTTACACATGAATGGCAGAACGTAACAACAGATTTGAGAAAATTTTCTTTGCAATATTTTTTACTCTCAGAGTTTCTATCAGAAAGCTGCTGAGGGAAGTCACAGAGGAACTAATTTTCCATGTTTTGTTTTGTACGGGATATTTGAGCTAGGATTTGAACTACGGGCTCACGTCTAATAAGCCAGCACAAATACCAACTAGACTACGTCGACTTCCTATAATTTAAATTATTATTGAAATTTGTCGAATACTCTAACGTAAGTGCCCAACTTATATACCCTTTATAAGCATATTTTAGACAATGGGCTTAAATGCTGGCCTTCTTTAAAAAGAGTTCAGACCTCCTAACCAAACTAGGAGAGGCATATTACTTAACAAACGACTGTCAGATCCTCAAGAAAACGATGTTCACAATGAACAGACTGATTTTCATTCTAACAAATCTGATTAACATAACAACGGTTAACGAATAATCACACACTTAAGAGTAGAGTGTTAACTGATATTCGTCGATTTTACTGCTATACGGAATCGAGTTCGCTGCAGGGAACTAACTGAGTGACTAATATCACTAAATGTGTCCCTGTATTCCATCGTTCATGAGGATGTGACAGGCAGCCCCATATGTATGAAAGTCAGAGTCCATTATGACTACCTTTTTATGTCCTCGCTCTTCAACCTAGACAATGACAGCATTGTGGTGAAATTTAGATCATGCGTAAAGTGCCTAACCTGTAGGTTAAATGGCAGTTTCGATGATCTGTACTATGTGAACAATAAACTTCAAGCCGCATTATAGTGGATTGAAAACGTTCGATCACTCTGCTATCTGAGGAGCATTATTACAATAAACTCAAGCTCTGCAGAAGACATTGAAGGTCGCATCAGTCGGGCCAAACAAGTTTACGTTTAACACCACATAGTGTGATTAGGTTAGGTTAGGTCGAAGTGGTAGCTCTGATATCAAAGAGCTCACTTGAGCGTGCATAGCGTAACGCAGTCTCTGTACTGACCAAGTTCCACCAATATCAGGGAAGAGAAGGAAGTTGGTCAGCGCAGGGGCTGCACACATAGTGTGATACCCCTGACACATTTTTTGACGCACTAAACTCAATATTTTTAACAGTTACGTCAAGTCAGTAGCCTTATGACAATCCAGAAATTTGTCAATCAATGCTCAAGGCGGATTTTATGGCCAAACATTATCAGAGACCACCACCAGAGACTCTGATCTGTGACACAACACCGAGCTTAAGGTTGAATTCACTCAGTTCGCAAAATAATTAAATATAATTTGTAATTGTATTGTAATTAATAAATAACCATATAAAATTGATTAAAATAACTATAAAATAATGTACTATGGAGTGATGTATAACATATTTAAGTATTTTGAGCATTAGTAATCTGTTGGGACATTAGAGGGTATGAGAAAATAAAATCATTAAATTTTTGTTAGCATTTTCAAATCATAATGAGAACAATTTATAAGTGACTTTCTTAAGAAATAAAAATAAATTCCACGAATTCAATACCTAAATTACACACACTCATAAAGGAGCACACTTTTGTACACTCCTTTAAGCATATACGCACATTTCTTTACTTGTAAAGCGCCTACCACCACACAGAAATAATTCCTACATACTTCAGAATGTGGTTAACAAAGTTTTATATTCGCACTCATTACCACTCCTTCCATTAACAGGTGCATGTGTGTGTGTAGGTATATAAGTGTGAAAATTCTTCACTTGGCATTATTTTTATTATCGCATATGAGTATAAACTTTCTATGTTACTTTCGCTCTCTTTTCATAGAAAAAAAAAAATATTTAAAAAAGAAATTAAATTTTTCAAAGAATTCTTTTCAACTCATTTAATTTAATAATCTTTTCTTTTTTTTCTATTTTCTATTTCCTACCGTTACAGGGTGTTTATAAAATTGTTCATTTTGTGGTTAGGTGATGTGTGGTGGTGGTGTTTGGCACATATTTATCATTCAAGGCATGTTTGAACTTATAAATTTCAAAAGATTTTAGGGCATGGAACAAACCGATGTTTCATGATTTTTTTAACAGAATTACGAAGAAAGTGGAATACTTGTAAAGAAGTTCAAGTTTATAATCAAGTTTTGCAAGAAGTTTGAAATAGGAAAATGGGGAGAATTTTAATGAAAATAAATCCAACCAGAAACATCAAAAGTATTTGAATGCAAAATAAGGACAATCTTGTCAATTTAATAAAGTAATGCACATTTTTACTAAGAATGTACCTTTTTTGCGAAGTTTAATCATCGATACGGTTACTCATATTTAATAAAAAAAACTGTATGGAAATCGGTTTTAAAAATATTTTTTTTTATTACCTTAGTTGAGTTACAATGCAACCAAGCAGGTAATTGCTCTAGTCTAGCAGGTTCTAGTATGATAGGGTTGCCATATGCCGTTGTCAGGATATCATTCTCTTTGTAATCATTTTGCCTTGTTCTATTGATATAGTTATTAAAAACCAAGTGAAGCGTTGCTTGACCCGCCAATGATGTTCATCGATGATGTTATTCTCTGTGAGGGTAGAGATACTTCTGCAGGGATTATTTGGAGGCCTTTTGATTTATTAAAATACGTTAAAAATTTGTTTTCAGATGTTATGGAACCTGTGGGCCACAGTTTATAGGCTACCAGGTCATCTATCATCTCTCTAGGAACGCCTATATAAACGCAATAGCATAGTAGGCAGTGTGTAGACCTATTAAACGTAACCCCGTGGTTCAAATTACATCCCAGACATCTCGTACAAAACGAAATATGAAAAAATATTTCTTTGGCTTCTGCCTCTCAGCAGATTTCTGGAAAAAACTCTAAGAGTAAGTAAAATTGCTATGAAAAGTTTCTCAAAAGTCTGTCGTTCGAAGTCTACTATAAATTGTAGGTGGTACCGCCACTCATGTATAAAATTAGCACACACAACATAAGTGGTGTGAGAAGCTAGGTCGTATTACTGACTGAACGGTTGTAATGACTAATTATGTATGTATATAAACGCAGTAGTATAGTAGGTGGTATGTTGAGCTATTAAACATAACGCCGTGGTTTCAATTCCATTCCAGACATCTCATACAAATCGAAACATGAAAAAATATTTCTTTGGCGACTTCCTCTTAGCAGTCTTCTACCAAAACCTCTGAGTGTAAATAAAATTGTCTATGAAAGGCACACCACTAATGAATAAATTTGACTCACACAATAAGGTTGGTGTGAGACGCTAGATTATAATCCTGAATAAATGGTTGTGTTAGTAACTAATTAAATAATTAAGCAGGTATGTAAACGAACAATCTTAATACAGCTTTTGAATATCGTTTTTCAATCCTGTACCTAATCCCTAAAATCAAATTGTTTGGTCCAAACTAATTCCAAAAACACTGATTTTTAAAATATTTCTTGCATTCTGCAATTCTGCAAAAACAAATTCAAACAAATTTTCATAAATTTTATTTCTCTAAAATCCACTATCAGCATGGCTGACCATAATGTTTCCTTATAAAACTCTGTATTTATTATAACCTGCCACATTGTCACAATAATCCCTTAAATAACCAGAAGATACTAAATAGTAAACCATAATTATTATCACCGAATTAAGAATAATTCTCGCATATATACGTCTTCTAGGACATAGACCCACTCCCCGTAATACACTCGCCTGATAAACGTATTTCACATGTAGTCAGTCACAGTCACTTTCACCACAATTCATTGTCACAAATTTATGAAAAACTGCCAACTGGCAAATGGCAAATGAGTTAAGATTGTATGTGTCATCAAAATTTCCTTAAATGTATAGGTGTATAGCATAACATTCATATCTTTGTATGTGTGTATCAGCTGGTGAATATTTCAACATATTTGTGGCAAAGGCAACGACAACAACAACATCAATTTTCATTTATATACGCTGACAAGGCAAAATATTAACGCCAAACGCTTAAAATACTTTCACGCAAGATTTTTTTCTTTCTTTTTTTTGCTATTTTCTTGATTTCAAATGTTTTGTTTTACCTCGTCGCGTTGTAAAAGAAAAAGAAGCAAACATGTGAAATCATATTCAAACACGCACTCATACATATATCTACCGTTATAGACCACCTCTTCATAAACACCTTTTATTTTTTGTTTTTTGTTGATGAGCTTTTCATTTTAGCAATTTGTTGTTCTGGTTTTGGTTGTTGTTGGTTGGTTTTGCTGTTGTTTTATTTAAAAAATTTAATTTATGAAACGAAAAAAGAATTCCTCTCTTTTTAACCAAATTTATTTCCCTAAAACTCAATGCTTTTAAGCTATAAAGTCTTACTCTCTTAAACTATCGCATTAGCATTATGAAATTAAGGTTTTTAGCGCTTTTGGTTGTGGTTTTTTAAAAACTTTTTTACAAAAAAAAACCAAAAAATAATTTAAGCAAGACAGCATGGTTTTAAATTAAACATGCAAAAAACAGTGTGTCAATATTAGTGGTGGTATATTTTAACAGAAAAATGCGGATATAATTGTCAAGGCAGAAATCGTAGTTCTCTTTAGTTTAGGCATCAATCAAATCAATCAATCAAAATCAACAATTAGTTACGATTATCGAACGGATCGTAGTTAAGATATAAAATTCCTTCAATATATTTTCCTAATTCGAGCAGAGTTTGTAAAGAGTTTGGTTTTTCAATTCATAGAAGTAGTTTCAACGAAAATATGATGGGACATATAGCCAAAATATTCTGTTGACCTTCAGTGAAGCTGAGTTCATGTAGATGCCAATATAATCGTTTGACGATAATGCTGTGCCTTTAATTGATCTTTCTTTGCAAGTTTTGCTAGCCAATTAACCAAAATCTTTCTATTAATTTTCATATTCCAGTCTCAGTTGGAATTTTTATAATTGTTTACAAGCACCCATGTTGTGCGTGTTAATTTTTTATTTATGACAGGCGGGACCTACAGTTATTGCCAGAGCACTGCTGAGAGAAAGGCGCCGAAGAAATACTTTAATTATTTCTTTTTGTTCAAGATGTCTGAACTGGGTTTTAAACAAACACACTACCTACTAGACTACATACATAATTGGTCATTACAACCCTTCAGACAGGACTACGACCTAGCTTCTCACACTTATGTTGTGAGTGTTATTTTTATTTTTGCCAGAAATCTGCTGAGAGGAAGTCGCCGAAGAAATATTTTTTTCATACTTCATTTTGTTCGAGATGTCTGACCGGGGGTTAAAGCCGAGGCCCCATGTCTAACAAGTCAACACACTACCTACTAGACTACGGCGGCTTTACCATGTTGTGTGTGTAAATACTTTCGGAAATGAGAGGCGGGACCTATAGTTTAAAGTCAACTCCGAACGATAGAATAATACTCTTTAAGTTATCGCCAGAACACTGCTGACAGGAAGTAAAATCATCTTTAACGGTGACAACCATTTTCGGATGGCTGGTTACGTGAACAAATGAAATTCCCAAATTTGGAACGATATCTATCCATATGAGGTCCAAATGCGTCCAATGCCTCCTGAATAACTGACTATTTGGTGTCGATTTTGGGCTGCCGACGTCATCGTCATGGCGTTAGCCTAGCCATCACTGTCAGCTGATGGTGTTATCAGTTCTTATTTCTTTGAGAACTATTCAGGCTTCCATACTATCACTATCAACGGTGACTACTATTGGCCGATGATTACCAACTTCTTTGAACCTGAAGTGTATAATCTAGAAACCAACAATACGTAGTTCCAAAAGGACGGCGTTAAGTGCCACACAGCTCATGTCACACTGGATATTCTGCACAAGCGATTAGAGGCCATAGTTATTTCAAGTGGAGGTGATGTGAAATTACCACAGAGATCGTGCTATTAAACCCCACTAGACTTTTTCTTGTATTGCCTTGTGGCCACAGCAGTCCTTAAAGTCAACATTACCCATGTCATCGACCAAATTCATACCGATGTATGTCACAGAGCCGTGTAAAATTTTATATTTCGATTGCGCTCCACCCAGAGAATCCGTGGCAGTCATTTGAACGATTTTATATAACATGTAACATGCCATGGAACATGCCATGGAACATGCCTTGTAACATGATATACGCTTTTTTCATTTTCTTTAAATTTATTTTCAGCCAAATTATCATTACTGAAACCGTTAAATACGTCCGTTATCGTGTGACATTTACGGTCTAAACACATAATTTCCGACATGTTTTTAAAAAATTATGATTAAATTGTGTTATTTTGAGCTTCTCCTGCCCCACTACTACTGTTTCATTTAAATAATGACACTACGGCCTCCCTTTTTTTCCTTTTTTTTCAAACAAATTAGATTTACGTGTTTGAATTTAAATTTTTTCTGTTTCTTGCAAATCCTCCCTCAATCAGTGTTTTGTGTGTTTGCCTTCACAAACGAGAACAGGAACGGCCTCGATGATGCGGTACATTTAATGTTGATTTGATTTATGATTTGCCAACACATGGTGGGTGACAAAGTTGAGGTAACGCCAAAAACACGATTTTGTGAAACACGCAGCATTTTTAAAATTTACAAACAACAACTACAAGAAAAAAACCAAAAAAAAAAGTGATAGAAGAAAAGCAAATTTTCGATGGTTTCCTACCACAAATCCAACAACAACAATAAAAAAGGTTTTCAAGCGAAATTTTTAAGTGAAAACCAGTTAAAATTTGTGTTTAACCATGATGAACACGAAAAAAAATAAAATTTTACGGGACATGTAAACCACAATTTAGTCTGTGAATATTGTTGGAGTTTTCTGAAACATAAAACACATGATTTTGTAAATTAAATAATTTTCGAGTATTAAATTGAATAAAAAAGAACATTTTCCTGTTAAATGGCTGTAAAAAGGTTCGTGTACACGTGAATCTGTTGTGTGTGTGTAAGTAATAAATGAAAATGAGAATGTTAAAATTTAAGTTGTTTAAAAATCCTTATTATCAAGGATTTTGTAATTTAGTTTGGATTTAGAAAAACAAACAGACCCAATAAATTTTTTCCAGTTAAGCTGGATCATGGGTAAGTTGTTGTGTTTAGGTTAGGTTAGGTTAGAGGACGTGTACTTGTCAATTAAGACATGTACTAGTTTCTCACACCACTTAAGTTGTGTGTGATAATTTTATACATGAGTGGTGGGACCTACAGTTTAAAGTCGACTCCGAACGACAGATTTTTATTTATTGAGAAACTTTACATGGCAATTTTTATTTACTCTCAGAGTTTTTGCCAGAAATCAACTGAGAGGAAGTCGCCGAAAAAATACTTTTTGTATTTTGTCTTTGATGCCTGGCCTGGGGCTCGAACCCAGGCTTTTGCGTCTAATAAGCCAACACACTACCTACTAGACTACGGCGACTTCTTGTCTTTATGTTGAGTCCCAATTCTTCTCGAAACGAGACGCCGACTGTCTTTCTATTATATTCTTTAATGATTTTATACTCTCCAGGGGAAATTCTAGATGGATTATTTTGAGTTAATTGTAGCCACCATAGTCTAGTAGGTAGTATGCTGGCATATTAGACGTGAGGCCACGGTTCAATCCCAGATCGGACATCTTAACAAAACGTAATATTAAAAAATTATTTCTTCAGTGACATCCGCTCAGCAGATTACTAGCAAAAACTCTGAGAGTAAAAAAATTGTCATGTAAAGTTTCTCAAAAAAGCCCCCTTTCGGAATCCACTTTAAACTGTAGGCCCCGCCACTCATGTATAAAATTAACACACAAGACATAAGCAGTGTAAGAAGCTAGGTCGTATTCCTGACGGAAGCGTTGTAATGACCAATTATGTATGTATACATGTTGCACGTAGCGCCGTCCTGTTGAAACGACATGGTGTACAGATCATTAAATTCAAGCCAAAATATCTTGGAAACCGTTAACCAATAGTGGTCGCCATTGATAATGATAGTCTGGAACGGTGGATAGTTCTACAGAGCTTTTGCCAAATTGGATATTGTGCACGAATAATTTGAAGACATAGTGAACTAGTCACGAAGACTGTGCGTTTTGTCGCCGTAAGACTTTTTCTGCTGGCGCTTACCGTAGTCGCAAGTATAAGCACGAACCACAGCGATCCTGAAGGCCAACATAACCCATGGCAGCACACCAACTAGAGAAACTGTGGCAAACATTTGAGCTATGTTATCTTCCACAGATAATAGCATCAATAAGTCTTTCAAACAAATCAAAAAAATATTTATGACACCTCACACACACTTTATTTATTTTAAAATTAAAAATAAGAACCGCTAAAAAAGAATTCTTTGCTATTCATTGCAAATGTATGAGGTTATGTTACAAATGGCGTTATTATGAGAATTCACGAATAGTTTCTAGCATTTATTGACATAAAATTTTAATTATTCATATCACATATATATTATATATATTATATATTTTTCATATCACAACACAGACACAAAATTATTTAAAATGTTTAACCAAAATTTTATTTAAAAAATCTTTAAAAATACTATAGAGTTTGACAACGATGACTAAACCAAAATAATAATGATCTGAAAATGAGAAATGATGTTTAAAGCTTGAGAACACCTGCTTAAAGAAAAATGTTCAGTCATAGAACAGTTTTATGTTTTGTGTACTTATACTCGTATGTATTTGTCACTTCAACTTTTTTTTTTCTTTTCGAGAAAAATTTTCCACATGTGGCAGTAGCGCTGGTGTATTGGTACACATTTGTCAAGCTGACACAGGCATAAAGACATGCAAGAAATTCAACAAAAATCTGATACTACTACTTTAGCAACCAAACAGATTCCGATATACATACATATGTACGTACGTAAGTACATGCAGACTGCTGCCATAAGAGATATTCAAAAAGAGATCCTTTCAAAAACACTTATCAAACGCGTTGTGCACCCTTATTTGTTTGGTGTGGTTGAGTGTATATTGGAAGTAATAGTTTATATCCTTACAACACAAGTTGAAGTATTTATAAGTAGAAGTGGTTCTGTGCGGATTGATTTTGCTAGAAAGAAAAACATGAGTAAAAAATATATCATAAGCATAGGGCCCGTAACAATTGAATTCCAAAGATTTCCCTTAAATGCACCAGTTTGCTCAAAAATAAATATTAATTACCTCCACAAAATATTTTTATTAAACACCAGGTTGTATAACTCTTTTTTCCACTAAGTATTTGACAAAAAAAGCCATAAGGCATGAAATTCTATTACATCCTTAAAAAGGATTTAAATGATTTGACAAAACAAAAATTGTTTTATTCCCATTTCTAGTTGAATACAAAACACGTCTCTTTCCTTTAGTCATAAAACTGCTACTTTTGTGATCTTTGTTCGCAGTTAGAAAACAAATGGTTTTTCTATTGAACAAAGGATTTGTCTCTACTACGTTTTGTCTTTGATTAGTCTATAGAACTGATTGTTCATTGAGACTGACATAAACATCATGACACATGTTGCCATGATTATGTGCACTGTGTTATAAGAGCATAACGTTTGATAAGTTTTTAAGGAAATCTTACGGTATTGAATGCTACTGAAAGGAGAATAAAGCAATCTTTGCATACAGATTAAAGAGAATTGAGGTGAGTAACGCAAGAAATAAACAGGCCTCCCAAAATACCTAAAACTAGTTAAACAGCATGTGTGAAATAGTAGGAAAATAAATTACTAAAATGGGTGCCCTGGTGCTCTAGTAGGAATCTGTGTAAGGGTTTTAATATTGGTAGTCTATTACCTAGTGTGTTGTCTTATTAGAAATGAGACCAGGGTTCAAACCTCAGTTCCCAACAACAACGAAATATGCAAAAATATTTCAGCAGATTTCTGGCAAGAACTCTGAGAGTAAATAAAATTGCCTTGAATAAGTTTCTCAAAAAACTGTCGTTCCAAGTCGATATTAAACTGTAGGTTCCGCCACTCATGTATAAAATTAACACACACAATTTAGGTTTTATGAGAAGCTAGCTCGTAATCCTGACTGAAGGGTTGTAATGACCAATTATGTATACATGTATACATGTATGTATGAACATATGAATTTGTCATGGATTTGTTTTTCCGCTTCACAGTGCGCTTTTTATAGGAAACAGTTTTAGAGGTTATGGTTTCTGAGTTCAATTGGTTTAAAACTGATTTTAAAAGAGAGAATTTAAAACCTCATCCAACAAAGTCACTTCCCATTTTACTTCTCTTTACTAAATCAGACACAGTATACAACGACACAATTCTTATGTGCAGTATTCTGGATTCTACCTTGGCAACCTTATAAAAAATGTTAAAACAATTCTTCCATTCGGCTTTTCTTTTCACTTCTCTTTTCTCTTTTTTCTTGTTGCCAGTTTGTTAAATCCTTTACGTAGTAATTAACATTTAACTTGAAATGAATACTAATGATTCAAAAATTTCTTAAAATCTTTTACATTTTTTTTAATCACAGACATGCAAACGACAACTTGGTGGATGTAAATGTCATGCCACATCATAAAAAGATAGGCAAACACGTACAAAGTTTTCAAGTCCATATTCATTACTTTCGTTAGAAAAACTTAAAATTTCTTGCATTTTGTATGTGAAAAGTGTCGAACAAAAAAAAAAGATTGAAACTTTTATTAACAAACTCTTCCATTCTTTCGGTACACGAATGAGTTTTAAAACAAAAAGTGATCAATTTGAAATTATTTTTGTGGGTTTTTTATATCCGTGCATCCAACTTTTACTTTATGCGACAGGTAAAGCCACTTACAAGTGTAGCATTTGGCCTTGTATGAGTATGTTGCTGTCTTTGTCGTCTACTTGACAGTTGATGAATGCATGCTTTTGTTGTTTAAACAAGATTTAAGGAAGACAGGGACAACGTAGAGAAATCTGTAGGTTTTACAAAAAACCTGTCTACACATACTATTTGAACCAGAATGCAAGTGACAATTGAAATTTTTCTTAAGAATTTAAAAATCGATGACGTAATTCTCATGAATTTGAAAGTGTTTTATTTTTTATACAGAAATGTTTATCGATTATTTGATTAATTTAATGTTAAGCTGATGGATTTGTACTATACATGTTACTTTTCGTGAAAAGAAAAATGTAATGAAAAGCAATGAGCAAAACTTCACTCAATGTTCGATAACAATTTAACTGCCGAAACTTAGATACGAGCAGTAAGCATATGTTTAAACAAACTGTGTGATTTCGTGTTTTCATTTTAGCAGTGTAGCTAATGGCCAATGCGAGAACGAAAACTAACGGCAGTATTAGTACTGTGTATAAAGTTTTGTTAGCTTAGCCAAGGTCACAGCCTTGTGATCTTGTAACGAATACGTCCACATACATACATACAAACATAATTGGTCATTACAACCCTTCAATCAGGATTACGACCTAGTTTCTCACACCACTTATATTAATGTTATACATGAGTGGCGGGACCTACAGTTTAAAGTCGATCCCGAACTATAGATTTTTGAAAAACTTTATCATGGCAATATTATTTACTCTCAGAGCTTATGTGAAAAATCTGCTGGGATCTGATATAAAAAAAAATTTTTTTTATATTTCGTTTTGTTGGAAATGTCTGACCTGTTGTTTGAAATGCGGCCTCACGTCACACACTACTTACTAGCCTATGGCAACGAATGCCATTCACAGTCAGTGCTATTTGACCAAAATTTGCGCCACACAGTTGTTCGCTGTTGTAGAATTTGTTTCTCTTGGATTGCATGACGATTTTTTAAGTCAAAAATTCGATAATTTTGTGTATTAATTAAACCATTCATTCACTCTTCATCAGAGTGTCGCTTTTCATCATCTGCACATTTCTCTGCTTATCACATTTCATTAAATTTGAAGTCTTTGAAGAGCGATGCTGAATTAATGTTTTGAGGGTTTTTGGCAACACACTCATTTACAGCAGTAATCAAAATATAGACGGCTATGTTGACGTATATATATAGACTTAAGCCCTGGTTAGTCAAACGTCCGCTATACGCAAGGCAACGTACGTTCGTTTCTAGCATATGAAGATCGGTAATCGCTCTCAATGATTTTCGTATTCTAAAAACAACACACGTTCCGTGGACGTTTGGCTAATAGGGGATTTACTGTCCATAACCGACTACAGATTCCTCAAATTGTTTGATTCGCCTCCGAAAGATTTTCGGCAATACTCTCACTTACGGCAGTAGTCAAGAGACCGAAGGCTATGTTGAGGTTTAGCAGACTTATAGTCCATATCCGACCACAGATTTTTTAAGTTCTTTGACTTTTATTCAAATTGTTGAGACCTTAAGTGCATATTCTCGACTTCAAATTCTTCAAACTTACGATCGGTTTCAACATAACTTTCTAAATTTTTGTAATACCTTTTCAGAGTTACAAGACCTTGTTCTTTTGTAAAGCTCTCCATTTTTAATAAGCGAAACAAACATAAGTGTCAGCTGCCAAATTTCAGAGTTGCCATTTGAGTAAAAAAAATAATTAATTAATTAACAACTATACGGGTAGGTGAATATGTTGGATTTGTAGCTTTGATGCCAAAGCTCACTTAAGCACGCCTGTTGTGATGCCACATGTAAGCACAGTCCCTGTATTGATTGAATTCCAACAAAGTCATCCAAGAAGTTCGTCAACGCGCTAAAGCACGACTCTCCAATGCTGGAAACCAAACTTGAATAAAACTTTAAACCAAAGTTTAATAAACGAAGCTATATTCTTGATAACAATGGCCGTTAATCTGGCAAGGAATGAAGAGCCAAATAACCTAAATCTGCCCCAAACAAGGAAACTTTACAAAACCTAAGAAATGTATTCCCAAAACTTTTAATGACTTATTAACAATATGTCTGTGGGTAATAAACCTAAAATGTATCAAACTTTATTATTCAATATTGTAAAGTTAAATTATCATTATTTATTTATTTTTTTTTTTTTTTAATTAAAAAAATTTGTAAATTTTTGTACAACAATTCCAGTAAATCAATTAAAACTGTTGCACGTAACATAAAGATTGCTTTTATATATCGTAAAGACGCATACGCTCTATACGTATATCATTTAAAGTAATAAATTTATGGGCTTTTCTTAAATTCTATACATAATACCTCCCAAGTTGAAAGCACTTAACTTTTCATTGAAAAAAAAAAGTTTTTTTTTCAAAATTTTTTCGAAATTTTATTTTTGTAAATAATTTCATTAAATAAATTTTATTTATTTACCTATACACTTAAGCAGGTTGTTTTAGCCATACGAAACATATAAGAAACGATATAACTTGGCTTAAACATCATAAATTCCAATTTCTTTCCCTGTTTTTCCTTTTCTTCTTTTGCTGGTTTTTTTTTTTTTTTTTTTTTTTGTAGGACTTCTTTCGTTTGAGAGATTTTATTATATCTTTAGATTTCTCTCATTTTTTTGTTGTTGTTAGCAATATTCTCTTGGGGCACAAGTACAAGCAAAAGAGACTTTCTCTCAACATAAATTTCATTAAGTTTTCAACACATGCTTTAAGCAACAAGCCAAAACATAAACCAACACAATACGATAAAACGTATTCCTATACACGCACACACAAATGTCAAACCACCTACATGTATATAAATATGTATGCTGGTTGGGTTATACTATAGTAGTTGTATAAAAAAAATAAACCTTCTATAGTAGGATTTCCAGGTACTTCACTTATTCGTCTATGTGAGTAGCTTAACATCGCTTAGACTGTATAGTTAGAGCTTGAATTGCTTACATTCAACTTCGAATGATAGCGAGGAAGCCTCTACAAGAATACTTTTCCAAATTGGAAAAAGCAGCATGGAATTGAAAAAACCCGTGGGTGGTCCAACATACCTGGTTGCCGCATTTCAAAACTGCTCATTGGACAGCTGCAAAACCAGGGAACTACTTGAGTTCGATAAGAGAACGGTTGGCATTCTAAAAGGAATTCTAACGAGACACTGCGCTATCGGCTGTTTCGTTAACAAGTCAGGATTACTGCAAAAGCTGCCATAATGTAGAGGAAACGAAATCGGTACAACTAATTTTATGCGAGTGCCCTGGACTTCAGGACAGACCTCATCAGTTTTTGGGTGACAGAACGTTTGAAGATCTGGGCAAGATGGCGAATGTGCCCCTAAAGGAACTGACCCAAGTGCGAGGGGTTTAAACCCACCGCTAACGGATCATGACATGCGCGCTTACCTCACACTGAATAACACAATGGGCCATATGGGCCACCGAGTGAACCTGCCTGTGAATGGCAAGCTACCCGCTAACTTATCCTAACGTACAATTAGTACCTTTATTTATCAATTTTACAACAAATATCATGCTTCCTACAACAGCGTTTAGAAGTCTCTCCTTTTACTACAAATACCGCCTATAAATTTATATCAAATCATGAATTTCTCTTAATGGAACAGCCTAAAACGAAAATTTAATATTACTCGCATACACTTACACACTATAAACATATACAAAAACAAACAAATAAATACACAAACAGAAAACTGCCGAAGAAAAAAAATTGTTTTTTTCAAAATAAAATTTACTAAAATACAAACATAAACTCACTTTCTAACTCGTACACATACATACAGCATATACACACATATGGATTGTATAAATTCTACCAAGTGTCTGTAAGTAAACAAAAAATAATGTACATTGTACAAGTATAATTGTTTGAGTATGTATGTATATATGAGTACATACGTACATACATATGTACCATATGCGAGTGAATGTTTTTGTATATTCTGTTTACATACATATATTGTATGTTTTAAGTTGCACTTTAGATACAATCATACACTCATACAGAAACATGCTTAAGTATATTCTCAATAATTTTTTGTTCCTGTGTATGTGTAGTGAACAAAAAAATTTGACCAATTCAGACAAATTTCGAACTCCTTTTTATTTTTATAATTAGACCAACACTCAAGAAATATTCCCTACATGCTCAATTTAATAGACTAACGCTACAAACTAAATATTGTTTGCCAGCTTTGAATCAAAAATTATCATGAACGACTTGTTCAGATCTCCACGAAGAACCATTCGAAATGCTCGAAGTTACTGTACGAAGCGGCGTTTATGCTGCAGAACCCGTTTGAAACTTAAAACACCAAAAGCCATATGACAACTGTGCACGACGAACACTACAAAGCCATGCTAAACGACTTTGTACTGCTTCAACTGTATGAATTGGAAATGGTATAAGTATAGCTCCTAATCGCTCCTTTAGAGAATTTTAAGTGGTGGGCAAGATCATAGGATCTTATTGTAGGATTATTGAAGTATATACCAACGAGTCTCAAACTCTTGAAGTCTTCATAGAGAATACACTTTAAGAATGCTAGAATTTTTGTTCTGATAAGAAACAAATTTCAAAGCTAAAACCAAAATTTTTTAAGAGAATTTGGATTGGAATGTTATGTAAACAACGTACAACGTTATTTATAAGAAAATTTTGTTACAGAAAAAGTCGTACCTTCTGGAAATGGTGTTTATTCTCATATCAATCAATTCGATTGCTTGAACTGCTATTCTCTATCCGTTCAGAGACCGAAAAATTCTACAAGAAGTTTTAAAAAACCGATGTTATGTCAGAGTTGTATAGCATTCAACGGATAGTAAAGAGTTAAAATAAATCGGAAATATACTTGAATCATATCAAATCATGGTTCTTGAGTGCTTCTTCCGTATACAAGGTGACCTTATAACACATTTATTAACCTTCCTGGTAAGTAAGTTAAATTCTTTTATAAGTTTTCCTTTGGTTTCCGGAAAATGATAATTTCAGAAAAATCATATTCTTCCTCTGAAGGTATTTGCTGTTGAATCGGTCGCACTATATGGCTCGTGGCATCATCTTATTGAAACTGTGTATCGCCCATTCGAGCCATAACGATCTCTATCGATTTTCTAAGGTAAATTTCAGGACAAATGTATTCCAACGGCACTTTCAATACTTTTCCCTGCTGCAATAGGTTTTTCACTACACTTCTGTGTTCCCCTAGCCTCGTATAATGCAATTTTGCTCGTGATGTAACTATCTAGAAAGATGTGAGCATCATTGCTGAAAAATATTTTGTTCGAAAAATTTATGCGACTGCGTTGGAAGCAACAAATTCTAATTATACGTATCAATCTCTTCGTGAGTGCGTACAGTGCGGAGAGGCACAGGCCAGTCTCTTTAAGTTTTTGTATAATCTTGCCCATTCCTTGCAAGCTAGGGCGATTGTGACGATCATAAGCATACCGTTTGAGTGAGCATCCATATTCCGAAATGTCACTAAATAAATCACACTTCAGAGGAATGATATTTTACAGCAATTAGTCTTCAATATCGTAGGTTTTGATGCCAATAACCGACATAATATTGTTACTGTTAATATTTCATAATATTGTTGTTAAAATTTAATTCTCTTTTGCAAGGCATATGAGGACCCTACATTATAATTTTCATTCCCACTTCATATAGAAGAATAGTTGGTCACGTTTTGCTGTGTTGATTTCATTCGTTATTTGCACGACAAACTGTTGTTATAACTATAAACACATGCAAGTACAAATATAAGCGTATAATATATGCAATCTAAGTGAGTACATACATATGGATATGTACTGTGTACATACACTGTCTACAAGTATTGTGAGTACAACAACTCAAATAAACACATGACCAGTTGACTGATACAACAAGAGAGATGATATAAAATTCAATGAACAAATAAATTTCTTTTATTATTATTATTCTTTCTTTTCACTTTATTGCTTACTCTCTCTCTCTCTCTTTTCCTCTCTGAATTATGTGTGACATATATTGGACGTAAAACAAAATTTTGTCAATAACTTCAAAACTACTAAAGCAAAAGGACTTAAAGGACATTTTTTAATATTTCAACTAAAAACACCAAAAAATCATTTTATTTTTCCAGGAAATAAACAAAAAAGGGTTTAAAAATATTTTTTAATTTTTATAATTAAAATTGAACTAAGAATTGAAATTGACTTTTTTACAAGAAGATTTAAACTTAAACACCTTGTTTAATTATTAAAATTTTGTATTTTAACTCCTTGTTGACTTAAACAAAAGCAATTGCCTTTTATACGTACCATACTCGTAGAGTCAGTCATAAAAATATTTTTATTTTCTTTATATATTTTTACCCCGATATGTTCCTCTAGAGATTTTTAAGGGGGTTGACATGTATAAAAAAAAATAACTTTCACTGTTTACATTGAATATTTTTGGGAATTTTATTTGTTATGGCACTTCAATTGAGTTTGAAGTCTTTCATCATTTGGGATTTAAATACAAAAAAATTTGAATTCTTAAGCAAAAAGGGATACAAAAACAACAAAACGGTTTTAACCACTGGTTAAGGATATTAATTTTTAAAGGGAACATTTAATTTCATTCTCCGTATATTAAATAAAATGCTTCCCTGCTGTCATACAATTCAATATTTGAAGATTTTAAAAATGTTGTAGGCATAGGAAACGTGAAATTTTAGAATGTCTTTAAGATTTTTGAGAAAAGAAAAGAAAAACACACTAAAATTTTTAACGAACTATTGATACGAAAGAAAAGATATAAATACCTTTCAGGTCTAACATAAATCTAAATTCCCAAAAGCAAAAACAAAATTTCCAAAAATAACGGAAGTTTTTTTTTTCAAACAATTTATTGGATTCTGAATTCTAATTTGTAAATTCTAAAACATTTTCATGAGATAAAAAAACTTTACTAAGTAAACATAACAAAAAAAATTTAAAGGTAACTAAAACAATTTTTAAAGGGAACGTCTATACGTGTAGTTCTCCTAATGCCTTAGCAAGTAAAAGTAATATAGTCCCAAAGGGCGTTCTGTTTAGTTAAGTTTAAAATTGTAATCAATCCAATTCGAGCAATTCAAATTTAAGCCCCAAAGAAATTTAAACCCACCAATATATTATCATGATTATGGAATTTAAAAAATTTGTAGTTTTAAACCGTCTTCGAAATTTAGCTAGAAGACCTGCTAATCCCAATCCCCTGTGAAAATAACGTCAAACAAAGTATATTAATAAAAAGTATATTATAGAGAAAGGTCAGTAAGACTCAATTAGCATAAGTTTCTCCCTTTTGCACCCATTACATAACAACAGAGGGATTTGTTTCTAGACAACAACTATATTAGCAGCCCTGTCATTATATAATTTAATTCATCCGGCCAATTACTTGTTTAGCTGTAAGCTTGGGGACAGTCTCATGGTCCTAAAAAGAGCTTAAATGGACCTAAATTAAATAGTGAGCATAGAACAGCCATACAGCAATAACGAGTAACTGATAGGCTATACAAATAGAATATTTCAATGACTATTGCAGTTTGTCAACTCTCGTTAAGTAAGACAAATTTCGTAATCTCTTAGTCAATGCTTTAGTTCAAATTCAAATAATCTGTTCAGAATATTACTTAGCCCTACCAGAGCGGTTAACATATAAAGGTCGGGAAGCCCTATCTCTTAAGAAAAATTAGGACCTATTGTGCAACGTTCCTCAGCACCACAAACATTATTAAAACCGGATACATTTTTAAAAATCTTTTTGTTTGTAGGTAATGGAGGTGGCGACTCTATCATTCTACGATCTGCTGCGACAGACTAATATCCTTTGCTTGAAGCACTCGATTTAAGTAATCGAAACAAAACGAAAGAAATGATATGAACACATTCAAGATTAGAGGAATATAACGAGTTTGGGATTAGAAAATTTAAAAAAGGGGAAAATTTAAAAAAAAATGAACGAAATATTTCTGTGGGGCTGTAAATAAATACCGGCCGCTTACACTTCAAAGATTATTTCATGGAAATATTGAATGCGAGGCATACTTTTTCCAGCATTTCAGCTGTAATGTTGTGTTATAGGGTTGGAATTATTCATGATATCGCGTACACTGTGGTATGTGGCACCTGTCAACCAATTCCAATTCTTCAACTTCAACTACAAAGTTACGATATTCACCTTTCTTGAAGAAGTACGAACCAATGATGTCGCCGAAGCAAAAACCGCACCAGAGTACATTAACATTTAATGAACTGCCTCTGGCTGCTCCTACACTAAATTCGGAATGCTTTTCATTGAAGTTCGCTTTTCTCAACACAGTTTTGATAATAAAGCTGATTGAATAAGCTGCCGTAGTCTAGTAGATAGTGTGTTGGCTTATTAATTGCGAGGCTACGGTTCACACTCCAGTTCAGACATCTCCAACAAAATGAAATATGAAAAATATTTCTTGGGTGACTTCCTCTCAGCAGATTTCTGGCAAAAACTAAAAGTTTCTCAAAAAATCTGTCGTTCAGAGTCGACTTTAAACTGTAGGTCTCGCCACTCATGTATAAAATTAACGCACACAACATAAGTGACGTGAGAAACTAGGTCGTAATCCTGACTAAAGGGTTGTAATGACCAATTATGTATGTATGTATGTGATTTGCAAGCGGTGTTCTTTTGTTAATTTATAATAAAACGGAAAACCTTGCTGAGCATTTCTGGGATTACCAACCGCCAACAATCATTTTTATGCTGAAAAAAATTACAATAAAAAGCAAAGACCAAAAAGATCATTCTTTAAAAAACTGACATGCTAGAACCATCGCTATTGTCAGAAATTGACAATTGATCTTTGCTCTTTAAAATGAGCCCAAAGCCAAATTGATTGCATGCACCCTTAAAGTAGGGGGTGGGTTTATGTCAAGGGGTGCAAGAGAAAAAGAAACACATTACGGAGGCCCTTAAAAATTGATCAGATTTCAAAATTGTTACTCGGGGGTTTTTGCGGTCAATGATTACAGATTTTCATTCTGATTTTAAAAGTTCAAAATGGCGAATCCAATATGGCGGTCGAGGTTTATAAAAATTGTTTCTTTTTCTCGAAAACCTGACGTGATGGAAAGATTCGTGATCAGCGCGAAAAATGCCTTCGGAAACACTTGGAGCCATCTTATTTGCAAAACCCGTGCAGGGCTGTGCTATTAATCTAAAAGATTATAATTTCTTAACTTTGCTTTAAAATTTGTGTAGCCGGCCTTTTTCTTTCATTGTTTACAATCTTTATCTCTCTCTCTACTTATTCTTAACATATGAAACAATATTAAAGCAAATTTTTAAAAGTATATTTTTATTTAAAAAATAAACATTCAGTTACTAATTAAAATACAAAAATTTATTCGGGCCAATAAATTGTTAACATCTGCCATCATACATCATCATGTTAATCATATGCTTCACATCACTGTTATTTGTACATCAAAAGAATCTTCAATCAAAAAAAACATCACAGGAAAACAGCAATAATTTCATTCTTTATTAAACCGTTCAATAATTTATTTATTTTTTATTTCTTTTCATTATTAATTGACTACATTTAAAGGAAACGAAAAAAATGTATTTTCCAATATTTATGAATTTTAATCTCCAACCTATCCAAGGCCTGGCAATGAATATATTTTTTCCCCGCTCAGTCTTAATTAAAAACCTAGCATTTGATGATTTAAATTGGAGGTTGAAAAAGTTTAATACTGTCTTTCCCTTCGTATCTCTCTTGCTGTTTGATATTTAAAAAAGTTTAAAAATTCAAATGAATCTGTGTATGTATGTGAATGTGTATTTGTATTTGTGGCAGGATTTTCAATGATTTTTTCTCTCTTTCACATTCAAACGCAAATCCCTTTAAGGTTAAATAAAACCCTACATTTTTGGTTTTCAATAAATTACAGTTATTTTATGAAACACACACACACACACACAACCGTTTATATACAAATAAATTTATTTTATCTGTCTTTATATAAATATTTGTCTGTATGTTATTCTTCTGTTTTCATTCTCTAACTGTGTGTATGTACATGGCAGTGTGCTTTTGAAATTATAAATTTTATTTCCGGTAGAAAAATAACAAATTGAACATAAAAATTAAAAAAAATGCGCAGACAAAAACAACAATAAGAATGGCAACAAAAACAACAACAATAACAACAAAAAAATTATATTTTCTTTTTACAAATCGATTTCACGCGTTGTGGTCTTTTGGTTTTTACTCGCATTCTATACAACTTTCATTACAACTTTCCACTGAGTGAATAACGTTAGCGCAATCTATTGGCGGAGGGTAGAAAATGAGAAATACCGTTATTTTACTGTAAATTGAAATCAAATCAGTTTATTTTTCATTAACAGAAAGTTATACTTGAATGGCGAATACCATCCTTAGTGATGGGTTAATTTCGCGAGATTATAAGAGATCTGAATGAGATGGCGCTGGATGTACTAATGAAGTTGCCCAGGTCGAACAATTTAAAGGCATTCGTGCGATAATATAAAATTCAAGAGATTAAGTGGCAAGAATTGCATAGAATTGTACTGGAATCCAGTCTTCATGAAAAGGAACAGGAAAAACTGTGTAACATACATATTTTATTAGGTATTTATCGGGTGGGCCATCTATCGGTTTAAATTCGAACCATTGGTCATTTCGAATCTGGCAATTATCTCCACTGAACGTAATGAATCGACTTACGCTTGAGCAACGTTGGAATTTTTTGTAAATTTGGGCCAACGAAATCTGCACGATGATGACGATTTTGCCAAATCTCTTCGGATGAAGCCCATACGTTGTCTTACACAAGCCAATGCACCCATTATGAGTGACTAATTGGTGCGGCATGTGGAGCGGAGACATCAATGGCCCATTTTTCTTTGAAAATAAGGACGGCACAACCATGTCAACAAATTTTTTGTTCCTGCTCTTCATGGTATTGATGTAAACGATGTTTGATTTCAACTGGATTGTGCAACTTGCCACACATCTCAAGCCACAATCGATTTATTGCGTCAAAGGTTTGATGGCTATTTAATTAACCGAAATGGTGATGTCATTTGACTATTTTCTGTGTGACACCGTTAAAGAAACATGTTATGCCGACAAACCAGAGACAATTGAGCATTTGTAGGTCAATTTTCGTGATGCCATTGCTGAGATAAAACTCCATACATTCGAAAAAGTACACGAAAATTGGTCCGATAGAATTAGGTACTGTGAGGCCAGCCTCGACAGCCATATATTTATATAAGAATCTCGGAAATATTACGGACTGACTCTACATTCGTAAGTATTTCTGGAACACAAACAGTTTTAGAAGTAATGTGAACCACATGTATTAAATATAAGGAATACAAAGAAATGGCGTACAGCTCTCATGTATGCGCTTGTGCATCGAAGTCTATTTTGAGGCTACTTAGCCGTAAACTTACCAAAAGGTCGCTGGTGTACTCGTTAATGGTAGAAAGACTTTCAACTCCATCGATCCATTGGAGCACTGTCCCAATGCGGCTTACGTTTCATTGTTCTATTCCTACAACAACGAATTGTGAACAACTAAATAAAGAAACTTGTTGCACAAAATGAAACTTATTTTGAAAAAATACTCGTCTTTCTCTTAGAGCATATGATTTGGTGGTCGAATGGTCTGTAGAAGCAGATTTCTGACAAAAACTCTGAGGGTAAATAAAATTGCCATGAAAAGTTTCTCAAAAATCTGATTTCGGAGTCGACTTTAAACTATAGGTCCCGCCACTCATGTATAAAAATTAACACACACAACATAAGTGCTGTGAGAAGCTACATAAGTCGTAAACCTGAGTAAAGGATTGTAATGTAATGTTTAGTGGAACGCACAGTGTTACAAAGGAAATCCATTCTTCAACGGAAATATTTTCCCGCAAAAGCTTTTCCCAGTTATTTCAGACATAAATAGATTCAAATCTAAAATCCATAAATACCACTCTCTCTCTCTCTCTCCTGACTCCTACAACGTATTTTCCTAGACCCAACATAAAGCACTACTTGAATAGGAGCCGTCGCCTGAATAATAAACCCATTGATCTTGCAGAGAATTAAACTACGCACTTACATATACACGCCTTATTCAATTTAAATTTTGATTTTTTTTCAATAATTTTTCTCAGATTTTGAATAACGAATTGATTTTTTCCCCACCCCAAAAAAATTATTAAACACAATGTTGTTTGTTATTTGAAACAGTGAATGGTTTATATAGGGCAATGAAAACATTTTAATTTTTATCGGTTACAACAAATACAACACAAAAAACAGAGACAGAAACGAAAAAAACATAACAAAAATAGCACAAAAAATACGTAAATTACTCTCAGGGGCAAAACGATATGGACAATGTGGTTTAGATGTTCGTGTATAACGTTGTATAACAATGATGACAATGATGGAAAGGGAGTAGCCAGCCTGTCAGTTAGTATTTGAATGGTTCAACAACAAGGAAATATACATAGGTCAGAATTACAACAACATTATTGTTAGAGTGATAAAAATCATTTAACACTATAAGCAAGCAATGGTTTGAAATTCCCGCGTCAAATAAATGGAGGAGGATGAATAGGAGTATTGTATGATGAATGAAAATTGATTTGACTATATTGTACTGAGTACTGAGCAGTTTTTTAGTACCTTTTTTTCAAATGGTCTTTTGCAGTTTAATTTTTATAAAAAATATTTATTTTCGGTTTTTTTTCTTTTTTCATTTCATTTCATTTAATTAAATATGAGAGTTGTTGTGTTTGTTAATGGTGGTGATTTTAAAACGCAATTGTATGTAGTATGTATGTGTGTGTGTAAATTCTTTTTTAGAAATATTCATTAATACTGTTCATTAAGTTTAATGTGGTAGTAGTAATTTTATTAAAATGTAATGCAATTAATTTTTATCTTTCAATTTTTCTCAACAATTTAATTCATTTTCATTTCATTTAATTGCACATTGTTTTTCTATCGCATTTTTTGTTTGTTGTTTCATTTTAATTTTTATTCAATTTCTATTATTGATTTTTATTTGCAGTAATGCGGTTTATATAGGAAGTAGAAAGGAAGCAAAATAAATTTTTAATTCCTGTTTGAAATATTTAACAAGCCGTCATTGTGTCAGATATTGAGCTCATCTCTGTCATGACATTGATATTGATGAGACATTTAGAAAGAAAACCAACAATAATGGAATATTATTGGATAATCGAATAAAAATTTCAAATATTAACGTCAGCTCAAAGCAAATTTACGACTATAAGATGGATGAGAAAGGAAAAATTAAAGCAGCACTTCTGTCATGTGCCAGGATAAATTTAAAAAATATGTACGTATTAAAGCAAATATAAGAAGTACGAATAAAGTTATGGGTCAGGCTAGACAATGTGGTTTCCAATGCTGTTTTGTAAAATAATGAAACTAAGTTATTGAACAATTTTTGAGTCTAAATTTTCCTTATATAAGCAAATATGTAATGTATACAAGGAAGTCAGCTAAGAAAGTTATCTAAAGTTGTTATAGCACCGAAAGGCTGTAATGCAATTTGATGTGATAATGTGTTGGTTAAAATTAGAGGTTCCACTTAAGTCAGCATTTAAACCCATGGTGATACTTACATACTTAACTGGTTACAGCAACCCTTTAGTCAAGATTAAGATCTAGCATCAATCATGTTGTATGCGTAAACATTTATCGACGAGTGGCGGGACCTACTGTTTTAAATCGACTCCGAATGACAGATTTAATAAGCTTTTCACGGCAACTGTATTTACTCTCAAAGTTTTTGCTGAGAGAAATATTTTATCATACTTCGTTTTGTTTGAGATTTTTGAGTCAGGGGTTGAATCTCGGGCTTCCGTCTAATGATCCAACATACTACCTACTAGACTACGGCGATGGTGATACAACAAAAAAAGTTATACACGGGGTTCAAATATTTTCTAGAGGAAACTTACCCAAAATAAATATTTTTATTGCAGCAATCTTTATACTAGAGAGCTTGGTCAAGGATGTTAGAAACAGAGAGGATAAAAATCACCATATTTTTATGAAAAGAGCAGGAAAGACAGTCTGAAAAACAGAATTGCTATTCCATGCCTAGTAGAATCAAACAAAATTGCATGTATCACGCCTGTATTGCTACAAACGAGATTGAGCCTCCGTATAAAACGAGTGGATAACATTCAATTTAACTAAGACAATCAGAATACCTAGCTCCGTAACATGGTCAGCTCATCAACATGGCCAGCTCATTTTCAACTTTTGGATGAACCGAAATTCCTTAGAGAATTCACGACGTTCATGAGTAGGGATGGACGTTGAAAATATGTTCGTTATTCACTTAATCAAACTGTGGGAGTAAATCAAGAGATTTTGAGTAAAAATCTTGACAATCAACAAGCTTTGTGCCGCTTTCAAAATGATCATGATCTCTGCCAGGAAAACTGAGTCAAATTTAGCAAATAGATGCAAATCTGCGAAAAAAATTTAAATCAAACTTTTTTCTCCCAAAAGGCTAAAATTCACATGTTTATTCCACTCTATTTACACTTGATTTATTTTCGGTTTAGTAACATCTAGAACCTTACTTCTGATTAATGTTTCTTATTATTTTTTATATCCATAGCCTGTAGCTTTGTTGTAAGTTGATTTTTTTATCCTTACTCTTATAATTTCTTTGTTAAGAAACATAACATTCAGTACAAAAACATTTGTACTTTCTAAAATTGTGTTTCCCCCGGTTTCAGGGTTTTTACTACGCGGCTGGTTTTTACTTTTACTGCAAAGATCAATTTGTATACATACACTTCGCTTTTGCCTTTTACTCTTGGTAAACTTACATTTTGTTCTATTCATACTTCATGAATATTCAGTTTAGCAACTTCTAGAATCACACTGTTGATTTGTTGTTGTTATTTGTTCCTTCTCTATTTTTCATTGTAGTTTGATCTTTGTTTATCGTCCATTACGTATAACAATTCTAAGTTCTAAGAACAAATTTATGTCATCATTTGTTAGCTATAAAAGCTTTTCATTGTAGCTCAAATAAAATATAAATAAAGGGAAATATGAAGCGGATAATATAAACCCAAAACACTAAAATGACTTCTTATATAATTAATAAGATTAATTAATAAATAGAGAAGAAATATTTATCAGCCTAAAATTTTACTTTCTGAAGCTATTTGCAGTTGATTATACTTTTAACATCACCTTTATGTTGTACGTGTAATATTACGATATAATTTTAGAAAATAATTGTAAATATTTTCACTTTTGTTACTATTTAAATGTAAATTATTCGTTCAATATTTAGAATTTTTACATGCGCACTAGATTTCATCCCATCAACAGAAAGAGTGCTTTGAACGAGGTAAACTGAACCCCAATTCTAATTAAATTCTATTTAAAATTATAATTAATGACAACTAATTTATGGAAAATAATTTTATGCAACAAATGGTTTTGGATTTTTTAAAAACCTCTCAGTGCATAAATTAAATTTAATTGATATTTATGACACTGCCAGAAGGGCGAGTCAATGAAAGACTAAACGAGCATCCAGGCAATCAAGCGAGAAAAATAAGTGTAAAAACATGCAAATAACAAGTACGTGTCTAGTAATAAATGAAATTGGCAAAGGATTAAATGTACTTATAAATACAGAGAGTGTTTTATTTCTGTATATATACAGTGGTGGCCACGAATTTAAGACACGACATATGACTGACTTAGTTGTGATAATATTTACAGTCATGTAATATCAAATTTGATATTCTTTATTCTTCTATGTACCCTGTAATACTAAGAAAAAGTGCCATTAATTTATTTTGTTTCTTTTAACATTTTGTTGCTTTTTGATTATATTATTGTAAAAACGTTTATTTGAAACTGGCCACGAATTTAAGACATTTCAGAAATATCCGGTTTTTAAGTGATTTTTATGTGTTTTTTGAAGCTAAACGTTGAGCAACGAATGTTTAATTTTATTTTATGTTGAAATACATAGAAATATTTAATTATAAATGACCAGAGGTCCTTGGAATTCCGATGCCGAGCGAAAACTGCTCCAACAACTAAAATTTAATGGAAAAATAGTAATCGAGATATTAAAGCTGCTTAAATGTTACAGATGCAAGATTTACAACGCGCTGGAACACATCAAGCAACATAGTACCACCAAAAATGTCAAACAGCCACCTAGAGCCCAAAAACCACACCCTAAAGTAGCTGCTAATAATCCTTTCACGAGCTCAAGTAAAATAAAAAATAAAATTGTATTGGATTTTGGTATCGATATTTCGTCTAGGGCAATAAGCAGATGTCTAAATGAGAAAAACTTGCGTGGGTGTACTGCACAACGTAAACCACTTTTGTCAAAAAATATCAAATCCCGACCAGCATTTTGTCTTGATCTATATAATATGTAAATAAAAATTCTCAACTAAATATAGGTAGCAAAATATTATTACTTTTTCTTCCTAATATTACTAAAATCTTAAAAAAAATATCATGGACCTAAAATATTTTTGATAAGATGTAAAAATTATCACAAATGTATAAATAAAATGTCGTGTCTTAAATTCGTGGCCACCACTGTATATAGAGAGAGAGCATATTGTAAATGGAAAAAAGGAACTCTAAACCGAGTACACATAATAAATGAGTTAGAAATACTAGAAATAAAAAAGAAATCAGGGTTTAGAACACAATTATAAATCAAATTATTGTAGCAACATCGAGGAACGCCAATTAAGTAAATATTGATGCGCATATAGCAATACTGGAAACAAAAATTATTATAACTACAGTCTGCCAAATCATTTGACACTCTTTATGTTATTAAGAAACCAATCGACAAATGATAGTATGACAGCTCTAAGTATACCCCCACATAGGATCGTATGTTAAGCGCTGTCATTATTATTATTATCTATTAATTTATTCGTTTAATGCCATTATGTGTGAAGTATAAAATCGTTCACATATTCGTCATAGCGGTCTTTGCGTGGAGCACATTCGAAATGACTAATTTTTCATGAGTCTGACACATAACTCAGGCTGAATTTGAGCGTAGGCTTGGGTTAAGTAGGCTCTGAAGGCCGCTGTTGTTTATGGCCATCCCTGCGGCTGAAAAAAACTAACGAGTTCAAGTAGCATGATTTTTGTGGCCAATTCACATCATCCCCACGTGTGATGCAAAATAATTCAAAATAGGCTCGTGTAAAAATTCGAATGTGGCACGTAGCACCGTTTTGCTGAAACCACTTGTCGTTGATGTCCAAATCATTCATACAATTCAGAGCAAAAGAAGTTCATAATCATCATCCTATAATACTACCCGTAGATATAATGGCGTGACCAACGTCGTTCTCAGAAATATGAAATGATGATGCCGAAAGTCCAAAATCCACGCAAAACAGTGACTTTTGTGGGATGCACTGGACACTATTGGATCTCATGTAGGTTGTTATCTTTACAAATTTAGTCGAGAATTTTGTTTGTTCATGTACACAAATGGACTGAACTGAAGGTGATTTATGTATGTATATTCGTAGGTAGACAACTGATAAATTGTTGCCTTCCGTCTGTTGAAGTATGTGTTACTTAATGTATTTACGGCAACAAAAATTTTACGATTGAAAGTTGATTTGGAATTAAATTTAAATATGCAAAAATTGTTGTTACGAAAATGGAAATGGTGTTAGATCGTTTACCATTAAAATGATAAAAAAAAGCTACAAAAACAAAAACAATGAACTTGTTTACATGATAAACAAGTAAACAAAATATACCAACGACATCAGTATAAAAAAGAAGAGATAAACAAGTAAACAATAACTGCAACAGCAAACAATGTAAACAAAATGCACAAACAACAATGAAACAACGATGTTTACATTTATGGAGATCTCGAGAAACGAACATTCGACTTTAAGATCATTCATCAGACTGTTTACGTTGGCATACAAAAGGCAAGACAAAGCAGGCATCGGAGTCAGTAAAAATTCAGTCAGTCGTGTGTACAGACGAGTTGCGTTTGAAGAGAATAATCATGATTTAAAGATCTCCGTTATTAAAATCTGCCGAACAATTGTTAGTGTTTACGCAAAAGAGTGTAAAGAAGAATAGCAAACAAAGAGGACATGTACTTGTCAATTAAGACAAGTACAGTACCCGGAGGTCGAATTGACTCATTGTACCAAAGTAAATTGTTGTTGTTTACATCAAATTGTAAACTGTGGCACACAAAATTGTGCGAACAATAAAGAATTTATATAAAACTAAACACAAATTTATTTATTGTTTTATTTGCAATCTACGAACTCATATTTTAAACGTTTTAAAAGGGGAAAACGTAACATTATTGTAGATTAAGTTTATAATAAACGTAATAATAATAGCATTTCTTTATTTATATTTTTTTATTGCATTTGGATTGATTCTAAGAACAGCTTTAATTGAAAATAAAAGTATACTAAGCGAGTTGATTGCAACAATTCTTCAATTCTTTTTTTTATACTACATACTTGAAAATCTCTGCATATTTTTTCGTTTTTCATTGCGAATGGTTATTATAACTTTTAATGATATAAATGAAAACATATACAACTTCTCTTAACCTGTTTACGTATTATCAATTTCCTGCTTTTGTCATTTTCAAAAATTTCTTTTGGGTAACGAAAACTTTATTTTGATTTAATTTTTCTCCTGATTTTTGTGACAGAATTTAAAAACATAAATTTATCACAAATATTTAAGAGTGTTTTTGTCATGCGTTTAAATTCAGTTTTCCTTTCTTTCTTTCTTGAACTCAAAAACGACTTTCGAAACAAGTTTTGCCAACCCCACTTAGGGGATAAACAGTGTGTTTGAAGAATTTTGGCTTACATATATTGTGCATTAAAAAAAATATGAACCAAATAGAAATGTTCACACTTTATTACATAAAATTCCAGCAGTAGCGTTATGTAGCGCTTAAAATAATATTTTGAGAAAATTTCCATGGCAATTTGATTTACTCCCGGAGGTTTTGCCAGAAATCTACTGAGCGGAAGTCGTCGAAGAAATATTTTTTCATATTTCATTTTGAAGTCTGACCTAGGCTTTACGTCTAATAAGCCAACACACTACCTACTAGACGACGACTGGGTTCATTATTGTGTTCAAAATCATTGGAAAATCTTTCTGAAGTGATGTTAAATTCTATAACAGTATGGGTGAGATGCAACAGTTTCACGGATAGTCTCGGTTTGCCTCACCAGGATTACTGCAGAAGCTGTCATGTTGTGGAGGAAACGGAATATATACAACACTTTTTATGTGAGTGGCCCTGCATTTCAGAACAGACGTCATCGGTTTCTGTTTTACTGAACGCTCTGGGCATGATAGCAAACGTATCACTAAGGGAACTGGTAAGTTTCATCCGGAGCTCGGGGTGACTCAAACTCACCACTAATCATGATAAGTGGGCATACTTCAATGGACCATATGGGCCACTGAGTGAACTTGTCTGTGAACGGCAAAGTACCTTCAGACCTGAACTGACCACGGATGAGATGCAATATTGTTGATTTTGAACGAATCGTTTATAAAAAAAATAACATAAATTTCAGGTACTTTAACTTAAAGAAGTGTAAGTATAGCATTTTCTCTGGGTAGGTTAGGAGAGGTTAGGTTAAAAAGAGAGATTAATCAAAAAAAATACAGTGTCTGTACAGATACAGATATTTCTTAAATACTTTTATTAACTCTTAATCCATTCCTTGTGCAGTCATAACAGTTTCCTTGCCTGTTTGCTTTCTTGACCGTTTGTGGTATCTAGGTTAGGTTAGGTTAGAGGACGTGTACTTGTCAATTAAGACAAGTACAGTACCCGGAGGTCGAATTGACCCATTGTACAACGTCTTAGTTTCTCACACCTACAGTTTAAAGTCGACTCCGAACGACAGATTTTTATTTATTGAGAAACTTTTCATGGCAATTTTTATTTACTCTCAGATTTTTGCCAGAAATCTACTGAGAGGAAGTCGCCGAAAAAATACTTTTTGGAATTTGGTGTTTGATGCCTAGCCTTTGCGTCTAATAAGCCAACACACTACCTACTAGACTACGGCGACTTCAAATGTGGTATCTATCTGATGCACATTTTAAAATATGTTTGGTATTCCTCAATTATTAATCATCCCTAAGGATTTTATTCTATCATTTTAAAACATCACACACAATCACTAAAAAATGAGGTTGCTTTTACAGTGGCATTTGTTAAAAAAAGGTAACAATATGGTGATTATTTATGCTACAACACCAGTTGCCATTAGAAAGGTATCCACCATATAGCCTTCAGTGAATGGACTTCTTCTCTTCACAATATTTCTGAATATTCCCTCCCATATTACGTGTTAGGCTATCAATGCGTCTTATTCACACTTAAATTTACCAAATATAAGCCCTTAATATTGTAGAATAATCTCTATTCTTGCCTTTTTATTGAAACTAAAGTTAATCGAATTTCTACAACTAAAATATGATTTGTACGTGTGAAATTTTAATATTTCAAAAATGTGAAAAAGGAAACTAAAATAAGCAAATAATTGATGAATCCTTGAATAGCGTTTAGAAGAAAAAAATATATACTCTACGTAATAAAAAAGTAAAACAACAGAAATGTTGACACGGACAATTACTTTTAAATTTCACTTTCGATTAAAGTCCTTAGCAGTTATTTTCTCTATTTTTTAAAAACTCCCATACACACATCTTTCATCATCCATTGATACGGATGTTGAAGAAATAATCTCAACTCAGTGCTGTAGAAATACATTTTCATACGGAAAACACTTGCTCATCGCAAATAAACTAACGCCAAATAAGACATTGAAATTGAAAAATAACTTCATTTAAGGAAACAATCTCGCACATTAAGCGCGCAGTACAACTAAATTGACTGCAAAACAGCAAAAGAATGAACAAAAAAAAAAGAAAAGAGACGGCAGAATGCTTAGCTCAACAACTTGTATTAAAAAAAAAGAACGAGAAAAATAAACGAAAGGAACATATTTTATGAACTACACAACACAGCACAACTCAAGTTATTTATCATGACATTTTGTTCCCTCTAGCCTACCCTTTTCGAGTCTTATCGCACTACTTCTGGAATAATAATAAATTCTATGAAAAGTATGCCCTACAAAGGAATTTAATAATGTTCCAGCAATGCACAATGGAACTCTATTTAATGTTCACTGCTACGTGAAATACTCTGTAGGAAGAAGAAGAAGAAGAAAAAAAGGCTGTATAGAAAAACCTCCATAGAAGTACAATGAAAATGAAAGTTCACTTAAATGCTTGAAATAGTTTTAGCGCCACAATCAACACACACTTTTATATCCTCCTAAACGGCACTAGGGTACAATAAATAAAACATATAATTATACGGTGGAACAGTAGGAATAAAATTTTAATGAAAGTAAAATGAAAGCAAATCAAGATTTAAATTTAAAGTTTATGATTTAATGCGTAGGCTTAAAACCACTAAAAGTTAAGGAGAAAGCTGCAGTATTTTAGAGCAGATTGGTGTGCCCATGTTAACAATTTGAGGAGTATTATTACTGCAACCCTATGACCTATTGAACTTCTCTCCAACTTTTTAAGGTATTCCTATAATGACTCTACCAAGCCTCTCCCCTCCATGTAAGCAATACCACTTGTTTATTGCCAAGAATTTCCAACTGATCTATGGGACTATTTTACAATTTAAAGACCATGCTCTCCGGTATATACATTACCCCCTAGACTATCAGGGCAAGGATATTCAATGTAATTTACAACTTTTAGTAGTTAAAACTGTTTAAACAAAATTGTATCTGAATTAAAACATTTCATTGATTAATTAAATTCTCTTCATTTTATTTGATCTTAAGTTTATACTTCCCTCCATATATAGTGCTACTGCATCTACTAGTTGCCCCCACTACAGTAGCACAGTCTGTAATTCCTTACGCCAATGTTCCTTTTTTAAAAAATCACAGGTTTTATGATGACATCGAATATTTAAATTTATTTGTTGTTTGTATTATATGTGGACTGTCATAGAGAGTTGAATGCGGCAGTTCCCTTATTAATTCGACTCCTTACGTCTTCATGGTGGAGGAGACCATTACCGGCATATCCATATTATCGATTACATTTTGTACAAAATGGGAATCTCTTCAGTTCCAATATGTACATTCTGTGATGAGGAGAACAAATTACTAATATATATACGCGAATCACTGAAGTGACAATGAGATATTAGACGGGAAGTTATTCTTATTAACACCGAACAAAAGCCATTGAGATTTTGGTGGTGGAGATTTGGTGTGGAATTCTTTAATTGCTTTATTGATTTCAAGATAAGTCGCCTGCGAATGGTATTTATTTGTACTTTGTTGAAATTTATGGATACATATGTGCTGCTGGGAAAATACTTGACTATCTTTTAATAAAGTCGCCGTAGTCTAGTAGGTAGTGTGTTGGCTTATTAGACGTGAGGCCACGGTTCAAACACCAGATCAGGCATCTCCAACAAAACGAAATATGAAAAATAAATATTCCTTCGGCGACTTCCACTCAGCAGATTTCTGACAATAACTCTGAGAGTAAATAAAAATTGCCATGAAATTTCCATGAAAAGTTTCTAAAAAATCTGTTGTTCGAAGTTGATTTTAAACTGTAGGTCTTGCCACTTATGGATAATATTAATACACACATCATTAGTGATGTGACAAGCTATGCCGTAATCCTGACGGAAGGTTTGTAATGGCAAATTATAGATGTATGTATGCATCTTTTAATCACTAGTGCTCCCATTGCTGATTGTATTGATATTGAGAAGAAAAACTATGCATCCGAATATTTATCGGATAATCTAGCTGCTTAGAACACATTGGTCATCATTGCTGCTTTGGGACTGTTCAAAATCCTATACAAGCAGGTTAACCTAACAACGATAAAGTTTGCTGCTTTATTAATACAGGAGATGTATATTATTACATATGTATGTATATCGGGAGGACCTCTGTTAGTAAAAATCTTTATTTCCTTTGATGAGGGTTTACTTTCTATTTTTCTATTTTGAAATATATTTTAAGCACACTTAATTAGAGAGTCTGACTTAATATTTTTTTTATTTTTTTGCTTCACTGTTGATATGATTTAATCTTAAATTTTATATCCTGAAATATATTTTCAATAAAAATAAGTTCAAAATAATTTATACCGATTTTGTTATACCCTATATCACGATAATAATTTTGGAAAATTATTACGTATCTACGAACACTTATCTCAAAATTATTACCCATGACATTTATGGACGTTTAACTTGACTCCATACGTAAGTACTTCAGGATGATATCGCTAATGAACATCAGTGTAAGGTCATGCAGCGCCAGCTCTTAAAAAACAATAAGACTTGATCAAAAAAAGTGGGTCTCCAAGGAGAGCGTTGTTCCTAGTCACTGACAAGTGAGCCTGCTGTCATCGTAGACCAAGTACTCCTTAGTTCAAAACTTTGATTAATAAAACTGTAACAAAACAAAGAGAATATTTTGAAGAAAAAGGAGATACCTTAAGATACCCCTATGTTCCTTAAAGGAACGGAATGGAATAAAAAATTTAAAGCATGAACAGTGTTTTCAAGGCATAATTGAGTATTAAGATGAGAAATTTTTGTGTGGCAAATGTTATCACGAGACCAAATATGCTTACACTAGCTATAGTGATGCACGGTATAAAAGGAAAATAATCATGATTATTGTAAATAGAAATGTATATACATTGGTGACGGGTTGGGTTGGAGGTAATTTTTTTATATTGGTGTTATTTTTGTTCTTGTTGTTGTTGGCATCGTTTGTTTGTATTTCAGTTTAATATATCTTAACGTCATTATCGACATTGATACTGACATTGATGACGACAAAGACGGAAACAATAGAAAAACACTTCGCTAAGCAGTGAACAATAAATTTCCGAGAACAAAAATAAAAAACTTAAACATCTTACATGATAATGAAATAACGAAGATGACGGGTGTTATATGTTATGACAACAAATGTCAAAAGTGATCATTTCTATAATTGCCGTCAATTGTAATATACTTTTAGAGAAAAATTGAAATAGGAGGCAAAGGGAAGGAACATATTCCTCTTTACCATGGATTTATGAATATTTTAAAATTAAATCGAAATAATTAAACAATAACTGTCTGGTTTAGTAATTAATACTTTAATTACATGCTTGATTATGTAAATAATATTAATTACCTAATTTAATTTAAAATTTGTTTATAAAAATAGTGCCATTAAAAACTATTGATTTTTATCGATTATTTTTAATTAAACTTAAATTTGATATATTAGTCAGTCAAGCAGTTGTTATAGTTTTTATTCAATAATTATTTTTATTGCCATCCTCTGTAAACAAATAAAAGCATATTAACTTCAATTAATAAATACTCGTTTGGTTCAGCCTTATTAATATGTATGGTTGGCATTTAATTATTATCGATAATAAAAATATTGTATTTAAAGACATCATTGATACTTCATTAACATATTAATGTATAGTAATTAACAAAAATATTTTTATTAGGGTATCATTCATTGCAGAAATGTTTCATTTAAATTTTATTGTTCAAGGCCATTAGCAAAGAACTCTGTATGTTACTGGCATGACCTACTATTTGCAGTTATATTATATCGGCTATCCAAGGCCATATTATAGCCCATAAATCAAAATCTACTTAAAAGTAACTAAGAAACGATGCTGGTAAAGTCATCACATTCAAACGATAACAGCTTAAAATCTGAGAAAAATTCGTCGGTCCCCATACTGTAGCAGTTATGTAATTGTAAGCCACACACAATATATAGGGTGGGTGATTTAAAAGTTTAAATTTATTATCGTATTACCGTTCGTATCTCGGTATTATGAATTTTGGCCTCCAAATACTCAATTGTCTCTGGTTTATCGGCATAACACTTTCTTTAACGACGACCCACAGAAAATAATCCAACGGTGTCAAATCGCATCTTCTTGGCATCACCATTTCGGCTAATTAAACGGACATCAAACGTTCGACGCAATATATCGATTGTTGCATGAGATGTGTGGCAAGTTGCACCGTTCTGTTGGAACCAAACATCGTTCAATACCATTAAGAGTGGGTACAATATAATTGGTTATCATCGTGAGATAGGTGTCCCAATGGACCGTCTTCATTTTCAAAGAAATATGGAGCAATGGTGCCTCCGATTCACAAGCCACACCAAACAGTCTCTCGTAATGGGTGCATTGGCTTCTGTAAGACCAGGTGTGAGTTTTCTGAGCCCCAAATACGGCAATTTCGCTTATTAACGTACCCACCAAGATGAAAATGAGCTTCATCCGAAAGCACAAACGAAGCGTAAATCGATTCATTATGTTCAGTGGAGATAATATATTGAATTTTGTGACAGAACAGAATGCCATAAGTCTTGCCAGATTCGAAATAACCGATGGTTATATATAAAAATATACCTACTGAAGGTCTGTATTTATTACTGTTATTGCTAAATTATAAAGCTTAGACATTTTTAAAGGTTAAATCAGATAAATCAGATTAATTAATAATAAAAATTAATGAAAATAATTAATAATAATAATTAACACATATCAAGAACTCTACTCTGGGCTGTTTATACCACTTCAAGTATTGAAATGATCCAGGTTTGCGAATTGCGCTAAGCCATGACTTCCACAGCGAAAGTTAGATGGTAAAATCGTTTGCGTACCGTTTGTTCCATGATCCGTGTACACATGAAATAGATGCAGTGTCTAGACCCTTGTTATTAAGGGGCAAAGGGCCTTTGAAATAACACATGAGGAGATAAAAGTGCAACTATTTTGTGCCCTTTCTCTTGACGTCGGATATAGAATTGCAAATGGAGGTACCAGATTCCGCATTCATCGAAACTTTTTTAACCACTTTATTAGCTGTCATCCCTTTACATGGCGAAACTAGACTAGGCCGTTAACAGACAAGTTCACTCGGTGGTCATATTACCCACTGTGTTAATGGCGAAACTAAGTTACTATTAGAAGACAACAGGGATGTCACAAGATTTTTAAGTTGGTATATAATTCCGAGTTTTTCAATAAAATCACAAAAGTTTCGATTGAAAAATGTCAGCGGTTTCGGATAATTTAAAGGATGTTAAAATGTATAATGTGTCCACACCGGACGCCTGTAGTATGAGAAAACATAGAAATCCTGCTATTCATTATTTCTCTATTTCAAGAAAGAAGATACACAATAAAATCCATTTTTTTGCATGACCAGATGTGTGTGTAATTCCACAAGAAGCAGGGAATAATATTCTCTTAATATATTGCTATGGGCACTGAAAGAAAATCTTCAGTAGCGGTTAGGTTTTTACTATCTGCCTTTCAGCACTCTAAGCAGCCATTGGCAACAATTGGAAGAAACACCAGGTTATACATTGAAAGCGTGAATTATGGTTCAGCTCCCAATTTTCTGCTGAATTTATATTTGCAGGAATAAAAGAGAGAAACTCATTTCTTTTTCTCATACTCCTCGCCATGTAGCTCTTAATAACTACCAACATAAACGAATAATAAAATGCAAAGAATTCAATATATTTTGTGAAACCCTATGTCTAAACCGTCAATAAAATTGCTATGAACACATCTAAAGGAACAGATATAAGCGAGGGCACTTGCACTCTTTCTCTGCTTAAAAAAAGTAGTTTTTCGGTTTTTTTTTTAACATTTCTTCTTTGGCTGTTAGCAGTTGTTACAAAGATTTTGCTGCTTACATCGAATGAACGAGAAGTAGATCACTACACACTCAATTTAGCTTGAAGGAACTTGTCTTAATCCTTTTTAAACTACTTGATCCCAACGATCTGCAAATCAATTTGGATAGGATAATAATACAAGATATTGACTTTCTAAGTCATTACTTACGAATAGCTTAATGCCTTTGGTCCACTCATACCGCACGATACCAAGTAATAATACTAACAAGCAGTGCCCAGTTATGGTCACCTACACCCATAGCTTGTACACAGACCTGATACTTTAATTGGACAAAGACAGACATTCCTTCACGATGCCAGAATTTCAACAGTTAAAGGGCTGCTTAAAAATCTTTGTTTTTGAAAAGAGAATTTTGTAAATTGTGAACCTTTCATCCCATTTCAATGGTTCACCCTATTATGGCAAAAGTGTTGTGCAATTGTGCATTTGCTTAATTGTTATTAACGCTTTAATCATGTGTGTAATTAATTTTGTATCTTTTCTCTTTCTTTCGCTCTTACACACACATTCAATTTAAATAATTGCTCGTTAGTATGCTCATCCATAATTGACACGTGAGCATTTTTAAAGACACAACAAAAAAAATAAAGAAAAACGTATTCTTTTCACGTTTCTTTTGTTTATTTTTCGCATTCACTGCTTTGGTAACATTTTGAGCGAAAGCAAATATTTAAATTAAATTTAAAATTTTAAGTGCAAATCGTATATTCATTAGACACATGTACATACATTGACATATACATACATACATATGTATATACACGCTGGTAATTGCATCACCATCAGAGGCATGTGAGCAGAGTTTGGTGCAGCGTGTGCAATAATTTGTAGCCACTTTACACTTAAAATTGTGTTCAATTATGCCACCCATACTGTGTTCATATGTAGGTGTATGGCTGTGTGGTAACAAGATCAGTGGCAGTTGCATAATATATGTATATACGTACCATGTCATAGTGCAATTGCTGCTGCTATAGCTACTACTACTGTTGTTGTTGCTGTATGTACATATTTAATTTATGTAACGAATGTAATACAATAAAGAAGGTTAATTAAACCTCACTTTACTCACTGTTGTCCGCCAAACCATTGACTACTTGCGGTCGAAACAGTGTTTCAGCGGCATCGAAAAGTGGAAATAAATAATAAAGTCTTTTTATTATAAGATTTTTTTGAAAAACATAACGTTCCTTCCCACAGATATATATCTTTAGTACACGTTTTTAATTAGGTTAACAAAGCCTTATTATTCCAACAACACTACTAGCTGCGCTACCACTCTGCCACCTCGCCTGTGAATTTCGTAATAAATTGTATTACGCACATCAATGAATAACGCAGACGTTGTGATGATGGTGATGGTGGTGTTGGTGGCAGTGGTTATGGTCAGGCTATCATCGCTGGGTCTGGTGGGTACACTAAAGCGTAAGGGTAATATATTTTGTTCAAAATATAAACATCATACGCCATGTAGAGCAATGCAGTGCTCTAATAATTGGTCCTCCCTCTTCTATTGCTTTAATTTCCTCGCTTACACACACATTTGCCCACAAGCAGCACAATAAATTGTATTTGTACGAGTAACTCTCTCTCTCTCTCTTACATATTCATACTTGAGCACAATCAAAAGTTATATCGTAATTGGCCCTTTTTTTACTTTAAAGTAATTAAAAATCGTTCTGCCATATGTTCTGGACTTGGCGTTGGTTAAGAGTTTAAACAAACTGGAAAAAAAAACACACAGACACAACAACTAAAACAAAGGAAATTGCATAATTTTCTATCGAAAATTAGGTCAATACAATTAATTATACCCCCTAATTTTATGGTGGATATGATTCAGATAATCGTTAGTGTTTCATTGGGGAAGGTTTCCTTATAGAATTTTATTTTAAGAGAAAAACAAATTTTTTTTCTTTAATCAAATCTTAGTACTCATTTGTTACTTTAAGCCTAACCAATGCTAGACATGCTCATGTGTAATGAGGGCAGCAGTGTCCTTCTTTTTTAAATTTATGTGACCAGCATAATTTAAAACATGGCAGGAAGTTGTTCCTGACTTTTAAATAATTTTCTGCAATCAAATTTTATGCTTTGACATGTTAAGGACCTTGTGAACGATTGAATTTTTAATCTATCAAGATACGGAAATTAACATGCATATGCAGAATTTTGTTTTGGCATTGTTGCGATATTAGTTGCTGAGGCTGTGGCCTATATCTGTAAACCATAGCACCGTATTATCTTTAATATTGCTATAGCTTCCTGTCAAATATTAGGGTGGATTTTTTTACGTATAAACCGTTGTAATTAAGCTGTTATCAGTTTTTCATTTATAACAGTATTCCAGGTCAACCGCCTATCGATATTTCACTTTCGAATTTTGAGGCACTTCTAGATGATTCATCAGAATGGGAGGACATAAAGTAAAAGCTATATGTACACATTTTTGCTACCTTCGATTTATCTTCCATTAATTTAACCGCAGATCGTGCTTAAGAATATGGTTTTAAAAGTATCGCCGATTTTGGATTTTTATGGATGTTAGAAAACGCTGTATTGATCATGATCAGACGCTAGTATATCCTATGTACATAATTGGCCCCCCTTGAGTCAAGATTACGACCTAGCTTCTCACACCACTTCTGTTGAATGTGTTAATTTTACCAATAGGTGGTGGTACCGAACGACAGATATATTTGGGAAACTGTTCATAGCAATTTTTATTTATGATCGAAATGTCTAACCTGCAGTTTGAAACCCCAAATATAGAATCGGCGCAAGAATACTCCTTTGAAGAACTCCAAAAGCCCGTAGATTGTCTTAATAATCTCTGTCCTTAATAAATCACGAGCTAAATATAAGACAAGTATTTTTGTAATATTTTGTAAGAATTTAAAAGCAGATTGGCTTTGAATTTAAGATTTGGATCGTTGTGCTACACTTGATCGAAAGCCGGTATGAAGACTGCAGAACAGTAATTTTTGTCTTCAAATCTTTTTCTAATAGCTTGAGCGTTCCTATGATGTTTGATGGTACAAAGTTTGCCTAAACTACAGGGTCTAGCTTAATCATCAGCTTAAAGAAGGCGAGCAAACTTATTCACCCCACAAGACTTTACTTTCGTCGGATCATTACCCCACGTACGAATCATGGTGGCCAGGAAAGCCTTTCAACGGAATATTTGCCGAATTTGCTCACCTCATTGGTAATTTAAATTGGATATCGCTTTGTAAAGCTTATAATCTAAAGCATAGCTCTTTCGATCCAATCGTTTTTAAGGCAACACAATTTTTGAGGTTGTCAAGTGCAAAATAATTATCGAAAAGATATTCTTTGGTGCCCTCTTACCAATCTGCACATATTGTGGTGAGGTATTTCCAATGTGCCCACCATAGCTGCTAAGATGAACTCTAATCAGTTTAAACTCAAACTTTGTCTGGCATATAATCATATCAAAATAGATTTGTTTGGCACCTTAATAAGTGGACTCATTATTCTATTATTATTTTGCAATTAATTACTAAATGTAAAAGACTGATTCACTTCTGTCCTTAAATCGGGTGGGCATCTATCGAATAATGGTGATTCACATTGGCCACTGTCCTTTTGCTACGCATGCCGAAAGACCTGGCATTCCGACTAATGATTTCTGTAGAAGCTGTTGATCTGAGGAGGAGAAAGAGACTGTCTTTCACCTCATGTTGCAGTGCCCTGCTTTAGTCATGAAGAGGCGGAGACTCCTGGTCTTTTATTTTCTGACATCTATGAAGGAGTTTTCTAATATAAAATTGCTGTAATAACAAGATTTATTTTGGTGGTTTTCTCTAGGCAATGGTTGACATCCGGGTAGAAGGTATTGTGGTATCACAATGATCCTAACTGCTGGCCTAAGTGGAACTTCTTCCTTCCTCCGCCACCCAACCTAACCTATTACTAGATTTATACTTTAATAACACTACAGACATTATCATTTCACATTAACAAATTAAATAGAATGTTTATTATTTCTCTAAAAAAAAGTACAGTACTACCATATTCATAATTTTCATTTCATAAATTTTCTTTAAAAAATCGTTTAAAATATTTCTAAATTAATAAATGAATTAATTTCAAATGTTTATTTTTGTTTCCAAATAAAACAGGAATTAATTAATAAACACCACCACCATTATGTACAGTTTTAATAAATTAGTTAAAAACTACAATTATAAGTAATTAGAACCAAACAATTTACTTCTACACTCTTCAGTCGCGTTGCCTTCTACACCTCCATTTAATTGTCTGACAATGATGTTCAGTCAACTGGTTGAATTTGAAAATGTATGTGCTCGGCATTGCGAAATTTCAAAGATACACCCTCATAACATTGCAGGTCCTTTAACTGGATGTTGGTTGAGAATTCAAAAGATGAAATTAATTTTATCAAAATTATTTTCGACAAGTAAATGCTGTAACGATAGCCTTCAAAAAAAAAAAGAAAACAAACAGAGCAGAAATAGAAAATTAAGGAAAACAATAGAAAATTGAAAATAATGAACAGTAAAGTATAGAATACAAGTACAAGTATGTCAAAAAAAAAGTTTATTATGATAAGAGTTTAAAATAATAATAATTTAATAGACGGGAGTTGTTGGTGGTGTTTTTGTATTGCTTAGTGATGCACAGTGGATAAAACTGTTACTATTCTGTAAGAATTTAAAAATAAATTGATGCCAATAATTGCACATTTTTCCATTTGCAAATGTAAAGACTTTAGGAAAAAAATTCAATCAAGTTTATTTGAACTGCTTCATGAATTGTTGGTGAAAAACTTGAATCACAAGTCAACAGACAGTTCACTTCTACTATTTTGGCTATCTTGTCTTCGATTTCAGCGGTTTCAGTTTATAGCTCACGATCACCTCTTATGTCGATGCACATAAGAACAGGCTATTCAGTTATCCATCTGACATCCGAGAAATATTTACATTCTAGATCCTTAAAAAGGATTCAAGAAATATTTCTACACTATTCTAAACACTATAGCAGATACAGCTAATAAACCTCTAATACCTAGAACATCTAGCAACATTTTAAACCCTGGAATCCGAACCAGGATACTAAATATTTCAGAGTTAATTTCAGCTGCTGCTGCAGACAATGTCCCCATTAAAGCGTATAAAAGTGGCATATCACTGCACCATTGCAATTTATTATCACTCAAATGTAGGAAATATAGTCCTTCTGATATCTAGGCAGGTTTCTTTAGGCGACATTTCTTGTTTTCAAGTTTCAGCTTTCGTTTGTCAACTTCGGAAAAGCATTCGACAGCAGCGACCAAGAAATAAAATCAAAGGAAGTGAAGATCAATGGAATCCTTTGCGACAAGCTCGGAGACAATGTATAACACGTCGGTCAATCGAAAAGGAATTGACAGATTATATTCTATTACGATAATGGGTTATACCTTCTAGATAATCACTGACGAATCCAAATCACGCAACGAGAAGTCTGAAATAATAGTAATAAACACCTCTGCTATGCGAATCCGGTAGCAGAGTATATCTACTGCATTTTAATTGACAATAAAACAGCCTTTAAATCAGATCCAGAGAGAGTCCACACCACATCTAAGATTGTCTAACGATTGCAGGTATGTCTTGGCGGTGTCACGGTTATAAAATTATAGGCAAGAACAATGCGCTTACAAAGGCTGGCATAACGAGAAATTTAATTGAATTCCAAAATGAAGCATTCATCCATAGAGCAGCAAACCGGTGGTCGTACTAAAGCGTCATTTATTTTCATAAGAAAGTTGACATAATGAAACCACTATAGGCCAGACAATATTAAGAAGAGGAAATCATCAAAAATATTTTCTGTCATTCCCCAGCACTTAGGAACTTGAGAAGAACGATTGTTGGCCATCAAGAACTTATAGAACGTGTCTACTACAAGAAGCTTTAAATAGAACTCACATCTTCGTAATACTATCGGGATGGCTGAGAACTAGTTGTTATAATTATATGACAGAATAGCTACTATTGGTATTACATCGAAGTCTTAAAGAACACAAGTAAGCTATACTCTTTTGGAGAGCTCTCCAAAAAAACTGAACCTAAACTCCCCTAACCGCACAAGTCATTGAGATTTTCTGCAGTTTTCCTATTGTCGGTTGAGCTACGTAGCTTACACAGTGTTTCTGTCCTATCTACTTCCGTCGGCATTTCATACCTCGCAATCAAACAATTATGTTGACGTGATATTTATGTAAAGAAAAGTTCACATATTTCTACATATTATTTCTAGATATAGATTCAGGCAACCATCCAAAACTGGCCTTCATCTATATTACCAACAGATCTAAGATACTAAGGTGACGAGAGTTGGACTTTGCAATATGCTCACTATACCAAGCCCACTGTGCATTCGTGTAAATAAATATTGACGTTGAATACAAGAATAACTATCGTTTACCTTCACACATAAACATACTTACATCCTGCTAACATTTCTTTCTTCACCATTGCTCACATAAATTAATGGCTTCTTTTTTTCTGTTCTACTCTTTATCTTTCCATCTCTTTTTCTCGCATACACTTACCTATACAGGTGCGTAAGCCTTTTGAAAATGGTACAAAAGCATAAGAATGTCTCGATGCAAATGCTGATGTTGGCACTTTTATGTCTTCTTCTTTTGGATTTTCTCCAGTTTTTATCGATTTTCCACCAATTCGTTGTTGTTGTTGTTGTTGTTGTTGTTGTTCATGTTTTTGTCTTTCAAAGTGTTCAGGATAGAAGTTTAAAGCATTCTTTCCCCAATACATTGCGTTACGTTGCATATTGAATATATCCAAAGCAATCATGGTATCTTTGGGTACAACTATACAGCGACGATGACAATTGTCGCCATTTCTACTATTATTGCTATTGTTTTTGTTGTTGCTATTGCAATTGCTTTTTGTGGAAGTAGTAATCGAAGTATAGTCGCATTTGTCACGTTTCGGTTGTGTTAGGTTCAATTGAAAATCTGCACTGACACTGCGTAAATTCATTGGTACGGTTGTCAATAAACGTAACGATTCATTTATAATCATGTCAAGGTATGGCATATTCAATAAATGTTCCATAGTTACGGGCACATACTCATCATTGTCTCTATCATCGGTACCATCATGTGTGCATGTATTCCCATCGCAATTATTCACATCAATATCACCATCACCATCACTTTCACCATCTACTCCAATATTTGCTGTCATTTTAGAATCCCAATCACAATCAACTGTCGCATTTGTAAATGTCGTTGTTATTTTGTTATTGTTGTTGTTGCTTTTCGTATTATTATTATGTTTTATTGATGATGTTGATGCTGCTGCTGCTGCTGCTGCTGCTGCTGTTGTTATATGCTCTTTGCTTTTGATTTTATCCTTTGACAGACGCAGTATGTGTTTGATTTCGTTTCGTAATTTCATTTGACATTCGCGGTTAATTGCCAAACACAGTAATGCGTTAATAATACAACTCGATACCGTTTCAAAGGACTTGTTGTTGACGTTGTGTTGAATCGTTTCATTACCAAACGAATTACAGAACCAAATAAAAAATGAGAACAAAAACATTAATAAGTACTTAATTTACATTGTGTGTATGTATGTTTTGTACGTATTTACATGTCGAAATGAAAGTGTAAAAGAGAGTGAAAGTTAGTGAAAATACGTAGTGAAAATAGTCGTCCTCAATTCAAATGCTTAATGACATGAAAAGAAAGATCATTACGTCACAATTTCACTTTCAGAGAATTTTAGATTTTTTTTCTTGAAAATGAGATTTTCCTGCTAATAATCATACACAAAATTTTATTAGTCGGTTTAGCTCCGAAAAGACTTTCCATAGTAACATCTTAATGAACATAATATATAGTATTTAGTAAACTTTTGTCTTTAAAATCTTATTCACTTTAAATGCTGCAAAAGAAAAGAGTAAAACTTACAAAAACCTACTGATACTCACCACAACCACCATCGATTGTGTTTCATTCATAATGTCCTCCAATGTTAATTTGCCCGTCTGGGCCAAATAAAATATTTGATCAATGAAAATACGCTGCTGGTGCTGCAATGTCGGCAACTGTTGTTCCATGAATGCGTCCACATTTTGTAACGCATCATTGGCAGTTACTGCTGCAGCTGCTATTGCAGTTGTGCCAGCAAAATTATGATTATTATCCTGTTCATTCAATGTTATGGCATCCTTTGGTCTATTGGTTGCACTGACTACAGAAGCATCATCATCGTCATCGTCATCATTGTTGCTTTTATTTTTCATTGCATTTGTTGTAATATTTGCCTTTTGCAGTTGTTCCTGTTGTTCTTGTTGTTGCTGTTGCCATTTTAAATGTTTTTGTTGGACAATCTAATAAATTTTCATTTTAGAAACATTGTATTTTTGTTGTAAGTGTAAGTTTTTATTATTTTTTTTACGATTTAAAAGAGTAGGAATGAGAACTTGTAAGAACATGAACGAATAAAAAAATCTGTAAATTTATGTTGCAATTCAATTTCAATTCTTAAAGTTAAACGCCATTTCACCTGGTATTGCTGATGTTTTACAGTCATTGAGATTGTTTAAAAGGAAATTAAAATAATATGAGTTATAAAACTACTACTCGGCTTACACTTATGGGATTGCTTCGTTCAGAAAAATGTTTAAAATTGTATTCTTTCATTAAATACATTTTTTGATCCTTATCACGCCACAGAGAACATTTATATACAGTGTGCATAATTGGGCATTACAAACCTTCAGCCAAGATTGCGACCTAGCGCCTCATACCGCTTATGTTGTGTGTGTTAATTTTATACATGAGTGGCAGGACCTACAGTTTAAAGTTGACTCCGAACGACAGATTTTTGGAAAAAATTTCATGGCAATTTCATTTACTCCCACAGTTTTTGCCTGAGCAAGTTGACGAAGAAATATTGTTCATATTTCGCTCTGATAGAGATGTCTGAGCTGGGGTTTGGATCACAGTCTTACGTCTAATAAGGTAATACACTACCTACTAAACTACGACGACTTCGTTCAGTGTATTATGCTCAATGTAAGCTTTCAAAAGATCCATTTTGTGATAATTATTTGCTTTAAATATATCATTGTCATAAGAAATAGAGCTGCATATATAATTACGATGTGGTAGAATGGGTCTAAGGTTTGTTATAGTAGTATCGTATAGACATCACCACACGTAAACAGTATTTAAGGCTAAAGTCTCACTTATTATGAAAACGATTAGATAAGAATTTAGCAGATGTATTTGGATACATGCTAACAGTCGGACTACATTAAAATTTCTGACGTGAAAAGCTGGGTTGTAATCCTCACTAAAAGAGTTCCAATTACTAATTAAATAAGTGCGTCTTTATGAAATATAACCCAATATTTAAATGCCACAGAAGCATAGACACTATTAAGAACCGATGCAGAAGCTTCAGGGCAGTCCGTGTTGGCGATGATTTACGCATTCGATCTAATAATGAGCTGTATGAGCTCCTCAACCACATGGACGTTGTGCAACGCTCGGCCCTGTCGCTTGAATAGAAGAGGATATTCTGGCGAGACGTGTATTCGATGCGGCGGTTAGCGAAAGTCAGGGAAGAGGACGGCATTGCCTACATTGGAAGGTCTAACTTGAGCAAACCCTTTCATCGATGGTTGTTATCAATTGGCGAAGGCGCACAAGAAGCAGAGACGCCTAGAAGGATGTATTAAAACAGGCCGAAATGTAAAAAACGGGTTGTAAATGGGCAATTAAATAAAGTATTTCAATATTACTTGAAACTTTTATAGGCAAAAACAACATAAGAAAGTCTGACTTCATTGGAGCAGTATGGACTTATTAGTGATAACGAACATTTACATTTTAGTCCCGCCAATTTAGGCAATCCCACATGCATGCTTTAGATTTCCAATTATAACCTCAATGTCTTCACCGGAACTAACTAGTTGCGAAATGACAGAGTTCCAAAGGCAAGTAAAAATGTACCATTTTAACTGAAAAGTACCAAACATACTTCCAAAAAATTTAATATTTTAAGTTTTTCCATAATTAAGGGAAAGATTTCAATTGAAACGTACCATATTTACCTTATTTTTTCCTCTCTCAGTACTTTATATTAACTTTTCTACTTAAAATTCAATTTATTTAGTTTCGTATCAATTCTGTACACTAAACCTACTATAGTTTATCAGCACAACTTTCACTCTCTACTCAGTTTAAAAATGGAGCAACGAAAATACAGAATTGATTACACCGAAATGGAAAATAAATCATAAATCTCCCATAACAAAACTTCAATGATTGTAGCTTCTTCATAAAAAAACCAAGAATAGAAAATTTCCTCAAATACAAAAAGAGTAAGAATGAAAACTTACATTAGCCACAAACTCCGTAACCAACTTGTTGGCATTTTTCGATTTTTCATAATTTTTATTGTCCAACAAACGAAAGATGAAGTCAATCTGATACCAAGGCTTTAATATTCTCAATGCAGTCAATTCCATTAGACTGCAATATGGTTAACGGCAGTTGTTGTGATTGTTAAATGTTGATAAACATGCAAGAATTCAAGTAAGATGTTGAGAAGGACATGAAATTTGACAAACAATTGGAAATTTTTTACTCAAAAAAAAAAATAACAAAAATAAAATGAAACATACAAAATGCTTGAGTGAATTTAGAAAAATAAAAATAAAACAAAACAATAACTTACAATCTATATGTACGAGCTATGCCTTGATCATCATTATTTAGAAAATGCGTTTCATAACCCATTGTTGTTACTGCAAAGAAATGTAAACATGAAACCAAAATAAATTTAAGATGTTCGTACTTACAGCATGAAACTTGTAAAACGGCGCGTGTTATTAAATCCTCCAAATTTTTATATTCCATCTTCAAGTCTTCTGGCAAATCCTTAGTGACTTTAAGTCTCAACTCATTAGCAACGCGATTAAAAACTTTAAAGAAACCGACAAGAGTTGCTTGACTGAATGCTGGATTCAATTGTTTACGGCGTATTTTCCATTGTTCATCTTGTGGTTTCAAATGGGAATAGCAATAATCACACGTGTGTGTGTATGTATTAAAAAGATATAAAAATAAATTAAAGCATTTCATTTGTGCCGCATATCCTATGTACATAGTTAGTCTGTAAGTTTATTTATAACTATTGTAGCACAGAGAATTAAAGTTTTATTTTAATGTCTACTATAAGTCTGTGATTGAGTGTCTTTAATAGGCAACATATATACGAATACTACCAACAAAAGGATTACAATGTTATCTATGTATGCATATGTATGTGTAATAGTTTGTAAGAAAATATTTTGAGTCTAATAAAGCTAGGCAACGGTATTAAATTGTTATAACCGAGTATCTCTGTGAAAGCAAAAATGATTTTTAAATTGAATATGTCTTCTCCAAACAGGGTGTTACAAAACGTGTTATTAATAATGAGAAATAATTTATTTGTGGTGTTGATTTTGTCCACAAATATATCACAAGTAATATAAGTAAGCATTGTGATAAAATCGAGATTATAAATTCAGACGCCTTTTCACAATTTTTTTGTACCAATACAAGCAAGTGCATACGTACATACATAATTGGTCACTGCAATCCTTCAGTCAGGATTACAAACTAGCTCCTCACACACTAACACTGTTGTGTGTGTTAATTTCATCCATAAGTGAAGGGACCTACAGTTTAAAGTCGACTCCGAGCGACAAATTATGGCAATTTTATTTAATCTCAGAGTTTTTGACAGAAATCTGATGAGAGGAAGTCGCCTAAGAGATATATTTTTTAAATTTCGTTTTGTTGGAGATATCTGAGCTTGGGTTTGAACCGTGGCCTCACGTCTAATAACCCAATACACTACGTACTAGACTACGGCGACTTTAGCTCCGTCAGATACAATGATTGTCAAAAGGAACTGTACATTAAAAAATATACATTAATAAATTACCGTTATTTGTGTTTTAAAATTGTTTCTTTGGCAGTTTTTAAAATGTAAACAAAAAAATACAAAAATTTCGAAACATTGCCAAATATTTTCAGGAACTCTCCTTAAGTGGTAAAAGTTGAGTTTGGTGATTTAATGAATTTTATCCTTAGTGTACAGTTTCTTTTGACGCTCACTGTATGTCGCCTAAATTCGCACGGGTTATTATACTATATAACCCTTCAGTCAGGATTACGACCTAGTTTCTCACACCACTTATGTTGTGTGTGTTAATTTTATACATGAGTGGTGGGACCTACAGTTTAAAGTCGAATCCGAACGACAGATTTTTGAGAAACTTTTCATGGCAATTTTATTTACTCTCAGAGTTTTTGCCAGAAATCTGGTGAGAGGAAGTCACCGAAGAAATACTTTTTGTATTTTATTTTAATGTCTGGCCTGGGGCTCGAACACTGGCTTTTCGTCTAATAAGCCAACACACTACCTACTAGACCACTGCGACTTCCGCTATTATACTATACGATACGGTAAATATTATTTAATATCTCCAATTGTGTCACCCTTTGTTAATATATTCATACCAAACTAATTGAATACTAACCCTTGGCATGCAATAAACCCTTGTTGGCATAGAAACCATTTTGCAAAAACGTCTTATTTAAACACTCTGGTGCAGTGAGTATACATTCCATAGTCTCAGGATCATCGACATACAACAGTATTCGGTTGAACACAATTATGGCCAAAGGGAATTGAAAATGTTTATGACAGCGTTGAATGGTAACCATTATACCTGGTTGGATGGATGTTGAATGTTGGATTTACCATATGTATGTAAATTGGCCAAAAAGCACAGCAGAGTGTCGTAGATGATTGAAAAATAAAAGAAAAAAAATTATTTTTTATAACAACAACAACAGCAAGAAATCAAAAATAAATTTAAATAACTGTCAGTGTGGTTGGATAGGGAAATAAATATCACAGCAATTTAATTACACTGTTACACTGACTCACATAACAAGTGTCTTTAAAACTTAACTTTTCGGTTCCAGGTAAATAATTAATAACAACCATAGTATGGGTTGTTGGAATATGCCACGCCAGCCATTTAGTTGCCATATAAAGTACCAGCATTTACGTTGTTTATAAATTATTAAAACCATTAAAAGGCCACAAACCATATATAAAAGCGACAGATTCATATTGATGGTGTATTCCAAGCGGTGTTTAATTTTCAAATGAACCAAAGCTATTGTCTATTCCTGTTAATTTTCTTATAAAAACCACATTTAAGCGTTGTGGCACGTTCTGGTAATTATTTCATATATTTTTTTAGTTCGTTTTTATTTAACAAATTCCGATAAAGATTTAATTACAATTCAATTCAATTGCACCGTAAAGTTGTGAACACTACGAAATTTTAATTGCAACTGCAAATAATTTGTAAAATGAATATTGTTTTATACGATCAATTTAAATGCACCCAGCACCACTATATGCGATCGTATGTGATTTTTATTGCAACTTAAAAACAGTTGAGTGTCTCATAAACACTTTTGTGTATGTTTGAAATTAAAGCAGAGGACACAGTGTGAGAACATTTGGCCTTATGAAGGTTTTTTTTGCCCTGATAAACATCAGGGTGCAGCTCGACATCAAGAAGGACTATTCCCTGCCCAGCACCTTGGATACATTGATGATGTCAATTTAGTATGCATTAATGAATCACAGTATCAAAGAAAAGTTTCCGATGATCATCACATTATATACATACATGTTGAGTTTAAGATGATCCCCTGTCAACTGTCAATTCCTGTATGACCTCTAGGACCGCGTTTGACCTATGACGTTTGTTGTGGATGTTATCCTCTCTGAGGATCAGGGGTCAATGCGTTGTCTGGCTGATTTATTGAAGAGTTTTTAAAACTATAAAATTTTGAAAAGACATTGTTGAAAAGCTTTGTTTGCTTGATTTTTTAACCAGTACTATACACCACACAATGCGTTATTACTGTAACATTCTGAATACTGTTGAAAGAGAGAACACCAAATAACAGTGATAAGAACACGAATGTCTAGGTGTTAAAAAAGGAGATGGCATTCAGAAATACGATAGTTTGTAGAGGCTAACATCCCAGACGTTTTCTAGCTGGAGTAATACATCTTCATTCTTAGCACTACTGCTAAGATACTGCATTTTCTGGGCAGCTACACTGCCACAGATTACAGATGTTTCTGTATGGACGGTCATCATGCAGCATGCGCTTTTATACAGATTACTTCAGAACAAGAGACAATTTTGGAGGATTTCGTATTTAAAATTCCACGCAACAGTTGAGTTTGAATATCAAAATATATTTTTCTCCACCTGCAAACTCTCACAACAACTATAAAATGAATTTAAAGATATAACTTTGATGTGCTGCTGCGCTATGCATAATTAAATATTACCAATACATACATACATAATTTTGATCAGTTAAATTTTATGTATCGCCATGCAGCTTAATGCAAATGATAGCAAGATTGACTACATATCCACATGCAGCACTATTTTGATGTTGAGTATCAGTGTTGTCAGATTGTTCTCAAGTTTTATCTCCAATTTTGAAATTTTCTATCTCATAATTCTACAAAATTTTGTTTATGATAAACAAATACATCCCAGATATCCACCTTCAGTAATTTATATTCCAATTTTTGGTGTTTTTAACCCATTGACTAAATGAGAAGAAACTTATTTATTCCAGACATAAACTTCACAAATTACCAGTGATGATACCGTGCAAATATGGTAGTACCGGTGATTTAATAATACCGTGTATTTTTTTAAATAACGGTTCTTTTGGTAAACTTCAATTTTTTTCACCACTTTAGAGAAATTCAATATACATTCCATATCAAATTTGACCACATTCGAAACTCACCATTCCTTAAGAACTCACCAGATTTAAAAATTATTTCTTGTCTGATTTACCTTACGCGAGAGCGATTTTGGTGGTGGGGGAGGGGACCGACGAGGACAAAAAAGACCGGCGATGACAAGAAAAAAAGGTAACCTAAACAAGAATATCCTACACATTGAAGAAAAAAAATAATCAATTTTGTTTCGAAGTAACCCAAAACACCGCTGCATATAAATTTTGGTTGGCAATTCACTGCAAGCTACTCTGTTTTACTAAACAGCTGTCTTGTAATTTGACTTGTTGTTGGACAACACAAACAAATATCGCTGTTGCTTTGTTGGTGTTCATAAATTTGCTAGAAATCTGTTTTATTTTTCTAATAAATATCAAAAAACATAATAAAAATGTCGCGTGAGGAGAAACAATTGGATGCCACATTAGACGCTGTTCTTAATCGTTTAAATGATTTAAAAATGTCTATTGGAGCGATGGTACACAAATTGGAGACGGAATACGAAACCATTAATTGGCCACAATTTTTAGACAATTTCGCCTTAATCTCCAGCCATGTAAGTTTTCTTTTTAACAAGAATATTTTTTTTTTTAATTTATCTTTGTAATCCTTTGTAAATAGCTTACCGGTCTATCCAAGATCCTGTCGAAAGAAATATGCCCACCACTACGTAATCGCACTGTTCTGCCTCTTTTGCTGTCGCCCGACAGAGATGAAGTACTTGCAAATCTTACCCAGGGTAGAGTACCCATCTTTTCTCATGATATTGTGCCCGATTATTTGCGTACAAAACCTGCTCCTTTGGCTGAACAAAAAATGCTACAAAATGAACAAAAAGCCAATAGTCTGACCAACGAAGCGGCTAGCAAGCAGGTGGCCCAGTACAATAAGGTTGTTTCGCATGTCTTAGAGATCGTAAGTAAACAACGGGAAGACTGGGAAATTGATTCGTCGTCACGAGCTGGCATCCAGCAAACAAGTAGCATATCCGATACACATGCCCTTGTTGCTGCTGTAGGTATGGGTAAAGGCCTAAAAATAAGTATCCCAATGTCTATGCCTGGTGGTCCTGGTAATATGATGGTTCCACCTGCTATACGACCGCCCACAGCTATGAGTTCTGTTAGTCCCGGCGGTGTTAACCAATTGGGGAAGGCTCCATCGGCTGTTAAGACAAATATTAAATCGGCTATGCAAGTGCATCCATTTCAAAGATAAAAGAATATCTATGTAGAATGTAGTAGTTTTTGTAGAATTAAGGCCTAGAGTAATGACATTTAAATTTTTAATAAAATTTATTTGAAGGAAACCAAGCGTGAATGCATTAAGATTTTTGAAATTTGCGACTTTTTCTTATTGGAAAGCACAAATTATTATTATCGTCGTACAGACAAATATCCTGGGAACGTCTTTAAGTACTACTATTGACGGATATTGATACAATGTGAAATTATCGACCATATTCAGCGCAAAACTTGTCGTCGTAGGTTTATGAAACTCTAATATACTTATACGGGATAACAATTCCACCTTATTTTCATCGAAATAAAACAAGAAATTCTTGGATATTAAAGACAGAATTATCTACATTTAAATTAATTAGACAAATGTAATATTAAATCCAATACCAAGTTTATTAATTACAAACATTAGAATTCTTTTTCAATTGCATTGAAATAATTTTTTTTATTCAAAACATCCTTTTATTTAAAGTTTTAATAAAAAGTTGTTTTCAATAAAAAAAAATCTCTCGCCTTCTGGTCGGATATCCAAAACTACAAGCTATTTTCTATATGATTGGATTATTTTTGATTTTCCTCTTTAACTGGTATAATTGGTTTCCATTCGTTTGGATTAACAAATATATCCGATATTGTACCGCGTAATGTAAAGATACCACGATTCAATGGTACTGGTTTTGGTTTCTTTGCAGCTTCTGCTATCCATTTCTCCCAAGCCTCCTCAGCCATTTGACGGCGCTGATCCTCTAATTCGCGGCGACGTTCTTCTTCCTGCTGTTTTAACATACGACGACGTTCGATTTCTAAACGTTTTCTACGTTCCCATTCTTCCAAACGTACACGGGCTTCCTCCTCCGATATTTGAGGACGCCTTGGACCTTCTGACACCGTGGACGTAGTTTTAGTCGTTATAGTGGAATGCTGTCCTAGTGAGGATTGCGAAGTATGCTGTGAACGTGATTTTTCTTCTAACCATTTTTCGTATTTTTCTTGAGCTAAACGTTTACGTTCTTCGATTTCTTTTTGCTTTTGTTCCTCGATTTTTCTGCGTCTGGCTGCTTCATCAGACAAGACTTTTCTAAAAATTTATTGAATAAAATATATTTCAAATGTACAATTCTTTTTTTTTCAAACTAAAAACTTTAAATCTGAAAACAATGTTACCGTTTAGCTGATAGCCAGGTCTCATAAGCCTGATCTGGCTTGAGAACAATTTTAGCAGCTTCACAATGCTTACGATATGAAAATGTATAATCTCGTGTTGTGGGATAGTTTTCCTCAGACTTCAAATCTAATGGTGGCACAATATCGCTTTGAGTTTCTGACATTTCCAAAGGACACTTCAAACTATTTTCACTTGAGATATTATTCAAAGGAATACTATTATTCTCAATATAGGCAGCAGAGTTTATGTACCTAGATATAAATCGTTATCAAATCTTAAAAATTCAAATTAAGTATTGTAATGTTATACCTCACACTAGACTTGTTGGTATCGTAACTTCGGGAACTTAAGTTAAAACGACTGCTGTTAGTACAACTGATCGACGATGCCAAGCTTCGAGCCGAATGACGTATTTCGGTTTCGCTTCCCTTATCACCAATTCTAGATGTAAAATATGCCATCTCTAAACGTTTTTATTTAATCTATAAAAAATATTATAATGCTATAAAAATATGCTATTTAAGGAAAAAAAATGAAGAGGAAAAGTTTTGAAAAAATTTTGTTATAGAAATATGAAATTGTTTCGAATTTATTTATTTGAAAAGTTATGTTTGAATACCAGAGTTAACCCTTATATTTCTAAGTTCTAAAACAAAATACAGTTTTGGTGAAAATAATATTGTTTTATTGATCGAATGTATTAAATTACATTTCATTTGAAAATATTTCAATAAATTAATAAAAGAACACAGTTTTAGTTAATGTCTGGCTTCTAAATCCTAGCATTTAGATCTTCAAATTAATTCTATAACCTTACATAGGCATCCATACAGTGACATGTTGCTCTTTACTAACTCTATAGTCAAAATTACTGCCCGAAAAGTACTTTATTTAACTGGTACTTGTGATTTATTGCCTTGAAAATAAAGTGTGTATATATAGTTAGAAAAAATTCTCTACTCCTCTGGAAGTAATTCCTAAAATTTTATGTTAAAGCAACAAGATCATTAAGTTGTTTAGGTCTAGTCGGTTTCGGTTGTTTCCTAAACCTCTGTTTTTTTTTATTGAGAACAAGTACTAATTCTTTGTATATATGTACATACATAAACATACGATTTATGTTTAAGTTTTTCTTAATATCATTAACGTTTATTTTGCTTATATAATATTTAAAAATTTAACACTGTCAAGTTTGCTACTGCCTCCGCGCCAGGTTCAGTTAAAGAAATCTCCGGATATGACGCATCTTCAGTCAATACTTCAGATTTTGGCGTTTCTTTTGGATTGAAAATAATTTTTTTGCCTGCGTATGGCTTCGCTTGTAATTTTCTTAATCTCGCCTCATCCCATTCCTTGCGATGTGACAGTTTACGATGCTTATGCATATTCGCACTCGATATAAAAGTACGCGGACAATGTGGGCAAGTATACAATGGTTCACCGGTATGGGTGCTTAAGTGTTCCTTTAGTTCTAGTGGGCGTCTAAATTTTTTATCACACATGTGACAGGCGTGCTTCCGTTCCAAAGTGTGAGCGTACTTAACATGATGACGATGAGCATTCAAATTTGGTGATATTTTTGAGCAGTACGGGCATATTTGCTCTTGTTGATTCTCTTCAGTGTGCATCATTTTCATGTGGCGATTAAGGCGATATTTACTGGTTAGTTCTGCTCCACATAGATCGCATTTTACCTTTGCCACCGGCTGCCCATTATGTTCTGCCATGTGACGTATGAAGGAGAAACTATCACGAAATAGTTTACCACAAATGTCACAGATTTTTGCATATTTATTAGTATGAGTTAATGACACATGTTGTCTGCGCAAATATTCCGAAGCAAACTTCTTACTACATATAGTGCACTGGAAATTGCGTTCTTCCTCAGGTACATGCGTCAACACGTGGCGATCAAATACGGCCTTCTTCAAAAATGATTTGTCGCATTTCTCACAAGTAAAAAGTAGTTGGCCAGATTTCATTTGCTGATGCGTTTCCATATGCTTTTCATAACTTCGTCTAGTGGAAAGAGCTTTATTACATTGTATGCATTTAAAATAATTTGGATCCTTATGGACATTTATGTGGTCAACGAGCACGCCACGTTTGTAGAATTTCTTATTGCAACACATGGCATAACCCAACATGTCGTGCTCTTTACGAAAATGTATTTTAAGGTAATTAAAATTATCCAATGATGCACTGCAAATGCTACAACTCAGCTCAAAGTGATTATCAGCTATAAATTCATCGTTCTTTTTCATCACATGAGTCATTGATGAACCCGACTCAGTTTTGATGGCTTTAACATTCTTTTCCTTCTTAGTTTTCGTATATTTTTTTCGACAAATTTTTAATAGTTTTTTGGCCTTTGCTGTAGACTGGCTTTTTGTTTTGGATTTCTTCTTATAAATAATGTCTAGAATATCATCTTCGGGATCAACAAGATCATTTTCTGCATCGGTAAAGTCTTCATCAGAATGATTTTGATCGAGAAAACACTGCTCCCAATCATCACCAGAATCATTAGCCAAAAAATTTTGAGCGTCTACTTCGGGTTTCAGTTCCTCCTTATTTTGATCGATAGCATCGTGTTCGTTTTTGATCTCTACTAAAGGTAGTTCTTCTATTCTTAAGCTCTCTTTGTTCTCAGACACTTTCTTTTTTCTTCCTCTCTTTGGCTTCTCCATCTGCATTAAACTTTCAGCGATAAGTGGCTCATTTTCGAAACTGGGTAGCTCCTGTTTAATAACTACACATTGTAGGTCATCTTCATCAGTTTTTATATGTAACACCTTGTGGTTGTACAGTCTGTGCTCCTTTTCCACACTGAGGTAAAATTTATGAAACGATAATAATTCCTGCCAACATTGCCGACATATCCACTGCGGTGTTCCGCTGTCTATAGGCTCTCTTAAATACCACCACCATAAATGCTTCTCTATCACGCGTTGTATATTCCACTCTTTCCATTCACTCGATTCGGTAGTTATACGTGAGAACATATCCTCATTGACTTTACAGCAAACTACACAGTTATCCATTTTCTGGGCAATTTTTTTCCTTCTACAAATAGTTTTTGTAAATTTTATTAAAAAAGTGAGAAAACAACAAAACAAGAATAAAATTGTAAACAAATGGAATGATGCGAAGAGTTGCCAATGTTTAAGTTAAAAACCAGTAAGAATGTGTTACTCAGATACACGTACAAAAAAACTTTAGCAATTCGGTTCCAATTTTCTTTTTTCCCTCTCAAGCAAGTGATTTAACAAAAATAAATTATGTTCAACAGAATTTCATATTTTTTGTACCTTTCAATCTAGTCAATATACTACTTATATTTTTTTAAATAATCACAATATTCCAGTTATTCTCTGCTTTTAAGTTAGTTTAAATAAATATGTAATATCTGGTAACACTTCAAATCATATGAAGAGAAAAAAACGTCAAAAATCCAAAAATAACCGTCCATATTAACAAATTATGTTTTCTGTAAATGTGTAATAAAATGCAATTGATTCTCTTTTTTTAAGTGTTAAATTGCTAGAAATCGCCTATAATCAAGTAGAATCATTGAATTGCGGCTTTAAATTGCGAATAAGCACAAAAAATATTCATTCAAAGTACTCGGTAATAAGAATATTAACTTTGCAACAACAACGCTGTAAAATGACAGAATAATAAAAATTGCTACTCTAGAGTAGCTGTGATAAAAATTTAAACGGACTTCAATATAAACAAATAAATAAAAGTAAACTATTTGTTGAACGAAATGGATAATTGTATAGTATGCTTAACGAATAGGGGTATGTTTTCCCGTATATATTCAAAGTCACGTGAATGGCAGGAAGGTAATATTCAGAGAATAATTGAAAAGCATCTGTGGTGGTGGTATTCAAAGGTGTCACCGACAAATCACTTGGTATGGATATGTTGTCAATGTTGGCAAGAACTCTTATCCTTTCATACGTTCTACAAAAGAGTGGAGAAAGTTCACCAACAATATGAGTTAATAAGAAGAACAGCAGTTGAAGAAAAAGCGTTCACAGTTAGCAAAGAACCAATGATCAATCGAAAACTATTGGACGCAAACGAAGAGGTTCAGTTTTTTGAATATGATTCAACAACATCTGAAGAAGTTTCGGCAACAGACAAAATAGTACAAGGAGATAAATCGAGAATCAAAAAACTTCCAGATAACTTAAAAACTCAGCCTGTAAATGAACTGGATCACGTTGAATTTGTTAGAGAATATAAAAACTTGAAAAACAATATCTACCCTAACAATGAAGCTAATAATATTGAAAACGACATGGAATTATTAGTGCCAAAAGAAGAGCAACATATTTGGGTAAGCTCTTCGCCCTCTTTAGATGAAAACTTCATATCCGTTGAAGTATATGGTGAGGAAAATGAAAAACATGGCGAAATGAATTCAAAAGTAATTGATTCTTATTTAAAATCGCAAATTACGCCTAAAACAGATGAATGTTTAGACCAAAGTGAATATAAATTTAACTGTAATCTCTGTAAAACATCTTTAACGGATTTTCGCGATTTAAAAACTCACTTTCGCTTAGAACACAAATCACGAGGTTATGCTTTATGTTGCAATAAAAAATTTTATAATCGAGGACAGCTAGCGGATCACCTGAGGGTACACAAAGATTCAAATTATTTCAAGTGTCCTCAGTGCAATCGCATTTTGTCACATCGTATGAGTTTCGTAAATCATATGAAATACCATAAACTATCAACTAGGACACGCTTTAGCTGTGGTATATGTGAAAAAACATTTTTTAGAAAAGTCGTTTATGAACGTCATCTCTTGACACACTTACCTGATGAAGAACACAAATTTAAATCTGATGATGATGACATAAGTGGGACAGATCTGAGAGGTAAATATCTTCTCAATCGCTCTAAGAAAAAAATGCGCCGTGACGAGTATCCACAGGAACAAATTTGTCCCTACTGCTGGAAGGTATCTCCCAATATACAAGCCCATCGTCAACATATTGCTTATACTCATACTATGGAGCGTAAATATGCCTGCCATATGTGTGAAAAAAAATTCCGACGTCCTTTAGAATTAAAGGAGCATTTAAGTACCCATACTGGAGAACCGTTATATAAATGTCCTCAATGCACGAGAACATTTAATTTCAGTGCTAATATGCATAAACACCACAAAAATGCTCATCCTAAAGAATGGCTGGAAACCAAATTAAAAAGACTAAAGAAATGTTGCTAATTAAATCATAAATCAAATTCTTAAACAGTAAATATGTAGTATTTGAAATAGAAATACTATTTTTTATGGTCTTATTCGTATTAAATAAGTTCATGATCAAAACATAAGGCAATTTTACCTTAGAAATAAAAACGTTTCCAATTCTTAAATCAGTGCTTAAAAGTGTTTTTATACAATTTTGAGTGAATGAAAGGAACAAAGTATTCAGCTTACACAAACGAATAAAAATGTAAAATTAAGTCTTTATTTCATTCATACTTCTTAAATTTTTTAGCACAAAGCCCTAGGTGTTTTTCTAAACAACTACGAGAACTATATCGTTTACTACATAACTGACATTTAAACAAATTCGGATCTTTATGCAATTTGAGATGATCAGCTAAAACACCTCGTCTGTAAAACTTTCTGCCACAACACATACCATAACCAACTGTGTTATGGTCAACACGATAATGTGTTATGAGTGATTGAAAATCAGGCAAAATTATATTACAAAGATTGCATTCCATTATGTATTGAATTTCCCTGAAAAATTCGTCGCTCCCCGAAGGTTTATGCATATTTCTAAAAGTTTTGCATACAGAAGTCTCCTTTTCCTCATCCTCATTTGAATTGTCATCTTCTTCAACTTCGCTATTGTCCCTATGTTTAGTAGTTTTTTTTAATTTTCTTTTAAATTTCACCGTATTAGATTTCTTTGAGGATATAGATTCCTGAAGAATTCCAGTGTCATCTGATGGCTCAGATTTTACTATAGGTGTAATATCTTCGTCTCCACCTAGTACTAAATTAGGTGTTATCGCATTGACTTCTTCTACTCCTGCATGAATATGCTTTTGGTGTTCTCGTAAAAATTCGACTGATTCAAAAGGCGTATGGCATTTTTCACAATTGAAAATTTTATCAATCGGTTTTAGATGAGTTAATTTGTGGAGCAAAAGGTTTTTGTGTATCAGCAACTGTTTGCCGCATTGGTCACACTTATATTTCGGAGTACACCTGTTTTTTCGCAAATGACTTATAAGATTCTTTCGAAATTGATACACTCTATGACACTTGCTACACTTAAAGAAGTGTGGATCCTTATGCACACATAAATGGCCTATAAGCAAGTGCCTATGAACAAATTTTACACCGCAACACATGGCAAAACCACGCATATTATGTTGATTTTTATAATGTGCACAGAGACTGGCAAAAGTAGATTCAATTGAATTGCAAATAACGCATTCGAGTTTAAATTGAAATTCTTTGTAGAAGTCTATGATGCCGATCTTTCTTAGGTTTCCCAGCCTTGCGCGGCGCATTATAGACTCATTATCTGCTTCCTTTTCATCGCTGTTTGCCGCATTATAACTCCTATTATAGTTGTAATTTCGCTTTTCCGCATTACTGGTGTTGTCAATCATTTTATCGTTATTTTTATCATTGTACTGTGGTTCTTCAGCTTCAAAAATTTCAAAATTGTCCCCAGTTTTTCCATAGTCCTCGTTAATAGGTTCGTTTTTAATGCAATAATCAAAACATTCATTTCCCTCCTCTTCATACTCGGCTATTTCCTGCTTTATCATGTGCTTTTCACAATTTTCTGTATTATATACTAAAGACGATGAAGAATATGAGCTATCTTCAATAGATTTCACTATTGTCGCCACAGGTCTGTTAGCTTTATTTAATCTTTTCTGAAAACAAAATGAAATATTTTTATATGTGCGCTTCATATTTATAATATTCAAATATAAGGAAACAGTGCAAATAATAGTCAGATTAGTATACAGTTATCATACTTTTTACAAAAATAATTAAAAACAGATATATTTATCAATATTCAATAGTTTTTCGCTTTTGGACTAAAAACCACAGAATATACATGTATATTCTGTGCTAAAAACGCATTCTAAAGAGCTAAGAATCTTTTATTTTCGGTTCCTGTTGACTCTTCCTATTTACTCTTGCAGACGGTGCGTAATTTCAGTATAATACTCCTTCCTTATTGGCCGTACGCGTTGGAGTTCTACAAAAGTTTTAGTTGATTTATCGAAACTACGTATTGTCTTTTGAATGTTCACCAGTTTTCCAGTTTTAAAACAGGTGAACGCAGTACAGAAGACTTCTCACTCCTATCGTATCTCAAAATAAGGTCAAAGTGACAACTCGAGGTATTTGCACTTATTAAAATTAAATATTAAAAAAATATAATTCTCTGCACGCTTTACCTCTTTAACATCGTGTATAGTTTTCCCTTCCAAATTGTTGGTGGTAAATAAAAGGGTCTGGTATTGCTTGTGTATCCTTTCGACTCTAAGAAAAAAATTATGAAATGATGATATTTCTTGCCAACAAGATTTACAAATCCATTTTATTCGTTGTCCATCAGATTCAGTCTGCAGGTACAACCACCACAAATGTTTCTCCACCACACGTTGAATTTGCTCTCTTTTCCATTCCAAAGATTCTGTGGTAATGCGTGTAAGTGGATCACAAAATGACAGACAAATAATACAACAATCCATATTGATCTTTTGACTTAAAAACACTTAAAATGTATTATATGTTTATTAACATCTATTTATTTGTTTATAGTAGAAAAAAAAAACAAATTCGAAAACACAGAATATACACAGAATTGAAACCTTTGACGTTTAAAAACGCTCAAAGCAGCACTTTAACCTACCTCGTAGAGGGAGAAAATAAATATTTTAATGTTTTGCGAATCAAATGTGATAGAAGCAACAGATATACAGAGTGAAAACTGGCGGTTAAAGTAGAAAAATTAAATGTAAATAAAGATTTATTTTGTGTTAAAAAAGGGATAATTTGGAATATTTTTTAATTTCTTCAATGAAAAGTTTAAAGATTCTTAAATAATTAAATATTAATCGAAATGTGTGTGATTTTCGGTCACAATGAATATAGTTTCTTGTGCAAGAGGTAATTAAGAAGCTAAATATTACAAGATCAAAATAAGACGTACTGCTCATAAAAAAATTTTCTTGCAGAAAGTTGCCAATATTTTTTAATTTCTTGAAAGAAAAAGTTAAAGTTGTTATTGTTATTAGTTGTTTTTATTATTTATTAATAGTTTTAGACAAAAATTACATTTTTTATTAACTCTCGCCAATATAAAAAACCACCCCGAAAACTAAAAAAACATAAATAAACAAAACAGAGTTACAATCAGAGAGAGACAGAAATACTTTTTGGTAATATTTGCTGTCTCTTTCTCCATGGAAAGTTAAACGTCAAACTCTTGTTTCTATTCTGTGTATATTCTGTGTTCGAAAATGCCAATGTAAATTTCTTACGAATGAAAACTGTTTTTGCTAACAACAGTTGTAAGAGTGCTGACAATACCAATATCAGTTCGAAAACAGACAAAAACAAAGCATATTTGGCCATTTAACACGATCTTATATCCACAGATACATACAGATACGATCATTTTGACAGATGAAAAACGCTCATAATATAAAAGGACAGGCCAATTTAGAGGGAGAAAGAATATGTTGTAATGTTTTGCGAATCAAATGTGTTAGAAGCAATAGATATACAGAGTGAAAACTGGCGGTTAAAGTAGAAAAACTAAATATAAATCACAAAATACACGGAATGGAAACTAGAGTTTGAAAGTTAACCTTCCATTGAGAAAAGGACAGCAAATATTACCAAAAAGTATATCTGTCCCTCTCTGTTTTGTTTATTTAAGTTTTTTTTTTGTTTTCGGGGATTGTTTTTTATATTGGCGAGAGTTAATTAAAAATGTAATTTTTGTCTAAAACTATTAATAAATAATAAAAAGAAATAATAACAATAACAATTTTTAACTTTTTCTTTCAAGAAATTCAAAAATATTGGCAATTTTCAGCATGAAAATTTTTTTAGTAGCAGTACGTCTTATTTTTATCTTGTAATATTTAGCTTCTTAATTACCTCTTGCACAAGAAACTATATTCAATTGTGACTGAAAATCACTCACATTTCGATTAATATTTAAATATTTAAGAATCTTTAAACTTTTCATTGAAGAAACTAAAAAATATTCAAAATTTTCCCTTTTTTAACACAAAATAAATGTTTATTTACATCACCTTTTTATGATCTTATTCGTAGTAAATAAATTCATGATCGAAACATTAGACATTTTTATGTTGCTTAGAAATAAAAACGATTCCAATCCTTAAATCACTGCTTAGAAGTCTTTTTTTAAAAAAATTTGAGTGAATGGCAGGAACAAAGTATTCAGCTTACACAAACGAATAAAAATATAAAATTAAGTCTTTATTTCATTCATATTTCTTAAATTTTTTAGCACAAAGCCCTATGTGTTTTTCAAAACAACGACGAGCACTAAATCGATTACTACATAACCGACATTTAAACAAATTCGGATCTTTATGCAGCTTAAGATGGTCGGCTAGAACATCTCGTCTGTGAAATTTTTTGCCACAACACATACCATAGCCAGCTGTGTTGTGGTCAACACGATAATGTGTTATGAGTGATTGAAAATCAGGCAAAATTATATTACAAAGATTGCATTCCATTATGTATTGCATTTCCCTGAAAAATTCGTCGCTCCCCGAAGGTATATCATTATTTCTAAAAGTTTTGCATACAGAAGTGTCCTTTTTCTCATCATCATTTGAATTGTCTTCTTCAACTTCGCTATTGTCCCTATGTTCAATACTTTTTTCTAATTTTCTTTTAAATTTCACCGTATTAGATTGCTTTGAGGATATAGATTCATCCTGAAGAATTTCAGTGTCATCTGGTGGCTCTGATTTTACTATTGGTGTAATATCTTCGTCTCCACCTAATACTATATTAGTTGTAATCGCATTAACTTCTTCTACTCGTGCATGAATATGCTTTTGGTGTTCTCGTAAAAATTCGACTGATTCAAAAGGCGTATGGCATTTTTCACAATTGAAAATTTTATCAATCGGTTTTAGATGAGTTAATTTGTGGAACAAAAGGTTTTTTTGTGTCAGGAATTGTTTGTCGCATTGGACACACTTATATTCCGGAGTACATCTGTTTTTTCGCAAATGACTTTTAAGATTCTTTCGAAATTGATACGCTCTATGACACTTGCTACACTTAAAAAAGTGTGGATCCTTATGCACACATAAGTGGTCTATAAGCAAGTGCCTATGAACAAATTTTCCACCGCAACACATGGCAAAACCACGCATATTATGTTGATTTTTATAATGGGCACAGAGACTGGCAAAAGTAGATTCAATTGAATTGCAAATAACGCATTCGAGTTTAAATTGAAATTCTTTGTAGAAGTCTATGATGCCGATCTTTCTTAGATTTCCCAGCCTTGCGCGGCGCATTATAGACTCATTATCTGCTTCCTTTTCATCGCTATTTGCCGCAGTATAACTGCTATTATAGTTGTAATTATGCTTTTCCGCATCACTGGTGTTGTCAATCATTCTATCGTTATGGTTATGTGATTCTTCAACTTCAAAAATTTCAAAATTGTACTCAGTTTTTCCATAGTCCTCGTAAATGGGTTCATTTTTAATGGAAGAATCAAAACATTCATTTCCCTCCTCTTCATACTCGGCTATTTCGTGCTTTATCATGTGCTTTTCATAATTTTCTGTATTATATACTAAAGGCGATGAAGAATATGAGCTATCTTCAATAGATTTCACTATTGTCGCCACAGGTCTGTTGGCTTTATTTAATATTTTCCGAAAATAAAATGAAATATTTTTATTATGTGCGCTTCATATTTATAATATTCAAATATAAGGAAACAGTGCAAATAATAGTCAGATTAGTATACAGGTATCATACTTTTTACAAAAATAATTAAAAACAGATATATTTATCAATATTCAATAGTTTTTCGCTTTTGGACTAAAAACGCATTGTAAAGAGCTAAGAATCTTTTATTTTCGGTTCCTGTTGACTCTTCCTATTTACTCTTGCAGACGGTGCGTAATTTCAGTATAATACTCCTTCCTTATTGGCCGTACGCGTTGGAGTTCTACAAAAGTTTTAGTTGATTTATCGAAACTACGTATTGTCTTTTGAATGTTCACCAGTTTTCCAGTTTTAAAACAGGTGAACGCAGTACAGAAGACTTCTCACTCCTATCGTATCTCAAAATAAGGTCAAAGTGACAACTCGAGGTATTTGCACTTATTAAAATTAAATATTAAAAAAATATAATTCTCTGCACGCTTTACCTCTTTAACATCGTGTATAGTTTTCCCTTCCAAATTGTTGGTGGTAAATAAAAGGGTCTGGTATTGCTTGTGTATCCTTTCGACTCTAATCAAAAAATTATGAAATGATGATATTTCTTGCCAACAAGATTTACAAATCCATTTTATTCGTTGTCCATCAGATTCAGTCTGCAGGTACAACCACCACAAATGTTTCTCCACCACACGTTGAATTTGCTCTCTTTTCCATTCCAAAGATTCTGTGGTAATGCGTGTAAGTGGATCACAAAATGACAGACAAATAATACAACAATCCATATTGATCTTTTGACTTAAAAACACTTAAAATGTATTATATGTTTATTAACATCTATTTATTTGTTTATAGTAGGAAAAAAATCAAATTCGAAAATGCCAATGTAAATTTCTTACGAATGAAAACTGTTTTTGCTAACAACAACTACAACAGTTGTAAGAGTGCTGACAATACCAATATCAGTTCGAAAACAGACAAAAACAAAGCATATTTGGCCATTTAACACGATCTTATATCCACAGATACATACAGATACGATCATTTTGACAGATGAAAAACGCTCACAACATAAAAGGACAGGCCAATTTAGAGGGAGAAAGAATATGTTGTAATGTTTTGCGAATCAAATGTGTTAGAAGCAATAGATATACAGAGTGAAAACTGGCGGTTAAAGTAGAAAAACTAAATATAAATCACAAAATACACGGAATGGAAACTAGAGTTTGAAAGTTAACCTTCCATTGAGAAAAGGACAGCAAATATTACCAAAAAGTATATCTTTCCCTCTCTGTTTTGTTTATTTAAGTTTTTTTTTGTTTTCGGGGATTGTTTTTTATATTGGCGAGAGTTAATTAAAAATGTAATTTTTGTCTAAAACTATTAATAAATAATAAAAACAAATAATAACAATAACAATTTTTAACTTTTTCTTTCAAGAAATTAAAAAATATTGGCAATTTTCAGCATGAAAAATTTTTTATGAGCAGTACGTCTTATTTTGATCTTGTAATATTTAGCTTCTTAATTACCTCTTGCACAAGAAACTATATTCATTGTGACCGAAAATCACACACATTTCGATTAATATTTAAGAATCTTTAAACTTTTCATTGAAGAAACTAAAAAATATTCAAAATTTTCCCTTTTTTAACACAAAATAAGTGTTTATTTACATCACATTTTTATGATCTTATTCGTAGTAAATAAATTCATGATCGAAACATAAGACATTTTTACGTTGCTTAGAAATAAAAACGATTCCAATCCTTAAATCACTGCTTATAAATCTTTTTTCAAAAAAAATTTTGAGTGAATGGCAGGAACAAAGTATTTAGCTTACACAAACGAATAAAAATATAAAATTAAGTCTTTATTTCATTCATATTTCTTAAATTTTTTAGCACAAAGCCCTATGTGTTTTTCTAAACAACGACGAGCACTAAATCGATTATTACATAACCGACATTTAAACAAATTCGGATCTTTATGCAGCTTAAGATGGTCGGCTAGAACACCTCGTCTGTGAAATTTTTTGCCACAACACATACTATAGCCAGATGTGTTGTGGACAACACGAAAATGTGTTATGAGTGCTTGAAAATCAGGCAAAATTATATTACAAAGATTGCATTCCATTATATATTGCATTTCCCTGAAAAATTCGTCGCTCCCCGATAGTATATGATTATTTCTAAAAGTTTTGCATACAGAAGTGTCCTTTTTCTCATCATCATTTGAATTGTCATCTTCTTCAACTTCGCTATTGTCCCTATGTTCAGTACTTTTTTCTAATTTTCTTTTAAATTTCACCGTATTAGATTGCTTTGAGGATATAGATTCATCCTGAAGAATTTCAGTGTCATCTGGTGGCTCTGATTTTACTATTGGTGTAATATCTTCGTCTCCACCTAATACTATATTAGTTGTAATCGCATTAACTTCTACTCCTGCATGAATATGCTTTTGGTGTTCTCGTAAAAATTCGACTGATTCAAAAGGCGTATGGCATTTTTCACAATTGAAAATTTTATCAATCGTTTTCAGATGAGTTAATTTGTGGAACAAAAGGTTTTTTTGTGTCAGGAACTGTTTGTCGCATTGGACACACTTATATTCCGGAGTACATCTGTTTTTTCGCAAATGACTTTTAAGATTCTTTCGAAATTGATACGCTCTATGACACTTGCTACACTTAAAGAAGTGTGGATCCTTATGGACACATAAGTGGTCTATAAGCAAGTGTCTATGAACAAATTTTCCACCGCAACACATGGCAAAACCACGCATATTATGTTGATTTTTATAATGGGCACAGAGACTGGCAAAAGTAGATTCAATTGAATTGCAAATAACGCATTCGAGTTTAAATTGAAATTCTTTGTAGAAGTCTATGATGCCGATCTTTCTTAGGTTTCCCAGCCTTGCGCGGCGCATTATAGACTCATTATCTGCTTCCTTTTCATCGCTATTTGCCCCAGTATAACTGCTATTATAGTTGTAATTATGCTTTTCCGCATCACTGGTGTTGTCAATCATTCTATCGTTATGGTTATGTGGTTCTTCAACTTCAAAAATTTCAAAATTGTACTCAGTTTTTCCATAGTCCTCGTTAATAGGTTCGTTTTTAATGCAATAATCAAAACATTCATTTCCCTCCTCTTCATACTCAGCTATTTCCTGCTTTATCATGTGCTTTTCATAATTTTCTGCATTATATACTAAAGGCGATGAAGAATATGAGCTATCTTCAATAGATTTCACTATTGTCGCCACAGGTCTGTTAGCTTTATTTAATCTTTTCTGAAAATAAAATGAAATATTTTTATTATGTGCGCTTCATATTTATAATATTCAAATATAAGGAAACAGTGCAAATAATAGTCAGATTAGTATACAGGTATCATACTTTTTACAAAAATAATTAAAAACAGATATATTTATCAATATTCAATAGTTTTTCGCTTTTGGACTAAAAACGCATTGTAAAGAGCTAAGAATCTTTTATTTTCGGTTCCTGTTGACTCTTCCTATTTACTCTTGCAGACGGTGCGTAATTTCAGTATAATACTCCTTCCTTATTGGCCGTACGCGTTGGAGTTCTACAAAAGTTTTAGTTGATTTATCGAAACTACGTATTGTCTTTTGAATGTTCACCAGTTTTCCAGTTTTAAAACAGGTGAACGCAGTACAGAAGACTTCTCACTCCTATCGTATCTCAAAATAAGGTCAAAGTGACAACTCGAGGTATTTGCACTTATTAAAATTAAATATTAAAAAAATATAATTCTCTGCACGCTTTACCTCTTTAACATCGTGTATAGTTTTCCCTTCCAAATTGTTGGTGGTAAATAAAAGGGTCTGGTATTGCTTGTGTATCCTTTCGACTCTAAGAAAAAAATTATGAAATGATGATATTTCTTGCCAACAAGATTTACAAATCCATTTTATTCGTTGTCCATCAGATTCAGTCTGCAGGTACAACCACCACAAATGTTTCTCCACCACACGTTGAATTTGCTCTCTTTTCCATTCCAAAGATTCTGTGGTAATGCGTGTAAGTGGATCACAAAATGACAGACAAATAATACAACAATCCATATTGATCTTTTGACTTAAAAACACTTAAAATGTATTATATGTTTATTAACATCTATTTATTTGTTTATAGTAGAAAAAAAAAAACAAATTCCAAATAAATTTCTTACGAATGAAAACTGTTTTTGCAAACAACAACTACAACAGTTGTGAAGTGCTGACAATACCAACATCAGTCCGAAAACAGACAAAAACAAGACGTATCGCTTGTTTTGATGAAATTAATTTTAAATGAAATATAATTTTTCAAGGCCTTCATATTATATAACTTATTCAAAAATCTTAATCTAAGAGAAAACCAGAGTTATGAATCAACAGGTTTAAAATTTGAGAATTTCCGGAACCAAATTCTTCTAGAATTTTATGGTATTATATGTCTCAGGACTTTCGTTCGCATTGAGTTCGTAGTTTCGTAGATTGTATGACAATTCATGCCTATTTTTTAAGTCACACAAAGGCAACATTTAAACTAGAAAATTAAACTCGAACTTGAGAGAATCTATTGAAGTTGAAATCAATATATTATTTTTTTTTAATTACCAGTTTAACAAAAACGCAAGTTGATAGCACTGTTACTTTGTTTACTTTTTCTGCCCTTGTAAAATACATTAGTTTTGTAGTAATAATGAGCATTTCAGAATTTTATTAATAAAAATCAATAGAAATACAAAAGTTATGGAAAAATGCCTGGTCTGTTTGGATAGTAATAGTAATCAAGATACATTGTCCCGCATCACAACTTTGTCAGCTGAATGGATTGAGGGAAACATTCAAAGGGTCATTGAGAAACACCTGTGGTGGTGGTGCTTTACGCCGGATAGCAATGGTTGTGAGCAATGGATTTGTAGAAACTGCTGGCAGGAAATATTGTCGTTTCATAACTTCTACATTAATGTTAAAATGGTCCACAATCATTATCAACCATTATTGAAAGCTTTAGCTACAAACAGTAACATCAAGGAGCACGGTAAAACAGTTATAAAGGATGAAGTGATAGATGAATGTAACCACCCAATGTTATTAGAACCTGTTAAAAGACGTTCTAGGGGAAGACCTCGTAAGCAAGACATAATTCCAGAGACTGAACAAAATAATGATACTCAGATGGTAGAAATAAAAAGTGAACTATGTTGTGATGAAAACTTTGATGCTATAGAGTCCACTGGCTTAGATGTGCAATGCGATCAAATTTCTGAAGATGAGCACTACGATGATGATAGAAATATAAAGAAAGCACATGGTAAACTTATAAAGAAAAAATCTAAACAAAATAAATTAAAGAACTCCGAAAATAATGATTTAGAAGGTCACAATTTGGAATGCCACATTTGTAATGTTCCGCTGAGTGATTTTCGTTTGCTTAAGATACACTATCAAAATGATCACGACACTAAAGGTTATGCCATGTGTTGTGGCAAAAAGTTTCTTAAGAAAACCCTGTTAATCGATCACTTGCGAGTTCACAAAGATCCAAACTACTTTAAATGTTCACTTTGTGTGAAAACCTTTGCAACACGTCGTGGTTTGGAACTGCATGCTGACGCTCATAAACCACGGGAACGTTTATACAACTGTGATGAATGTGGAAAGTCATACTTTAAGGAACATGTATATAAACGTCATAAATTGATCCACATTCCAGAGAATGAGAAAAAGTTTCAATGTTCACAATGTGAAAAAAGATATGCTACAGACTATTTACGGCGACAGCACGAGGACATCACCCACTCTAAGAAAAATTTGAAAATTTGTGATATATGTGGTAAAGTATTCGGTAATCGCGACACATTCCAGCGTCATATAGAGCAGCATACGGGAGTACCTTTAGAGCTAATATCATGCGATATCTGTGGTGTTAAGTTAGTTAATAAAGCCGGCCTAAGAAAACACATAAAAATGTGTCACACGGCCGAAAATCTAAAGGAACAAATATGTCCCCATTGCTCGAAAGTTTCGCCAAATTTAAATGCTCATCGTATGCACATTAGATTTTCACATCTAATGCAACGTAAACACTCCTGTCATTTATGCGAAAAGGCTTTTAAACGTCCGCTAGAACTAAAGGAACATTTAAGTACGCATACGGGTGAGGCCTTATACAACTGCCCTCATTGTACAAAAACGTTTATTTCGAATGCTAATATGCATAAACATCGAAAACTTGTTCATCGCCAGGAATGGGAACAAACACGCTTAAAACGATTTAATAGCTGCCGAGAAAAGCCTGTACTGACCTTGGATACTAGTAATAATAGTGAAGAATCGTAAGATAATTGTTTAACAAATATAATAGTTATTTCTTTATAAGAACAAAAAACAATAAACCTTTTTAAAATACAGTGTTGGAAAAAATAATAGAAACGATTATTAGTTCATCATTAAAATATTGTATACTTTTTCGTAATAAACTTTTATTGTTGAAAATCACTGTCAAATTCTTGCTAATGTAACGGGATTTTATTATCTGTTTACTTATTGCTTTCTTTTTTAATTTATTAATTTTCAGGAAAAAGTAAGAAAATACGTAATTTAGCTGGAAAAATTAATAGAAACGTTTTTCTAAAACCTTGTTTAAATTTGAAATAAATAAACTTTTTACATGAAATATTTAGAAGTGGTAAAAATTAAGTTAAAATAATTTGTTTAAAACATTTGCAAAATTTTCGTGTTGAGTGTACGTTTTAAATCTTTTAAAAAATGGGACGCTGAAAGAAATGTTATCCTTAAGTTAAAATCTAATGAAGTGTTCTAAACATAAAGTATTTGACGTGATTCGCTATACAAAAAATATTGGAACTAGAGGAAGAAAGAGGAAAACTAATGGGCTTAAAAATATACTAGATGCTCAAGTAACAAGCCGCACTATAAGCAGTAGGCTCCAAGAGGCTGGACTTATGGTCCGAAGTCCAAGGTCTGTACCTCTTTTAAGTAAAAAATTATACAAAAAAGTTTACAATTTGTCAGACAACACTAAAGTCGCAAAAATTGGAACAACGTGCTCCATCAGACGGAAAATGTTTTGTACGTCGCCGTGCCAATAAAGAATATGATCCAAAATACACAAAAAAGGGAGTCAAACATGGTGGCGGGTCCCTCATGATATAGCGACGTTTTTCAGCGTTGTTTGATGCGTTTCTATTATTTTTTCCAACACTGTATATGGCTTGAGAGATTAAGCTTACAAACTGTTACGTCAGGTAAGCGAAATTCAAACGTATATTTCGAATGAAGTAGCTTTTCATCGAAAAATAAAGGATGTTTCTATCAGTGCTATTGCGGTGGTCGAGCTTTAGACGAGTTTCAACACTTGTAACAGATAAAAGACAACACGAAATTGTAGTATTTTATGTTAGCAGGCAGATTTAGAGAAACGACAATATTATAACAAGGCCGTTGTAATTAATTTAGTAAAAATAAGCAATAATTTATGAAAGGGCTGCTTATTGAATGAGCAATTGCACTTATTGCCAGTCATTATTAAAGGTTAAAAGTTTCAAAAAGTTGCAATTGAGCCTATTTGTCATTGTGCAAGGTTGAAAGACATCCGCTTGCATACTTCAGCGAAGGCTTTCATGAGTATTAATATAATCAAGATAAAAACGCAGTTTTCCTTTGCTTTTGTCGCAAGTTAAACGAAAATTAAATTATCAATTAGAAAAGTAAGGAAATGTAATTTACACTCGAATTATTATTTTTATTTTTTATTTAAAAAAAAAGATTAAATTACCAATTTGGGGATTTAATTTAAACAAACACATCTACATAAGTGCCAATAATTGTATAAAAAAAGTATGTTTTGGAAAATAAGATTAATAGTAATACTTAGGACTTATAAAAATTTAGAAAATCTTGCCTTACAAATACTTCTTAATGTCGTTCTTAAACAGCCATTTGCATTTCAATTTTTGGATAGGGTTTGTAGTCAACAATTTCAAAGTCATCATACTTAAAATCTTCAATATCTTGACCTCTCTTTTTATTACTAATTTTGGAAATTGACGTGGTGTTCGTTGTTCTTTCAAAGGTTCAATGTGATTTTTAGAGATATTAGTATCGCCAGTAGTATGCACAAAATCTCCTGGTTTTAGTAAAGCATACGAGGCAATATTAAACGGCACTCCAAGACCCATATCCGCACTACGTTGATATATGTAACTGACAGGCTAGTTCATCATTAGCCACAAAAAATTGCCCCAAACAATGCCAAGGAGGCAAAGCCATTTGGGGTATATCAACAGGATTCCAGGCAGACATTATAATACGGTGGTCGTTAGGATTGGTGCGTATGGTATTAATTATCTCAAATCGCCTTCTTCACGATCGGTGAAACCTAATTTATCTAAAAATTGCCGATCACTATTACCATCCCAAATATGAATGTTTTTCTCTTGTAAGATTTTTGCACCGGTGCAGCCGTGAATAAACCACAGTAGTTCTTCCGCCACGGCTCTCCAAAATACTCGTTTTGTAGTCAGCAATGGAAATGAATTTCGCATATCGAAACGCATTTGGGCACCAAAAATTGAAAGGGTGCCAACACCAGTTCGGTCGCCACGATCGACACCTGTGGAAGATATGTGTGTAATTAAAGAAAAATCCTTTATTTTCTATATGACTCATACCAGTTTTCATAATTCTGTCTATCAAATCCAAATATTGCATTTCATCTTTATTTTCACAAACTTCTGCTCCTTTTTGTTCCTACTCGCTGCCATTCACTGATTGGGATGTAGCTGCACAATTAAGGATACTATTGACTTCAGTTTGAAAATTTCAAGTGTCCTCAGTGCAAACGCATATTGACACATCATAGGATTTTCGAAAATCATATAAAATACCAAAAACTATCAACTAGGACGCGCTTTAGCTGTGGTAAATGTGAAAAAACATTTTTAAGAAAAGTCGTTTATGATCGTCATCATTTGACGCATTTACCTGATGAAGAACACAAATTTAAATCTGATGATGATGATATAAGTGAGACAGATCTGAGAGGTGAATATCTTCTCAATCATTCTAAGAAAAAAAAATGCGCCGTGACGAGTATCCACAGGAACAAATTTGTCCCTACTGCTGGAAGGTATCTCCCAATATACATGCCCAACGTCAACATATTGCTTATGCTCATACTATGGAGCGTAAATATGCCTCCCATACGTGTGACAAAACCTTTAGAATTGAAGGAGCATTTAAGTACCCGTACTGGACAGCCCTTATATAAATGTCCTCAATGCACGGGAACATTTAATTTCAGTGCAAATATGCGTAAACACCACAAAAATGCTCATCCTAAAGAATGGCGAGTAAATGGCAGAAACAAAATATTCAGCTTTTACAAACGAATAAAAATATATGAATTTATATATAATATAAAAAGTCTTTATTTCATTTATATTTCTTAAATTTTTTAGCACATATCTCTATGTGTTTTTCTAAACCTCGACGAGCATTAAATCGTTTACTACATAACTGACATTTAAACAAATTCGGGTCTTTATGCAATTTGAGATGATCAGCTAAAACACCTCGTCTGTAAAACTTTCTGCCACAACACATACCATAACCAACTGAGTTATGGGCAACACGATAATGTGTTATGAGTGATTGAAAATCAGGCAAAATTATATTACAAAGATTGCATTCCATTATGTATTGCATTTCCCGGAAAAATTCGTCGCTCACCGAAGGTGTATACATATTCCTAAAAGTTTTGCTTACAGAAGTCTCCTTTTCCTCATCATCATTTGAATGGTCATCTTCTTCAACTTCGCTATTGTCCCAATGTTTGGTATGTTTTAATTTTCCTTTAAATTTTAACGTATTAGGCTGCTTTGAGGCTATAGTTTCATGATGAAGAATTCCAGTGTCATCTAGTGGCTCTGATTTTACTATAGGTGTAATGTCTTCGTCTCCACCTAATACTATATCAGGTGTAATCACATTAACTTCTTCTACCTCCATATTATTTAGAGCATTGAAATTGATTGCTTTCTTTGCCGGACAATGCTGACGTTTATGACGTTGCAGCGAACATTTCTGACTAAACATTTCGCCACATTCATAACAAGTTATCTTGCAAACTCCTGCATGAATATGCTTTTCGTGTTCTCGTAAAAACTCTACAGATTCAAAAGTCGTGTGGCATTTTTCACAATTGAAAATTTTATCAATCGGTTTCAGATGAGTTAATTTATGGCGCATAAGGTTTTTTTGTATCAGGAACTGTTTACCGCATTGGGCACACTCATATTTCGGAGTACATCTGTTTTTTCGCAAATGAAAGTTAAGATTGTCTCGAGCTTGATACACTCTATGACACTTGTTACACTTAAAGAAATTTGGATCCTTATGTACACATAAATGGTCTATAAGCAAATGCCTACGAGCAAATTTTACACCGCAACACATTGCAAAGCCACGCATATTATGTTGATTTTTATAATGGACACAGAGGCTGGCAAAAGTAGATTCAATTGAATTGCAAATAATGCATTCGAGTTTAAATTGAAATTCTTCGAAGAAGTCTATGATGTCGTTCTTTTTTAGTTTACCCAGACTGGCACGGCGCATTATAGACTCTTTCTCTGCTTCCTCTTCATCGCTATTTGGCGCATTATAACTGCTATTATAGTTGTAACTTTGCTTTTCCGTATCGCTGGTGTTGTCAATTATGCTATGGTTATGGTTATCATTATACTGTGGTTCTTCTACTTCAAAAATTTCAAAATTGTACTCAGTTTTTCCATAGTCCTCGTTAATGGGCTCATTTTTAATGCATGAATCAAAACATTCGGTTCCCTCCTCTTCATACTCAGGTATTTCCTGCTTTATCGTGTGCTTCTCAAAATTGTCTGTATTAGAGGCAGAAGACGAATCTATAGATTTTACTGTTGTTGTCACAGGTCTGTTAGCTTTATTTAATCTTTTCTGAAAATAAAATGAAATATATATAAATATAAAATGATATTTGGTTAATATTTTTAATATTCAAATATAAGAGAATTTAAATAATAACTAGGTTTGTATCTATTATCTTTTCAGTCCTAAAGCTTTAAACTCCTTCAAATTCTCCTTTGTCGAGGAGGATCAAAATTCTGTGAATATGGTGCCTGAGTATGTTGGTGGTGTTGTATTTGACCTAAAAATTAATTACAAGTAACTACGATGTGTAAAACAATTGTAAAGGGCTAGCAATATTTTATTTTTAATTCCTGTTGATTTTTCCTATTTCTTATGGCAGTCGTTACATAATTTCCGTACAATACTCCTTCCGTATTGACCGTACGCGTTAGAGTTCTACAAAAGTTTTAGTAGATTTATTTAAACTACCTTTTTTCTTTTGAATGTTCACCACGTTCTTCTCACTCCTATCGTATCTCAAATTAAGGTCAAAGAAGTGAAAGCTCGGGGTATTTGCACCTATTAACCATACAACCAATGTTATCATATCAAGTAACAAAATTAAATATTAAAAACAATATATTTTTTTGCACACTTTACCTTTTTAACATCAGATATAGTTTTCCCTTTCAAATTATTGGTGGTCAATAGTAGTGTCTGGTATTGCTTGTGTATCCTTTCAACTTTAAGATAAAAATTATGGAATGATAATATTTCTTGCCAACAAGATTTACAAATCCATTTTATTCGTTGTCCATCAGATTCAGTCTGCAGGTACAACCACCACAAATGTTTCTCCACCACACGTTGAATTTGCTCTCTTTTCCATTCCAAAGATTCTGTGGTAATGCGTGTAAGTGGATCACAAAATGACAGACAAATAATACAGCAATCCATATTGATCTTTTGACTTAAAAACACTTAAAATGTATTATATGTTTATTAACATCTATTTATTTGTTTATAGTAGAAAAAAAACAAATTCCAAATAAATTTCTTATGAATGAAAACTGTTTTTGCAAACAACAACTACAACAGTTGTGAAGTGCTGACAATACCAACATCAGTCCGAAAACAGACAAAAACAAGACGTATCGCTTGTTTTGATGAAATTAATTTTAAATGAAATATAATCTTTCTAGGCCTTCATATTATATGACTTATTCAACAATCTTAATCTAAGAGAAAACCAGAGTTATGAATCAACATGTTTAAAATTTGGGAATTTGCGGAACCAAATTCTTCTAGAATTTTATGGTATTATATGTCTCAGGACTTTCGTTCGCATTGAGTTCGTAGTTTCGTAGATTGTATGACAATTCATGCCTATTTTTTAAGTCACATAAAGGCAACATTTAAACTAAAAAATTAAACTCGAACTTGAGAGAATCTGTTGAAGTTGAAATCAATATATTTTTTTCTGAAATTACCAGTTTAACAAAGACGCAAGTTGACAGCACTGTTACTTTGTTTACTTTTTCTGCCCTTGTAAAATACATTAGTTTTGTAGTAATAATGAGCATTTCAGAATTTTATTAATAAAAATCAATAGAAATACAAAAGTTATGGAAAAATGCCTGGACTGTTTGGATAGTAATAGTAATCAAGATACATTGTCCCGCATCACAACTTTGTCAGCTGAATGGATTGAGGGAAACATTCAAAGGGTCATTGATAAACACCTGTGGTGGTGGTGCTTTACGCCGGATAGAAATGGTTGTGAGCAATGGATTTGTAGAAACTGCTGGCAGGAAATATTGTCGTTTCATAACTTCTACATTAATGTTGAAATGGTCCACAATCATTATCAACCATTATTGAAGTCTTTAGCTTTAAACAGTAACATCAAGAAGCACGGTAAAACAGTTATAAAGAATGAAGTGATAGATGAATGTAACCACCCAATGTTATTAGAACCTGTTAAAAGACGTTCTAGGGGAAGACATCGTAAGCAAGACATAATTCCAGAGACTGAACAAAATAATGATACTCATATGGTAGAAATAAAAAGTGAAGTACGTTGTGATGAAAACTTTGATGCTATAGAGTCCACTGGCTTAGATGTGCAATGTGATCAAATTTCTGAAGATGAGCACTACGATGATGATAGAAATATAAAGAAAGCACATGGTAAACTTATAAAGAAAAAATCTAAACAAAATAAATTAAAGAACTCCGAAAATAATGATTTAGAAGGTCACAATTTGGAATGCCACATTTGTAATGTTCCACTGAGTGATTTTCGTTTGCTTAAGATACACTATCAAAATGATCACGACACTAAAGGTTATGCCATGTGTTGTGGCAAAAAATTTGTTAAGAAAACCCTGTTAATCGATCACTTGAGAGTTCACAAAGATCCAAACTACTTTAAATGTTCACTTTGTGTGAAAACCTTTGCAACACGTCGTGGTTTAGAACTGCATGCTGACGCTCATAAACCACGGGAACGTTTATACAACTGTGATGAATGTGGAAAGTCATACTTTAAGGAACATGTATATAAACGTCATAAATTGATCCACATTCCAGAGAATGAGAAAAAGTTTCAATGTTCACAATGTGAAAAAAGATATGCTACAGACTATTTACGGCGACAGCACGAGGACATCACCCACTCTAAGAAAAATTTGACAATTTGTGATATATGTGGTAAAGTATTCGGTAATCGCGACACATTCCAGCGTCATATAGAGCAGCATGCGGGAGTACCTTTATTTATTTATTTATTTTTTTATTTATTTATTTCTTACGGTTTTATAAACCTAGGTATATATACAATACATAAATTTTTTTTTACATAAATACATTTTACATAAATATATTTTACATTAATTACATTTACATTTTAATACATTTACATTAATAAGTTATTTTTACAATATTCAATCAGCAGTTTCTTAAATAAAATTATATTTTCACAGTCTTTTATATTATTTGGTAGTTCATTATACTTTTTAATTCCCTTATGTTATGTTTATGAGGGGCTGGAGTGACACGCCAAGTTTTAATTCTAACCCAAAGTTAACCTTTATTTAAAACCAATAATTACAATATAATTAACAGTAAAACAATTTAATTTAATATAGTTACCGCGTATCTGATTCTATGTTGTTTAATAGACGACTTAACAATGTACATTGAACATATATAAATGTCATAGCGGCAAACTATGTAGACAATATACAATATATAAATAACAAACGACAGTTATAATTTTAGTACAAAGAAAATAGATAATTATTTGGGGTTGCCAACATCTCTCTTTTTTTTTATTAGGAAGGTGCTAGTCTGGAGTCCATACAGGAGAACGCTTTCTACGATTGGATATTCGAAGAGCTGGAGAAGCCTCATCTGTTTTAATAACAGGATCCATTATTGAATTATTCGGTGTATTTACTTCAACGTTAGGTGTAACACTTTCTAAAGTTGCTGGTGGATTGTTTACACTTGTTGAAATAGATGGCGAAGTAACTGAAAGTGGATCTCGAATTGTTTGTAATTCATCTGTAGATGTAGTTTGTCCATCAGTGAGTGGTACTAATTCAATTTCAGCATTAACGTTACTTTCCTCTGCGGGTGACGTATGTTGAGGTGTTAAATTGAAATAATCAAACAAAACTTTATTAGGCACATTTTGAGATTCGGAATAACGAGGCCTTAGTTGATTAGTATGAGACCTAACTGCACGAAATTCAGGAATGTTTTCAATTTCTACTTCGTAGTTAACATTTCCGAGCTTCCGCTTGATAATTCCAGGGAACCATTCAGATTTATTCCATTTATATAATTTTGCGTAAACTTTCTGACCAATATTGTATACCCGATCTTTAGCGCCATTACGTTTGTTAAATTGTTCTTCCATTTTCTCGTTTCGCTGTTGTTCGAACTGTGTAGGTTTCTTAAGTAGATCAAGATTAATCCTTATTTTTCTCCCCACGAACAATTCAGAAGGCGATTTGCCACTAGAACTAGGATTTGGTGAAGAACGATAACATTTTAAAAACGTTTGTAAATTTTCACTAGAAGTGCCAATTCCTTCGAGTTTTTTCAATGCGCGCTTTAAAGTGTCAACAAATCTCTCTGCCTGCCCATTTGATTGAGGGTGGTAGGGAGCGGTAAATTTGTGTAAAATGCCGTTTTCTTGACAAAATTTGGAAAACGCGTTACTGGAGAACTGAGTTCCATTATCACTCACTATGAGTTCAGGGTTTCCAAATAATGAAGTAAAATCGCGCATGCAATTAATAATTATATTTGAAGAAACTGATTTAATTTGGTAGATTTGCGGCCACTTCGAAAATGAATCTACTATTACGAAATAATAAAAATTATCAACAGGACCAGCTATGTCTATGTGAACTCTTTCCATAGGGTGTTTTGTTAATGGCCATGAATAAAGCAATGTTTTTGGTAACGATTTTGCTACTGAAGCGCATTTGGTACAATTTTGTACATACCTTTTTATTTCGTCATCTATATGCGGCCAATAAACATAGCTACGAGCCAATGCCTTTGTCCTCCCAATACCATGATGTCCTTTGTGTAATTCTTTTAGAATGCGTTTTCTAAAACAGCTTGGTATTATAATACGCTCCCCATACATTACACAATCATCAACGATGCTTAACTTTTGTTTTCTTGAAAAATAACACTGCATATCAGAAGATTTTTCATTTGGCCACTTACCCTACAAACTGGAGATTTGAATCCTTTTTAGTAGCGGCACAAATCATGTTGAATGTTATAGGCAAAGCATTTGTGATATCACTAATAACCATTTTTATTTCATCTTCTAATTGAATACAAGCAATTATAGTGTCTTCGTTTGCTTTCGGTACGTTGGAAATTAGCCGTGATAAGATATCAGCAGCTCCGAATTCGTGAGTTGAAACGTATTGTAATTTAAAATCGTACGACATGAGTGTAAGAGCCCATCGCTGGAGACGGTTTGCAGAATGTGCTGGAATTCCATTTTTATTTCCAAAAATTGCAAGGAGAGGTTTGTGATCCGTTTGAAGTATAAATTTTCGCCCGAATAAATATTTATGGAATTTAACCACCGCAAAAACTAATGCCAATCCTTCTTTCTCAATTTGAGAGTAATTTTTCTCAGCTGGGGTGAGAGACCTTGACGCATGATAAATTGCTTTTTCGCTGCCATCAGGGAAAATGTGACAGATGTATGCACCCAGTCCAACGGTTGAGGCATCAGCTGCTACTTTGATAGGAAGTTTTGGATCAAAGTGAGTAAGCAACAAATCAGATGACAGTAGCTGCTTAAAACGATCAAAACTGCGTTGACATGATGATGACCAATTCCATGGTATATTTTTCTTAAGTAAATTATCTAACGGATCTCTAAGCGTTCTCATTTCATGTATAAATTTACCATAGTAATTAATTGCTCCCAGAAAAGATCGCAATTCACTAATATTTTTGGGAACTGTAATTTGTAAAATTTTTTTAATTTTATTTTTGTCTGGATAAACGCCTTTTCTGTCGAAATGGTAACCCAAGTATGTACACGAAGTTTTAAAAAATTTGCATTTTTCAAAGTTCACTGTAATGTTGTATTTTTTTAATCGTTCAAATACCTTTTTAACTGCTGTAATGTTTTCTTCGCGTGTTGGTGTGGCTACTATAACATCGTCCAGATAAGGAAAAACGCCTTTTATACCAGAAACAATTGATTCCATACACTGTTGAAAAGCACCAGGAGCTGATCTCACACCTGGGGCAAGTCGATTAAAAGTATATAAGCCGCGATGTGTGTTTATAACTAGAAGTTTTTTCGTGTCATCGTCGACTTCGATTTGCATGTAGGCGTTATTTAAATCAATTGTTGAAAAGATGGAGCAGTTGTTAAAGTTTATAAATATTTCATCTGGAAGTGGCAATGGAAATGTATGAGGTTCCAGCTGATCATTTAGTCCAGTAGAGTAATCCCCACATATACGTAGATTGCCAGAAGCCTTTTTTATTACCACAATGGGTGCTGCCCATTCCGAAAAATTTATAGGAGAAATGATACCCTCACGTTCAAGTTTTTTAAGTTCACTGTCTAGATGATCTTTTGCTGCATACGCTACTTGCCTTTTAGGACGAAAAACAGGAACAGCTTGTGGTTTAAGTTGTAGGTGAACTTTAAAATGAGTGCAATGTCCAATTTCATTCCTAAAAACTTCAGGGTATGATTGACGCAATTCCGATTCTGTGAGTGTGTTGTTAACTTGAAGTTGGTTACACGACGTATAAGTATCAATGGGTTTGCTCCACAATTTAAATTGTTCCATTAAATCAGAACCGAAAAGATTTAAATCAGGAAGTGAAGACACCAAAATGTTGCCGGTTTGACTTTGATTATGGATAACCACCGTACACTGAAATTGACCTAATATGCAAATTTCATTTGTAGAAGCATCTCGTGGTTTGTGCTGAGAAATTTCTAAAGTTGGTTTACCAATTTTAATCCAATTCTTCTTTGAGATGATCGTGACATCCGAACCAGTATCATGTTGAAGAGTAAGATTTACATTGTTAATTACGATTGAAATAAAACGTCTATTTTTGCATGTTGCTGTTGAACCATATACGCTTTTAATGGTTTTATGCGTTTTGTTGAATTTACTCTTTTTACTTGAATTTTGATGTTGCTGAACATTTTTGTTTAGCTTTGGCTTTACATCTGGAAAACAAGAACAATATCCTTCCTTATGCCCAACTTTACCACACTGCGAGCATTTGTGTGTAGAATAACTACAGTCCCGAACAAAATGCATGTTTCCACATTGCCAACAAGGTCGCTTTGGCTTTTGGTCTTTATTAGCATTCTGTGGTATACGTTGTTTCGAACTATGGATGGAGTTGACATTTGGATTTTCTTTTGTTGAAATGTCGCGTTTAAGACTATTTAGACGTTCTACTTCAGCGACTAAATTATCCAAATTCAACTGATTTTGTTCTGTTTCAGACTCTAGTAGAGTCAAAAGTCTCGCTTTATACTCCTGATCCTTTTGCGATGACAAACCATTTACAAATATAAGACATTTAAATTTATCAGCAGTACATTTATTTATTAAAAAATTTTCACAGTGACGATTTACTTTGGCGGCATAGCTGATTATATCTTCATCTTCTCTTTTGATGTTTGATATACATTTTACCCGAGTACTGAATAAACTCTCTTTTCTTCCAAAAAGTTTTTTTAAAATGTCTACCGTTTGTTGGAATGTGACGTCACGAGGTTGTTTTGGAAGTAGATAGTCTTTGTATTTGTTAAAAACACCGTTACTGACCTTTCTCAACAATAACCTCACTTTTGCAGCATCATCAAGTTGATCTGCATCAACCTGGAAAACATCCTCATAGCGCTCGTACCAAGTGCCAAAAATTTGGTTTTCTTCAGGTTCGTAGGTAAACTCACGTATATTTTTCGATAAAATGTCCATCAAGGTCTCCGGAGCTGTTGCACTTGCAGAAGCTGTTGATGACCCACTTCCGTTACTAGCCGTAGAACCTTGTGTTGCATTAATCAGCCTTTCCATTAGTTGGTGCTGTTTTTCCATGGCTTCTTGCTGTCGTGCCAGGAGTTGTCCAACTACTTGTTCCAAAGAAGTCATTGTGTAGAAATTCACTTAAAAAAAATAAACTTAGTTTATGTTTATTTTGTTGCACTTTTTCCTCTGTTTAAAATCCTCGTCGCCAATTGTTATGTTTATGAGGGGCTGGAGTGACACGCCAAGTTTTAATTCTAACCCAAAGTTAACCTTTATTTAAAACCAATAATTACAATATAATTAACAGTAAAACAATTTAATTTAATATAGTTACCGCGTATCTGATTCTATGTTGTTTAATAGACGACTTAACAATGTACATTGAACATATATAAATGTCATAGCGGCAAACTATGTAGACAATATACAATATATAAATAACAAACGACAGTTATAATTTTAGTACAAAGAAAATAGATAATTATTTGGGGTTGCCAACACCTTATATTCTAAACAATTCACATCCCTTGTAGTTCTCATCAGTGGTAATCTATAATTATCTTTTCTTCTAAAATGAATTATGAATTTCATGATTACACTGTAATTTTTCATTTAAATATTCAGGAAATTTTCCAAATTTCATATGAATAAATTTCAAAGTGTGAAAAGTAACAATTTGTTTAACATTTAACCAATTTAGTTCTTTCAGCATACTTTCTATATTTGTGTCATAGTTTTTGTTTAAAATAATACGCATAGCCATATTTTGCAATTTTTGAAGTTTGTCCATCTGAGTTGTATTTAAAAGAAATAGTATTGAAGGGCAATAAACAAAATGTGGTAAAATTATGCTATTATATACTTTAATCTTATACTCCTTATTTACTAATCTAGTTGATCTAGCTAGTATCCCAATCTTCTTCGCTATTTTGTTTATAACATACTTTAAATGATCATCTAAACTTAAATTTTCATCTATCATTATGCCTAAATATTTAATTACATTTACTCTATCAATAGCGTGATGCTTTATTTTTAATATACACTCATCTTTAGTTACATGATTTCTTGTCAGTACCATAAATTTAGTTTTACTAATATTCAATTTTAATTTATTTTCGCATAGCCATGTATGTATATAAATTGTCAATATCTTCCTGCATCTTTTACATAGCATTCTCAAGATTCGTATCTGTAATCATCAATAATGCGTCATCAACAAATAATCTAATCTTTGTATAATTTAAACATGTTTTTATATCATTTATATACAGGATAAAAAGCAATGGTGCTAACACCGTTCCTTGCGGGAGTCCTATATTCACATCAATTTTGGCCGATACCGTATCAGCTACAACCACTTGTTGTCTATCCCTCAGATAGTTGGTCATCCATTTGTCCTCAGTATCATTAATCCCCATCTTCCGCAATTTTGCCATTAATATATTTCTATCTACTGTCTCAAATGCTCTTTTCAGATCAAGGAAGGTTGCAACTATATTCATCTTGTCATTAAGATTATTCTTCCACTCCGACAGTACCAAATTTAACGCTGTTTCGAGCTAATATCATGCGATATGTGTAGTGTTAAGTTAGTTAATAAAGCCGGCCCAAGAAAACGCATAAAAATGTATCACGCGGCCGAAAATCTAAAGGAACAAATATGTCGCCATTGCTCGAAAGTTTCGCCAAATTTAAATGCTCATCGTATGCACATTAGATTTTCACATCTAATGCAACGTAAACACTCCTGTCATTTATGAGAAAAGGTTTTCACACGTCCGCTAGAACTTAAGGAACATTTAAGTACGCATAAGGGTGAGGCCATATACGACTGCCCTCATTGTACAACAACGTTTATTTCGAATGCTAATATGCATAAACATCGAAAACTTGTTCATCGTCAGGAATGGGAACAAACACGCTTAAAACGATTTAATAGCTGCCGAAAAAAGCCTGTACCAACCTTGAATGCTAGTAATAATAGTGAAGAATCTTAAGATAATTGTTTGATGAATATAATAGTTATTTTGTTATAAGAAAAACAACCATAAACTTTTTTAAAATACATGGCTTGAGACATTAAGCTTTCAAACCGATACGTCAGGTAAGCGAAATTCAAATGCGTATTTTGTATGTCGTAAGTTTTTCATCGAGAAATAAAAGATGTTTCTAACAATGCCATTGCGGTTGTCGAATTTTAGTCTCGTTTTAACACTTGTAACAGATTAAAGATAACAGGAAATTGTAGTATGCGATAATATAACAAGGCCGCTGTGACGGCAATTAAAGCAACAATTGCTGAAAGGGCTGCTTATTGAATGAGCAATTGCACTTATTGCCAGTCATTATTGAAGGTTAAAAGGTGCAATACTTGATTGAAAGCAATTGAGCCTATTTGTCATTGTGCAAGGTTGAAATGCATCCGCTTGCATGCTTAAGCGAAAGCTTTCATGCGTATTAATATAATCAAGATAATATCAATATTTCTGACGAAAGCTTAGATTTCTTAAAGCAACGTTTTCCTTTGTTTTTGTCGCTTAAACGAAAATTAAATTGTCAATTAGAAACGCAAAAAATGTATTTTACGCTCGAATTACGAGTTACATATTTTTTTATTTAAAAAGATTACCAATTAGGGGATTTAATTTAGGGAAACACATCTACATAAGTGCCAATAATTGTATAAAAAAAGTATGTTTTGGAAAATCAGATTAATAGTAATACTTAGGACTTATAAAAATTTAGAAAATCTTGCCTTACAAATACTTCTTAATGTCGTTCTTAAACAGCCATTTGCATTTCAATTTTTGGATAGGGTTTGTAGTCAACAATTTCAAAGTCATCATACTTAAAATCTTCGATATCCTTGACCTCTCTTTTTATTACTAATTTTGGAAATTGACGTGGTGTTCGTTTCAATTGTTCTTTCAAAGGTTCGATGTGATTTTTATAGACATGAGTATCACCAGTAGTATGCACAAAATCTCCTGGTTTCAAACCAGTAATATGGGCTATCATGTAAGTTAGTAAAGCATACGAGGCAATATTAAACGGCACTCCAAGACCCATATCCGCACTACGTTGATATAACTGACAGGATAGTTCACCATTAGCCACAAAAAATTGCGCCAAACAGTGACAGGGAGGCAAAGCCATTTGGGGTATATCAACGGGATTCCAGGCAGACATTATAATACGGCGGTCGTTAGGGTTGGTGCGTATGGTATTGATTACCTCTTTCAGTTGATCAACTCCCTCATTGGTGTAGTCATCGTGGCAAGTACGATACTTGGCGCCAAAATGACGCCATTGAAATCCGTAAACTGGACCCAAATCGCCTTCTTCACGATCGGTGAAACCTAATTTATCCAAAAATTGCCGGTCACTATTACCATCCCAAATATGAATGTTTTTCTCTTGCAAGATTTTTGCATCGGTGCAGCCGTGAATAAACCACAGTAGTTCTTCCGCCACGGCTCTCCAAAATACTCGCTTTGTAGTAAGCAATGGAAATGAATTTCGCATATCGAAACGCATTTGGGCACCAAAAATTGAAAGAGTGCCAACACCAGTTCGGTCGCCACGATCGACACCTGTGGAAGATATGTGTGTAATTACAGAAAAAAAACCTTTATTTTCTATATGACTCATACCAGTTTTCATAATTCTGTGTATCAAATCCAAATATTGCATTTCATCTTTATTTTCACAAACTTCTGCTCCTTTTTGTTCCAACTCGCTGCCATTCACTGATTGGGATGCAGCTGCACAATTAAGGACACTATTGACTTCAGTTTGCAAATTTTTAGTTGCGCACGACATTGTTTCTATATACTATAAATTTGTATTGATTCAATCTGAGTTTTAAATTACGTTTTAACCCTTTTGAAAGTCACACTATCTGATAAGTATTGAATCTATAAATGCCGCCAAAATTTAATTGCATTGAGTATAAATTTTGTTTTTCTTTGCCGAGAGTTGACGTATATTAAGGCGGTAGTGTTGCTGCTCTTACCTTTAATTGAATTTTTCTGGGGATTGTTGAATGTATTTATTTTAAATTTAACGAATTTTTAAATAATGATGTTGGGGATTATACACATAGTTGGGGACCACATTGACCCCGTTGTACGCAGTATGGTGAATTTTTCAATTAAAAGCAAGGTAATAACGAGGTTGGCACAATGAACACACAACAAAAATTTTTTAGAGAAAAAAGTCAAAACAAACCAGCTGACATTGAAAATATTTTACGTTAAAAATTGTTTAACTTTGTTCATTGCGTTAATGGCGAATTATGAAACAAAGCATATAAGAAAACATGTATCTCAAAGCTATAAACTACATTATTATTCTTTGTGGTGCCACATAACTATTTTTCACATTTTTAAAACCTCTTGAATCGTTAGTGCCCATAGATAATGACTCTAAAAATTTAAAGGTTTGAGTACATAGAATCCATCATACGTTCCACTGTGATTTATTGTGTCATAAAAAACTTTTATTAAATTAGCGATAGTTTTTGAATGAAACTTCAAAGAAGGAAGAGGATTTCAATTTCCTATGTGGACTTTAAATTTTTCCAAGTCTGGCATCATTTTATTGTTCTTTTCTATTCAAAACGTTCCTTCAATTATGTTCGTATTTTTAGTTTTGTTTTGAGTATTATATTCGTCATCAGTTGCACTTGAAAGTTTTTGGAACAAATCATTTGTGCAGGCATATTAATTTCGTTAACAAATAAAGCACAATACAACAAATAAAGTTTAAAAATAAAAATAATAGAAAATGTTGTCAAACAAAAAATAAATCATTGAAAAATATAGACGTCATTAAACAATTTCGGAATTGTTGAAATTACTCGGCACTAACGAATAAACAGTGAGTTTAAAGTAAAAAAGAAAAAATCGATAAAAATTTTGATATTGAATAAATCCAAACAAAAAGTCTGTGTTTGTGTAGCATTAAAAACTTAAGAAGAATGGGTGCTGAACATTCCCAACAACGAGCAGAGGCCGATGGCCGTGAAATATTCGATGTAAATGTGCGTAACAATTCCAGTCATTCTAGTGCAAGTAGCCTTAGGACAGGGGCCCAAATGAGTAGTACTGGTGCTCTAAAGAAACGTAGCATGCTCAGACAGAATACAAATAGTAGCAATTCTTCTGCTGCCAATAAATTAAAACAAAGCAATGATTCGATGCCTTCGCCTACAACCTCTGAAATGAGTCGTCCTTCATCACCTCCCTTAAGTGTGTGTTCTGATCTTCCTTACGTTTCCTACACTACAGATCGGCCCATAGGGGATTCTCCAAAGATAAGAGGCAAATCAGCTAATAGCCTAACGGGTTCTTCGACACAACGCAATTCCTTGGTATTGAGACGTCCGCAAACAGGTGCAAAACCCAAACGACCCCAATCAGCTGTCGGCAGTCACAGTATAGTTATTGTAAAACCCGGTATTAAAGATGCCAATGAGGAAATTGAAAGTGAATTGCAGCAATTACAAAGCATACCTCAATTCCTACCGGTTCTAAGGGATTCTGTTAATTCAGCCATATTTACAAGAGATGCAGAATGCTTAGAACGTCTACACATACAACCACATTTGTTGAGTATATGCCAGCGCATGCAAACGCATTTGAATATGTGTGCTACACAGGTGGCACAAGAACAATCACACTTAGTGGAACGTACCAAAGTGGTAAGCAATTCCATAACAACTCTCTTTGCTTCCTTTGTCGATATGCAAAAGTCTTATGCTGCCTATGCCGAGCAGTTTAATAAAGTACGCTTAATCTCCCAACAATTGAGTCGTTGTAATTCTCTACTCAACGACAATCTAGCTAGTTTAGAGACCATTAATAATTTTCTCGATGTCGATGATCGTTTGGAACCCTTTGTCTGGCGTACAGATGATAATAAATTGCGCGGCGAAGCCGAAGGAGCTGCTGCTGCCGCTCAATCAACCAGTGTAATGCGTTTAAGACGTTTGTAGTTTGTAAGAAAATTTTAATTTATTTTCCAGTTTTATTATTTAAGTTCGTGTATATTATTGTAATTTATGATTTAGTTAAAAAGGAAACCCATCTAAGCTAATTGTTAAAATATAAAATATTAGAAAAATAAAAAAAGAAAACAATTACAAATTCATAAGTTAGCCGAAAGACATACTAATATCCCCAATACTTAATGAAACATATATTTGTTTGAATTATTTTTATGAGGTGGGAACGAGGTATATATTGTCTAAACGGTTGTCAATAATGTTACAATTAATTTGGGTTTATACGTTCCGTTTCGGCACTTTTGAAATCAGAGGTATGCCACATTCAGAGACGATTGTCGGGAATCTACACTTTGTATAAATCATCGTTTGGAACCACTCGTCTTATTGGCAGTCAAACCACAGGATTGATGGTTAAGGAGTGTTTCGTAGAATTACCAGACATTTATCTATTGTGAGGTGTTTTTCTGTTGCCAAACCTTTAATCCGGACTTGTATGGTCAACAATCAGACCATCTGATGAAATCAATCGGTAATAAACTGCTATTTTTAGCAAATATGGGAGGTAATGTATTCTATTAATAGTAACTCAACTGAACTTTCTAAATCAATCAATTTCTATAATCAAACTCCTTTATTATTTTTTTTAAGTATATTTCCCTTTAATTATAAAATCTATAATTGTCACGTTTTGTCGTTTTAAATATACGAGTTTTAACATTAAATACTGGACTAGTTACAACATTTAAAATATACAATACATATGTATATATTTCCTAATTTTATCAATAGAACGTTATTAAAAGTGTATTCATACTAAAAAAGTGCTTGTAAACGCTTCTTGTCCTCTAGATCACGTTCATGCTGCAATCTTTCGATAGTCTTAAGTTCCTTTTGAATTGCTGCCTTCAAAGAAGTATCTAATTCAGCAGCTCGAAGAAAATCATCACGTGCTTCCTGAGGACTCCAAGCACCAACATAAGCTTTTGCACGACGAAATAAAGCCTTAACATTATTGGGATCCATTTGTAAAATCTCGTTGCAATGTTCGATAACAGCATAATAGTCTTGTGCTAATAAACGACATTGAGCGTAATTTAATAAAACAGGAACTTTAAGTTTAGCTAAATCATTCCATTCTACATCGTGGGGTTTTTCCCTTTAAAAATGTTTGAATTTAATCAAAATGAAATAGCTCAAATGAGAAATTAAAACATTTTACTTACATTAACATTAATTGCTCTAGTAAGCCCACTGCTTGCCGATAACACTCCTCAGCTTTGGCGTATTGCTTTTGTTTATAAAAATCATTGCCTTCGTCTTTGAGTTTAAGTGATGTTTTCAGTTTTTCTTCATTCGTCATTTGCCATGTATCCTTCTTATAATCTTCGGGCATTTCAATAGAAAACAAATCGATTATAAATTCCAAGTCGCTAGGACATTTTAGCAGATCATCTAAGTCTTTGTAACCTAAACCCTCGTTCTGTAAAGTCATGCCACAGCAATGACGACGTTCTTCCACCTTTTTGCCAACATCCCTTAGGGTTTTAGATATAAAAGGATACTGGGTAACTAACTGAAAATATATTTTAGGAAAAATAGAATTGAAAAAAATTGATTACACCTTTATTTATTATAACATTTCATGATAATTCACTTTTTCGTCCATTGTGGTCCTTTCGTAATTTTTATTCACTCACCTTTTTATTAACGGTAAACTTAGCCACCTCATTTAAGGCCATCTTTTGTACTATAACTTCCCAGACTTCTAATTTGAACTTCTTGCCCAAAACTAACTCCATAGGCCTGCCCAAAACTCGACTATCATCCAATATTGTGCCATCCAATTTTCTTGTTTGAAAATGAAATTTGACCTTAAAACATATCCTTGAGTTATTGATTTCTGCCTCTTTTTAATTTTATACTTTCCTACTTACCCTCGTACCTTCTTGAAGCGGTTTAAACTCTTTACCAGGTGAAATTATTTTCTTCTGTATCAAAGCGTTTTCTATATTGCAATCCATTTTTAAAGAATTTGGTTTTCTTATTGAAATAAAAACGTTTTGATAGGAAATTAAATGAAAATAACAATTTTGCAGGAGAAATTAAAGAGAAACAATATAAAAAAGAAGTATATCTTAACAGCTGTACAGAATGTTTACAAATGAGCAGGTAAATAAAAATGAAGTTGGCTGTAGTTTAAGACTTAACAGAACGAAATGGAATGAAACAATATTAAACAATTAAAGCAATAAATAACGGTAACAAATAGCAGGTGATTTTTTTGTTTTTTAAATTAAAAAACTAAATAGAAAATTTGCAAAAGGCAAAAATAATTAGGGGGTAGGGGGGTAGTGTGTAAACGAATCTATATAATTTATTTAATCTTTAATTTAATTAATTATGGTAGTATCTTGGCAACAACTTGACGACAGTTGGTTCCAAAAGATTCAAAATTAGGAGGTTATCGCTGTAGATACGGTGTTTGTTGTAGTCTTACAACTCGTACGACTTTGGTGGCTAACTGTAGGCCACCAATAAAGTCAAAAATCGACAGTGTTATATGGTTTGAGGCCCCGCCTTATTAAAATCACGTACCCTCCTATAAAGGTCGGTAACAAAACGGTTCCAGTCTCTTCAAATTTCTTGATAAACTTTGATAGTGCCATGCACAATTGGTCGATTAAAACGACTACAATCGGTCTGTAATGCTCGAAAAGTAGCTACGTTTAAATCTCGACTCTTGTAGTAGGAATTATTTGGTTGTTAAACGATCCATATCCCCAAATCGCGAAACTTTCACTAATAAATGACATTTTAGATGAAAGCTATTTAACAGCTGACAATTTTGACGGACTAGAGGTTTTAAAACTAGTAAATAAGTAAATCGAAACCTTGTTCCCACTTTAATGTAGATATTTAGTCTGGTGCCTTTTAATTGAACTTTGAGAGAGGTAATGGAGAACACTGGGTTACAAGCAAACGGCACACCTTTTATAATTGAATAATATATTTATTTCTTTGTGTTTTAGTTTTTAACTTTTGGTTTGTTTTCCCATCTACTTAATAATATTTTAAGAAAAAATTTTTAATATTTTTTTTTGTTTTTCTAGCTTTTGCTTCTCAATAAAATATTTAAATTTCACTAACAAACTCCTTCAAATTTAATATCAATAATTAATGTTTTTGTATTTGCTTTAGGCTGTATTACTTAGTTAAGGTAAAATACAATTTATGCAAATTTAAGTCACAATTATAACCATAGGTTTTATGATTTTGTAATATTTTTCTTTTTTTTTATATCGTGTAATTAGCCTTTTTTTCTTGAATAATATTATTGGAATTATTTTATTCCTTTACAAACTATATTTTGTAACTTAAAAATAAAAACATTATAAATGAAAGAAAATAAAAAATGTATCACAATATTGTATTGTAATAATAAAAAAACATTCTTTTTTAAATTATATGGAATTTGATACAAAAAAAAATATGTTTAAAAATATGATATGTCTTCTTAAAAGTTAAAGGAAAAAAAATTAAATATATGTATGTATGTATTTCAGCATACGTTAATATATAATTTGTACAAATTATTATTTAAACTAATAGTGTTGGTAAACCAAACTTATTACTGATTGGCTGTTGTAAAGGTGATTTGAGCTCTTCCACTATAATTGTGCCATTCTCATCGACTGTATGATTTAGTAACAGATTTTCCACCTGTTCATCCGATAATATTTCCTTTGGTTCAGATCTATATGCGAGAAAAAGACAATTTCAAGTGTTATTAAATACAGAACTTTAAGAAACAAATCAGATTAAGTATTTAAATCAGTTTTGTTTGTCAATTTGGATTTTGAAAGGAATTATAAAAAAGGTTTAAATTTTTCGATTGTATTCCTATATATTGTTTCAGATATTTGGAATTTACTATGTGCTAAACGCATACCTCAAAATGTGTAACGAATGGAGTTGTATGTATGTTTCAAAGTAGACGCATAGACAATGAAAAATAAGCCAACCTTCTGCTTTTTTATCGTCATAATCTCAAACGATAGCATTATAAGTCTATAATGAAATCGTGTGTCTAAATCTCAGCTATGAGCTGATGGAAAAGGAAGGAAATTAAATTTTTTTTCTTTCCATCTGTCAATCGTCTATCAAACTAAAAGCTTCTCAAATCCCTCGTTCGGAGACTACGTTCAAATTAAAAGGAATTCAATTATAATACACAGCATGGGTAGTGTTAGTAAATAGGCTGTAAGCCTGACTAAATGGTTATAATAGCAGTGCATTGAATATCACTTCCACAATAAAAAATTTTGTGGAAGTGAAAAAAGGGAATTTGGGAATCATGTTAAACATCTCTGGTGATGGCGGCACCTAAGCGTATTTTGGGCGTGAAATCACCGACATTTGTTCCGAAACTGTTGATATTAACAAAATATTGGTTTCATCAAAAGGTTCAAAACAGCCAATGAACCCAAGATATTCTTTTAAGAGAAAAAACTCAGAAGAGTCACAGTGCAGTTAGCTTTAACAGAATGCTATATTGAAAGTTCTTGAAAAGTAATAATAGAATAAGGTGCTTCAGTAATTAAATTCGAAAAATACGGCTTTTACTTATCAATGCTGAAATCATTCTTGAAAAGTTTGATAGGTTTAAAGTGTTAATAACTTGATACAAGCGTGTTATATCTGAATAATTATTTTGAAATGGTCAAAATAGATACAAAACAGAATGCCTTAAATTGGGCACAATATCTGTATGCAATCAGACACGAAGAAGTCAATTGATTTGGGACTTTTAAATAACCAGAGTCATTTGACGTCTATAAACGTTACATCAGGTTAGATCGCCTGGAGTCGAAACCGTTCTTTTTAAAAAATTCAATATTGTTTACTTAAAAAATATGATTTTTTTCTTTCAAATTAAAAAAATAGAAAATAACATGCAAACATAGAGACTTAATCCAAATAAAATCAAATTACATATAGACAAACACACTTATCATTAGAGCCACATAGAAAGGATTGACAAAAAGAAAACCGTATTATCAAACAAAACTGACTAGAAAACCCATTTATATTAAGGAAAAAGAAATATTCAAAACTGTTAAAAGAAATTTTAATTATATACACAAAAAACTTAAATGCAACAAAAACAATTAGAAATCATATTCGTTTTTAACTACCACAGCCAATTGGAAGTACTTGCCTTTGTTAAAAGAAGTACATTCATATGTATATAAAGAGAGTGAGAGTTATAGAGATTTAAAAAAATTTTAGTTAAGTTTTCTGATTATTTTTTTTTTGCAAATTATAGATGGTGTTAGTGTTTAATAATAATTTTAAATAATTTTTGTATTGTTCTGTTTGTTGTTGTTTTTTTTTTTTAATTTTTGGTTAGCAAAATGATTATTTTAATTTTGTAAAGTGATTTTGTAAAGCGCCAAATAATCCAGTCTTTTTGTGCAAAGCTCTACTATGATTATTGCTATTGTTATTGTAACTGTTAATAATACTAGAATTTGTGAGAGTGCTTTTTTGATTTGATTTTATATTATTAATATAGTCATGCGTTGTTGTAGTTGTTTGTGATGGGTCTACTGACCTTGTGAAGAATAGAAAGTCACTAGCCGACGATGTTGACGAAGTCGAATTATTGCCACCAAACACACCACCCATGCCACTACTACTGCCTATATTGCTGCCACTAATAACGCTGGCATTAGCGGTGCCGTTACTACTTTCAATATTCATTTCAGATTCACTGTTGCGGCGTTCTAAGCTACGGCCAACTTTCTGAAAACCAAAGGAGAAAACGTCTTTAACTTTATCACTGGCATCGATTAAGAGATCGAGTGATTGGCGGCGACCACTAGCTTTAAGGCTATTGGTGCGTGAAAGCCATTGGCTTAGGGATTGCTTTTTGCCCAGTTGCTCCTCTTGGAATATTGTAGTACAGGTAACTTTACGTTTGGGCTCGTCCGAGGAGGACGATGATGAGTGGTGGGATTGAGCATCTTCGGGTTGACCTTCGGCATGGTCATGCAGTAAACTTTGGTTCGAGTAACTAGAACTGGTGCTTTCCGAATGCGATAAACGTATTTCGGTCCACTGTTCTATATCATTGTCATCACCAACACCGCCACCGCCACCACCACCACCTCCACCACCACTACCACTACCACTGCCACCACCACCCTTACCCGTACTTGAGCTATTATCATTCGTTAAATTTTGTCCACTGCCCGCACTTGATTTAATCTCATAGGGACCATGCATTTGGGCTTGGACAAACAGACTATCGCTCGTATTACTAGTACTTGCCGATTTATGCATTCCACTGGCAATTTTCTGAGGAAACGTTAATACCGCATCGAAATCGTGCAGTAGATGAGGACACTCATGCTCATCGGCATGCTTTTGACGTATTGGGCTTGAATTGGTGGATAGTTTGTCGGGCATCTCCAAGTACTCATCCGAGGTGTCTATGTCACATGGAAAGTGTGTATAACTACCACTACCCATTGGCGAGGAATAGTTTGACGAGGCATTATCGGCCTCTACTTGTTTCAACATGGTTTCGTAGTTCATTAGGTTTTGTTGTTTCTGTTGGCGTTGGCGGTGTATTTCTTCGGATATCTGTTCCAGATTTTTCAAAGCCTCATTGTAGGTCATTTTAGCCTCAGCTACTCTACTCTCGAGATCATTGATTTTTTCCTTTTGCGCCTTCAAAATTCCATTATAATTGGCTCGGGTTTCATAGTAGGGCCTACAAATTTTTATAAAGTTTTGTATTAAAAAATTGGTTTGATATTTTATTTGCATTTTATAAAAGAAAAGTAGATTTTCGCTAAACTTTTACTTACAAATTATTTAAATTATAACGACGAACCAATGCATTCATTAAAAGTAAATTTCGTCTAATGTTATAACTAAAAAATAATAATAAAAAACAATGAGAAATAAAAATAAAAATAAGAAAAATAATATAATGATAAAAAATTAATTAATTATAAAAATTAAAATATATTTTAAAAACCAAACAGATGAAAAAATCGAACTAAAACAATAAAATGTAAATAAAAACCAAGTAAGATAGTTACCGCGAGTACAATCAGATATAACACCAGAATTATCTCTTAATAATATTTAGAAGAAAAGCTTAAAGCTAAGGGATTAGTTCCAAAAGCTTAATTATAAAAGAGGTAAAGAGGTGTCTGTAAGAAAGATGCATACATAACAATAATGTCTCGACTTTTATTAATACGATTGAATTGAGAATGGTTTAACTAGACTTCAAATTTATTACACAAATTGTGGTATATGTGTTGCTTTTACTCCTCTAGGGAGCATAGGGCCGCAACAAGTTGATTCCAATGAGCTCGATCATCAGCGCGATGTTTGACTTCGTTCCACTGTAGACGTAGTTTGGATAGTTCGGTGGTCATTTGGCCTTTCCAGGTGTGTGATGGTCGTCCGATGTGTCTGTTTCCCTGGGGGTTTCAGTCTATTCTTTCTTTGTGATGCCATCTAATGGCTTGAGAAGAGTGTGCCCAGCCCACTTGCGTCTCCCTATTTCCCTATCAATTGTTTGCTCGTTTGTATCTGACCAGAGTTGGGCATTGGATATTATGGAGGGCCAATAAACACGCAAGATTCTACGCAGGCATTTGTTAACAAATACCTGAAGAGACTGGGAATCTCGCGGTGCTATATTCCACGTTTCGCAACCGTACAGTAATGTGGATTTAACGTTGGAGTTGCAAATCATAATCTTGGTGCGTTTCGATATGTTTGACGATTTCATAATAAATTGTGGTAGTTAAATCTGAATTTCATTGAGCACTTCGTCTATTTTACGGTCAACATAGTGGGCCTGGTGCAAGCATAGATAGATCGTTATTATAGATCGTTTTCGCATTAACTTTACTTTTGTTATTTCAAGACCATTAACAAGATATAGAAGTGTGCGTGCCGAAGAAAATACTACCACTGTAGCGTAAACTCTTAAAGCCGACGCCGTCGTTTTCAACTCATTGGACTTTATCTTTCTACTACATGGAAAATTTTACGTAAGGATAGCGCTTTGTGGCACATAAAATACAGCTTTTACTAGAACAGAAGGCAAACAACCATCATTTGAGCTTATTTCCGGTTAAATCGCAAAATTGCTGCATTTGGGCCGAAGATAATCATGAATGAGTCGTTGTAACACGCATTAAAATTTGATTTGCCTGGCGGCATCAACTGCCTTTTTTTTCAAAATGGCCAAGAAGTAAATATTACGGATTGAATTTTTGTTTAAAAAATCACTCCGCTAAACATCAACGACACTTAGTACCAACAAACCTGAGCAACTTGCCATACAGGGCGCTTAATAATCAATTTGGAGACAACTTTATTACAGGAGTGATGTTCTTCACTGACCACTTCGTTCCTGCGATTTAATGCATCTAAGACTAAGTTAAGTCACTGGCTTATTCCGATAATTTTTGAAACATTCGAAGCCAGGTATTCAAGCTACCAGTGAATGGGATGAACTATGTAGCTCGCAGACTAGGCCGGAAATCATATTTAAAAAGATAATGCCTTAAGATTATCTACCATATTGCAACAATAATTGAGTTCGCTATCTGGCGGTTTTCCAAAGGCTAGGGTGTGAGTTATTCTTACTGACGTGCCGGATAGCATCCCTGTCAGGGCAATAGAGTCGGGGAGACATTAGAGAAAAAGCCTAAATGGGTTAAGGATAGCACAATAGCTCGCTTAGTACCATTACTTTAGTACAATGCAAGGGCTCGCTAAAATTATATAAAACCAAAGGTAGGAATAGACATGTTTAATAATCGTAAAAATCATTATATTCGTAATTAATAACACAATGATCTAATAATGCAACATCCAAATTAAAAATACATACGTAACATAACATAATTTGTCATTACAACCCTTCAGACAGGATTACAACCTAGTTTCTCACACCACTTATGTATGTTGTGTGTGTTAATTTTATACATGATTGGCGGGACCTACAGTTTAAATTCGACTCCGAACAACAGGTTTTTGAGAAACTTTTCATTGCAAATTTTATTTACTCTCATAATTATTGCCAGAAAGCTGCTGAGATTAAGTCACCGAAGAAATATTTTATCATTCGCCCAAAAAATGTATTTTGTTTTGATGTCTGACCTGGGGTTTTAACCCACTACCTACTAGACTACACTACCTACAATACTACGGTGACTTCAATAAAAATCAATTAAAAATACACCAAATAAAAACAGAAAAAAAATAATAAAATTAAAACAGTAATCCACCTCAAAAGCAATAAAAATCTACGTTTTTATGATTTGTTTATGACACGTAAGAGTATTACTTACATACCTTGATGCTTTAATAGCCTGTCTCAACTGTCCCTGTAATTTACACACACGATTATTGGCAACTTCCAGTTTCAATTGACACATTTTCAAAGAATTACGAGCATCAGTAACCTCTAATTGTGATTGATTTACTTTGCCTGCAAAACGAAAGTACAACAGGTGATAGATATAATAAAAAACTTATTGCCACCAATAGACACCATAAAAAAGAAGACACGTTAGAATATAAACGCTTCTAAAGTAGACTAATATAAATGCTTATAACACCTACTGGCTGCGTGACTTAACATCTCCTGGCATGCTGTATCGAGTGTAGATTTTTCACCCAAACCCTGTTCGGCCAGATAAACCATTTCCTTTGCTGCGGAATGTATGGATTTTGCCTTCTCATAATTTGCTGCCGCCTGTTGGGTTTCCTTTGCCAGCTACAAAAAAATATATGTATGGATTTTAATAATAAAAATATGTATTCATGTGTATGTATTTATTTAATTTAGGCTTAGAAGGATGTAGTAATATATATATGTGTACTACAAACAAATTACTTTATATGTATGTATATGTTATATTTTACACACATATATGTACGTATGTAGGTAGGCGTATGAAAACATGAATATTTAAATTTTTTTAATTAAATATTATCAAGTTTGTTCGTAATACACGTATATTGAGTTCATTTAGCTTCTAATAAAGGGAAGTATAGCAGAGAAGGATGTATGCTAAAATGTTAGAAGTTAATTCTAAGACATTCAAATCAATTTGAAATTAGAAAATAGATATTGCGAGTGGTTAGTATACATATTTTATGAAGTTAGTATACGATATGTATGTATATGCTACCTACTCTAAAGCTCTTTCTGATTTAATAATTTACATATGATATCAATTGCTTGACTGGTTGGACATCAGGGTGTTCCGGCGAGGTGCGTGGATTAGTGGAAGTCGGCGTGGAGGACGATATTGTCTGTCTGGAAGGACCAAAATGAGGATGCCGTGTCACTGATTGATGTGAGCAACTGGCGAAGGCGCCCAAGAAGCAGAAGCGCCTGAAAGGATGTGTTAAGGCAGGCCGAAATCCGAAAAAAGGACTGTTAATGGCTAATTATGTAAGTAAGTAGGTTTAGTTATAATCTAAGGCCCTGTGTAGACTGTCAATCCTTGAGTCTTGCAAAATTAATAGTCTCTAGTGCATTTTAATATGGCTAAGTTTACCTACTAAATGCGTACAAGGGTTTAAAGTTACCTCTGCAATGAGATTTCTTTCGACAAAGAAAAAACACATCAATGTTATCAATGAGCTCTTTATATGATCTGACATGGAGTCTTTCAATATTGATGTAAATTTATAGGTCCCTATTCTAGCCAATTGATTGGTACTCAATGAGGAAATATGTATGTCCTGATCTGCATTTTATATTAAACGCAGTAAATACAGGGGATATTAAACACAGTATAACAAACAAGGATGTTGCCTTTGAATTACTAGTTTTCGTGTTGAACCTCAATGGCTAATTTGAAATAGTATTAAACTGAGATGCTTTAACTTAATGGCTGTATAAGGAAAATGGAAAAATTCTAGTTATAAAATATTCTATTTTAGACATTACAGTCCTAACATTCGCATCAATCCGTCTTTGTATTATTCCGCCCTGTATTGTATCAATGAAACCACCACAAGCACTTTGTGAAAAATAAAAAAATCTTTGTTTCCCTTCTATTCCTTAGCCATGATACTCACCTGTGCCGCATATATACGAGACTCATAATATGGTTTGGCTGCCTCAATTGAATTTCCTAATTTGTGGGCAGACTGTTTTATCCGTACCACGCTTTCAGCTAAAATACGCTTAAATTCACATTTCGCTTCCTGTTTAAAATGAATTATTTTCATGCTTTTATTAGTACTTTAAGGATGATGGTTTATTAGTATTTTAAGTTTAATAAGTGCATTTTAGAAGAAAACTTAAATTTAATTTAAAATGCCAAAGACTTTGCAAATAACATACAAAATGAAATATCCTGGCTGTCTGTCACTATTAGAGGGACAGTACAGAGAAGAATAATCAATACAATCAATAAAAATCGTATTGTATTGGTATATGTATCTGTATATGTATATGTATATGTGTATAAGTACTTACATCAAGTTCTACTTCATATTTATTAATATTGTCAGTTGCCGTATTCAGTTTCTCTAGTTCAATCTAAAATGTAAAAAAAGGAAGAAGAGAACAGAAAAAAGGTTGAACAACAATAACATTAAATGAAAAAGTGTTGAGAGCGTAAATTAATTAAAAATTTAATTGAAATGTTGATGCAGATGCTATTCACTGTTTGTTTTCCAAAAATAACTGCCAGTGAATAATGTCAAATAGATTTCAAGGTAAGAATACAGATAAATAATAAATTTTTTATTTGTTAATCTTATTAAATGAGGAATAAAGTTTTATTATGTACAGGATATAAAATCAAAAAATAAAATATTCTTTAAATCCTAAGCCAAAAACACACAAAATCATTTGCAGAGACTACAAAAATTTAAATTTTATGTTTAAAATACAGTGTAAGAAATATATTTTTAAGAGAGAAAGAGGGAGAATTTATTATAGGACATCAGGCTGTCAAGTTCTTGCAGGTAGTAATATAAGCCACAAAAACTATTTTTTATAACAACGTTGACTAAGCTCAAAATCTTTGTGGTGCTAAGTGAAGGACCTGTAATTCGTTGATAATTCCTTAACGTTTGAACATTTAAAAATTTAAACTCCTTAAATAGTCGGCGAAACATTGACCGAAAGGTGATAAAAGGTTTTCGGCCTCAAATGGATCGACTGCTGCAACCACTTCAGAAGCCATTATTTTTGCAAATGACATCGTATTCCGCACATAAAGATATGGCCAAGCATTATTAAGAAATCACCCAAATATATGATATCGGAGAATGGAATATCTATTCAAAATGCAAATCATCATCGAAAAATATGTAAGTTATCGTCCAAAAACTGCAGGGCATTAACTAAACTCTGCAAGTCATCGATCAATAACATGTAAATCATCGTCCAAAAAATGCAAGTCATCAACCAAAAATATGCAAGTCATGGACCAAAAAAATGCAAGTCATCGACAAAAACCTGCAGGTCACTAACCAAAAACTACAAGTCATCGATCAATAACATGTAAATCATCGGCCAAAAAATGCAAGTCATCGACCAAAAATATGCAAGTCATCAACCAAAAATATCCAAGTCATCGACCAAAAAATGCAAGTCATCGACAAAAACCTGCAGGTCAGTAACCAAAAACTACAAGTCATCGATCAATAACATGTAAATCATCGACCAAAAAATGCAAGTCATCGACCAAAAATATGAAAGTCATCGAGAAAAAATTTCAAATCGTCGACACAAGAAATTGGAGACATCCACAAAAAAGCAAGTAGTCGACAAAAAGACTGCAATGCGATAATTTTGTCCGATTTACATAGAAAACTTTTTGTCGCTCCTTTAAAGACAGCAATTAGCTTCGTTGCCTATATCTCCTTGACACCTTGGCTATACAATCCATTAAGTCCATTTCCCACACAATTCCATTTATTATCCGATTTAGCATACTTAGCACAAAAAAGCAAGTCATCGACAAAAATACTGCAATGCGAAAATTTTATCCGAATTATATAGAAAACTTTTTGCCGCTCATTTGAAGAAAGTAATTAGCTTCGTCGCCTATATCTTTGGTCCAAAGTAACACCCGACCGTAAGGAAACCTGTTTTCAAATCCTAGACACCATGGCTATCCAGCCCATTAGATCCATTTCCCCCACAATTCCATTTTTTATCTGATTTAGCACCATTTATACACCGTACTTTTTTTCTGTGCTCATTTGAAGAAAACAATTAGCATCGTCGCCCACACCTTCAGTTCCAAGTAACGCTCGACGGAATGGAATACTGTTACGGATTTCTTGGCTATCCGATCCACTAGGGGCCAACATTTCTCCCTGCACCAAAAATGGGCACGTTTAATTAAAATATTCGAAATTACTTGTTTGTTAAACGTATCTTATTTCGGATATGGTCAATATATGCTTTAACCAATATCGTAAGCTTGTTTTTCTAATTCTAATTTATTTGTTTATTTATTAATTACAATACAGTTACAAATTATATTAAATTATATACAAGCTGAGTAACTTTGACTATATACCCGGCGTGTTGTAACAAAGTCAGAGTCTCTGGTGGGAATTAAACCCAGGAACTCTTACGCTAATAGTCTAGCACACTACCCACTAGACTACCAAGGCACCCAATTCAAATTTAAAGCAATAAATTTTTCTTAAAGAAAATAGGAAAATAAAGCTTATTCTGTTGGTTCGGAATGGTTAGCAATTTTCTAATTTCGGTTGCTTTATAAGTGACCCACTGTTAACAAATTATAACAGCATTAGAATAAATTGTAATGAAAATAAAAGTTCAATATGATTTCTTGGCCAATAATGAATTTGGGTTAAAGTTTTAGAAGAATAAAAACGAATTTTTGTTTTTGGCACAGACGCCAACACACTAAAACAAAATATCATTGTAAAGAAACAAGATTTTTTATTTTTTTTTTCGTCTTTTACGATTTCATTAGAATGAAGAAATAATAGACAGACAATTATTGTATAAATAATGCTTATGTCATGGTGAAGGCGAAATCTCTTTAAATATTGTTCTGATATGAGTATTGTAAATAAATTATAGGAATGAACATAAAACGATGAATTTGTCATAAATAAACCAATAAAAATTTGTTTGTTGAAAATGTTTTATAAATAACACAGAGTAAAAGATAAAGATTTTTAAAGAACAAAAAGGAAAATCTCATATACTAAATGGGAAACACCATGAGGGTCATTGTTAGTCAAAAAAAAGGAAAATAAAACGAAAATAAAAGCGATAAATGACAACTAATCACCATATATGTATGCATAAGTATGTATGTATGTGTATACATACGTACATACAAGTTTAATATCTATACTATGTTATGAGAATTGATTATATCTATCTATAGATTAATAAGGCAGATTTTTCTTTTGTCCGAAATATTGAAGGAGTTCAATTTTAAATGCAAGAGTTTGGAAACTTACCTGAACTCTGGGATCCACTGGGGTATTATTGCTTTCAGTTGACATATTTATTTATTTGTTGTATATTTCTATTATTTTTTATTTTTAAAATTTATTTTTGTTTTAAAAATTAATAATTTTTTTACGTTTTATTTTCTATAGAAAAAAATATCACTTGGCAATATACTGCAAACAAATTGCCTTTATTTTAAGGAAAAACTTAACGAAATATAAACACTCAACAATTATTATATTTTTAAGAATTCTAATCTTTTTTCTTTCTTTCCTTTTTTTTATCAATTTCTATTCTTTCATATTTTATAATTTAATTTTTGCAATATATTTCAATTTGTTTTTCATTTTCATTTCATAACCACTTTTTTCTTTATGCAAAATTTTTCACCGAAAAAAAAACTATAATTTTCCTCCGTTACCTGCTTTTTCACGCGTTATATTTTCTCTATTTCCACGGTGTATATGGAAAAATGCTCGTTTTCATTCATTTGATTTTAAATTGTTACTTGCAGCACAAAATTTTCGATTTTTCTTTCACACTCTTTTGCTTTCGCTGCTGCTGCTGCCATTTTTTTTTTTGCCAAAAACACAGTTATATTATCTACACTTTACGTCTCCACCCTGTCATTACAACCATATGTAACGAATCACCTCAGATTTACCCCTCTCGGTTCCCAAAAATATCATGAGAAAATATATTTTTAGTTGTGCGTTGTTTATTTTTTGCACAGAGCACCTCGTGTTTGAGTGCTAAACACCGTTACATTGTTGTTATCGCTTTTACCGTTGTTTATTATTATTGTTATTTATCTTCCCCCTTTTCAATACGTTTCTCATTCATTTATATATACCGTACTGCGTGTGAAACATCCCCAATACGCCTTTATTTCGAGTTCCAATTCATACTGTTTTCAATTTCGTTTAAGATTCATATTGTCTAGCTGGTGTTAAACAGTTTAGCACTATTTTCTCGCAATTCTCTTGGAATTACTCTCTGATAAGATATTTCCGCTCTTTTTTAAATTTTTTGTTTTCTCTGTTTTTTCAGTATTCTTATTTAATTTGGCATTTGTTATTGCCATTTATTGACAGGTGGTTATTGTTTATTTTGTTTTGCTGTGGCATTTGATTAATGTTTGTTGTGCTCAAATGGAACAATTCGATTGGAATTGTTTATGTTTTTACGGTACGATTGTAACCTAAATAGACAATATTGTTTTATACAGTACCATACATTAAGTTTCCATTTCAGCAATGTTGCCAGGAAATAAAAAATGTTGTCTGATAAAGAAGTCACCAAATAACCAATTTTATTTAATTCATAGTTTAATTGAATAAATTCAATTAAGAGTAAAAAAATTATTAAAAAAAAATTAATTCATTTCCAAATAATTAAATTTTTTATGCATTACGCAATATTTTTTAGATGCGTAATGAATAGATTTTACTGAGGTAATGTCAACACTACGTTCGTTGATTCAATTAATCGAGATTAATTATCTTTAATCGAAACACAAACAACACCCAGGTAACCAGAAAGTCGGTGAATACCTCCGCTAATTACTTATTCTAGACACACACCGACCGTCCAATTCACAATATACAGTACATTGATCCATGGTAACACAACACCATTTCGAATAACGGCTTTTTGGCGAGTTTTGATTTTATTCACCACACTGGATAAATTCACCACACTTTGTAAAAACTCACCACGTTGGAAACTCACCACAACAACAAAATTCATCACACTTCAAAAAATTAAAATAAACTATTTTTTGATTTTAATTAATTAATTAAATACCCTCTCCCGTCCGTAGTATAGTATGGATGAACCCAAACTCCAACAACAACAACGAAGAGCGAGTGCAGCAGCAACACAAGCCACAGGTACAACAACATTTGCTCACATACACCCAAACAACAAACACATCTACCACACACCCACCACCATGCACAACGCCATAAATATTCCTATTAAAACGAACAGGGCTTAATTGTTATTTATATAAACCGGAAACGGAAAAAGAACGTGCGAATCAGTTAAATAACGTTTATATATTGAACGAACCAATTTATCCAAACACCAGTGCTGCCAGAAGAAAAAATATTATAAAAAACTCACTGATGACCAGTGTTGCAAAACTGAAATTTTGAAACGGTACTGAATTATAACTGATAAAGTACTTGTTTGCATCAAATAGTACTTTTGTAAAAGATACATTACATACATACATAACCTCAGGATTACGATCTAACTTCTCACGCTACTTATTTTGTGTGTGTTAATTTTTAACATGAGTGGCGGGACCTAACAGTTTGAAGTCGGCTCCGAACTACAGATTCTTTTGAGAAACTTTTCATGGCAATTTTATTTTACTCTCAGAGTTTTTGCCAGAGGGAAGTCGCCGGACAGTACTTACTGCCTCATTCTTGATAAACACACTGTAGAAGAGATGTGAACGTTCTGTTATGTAGGTTGCACCATCACGAAAACCGGTAAAGCAAGTGGGAACGTGGATGTACGCATTAACTGGGCTCGTTGAGGTAGAGTTTCGTATACTCTAAACCGAAGACCAATCGAACTATATGTTGGGATGAGGCTATACACAGAGTTCCCTAGAGAGTCCGATGGACTTCTGAGCTAGATAAATACCTGAACGTGATAATATGATGATAATTATATTATATTTCCACAACTATGGCAGGCGAAGCCTGAATTACATTTCAACGAAGCACAACTTTAGTTTTGCCAATTCTAGCAAAATAGGTATGAGTATGAGATACACTCTAAGGAAAAAATTTCTACCTCTAGGCCACTTAAGCCTGTGGTATCTGTTGCGGATTTTCTGTATACAAGATAAGACCGTCGTACATCAGATCCGCTGCCATTTCTGTGACATAGATTACCGGTCACTTTAAATAAAACAAGTTATTTCACATAAGTTTTAATCGTTAATTTTGCAAACAGGTATTTTTCGATACCCTGTAGTCGTTTGTCCTACATAAAAAGACATTTAATTGAATCTGTGTTCAAATTTATGTTTTATTTCCATTTTATTAAAAATTTATTCCAAAAGGTCCAAACAAGAAAGAACATGTTAAAATAATTATTTTTTAAATGTTAGCAAAAAAGAAAAAAATTTTGTTACTTTTACCAAATGGTGAATGCCACAGTTTTTGGATTTTCGGCTTGACAAATATAGTGGCACTCTTTCTTACAATCCAAATCATTCATGGAATACTGACCCTGATGGAACCAGGCATGAACACAATTCTCATTACCGTAGGCATTATCTGGGTTACCAGGTGTAAAGCGATCGAACGTCATGGGCAAACCGGTGCCCACTGAAAAGAATTTGCCCTCTTGACCCAGATCATTTGAGGCCAACCAGTAATAATTGCCGCCATCGTATTGCTGACGTCGTATATAATCAGTTACCTGCTCAAATTCGGAACTGTTCTCAATAGTGGCCAAATTTGCATGCATTGTACGGCAAATGTGGGCAGCATCATACCAATTGGCCTTAGTGCGTGTCTCAAAAAAGTAATATTTCGAGCCGAGTTTAACAAATGGAGCAGCATCAACATTGGCAAACCAATTGGGTGGTATGCCTATAAATAAAAATTTTTTTTTATTAGTTTTTTTCTTAAATTAATTAAAATTTTCTTTTAAAACTTACCATCATAAGTGGTAGTCTGTAATCCTGGCAAAGCTGCTTTAGTCCAGTGTATCTGCATCAATATTAAACAGAAAATAGTTTGGTGCACACATTTCCATGAGCCATCTAGAGAAGCCATTTTTTCGAGACACTTTCCTTAAGCAAGTCTGTAAACGAAGTGATGTTTGTTTAGTCTTTGGCTGGCTTATTTATACCGCATCTCTTGTTCTAGGAAAGCTGGTTGTAATATCCTGTTTTTGTTTTGATTTGTTGAAGTTTCGTTTTTTCCTGATTTTCTGCTTTAACTAGATTATGCTAAATTAGAACATTGCATTCTAGTCTCTCTTACACTTGCAAAATTTCTTTGGAAGTGCGAATTGTTAAAATATTTGAAATATCTCTTCTAAAATAGTTCTAAATTTTATGTTTGAAGATTATTTTAGATTAATTAAAAAGGAATACATATAGAATGATCTGAATATGGGACTTTATTAGGCATTGCAACCGTTTAATAAAGATTACAGTCTACTTACCATACACATATGTTGCGTTCGCGAGTTAAAGGTAAATTATCAGACTATGCAATGCATTCCTCACAAGTCTACCGTCTATGTAGTTGTACTGGCAAATAATTCGAATTAATGGTGTTCTTCAAATCAGCATCATTTACTGTTCTTGAAACTTACAACATTCGGGGATAGCTCCTCCGATTCATACTGAAACCGAAACATAATAGAAATGAACTCAAACCATTTTATTTTCCTGTTTATACAATATAATCTTGCGACTATCTCTGACGCCAGATCAGGTGATACAGATAGTACTTTTTTAAACTTTTCTTCGTTTACAGTCAATGCTAAATAGTCGGAAAGAAACTGAACTGCAGCCCCTGCAAAATTCATAATATGAAAGACTTAGATTTTTCGTATGAAGCAGAGACCTCCAACTGCCATGCGCAGGCGATATCTGGGGATAGTAGCACAGACACAATCCCCATCCCTTCAAGCCTGTTCCCTCTTTCGAAGGGCAGCTAGCTTCATGGTTGCTTTAGCTAACTTGTCAGTACTATGTTATTGTCATCCAGGCTATGGTTACGTTAGAATGTCTTGCCATTTCGTAAAGAGATGTCTGGTATCTAGTAACCAGGATGAAAACCCATTGCTTGGGTATCGATAACCACCAAATAAAAAACAAACATTTTCTCCCTGTTTAGCCCTTTTGAATAAAAATAATTTCATTCTGTTAATAGCACAACTTTTTGTAAAAGACACAAATTATGCGGTTTTTAATGAATGAATGAAAATAAAAACCTGTTCCCCACGTTAAGAGGGATAAAACATTTCTACTAGTAAACCAACAAACAATTAAAACCTAATGTTAGCATAGACATAAACCTTACAGTTAAAGTACACTTAAAGTCTTAAGAGAGTAAAGTAAAGAAGGTTTAATAAGAGAGTTTCTATGAGAGATTCCATAGGCAAACTGAGCAATACACTAGTTGCGCTCTTTACAAATTATACAAATACGCACACAAACATGCATATATTAAAAGAAGTAAACAGTTTGTGAACAATTAAAAATACATAATAATTATAAATAAAGGCAATAATAAACATTAATTTGTATTTAAATAACGTATGATAGATAGAGAATGGTAAACAAATAGTGAATTTGTATTGGTTTGAGTGAGAGTTTGTTAATAAACTGGCCGTAAAAGTGAGAGTGATACAATAATACAACAATGTTTAGAAAAACAGTGTTGCTGAGTGTTTGAATTTATTCGTATTCTCTGGAATATTTAAGGACATTAATAAAACAAATATTTAGCATTTACAAAAGTGTTTAGCCTTAACCTTTAAGGCCAGGACGGTACAGAATATCGTTTGGTCACAGTACTTTAGTATCTCTACACGGCAATAATAATAATGTTAAAAAAGTATTTTTTTTTTATCGAAAAACAAGTACTTCATTTAAAGTGTTACGGAGTTATTGACACATACTCTTATATTTTTTTATAATTTACATATTTGTGGTTTATTAAACCAAAAATATCTTTCCTTATTTTGTTTCTTTTTTTTTAAATAACATTATTGTTTTGTTCCCAAATATGTATATAAAAATACTTCTTTTAAAATTAACATATTCGTTTCGCTTTATTTAATTGCACGCTGGCAGCACTGACGTAATTATACCAACGAACAAAACCAAAATAAAATGCACTCTAATATTGCGTTAAATGAGCATGAGCATGAATAACAAAGTGAGATATTTTAGTACAAGACTAAACAACATCATACACATACAACATGTATGCCTATATGTACACACACAAATGAACTCATAAACCACACTGGCATACAATGAGAAAAAAGAAGTGTTTCTTATTAGACAAAAAGTTTTAAACACTTTTAATTCAGTCTACGAAGAGATTTCAAAGCGAACGGTTGGAATTGAAAAGGAAAGAAAGAAGAGAAAAAGAAAATTTGGTTATAAAAACAAACGCAAAGAAAAAGAAAATCTAAATTACAAATTATAACAAGAAAGTATGGAAAATATAACGAGCAATTGTTAATTATTGGAAATCTATTGTATTATTTACCTTTTGTTTAAATCTTTTATTGTTTTTTCGTGAAGTAAAAACCAGAAAAAAAGAAAGGAAGAAAAATGAAGAGAAAAAGCAAAAATTCTAAAGAAACAAGTGCCTGAAGTTAGTTGTTAAAGTACCTATGTGCGTGTGTGTTAAGTGTAATTGAGAAATAAATTTTAAAGTTTCTTCTTTGTTTTTGTAATAAATGAAAATAACAAAATAAAATAAATAAAGTAAATGACAAATTGTAAGCTTTAGTGTAACGCCAAGGAATATTGTTTAAATGAAAAAGCATTTGAAATATTAAAGAAAATAATTAAAAAGAAAAAGAAAATCAATATTTGCGTAACAACAAAACAAAAATAATGGAATTACTGTAATACGACTGCAATAGCTAAGGAATTTACAACTAAAAACAACCATAAAATGCAATATTTTCAACATAATGTTTAAATGTTTAAAAGGAATAGAATATAAATTTATTTAGATAAAAAAATTTACATGAATAAGTGTATATGACATAAACTAATTATCTATTAGATAATCAGCCTAAGTGCCTACTTGTTCTCCCGTCAGTATGTGTATTAGCCAAGCACCCAGCCAGTGATCCAGTCTACCTGCCTGCCTGACAAAATATTAGACAAAAAATAAACGGAATATTTAATTTTTTTTATTAAAATTAAATTAGATTAACAAAAAATATAGTTTTTCTATCAAAATTAGGAACATTTTTAGTAAAAAGAAACATAGAATTACTTGTAGAAACAGTGAATCGTAATACAATAAAAACAAACGCTTTGCGTCAGCTTTTTTCTTTTTTCTCGTGTTTCTCTTAAAATTCATACTTTTTTATATTATTTTTGCTCTTGTTTTGTCATGTACTATAGTGTAAGTGTGTGTGTGTGTGTGTGTGTGTGTTATTTGTATTTGTTTTCTTGGTTTCCTTTTTATTGATTCCTTTTTCAACTTCTAATTCGTTTTCTTGTTCTTCTTCTTCTACCGTTTTATACATTTCCGCATATTGTCTCTCATATGATTTTGGTTTTGCCATTGCCATGTTTGTTATTATTTTTGCAAGAAATAAGACTTGTTGTTTTTTTTTCGTCGTAAAATAATGGTTCCTTTTTAGAATTCTCTCGCCTGGCTGTGTGAGTTTACTAAAGATAACGCCAAGAATTTCTTTGAATTTCGTTTTTTCGCAAATGCATTAGTGAGTTGGTGTTTGTACGTGTTTGCATATACATATGTGTTGATGTAATTTTTGGATGACACTCTACAATCTTGCCGGTAATTTTATGAAAAGAAGGAGATACCGATGAAATTGTTTCATAGAAGGCTGCCTCTTGCGAATCCATGTTGTCGTAATTAATCCACTTTTCGTCTCCAGGGTCTTTGCTATTTAGAAATGAGTATGTTTCCTTAAAATTCGATGGCGATTTGCAAATATGTAGAAGGTTTCTAAGGCATTTCAATTTACAAGTTTAAATATTTTATTCAACAACAATAGATTTGAAGTATACAACGATTTTATTTATACATCATTTACACTCATCGAAAATTATTAGATTAGATTTGAAATCTTTCCAAAAAATCTAATTTGTTTAGACCATATTTTGTAACATTCTTTCTTTTATTTTATTCGATTTGCTTTTTGAATTAAAATTATTTCTGATGCGGAGTAGTATTTTTAATACAATCTTTAATTTATAAATAACAAGATTTACATTCTGAATGTATGTATGTATGTGTGTATTGGATCCACTAACAGAGACTCGAATTTTTACAGTTGTCAAATTAGTTATCATTTATTCAGACTGTTTTGCCACAGACTCGGTATCAGTTAGCCTTATTTTCACCGTAAAATCATCAAATGAACAAACAATTCTTCGTGAGATTCAAGAGCATCCAATGGATCCAAGACACTGTTTGATGTGGACTTTGAATTTGATAACCAGCTTTTTTTGGCCTCAATTTTGTATTTTGATTTGTACACCAAAGTCATTGCGTTTCAACAGGACAGCGTAACGAGAGCATTTTCATCTCGCATAGAGACATTTTCTTGTTGAGTTTTCTTAAGTCGCGGCTGTATGCGAATAAGCTACAAACTACAGCGCTTCCTTTAATCATCACAACCCATTCTATCAGCCAAATTCAGCCTGATTTATGCGCCAAAGTCATGGAAAATTGCATAGTTTGGATGTGCTCCAGCCAGAGAACGATATTGTATTCTAAACATAGTGATATAAATAGATCTCTCCAACCACTTTGTTTTATTTAAATTTAAAGATAAGCAGCGTTTTTAAAAAATCCTATAGTTAAAATCAATTGAATTTGTATTCAAATTCCGTAAGCCTAGATATCAGTATATTGTATCGTCGGTATTTTTTGTTATTTTATTCCATGTTAAAGGAGAATTTATTATTTTTCCAATTAAAATTGTGAAATCCTATATGCCCCTCCTACTAAGAAATGTTAAAGCGAGAAAGAATAAAATATTTTTTTTGAACTTGTTTATGCCAAGGCATTTTTGATCTTCTACGTTTCGTCTTAGTTAGTTAGTGGCTTCAAATAATAAAGGTATTTAAAAAAATTGTTTACCTTAATATTATTTGTTTTTTTTATTAATTATTTTACATATTAAAAATGTGCAACTAATGTTAAAAACTCTTTAAAAGAATTTTAAAATGCAAAAATTATAAATATTCATGAGTTTTTGTAAGGTTTGAAAATAAGAATTTTTCTTTTTCGTTAACATTTTTAAGACACAAGTTATGTCATCGAACATTATTTACATACATACATATTTATAAGAAAAAATAATAAGACGTATTTATGTTTGTTATTCAGCATTAAAATAAACAATAAATAGTGATGCTGCCGCTACTGCTCCTTAGCTATTATAAGTGTTTGGAAAGCATAAGCCAACACAAAAGATAAACAATAAAATACAGCAAACAAAAAGAGAAGCTTGAAAATAAAAGCCATACATACATATATACGAGTATGTTTATCGACCCACATTTGTTAGACTTTTACAAATAACAAGAAAAGAAAATCTCGATTTTTATTTGTAAACATAATGTAGGGTAATGTAATGGTCGTACTTGACCATGAATAATTTCCTTTATTTCTTTCTATTTTTTTTATTTTTTTGTTTCCCTTTTCTTACGCTTTGTGCTGCTGTTATTTTGTGCTTTACTGGTTTCTCTGTAAGAGCTTCCTGCACTTGTATCTTTTTGTCGCGCCCTTTTTTGTTTATTTTTTCATTTTTTTACCGTTTTTTTATGACTTTTTTACTCTTAAGTACGAAGAGTAACTAACATGGGCTCTCAACAGTACATATTCGTTTTGTTTTTGCTTTCAAAACAGTTCCTTTCTGGTTTTTCTTTTCTTCCTAAAAATTTCATGAGTTTTTTGTTTTCAACACAAACATGTTTAACAACAAACAAAAAATATTTCACTGTACATTTTTTGCTGTTGTTTTATACTTCTACGACATTTTAGAAGCCTGGTTCTTTATTTTGTAGCTATGTTTTGGGATTTCTATGTGTTTACTAGTGTGTGTTTGTATTATTATTAGAGTGATGGCTGGCTGTCTTCATTTTTTATTTTTCATTCTTATAATATGTTGTGTTGTTGTTATTGTTGTCTTGGTCGCCATCGTTATTGTTTACAGTAATTATTATTATTGTTGCTGCCTTTGTTACAGCTGATGTTGTTTTTGTCACTGCCATTATGGTTGTCATCAATTATTTTAGCATCGTTCAATGTTAAATAATTTTTCTTCCGTTTCTTCTTCTTCTTCTTTAACAGCAATTTTGTTTAACTTAAAAAAACTTAATTATTCTCTTAATATAAAATTTTGTATGAACTATTAGGTTCTCAAGAAAGATCGTGTACAAATTTGACCAAAAATGAATCAAATTTTACTTTGAATTTGATTTGAAAGGGTCTCTCTTATTCATCGTTTGATTGATACCATTTTTAAGGCTATTGTTCCGATCAGTGTCTGAGCGATAAACTTATTCAAACGAGTTTTGCAGGCATGGAATGGAATTTAAATTTATGTTCTGTAGAGATCGATAATCTGGTGGTGCATTACCCGGGCATGAAAACTTCCTAGCTAAGCTCAATCAGTTTTTGCTGGGTCATTAAAGACGAGTTTGTTTGGAGTTGTCACTATGAATCTTGGATGGATCTATTGATCGTTTTTAATTGCGTGTTTCAATCTCGTTAATTGTTGACAATAGAGATTACAATTAGTTAAATTACAAGCTTGTATAACATCATAATGCACCATTAGCTTTCTTGTTGTTAGTTCTTCAAAGCTGCATCTTGCTTCTTCGTCCATGGTTTCTTTTCGCACATTATTGTCGCATGCGATCTACTTTTTATTGCCTCTATTCATTTGTTTCAGAAATGATTCGACTTTGTTCCGTTTTTGCCAGTGAATTGCAAATTGAAATTCGGTTCATATGGCAACCAAACATCGATATGTTTTGTGTATCCATTATTACTTGACGGTTGATAATTATTTGGTGATGGATCTGCAGTTCCCTAGCAATGTCCACGCTGCTTATGTGCTAGTCTTATGAATTTCCCATTATTTTTAAACCTAATTGATGAAATTCTAAAGAATAAAGTAAAGCTTAAAATATTACCTTTCAAATAAGAAGTAGTGTTGCTTTATGTAATTAATATTACCAGAGTTATTATAACATTTCCCCACCGTGTTGTGTTGGTTTGTAACCGAATTTTCTTGAGAACCCCTATTATAATTTTACAGCTTTTTAATAATTAAACAATATTAAGTGGTGGCTGCAGGTGGTGTTACCAAACAAAAAACAACTTTTTGTGCAAAAAGAACAGAATGTTTTCTGTCCTATTAAAATTAGTTTGAGTAGCCTCTTTTATTTCTAATGCAGGCCCTTGCTGTAAAATATTACAGAAATACGTTACTATAGCCTAATAATACTAAAGATATTTGTAAAATTGCTACTTTTAAATTCAACAACTATTTACTAACAATTATAGACATAGTTTGATGGGAAGCTCCTGTGTTTTAATATTTGGTGCTGGCAATGTTTTGTTAAGTAGCATATTATTTATGTAGTAAATATAGTAAAACGTGGTTTGTACAAACATTTAAGTAAAAAGGACCAAAACATGTTTATCTAACTAAATTCTATTCTAGAAAAATCTAAAAATAAAAATAATAATTCGACCACGGTTTTTAGGAAAAGTTACGCTTACTGTTCTAACTGTGCTGCAATAAATATAAAAGCAACGTGAAATCCTTTTTATTTATTCAATTATATCGCTGAGTAAACGTTAAATGAACGGATTGCACGTTTTTTGTACAAAGAGCCATAAATTTTCCTCTCTTTTTTAGTATTTTTTTTGGCAACGCACGTTTTTATATCGCGTGCGTGTTTAAAAATAATTGTAAAATAGAAAAACAACAACAACAAATATTACGTCGCACACAATAAATAAACAAAATAATAAATAGACCAAGAAAAAAATAATTAAACAATACAAATAACCCCTTTTCTCATTTTGTTTTTGTTTTTAATGTTGCAGATAAAACTTAAAAGAAATCCAAAGAAATATAAATTGAAAACGAAAATAAAATAAAAAAAATTTTAAAGGAAATATAAAACAAAGAGCGCGTAGAAGAGAGAAAGCGAGTGAGAGTGAATATGTTAATAAGAGTAAACAAAGAGAGTGTGTATTAAAAAATAAAAGGGAAATAAACCCATACAGTAACAAATAAAATACGAATAAGTTTTATCTCACCTCAACAGTGCAACGATTAAGCTTCGTTTTATTGTTGAGTCCTTTTGGGTGGATGTTAGCGAACAAATCGAACAACAATAATAAAAAAATACAACATTAACAAAAGCCAACAAGAATAGAAGAGTAACAATTCATTGTGTCTGGTCTGGTTAAGCTACAGTAAAAGCAAAAATCAAAAAACAAAAAATAAAAACAACCACCTTAAAAAAACAACAACCATAGCAATAACAACAAAACATCATCTGTGAAATATTCCCTTTGTCATCTCTGCCCTGACATCCAGAGTAACAACACAAAGAGACTGTGTTTTAAAACGCAATTCTGATTTGAAACAGAATATTTTTGTTGGAAAAATTCTTAAAGCAAATTTATCGTTGCGAAACAAAACATAAAGAAAAATCAACGAGACAGCTACAGATACTTTGTAAAACATTTAAAATTTAAAAAAAAATCGAATTTTAAGTCTGCGTTTTTTTCCAAAAGATTTTTTGTTATTGTTGTTTACTTTGTGTATTACGAAAAATAATCAAATAAAAGTAGACAAGCGGAGACGAAAATAAGAAAACAACAACACAGAGGAAAAAAAAATTAATTAATATTTTTGTTTGCTTTTATTGTTATCCCTTGATTTTGTGACTGTTGGCTCCACATGAAATGTTTTCCATGATTAAATCATCATCTTTATTGCCATCCACATTGTCTGCCATCGTTATTATCAGCGTTTTTATTGGTTGCGGTGTTTGAGTCGAAATATTTTAAAAAGGTAAGTGACTTCTTTTCAGTTTTTACTTTTTGTTTTTCTATTTCTTTTGTTATTAAAGTAATACGAATGAAAAAAAATTGGTTATCGAATGCTATGAAAATTATCTCAAAATATTCTGAAAGCTTTAACTGACTTCATTAAGCACGTTTAAGAGCAGAATGTTAGCACTCTAGGGACTAAACTACATTACTTGGCTAACTAATATTTGTTTTTTTAGACCATTTTGTCTATTTAAATTATATTAAATTTTATAAATTTAGTCCTTTCTTTTCAAAATAGTTAACGAACATTAGGAGGTTTCAACTCAATGCATGTGATACCACATGATGTGATGGATGCTGTAGAGCAAACTGATAAATCTTGATCATCCATAAAAGTATGATTCTCTTAGAATTGTCATCAAAAATTTAATTAATCTATTGATCTGTAAGATTTTTGACTTCATAAATATTTTTGTTTATTATAGAGGTGTTTAAATACTTTTTTAATTTATTTTTTTGAGTACTAAAGGAAATATAAAAAGATAATTAGCAATCCTATTAGAAACACATTAAGTAAGAACAAATTTTTAAAATAAAATCGAAAGAACTTGGTTGGCATCATATTAGAAATGCAATATTTGGCTGCCATGGGAAAATCTTACACAAGTTAAACATTTTCTGTTGAAATTGTTAAAATAGAAAATTTTTCTTAAAAGAGAAAAAAGAAAGAACAGACTTTCTACATCATAATTATTTACGAAAAGGCCTGCCATTCAAACAAACATCTTTGTTTAAGACATTTCATTTTAAAATATTTCAGATAAATAATATCTTTTTTAACAAAATAATTCAACATAAATTGATAGGCAGATGGGGTAAATAAACAAACATAATGTTTTGTAATCTTTTGTTCATTAATATTAAGTTTTAAAAACCATAGGATATAAATTAAAAGTTTCCAGAGTAATGAGTGCTTTAATTTATTCTCTTTGAGTGCAAAATTAAAATTAATTATTCAATATTTACCAATTGATTTGTTTTATCAGTTGCCTATTTTGAGAAATTACACCATTTACTGAAAGTTTATTTATGGCCATTAAGAGTCTAATTATGAAATTTTAATTATTTCATTGCAAAATATTGCAAGTAAATTATTTAAACTTAAACAAAGAAAATATTTAAAATTCCCAGCTGATTTTTTTACATTCAACAGTTATAAAGGTTTGATTTCAGAAAGCAATAAAATTTTAGAAGGTTGGATTTCCGGACCTAGTGGGCTAGATAGCTATTAGAACAAGGATTCCAAAACAGATTTCGTTACGGTCAGTTAACATTTGCGACAAGAGATCTAACCGACGAAGCTAATTGCTTTCTTCAAATGAGCAAAAATAAAGTGCTCTATAAATCGGTCAAAATCAGATAAAAAATGGACTTGTGGGTTAAATTGACCTAGTGCGCCGATGTATCAAAGATTCCAAAACAGTTATCGCTACGGTCGGGCTTTACTTCGGACCGGATATATAGGCATCGAAACTAATTCTTTTCTTTCAATGATCAACCAAAAATGTTCTGTATAAATAGAGCAAAATTGTGGTATTACATACATAATTAATTGGTCATTACAACCCTTCTGTCAGGATTACGACCTAGTTTCTCGCACCACTTATGTTGTGTGTGTTAATTTTATACATGAGTGGTGGGACCTACAGTTTAAAGTCGACTCCGAACGACAGATTTTTGAGAAACTTTGCATGACAATTTTATTTTACTCTCAGAGTTTTTGCCAGAAATCTGCTGAGAGGAAGTCGCCGAAGAAATACTTTTTGTATTTTGTCTCGATGTCTGGCTTGGGGCTCGAACCCTGACTTTATGTCTAATCAGCCAACACACTACCTACTAGACGACGGCGACTTAAAAAAAAATTGTGGTATTGCAGTCTTTTTATCGATAGCTTCCTTTTTTGTGGATGGCTTCCATTTCCTGTGTCGATGACTTGCATTTTTTGTTGGTTTGACTTGCATTTTTGGGTTGATGACTTGCATTTTTTGTTCAATGACTGACTTGTATTTTTTTGGTCGGTGACTTGCATTTTTTGGTCAATGACTTGCAGTTTTTGTTTGATGACAAGCCTTTGGGTTGATGATTTAAATTTTTTTGGTCGATGACTTCTATTTTTGGCCGATGACTTCTATATTTTGGTCGATGATTTTAATTGTTTTTGGTTGATGATTTGTATTTTTTGTCAATGTGGTCAACTATTTTAACAAAAAAATTGACCTTAATAATACCTTAATAATACCTTAATTCCTTTGTATGACGCCCAATAAAGAGCTAAAAAATTTTATATCTGGTTGTTTGCAAACTCAATGTGTTTACAGGATATATGCCCTGTTGTCTCCTGCACAGACGTCATCTATCTTAGGTCACCACTTAAGGTTGAGAATTCCAGGTGATAAGAAGCCAAACATTTTCGTTCTAATTCCTTAGCAATGGTAAAACTATCAAAACACATCATTACGACTGCAGCTTATGTTCTCACCCTTTGGGCAGGAACGAGTTAATGCCACAGTATAGTTCTGCTCCCATTTCTTAGTTCTCACTCTCTTGTGTTCACGGACCCTGAGGGGTGCCACTATGAACCTTTGTGCCTTTGTCATATCAGAGTATACCCTTACCTTAGCGCCTCTGATAAACTTTTGTAATGTTTGAAGGCACTTGTATTCATCCAAAATCAAGGAAATAGGTTGCCTCAAAAATTAAAGATAAAAGTAAACGAAAAGCGTTTGTTTTTGTCTGTAATGCTGGTTTAGTCTTAAATTCCAATAGGACCTTAAACAACAGATACGGGCATATAATGACTACAGCAGGGCCAAGGTTGATGTTCAGTTTACAACTCGAAAGGAAAGTTTTCACTAACCAACTGAACATCTTCGGCATTATTGTCATAATTTGTCTTTTTCGATTTAGAAAAATCAAGTTGGAATATATTTCTTATATGCAATTAAAAAGCAAAGCCTTGAACAGGGTTGTTCACTGATTTGTTTAAAAATCAAAATTGTCCGAAATATTGGAAAAAGTCTTATCTTTCAATTCGAATTATTAAAAACGAGGGCATTAAAGCTTGTACAGAGTGGGGTATCTTTTATTGATTTAAATTTATTAAATTATTGTTTAAATTTTTTGTTTTGCAAGATCGGCAATTATCTTAATTGCAGACATACTTATTGATTGAAATATTTTTTAAAAACGTATTCTTGATCATCGATGGTTTTTTTCTTCAAAATTTAAATAAAAAATTCCATTCCATTCTTTAATAAAATGCCACCATTAGTTTGCATTTATAAAAAAGACACTCCCCTCTAATGACACATCAAGTTATTGACACTAAATGTTGCATAAATTTTTGAACTTTTATTCAATTTTTGCCACAAAAAACAACAACAACAACTTTACAATTGAATGCAATTAATGCTGACAAAAGACTTCTATTGTTGAGAAAAACTAGAAGAGAAAAAGAGAAACAGAAATTAATTGAAAAATAGCAAAAGAATTTAACAAAAAAAAAACGCAATCAAAAATGAACAAAAAAAAACCAAACAAACGCAAAGATAAGAAACTTCTTCATCGTTTGCTACTGAATGAATAAATATTCGTAAATGGGTGAATTGGAAAAGAAAAATTATGCTCACATTCATTGTGTTGCATTTAATTGAGTTCCATTTCTATTCTTATTTTCAACCCGTTACTCCACTTCGCTATAGAATTTATAAATGAAACGAAGTGAATGAACATGAACAGTGAAAGAAAGAACTTCCAAGAAACCACAACTCACGCTGGTTGTAGAGTGTCAAAGTGTGAGTGGAAAATCATGTTATTTTCATACAGACTCGGTGAATAAATTGCAAAAGCCGGGGAAAGAAGGAACAATAACAGAATGGCAATAAATAAAATACATACATTCGTTAAATGATTAAATATATGTACATACATAGCAAAAATTGTTATGGCATTTATTAATTATTTATTAGATTCATGTCGTTTATTAAATGGCATCTAATGGCACAAGAATGAATGAAACAATGAATGAAAAACTAAATTATACAGGCATCATTTGGAATCTAGGATGCTTAGATTTTACTTTTCTCGACAGATATGTATTTATAGCCCTTTTTGGTATAGTTTTTTGTCTCTTTAATCGTCAATATCTTCTAAATAAAAAGGCTAAATTCTGTGATGCCAATCCTTAGCCATCATAAGGATTGACTGTTCAAAACTTTCTCTTTTTTTAGATCTCACTAGTTGGAAGTTAGGGCTTGCAGTTTGCGGGTATTAAATGAGTAGCCGAGATTGAAAGCCATATAGCTAGGCAGGACATTTGTGATAACAGACATTGTCCGACAGAGGGACCCGTACAATAATTGAGAGTTAGGTCTCACTACTTAGGTTGGACTACTGTCGCAGTTGTGAAGATGAGTGTGGAACGCTGTCTTGCTATTACTGGCAAATGCCTGCCGAAATTGGCAGGCTGATGTTTTAGAAACCCAGAAGCATTTAAGGCTTTTAAGCAGCACAGTTTGGTTCTACGATGGAAACTCTGTTTGATAGGGTTTCAAGGGTGCCGTATTGGATCGACTACCACTATCACCAAAGCGAATTTAACTTCCTACCATCTATACATATTGATAAAGACAGACTATAAAAAGTCTATCAACATCACTCTATGCCAAAGACCGCAGTGTCCATCTGAACTAAATATTTCTTCCAAGATGTCTTTGTGGATGTGGACGATTGTATTCACTAGAATAACTTCAATTTAAGTCATTCGTATACACTCTAAGCTAAAAGAAAGCCTTCCTTGAGAAGATAATTATTTCTATGGAAACGAAACTTTCAATGAAAAGGCGTTTTGGATGTAGTTCAAGCTTCAATGCAATTTATGGGCGTATATCTATGACAAAATTCAATCTCAAAAAGGCTGTGGTAAAGTTCTGACGATGTACTTTTCATTATATTGTGTGGATTCACATTGAAGTCGCCCTAATCTAGTAGATAGTGTGTTGAGACCTCGATTCGAACACCAGGTCATATCCAACAAAATCAAATATGAAAAAAAATATTTCTTTCGAGGACTTCATCTCATAAGTCTTCTGCAAAACCTCGATTCGCACCACAGGTCATATCCAATAAAACCAAATATGAAAAAAAAAATTTCTTTCGACGACTTCATCTCAGAAGCCTTCTGGCAAAAACTCTGAGAGTAAATAAAATTGCCATGAAAAAGTTTCTCAAAACTCTATCTGACATATATAGTATGTATTTGTGTGTGGATTCACATTTTTCTTTAATACTGGTTACTATACTTCTCATTACTTGCCCTAATATTTGTTATGGCAGAGCGACAAAATTTTCGCATTAAAACTCATAATAAGGACCAACCAATCAAGTTGATTCAAAATTTTATGTCAAGTGTTATATAGTTGGGCATAAACGACGATAGTATTTTTTAATTTTTATTTAAATTGTAATTGCACAAGCATTAAACACACCAACCTATAGTCTAGCAAATAAAATTAGTATTTATAACGTTAATTTTCATGAAGGCCTTTAACTTAGCATATGACCCTCGTAATATTATAGTATTACACATGTCGCAACAATTTAATTAAACTGGTAGCCAAATACAGTGGCATCTTCTAAAACGTTATCAAGAAACTTAATTAAACATGTATGAAGCATCGGTTTCTCGTATACTTTTGAAAGGCTTCAATGAATTTCATTAATTCATTCATTATTTATTTATTTGTTTTTTTCGTTTTCATTTATTTAAGCATTAATATTGCACAATTATATTTACAAATAAAAAAAAAAAACATTCATTTAAAAAAAAATGGCAATTAAAGTTTTAATATTTATGACTGTACGCTGTCGTAAATGATTAGATGTGAGTATATTGATTTTGTGCTCACGTTGGTGAAACTTTAACAAAGCAATTCTTATTTGCACTTCCATCTCTAAACTATCTACGTAGTCTGAGACTGATGATAGAGGCCTTAATCCAGATTTCCCTAAAGAGCATATATACTGAACACTTAAAAGTTTAAAAAACCATTATTGTTGAGAATATATTCGCTTGAAGTCGCCGTAGCCTAGTAGATAATATGTTGACTTACTAGAAGCCACGCTTCGAATCCCTGGTCAGACAAAACGAAATATGAAAATATATTTCTTCGGTGAATTCCTCTCAGCAGATTTCTGGCTAAAACTCTGGGAGTAAATAAAATTGCCATGAAAAGTTTTAAACTGTAGGTCCCGCCACTCATGTATAAAATTAACACACACAACATAAAGTGGTGTGTGAAACTAAGTCATAGTCCTGACTGAAGGGTTGTAATGACCAATTATGTATGTATGTATGTATGTATGTATGTATGTATGTATGTATGTATGTATGTATGTATGTATGTATGTATGTATGTATGTATGTATGTATGTATGTATGTATGTATGTATGTATGTATATATATACATATATACTTGCTAACGTAATTCTCTGAGTTTCAACGTCGATTTGGCCGAGACGTACCTGATGTAGGTATACAGATAAGCCTGTGTAATCGATTTCAAAGCACTTGCTCTTTCTTTTAGATAAAGCGTTGACTTAAACTATGCCCTACAGCGCTGTACGGATATAATGACCACATTATACTTTCTGTGCCTTATGAAGCAAAGGTTTCGCATCCCATTTTTGTTTAAATCTCCTTTTTTTTTAGCAATTTTAATAGGGTAATTCAGACGAAGATTAGGCACACCTATGTCTTCTTATCATTTGGAAAATATTGAACTACATACGTTAGACAACTTGAAATTAAAATTTCTGTATAAAAAAATTGTTGTTAGGCTAGCATAATAAGAGCGTAAAATTTTGTCCTCTGATAGATCGTAATCATTACCTCTTGTGTTATTGCTAGAAATTAATTAAATCGAATCAGATGTAGGGTGACTACTTTTTATTATTTTATATATTATTTAATGTTTATTTTTTTAACATTTTGAATAGTTAAATTGTTTTTCTACGCAAATGGCACGTTTCTCGTACAGCTAATGGAAATTCCACAGCAAGTATCGTATAAAATATGGAAATGCTTACACTTAAAGAAAATCGAAAGCAAATAAATTAGAAGACATTTAAGGTTTAATATTGTATTCATTGATTGCAACTACAAAATGTTACAAATAATTATTTTTTTTTTTTAAATTCATGTTCATTTAGAATTTTTTTTTAGTATATATTTGAGTTGAGCTCGTTTTTTTATAATCTTTATATTTAAATATTTTTTTGCCGTTGGAATTTTACTCCATTTATGTTTGCTAGCATATTAATGGTAGAATAATAACGAGCAAAAAAATAGCTGAGAAGAAATTTATAACTCTTTCAATTGCTAAGAATATTAAACAATTTTGAAAGCTGATAATAAAAAAAAAACTGCTTTTATTTTAAGTATAACTGTACATTTGTAAAAGTGTAGGAAAAGAAAAAACAAAATAAAAAATAGGGAAAAACTTTAACTTAAGCACAGCTGCTTTTTAAATGCATTTATTACACCAATAAAATACACGCAAACAAATATTGGGTATTCAAAAAAGTTTAGTTACAAAAAACCCTTTTTCTTATATTTGAAATGAATTTTATGGGTTATTTGTATGAATTGGGTTTTAAAGAACTCTATCGCCTTAAGAGGGTACTGTAGACATCGAAACAAATTATAATCTGAAGGTGCAAGATACGGGCAATAAATGCATTTATTACACCAATAAAATACACGCAAACAAATATTGGGTATTCAAAAAAGTTTAGTTACAAAAAACCCTTTTTCTTATATTTGAAATGAATTTTATGGGTTATTTGTATGAATTGGGTTTTAAAGAACTCTATCGCCTTAAGAGGGTACTGTAGACATCGAAACAAATTATAATCTGAAGGTGCAAGATACGGGCAACGAAACTTTCCATTAAAGCTCTTTTAGTTTCTGCCAGGTGACCAAGGATGTGTGTGCTATGCCGTTGTTACAACACATTTTCTGTTAAACAGAATCCAGGCGTTTTAATTGAAATACTAGTTAACTGTTGCCAATAATCAGAATCAATCCTTTGATCTGGTTGTAGAAGCTTTAATCCCAGCAGCATTACCTTTCGTGGTGTCGATTCACGTTTTGCCCTACTCTGCAAAACTTCAACTTGCTTGTTCTTTTATTTTTATCGCACATTATTGTCATTCGTGATCCACTCTTTTGCAATTCTTTCCATGATTTGATCGACATTTTTAGTAATTAGTTGATTAGAGCGAGATGTATCTTTAAGTGTTACATACATACATAAATATATGTATATTCGATCATTACATATGTAATAATCCTTCAGGCAGGATTACGACCTAATTTCTATATATGGCGGGATCTACAGTTTAAAGTCGACTCCGAATGACAGATTTTTTGAGAAACTTTTCATGGCAATTTTATTTACTCACAGAGTTTTTTTTTGCCAGAAATCTGCTAAGAGGAAGCTTTCGAAGAAATATTTTTTTCCATTTCGTTTTATTGGAGATGTCTTATCTGGAGTTTGAACCATGGCCTCACGTCTAATAAGCCAACACTCTACCTTCTAGACTACTATGACTTCTAGTGTTGCTTGATGTAATTAATACTACCAGGGATATTACATTTAAAGCCGTCTACCGCAAATTATTAACCAAACTTTTTCGATAACCCAATATTCACATACTGTATGTAGATAGAACTCGTATTTACACCTTAACACACAAAAGCACAAATGCCATTAATGCGAGTACCTATTTTAATTGTATAAGTAAGCTGGAGTATTCACAGTAATTCTTGAGAACTCCATGGTGTACTTTTATTTCATTCTCTTTATTTATTGTTTACATTACAATGTAAATAATTTAAACAAATATACATACATACATACACACACACCTAAGTAAATTACACGTTGTGTATGCTTACTCGTTCATATGAACGTGTGTGTATTAAGTTCAAATACATTTAATTGGCTTCCTAAATAGTATGCTCTTTCGTTTTATTTCTTTTTTCTGTCGAGTCTTTACTCGCTTTCATATGAGCAGCATTTGTGTTGCCCGTTTAATAGCTGTTGTAGCTAGTGCTGGTGCTGTTTTTACTCCAATTCTTGTTTATTCATTGTTTACAAACATTAAAGCTGTACCGTTGACAGACTCCCTGCGTTTACATTGTTTACATTTCAAATTTACAACAAAATTTTAATACTTAAAAACAGCAGCTACTGTCGATCCATCATGTATGGATATTAAAAGAGAGAAAAATGAGAGACTGGAATATATGTGTATATGTGCATATTAATGTATATTGTAGGAAGACATTTTTGGGTTCATATGTTAATTAGTTTAATACTGTTGGTTGAACGTATTATTTGGGAATTTTATATTTAACATCAAAACGTATATTTGTTTACTTTTATTACTTCTTTATTAATCTCAGAGTCTGTGTGTGAGTATTTGTGTGTCTTTCTTTAGATGTCAACCGACAACATTTGTGCAGTTAAAAATAAACACGCTTTTGATGCAATTTTTCAACAGGAAACTGAAATACGCATATAAATAACAGAAATTTAAATATTTGCCTTTTATAACTTGGAGTAAAGGAATTGTGTCACTAAGATTGAGAACATCTGTAGAATTTATATATGTACGTTTTTCGAAGCTATATTTATCGATTAGTTAGACATTGCCCACATCATTATGGTAAACTTTAACTTCGAAGAATATTTAAACATTCAAATAATACAACACAACACACACAACATTACAATGAGAGAAATTGTAATAATTTTTTGAAAATTTTCAATTCGTCTCTCTTGGGATAATTACGGAAATTTAGATTGCGGGTATATTCTAGACCTGAAAAAGTTTATTTAATACAGTCTTTGAAAATCTGATGAACCTGATTGTAAGTCTATTCGGTTCCTTACTAAATCGGATTTTTTTTATTTAAATACTGAATTTTAAAAAAATATTTAAGAGCCTTAAATACTTAATGCTAATCTACATTCCCTATACGTACTTTATAGTAAGCACGCTATCTATTCAAGAATGTATTAATTTTTTCATGCACATATTGAGCAAAAATTTATATGAAAACAAAGACGTAGTGTGGCGTAGCAGTATAGTGGTTAGTGTAATCAGGGTTCATCTCGATTATTGAATTTATAAAATTCAATCAATTTAATCTCTTTCAAATAACCTATTCACTAAGCCTAAGTCCACGGAACCCTGCCTCTCTTTAGAGAGAACTATATCAAAGTCGAATATCATAGGAAGCAGAGGCAGCATCACCTCTTGAGAGAATAAGTTTAATTCAGAAAAATATGTGCACCGCTGCACCCAACATACACATGGTTAGGGATGTGGAAATGAAACTGTATGTTCTCTAAAACGAAGAGGAATATTAAAAAAGGATACTTGATAGACCGCTTTCCACTGAATTTGAAATAGTATTAAAAGAAAGTGTCGCAGTCTTGTAAGTGGTATGTTAGCTAATTAGGCGTAAGGCTACTGTTCAAACCCCAGGTCATAAAACTCGTCAAAATGATATAAAAAGAATACTCCTTCGGCGACTTCTTCTCAACGAAAAACTCTGAGAGTAAATAAAATTGCCATGAAAAGTTTCACAAAAATCTGTCGTTCGCAGTCGACTTTAAACCGAAGGTCCCGCCACTCATGTATAAAATTAACACACCAACATAAGTGGTGTGAGAAAGTAGGTCGTATTCCTGTTTGAAGGCTTGTAATGACCAATTGTATGTATGTTGAAAGGTTTCGGAAAATATATCTGAATCATATTTACGGAATAGAACACACTGACAGTTTTCGCTTGAAATGCTAATTTGATTCAAGGTAAAATGTGAAATATCACAAGAGGTTTTGAAAACACTATGGGATATCAAAATATCTCAAATTGTATTTCTGGTTGTATTTGACAGTTTGTCTTATAATAGAGGTTATCAGTGATTTATCATTAATGTCTGTGGAATTGCTCAGACTTTAAAATACGATATCACTACATCCATACACACAACTGTTGCTGTACAGCTAAAGCCGTAGGTCTGCTTTAAAATCCTCCGCCATATACATATGTCTACCCTTTGCAACTTGATGAATGGATATTTAAGTTCTAAACATCTAATCTGTTGACATTGATATGGATATCATCACCCAATAGGGTCGGATGTACTGATTAACAAACATTTTAGAATTGACTAGCACTCAAGTCTTGTAAAATGTCCACACCAACTTCGTCAATGTGTGGTAATAAGGCATCTGTTGGATAAGATTCTAAAACTTCCAATTTCTATTCGTAAAGAACTTTTATTATTCTAATGAATGGGCGTTCAGCACTTTCTAATATACATAAGTACATAGTATATCTGCCTGATTTAATGCTCAAACTTAGCAGTATAAATTATTGGCCTTTCTAAAAAAATGGATTTTCTGATCGTTATTCAAATTACATGGTTTCAAATTACGATTTATCAAATGGTCATAGATCAATTATTGGTAAAATGTGAACCTTAAACTACATATTTAAAGTTGTTATATATGTATCTCCAAATGTAAATGTGTACATTAATGGTAAAGGTCTGAGCTAACCACTTTTCCTGATCGGCAACGCATACAAGGTCAAAAAGCTGAAGTGAAGAATTTTGTGTGTGCTGGTTGTACGAGAAAGACTTACGATTTGTTGTTTTCCATAGTGGGTTACTCGTTAAGTCTCATCGAACATAATCTAACCCTAATTATAGCTTATGTGAATCAAATTTTCTTTTCACCTAGAATAACCAAGCACGCCTACTGGCCCTGCAACTTAGTGATGTTAAACACTTTTGGTTTGAAAGTTTCATAATAAATAGTGCCAGCTGTATTGTCGATATTTCGACAATAAATAAAAATAAAAACTTTAAATTCTTTTTTATTTTTTTATATTTTTCGCTTAGATTTTTACATCGCAGAACACCTCACAAAAAAGTGCCTGTAATGAAAATTAACAGCAAAAAAAGATGTTTCGTTTGTTTTACGACTTCCAATAAAAAAAACAATTCGTTCCACTGTGTTGCACTTACACATCATCTGCATTTTAATGTTGCACTTGTAAACCACAAAGAAATGATCCCTTGCAACTGCATACACGGGCATTGAGTGTTGAGTGCAAAATTTTTTAAATAGGCAGACAGACGGACCTTTTTCTTCAACATGTTTCCATCTGACAGTAGGAAAGATGGCATTCCTAGTGCAGCAGTATTATTATTCATAATAATGATGAGGTTTTTTTGCTTTTTTTATTATTGTTGTCATCGTTGTTGTACGTGGTGTTTTTTTTGGTTAAAGTTCATTTGTTGCAACATTAACAAATACGATGTTGTATGTGCCACATTATGTGCTCGGAAGGGGTTATGCGAGTGAGTGAGTGAATGGGTAAGTGTTTGCGGTTTGTTTTACTTATTTACAGTTCAGTGAACCGCTACAACAGCTGAAGCAGAGGCAGCAACAAGATACTTTGAGTGTTTAGCTTTAGCTTAAAATGATGTTTTTAAAGGTTAAACGCAGAGTGTGTGAGAGATTTTATTTTTCCAACACAAGTATGGAATTTATGAAGCAGGATGATACACAAAAGCATACTTTGCATATACTTTAGAAGTGGTGCAGGAGCAAATTATCATTGAAAATGGTTAACTGATGAAAATATTACGAGCCCGGATGCCAAGCACCATGGCATAGATACTCTAGGGTTTAAACTTCGTTTGCTGGTAATTTTGATTAGAATTTTCAATAAGAATGTCAACATCTTCATCAGTATCCACATCAACATCGTTTTAAGTATGGGTGGCATAAAGATTAAATCCGTTCTTTCAATATTTTGTTCCCAACGCAAAATTTCCCTATTTTAGCTGTGGCTGTGGCTGTGGCACATAAAATGTGGAAAAAATGTGCCATACACATGTGTTTTAAACCAAACGACTCTATTTGCTAGCGTAATTATAATTTTAAATAAAAACAGCACAGAAACACAAAACCCAGCAAATAACTTGAAAGTGTAAAAATATTTTTGTGGAGTGAGAGGTTTTTTTTTTGTTTTCTTTTAAATTTATTGCCTTTGGCTGGATTTTCTACGCATGGCAAACGGAAATCGTAAAAAATTTACGAACCAATAAAAGAAAATAGATTTTAAAAATCATTCTGTTGTTTAAAAAAACTCCCAGAGACCATTGTTTTAATGTTGCGAAAAGAAAGGAAAACCGTAGGGAATTTTATATTGGAGCCAACGAAAGGCATAAACATACTTGAAATATTTATTCAAATATTATTTATTTTAAATAATAACGTCAAGATATAACTCAATAAGTAATGTTTGTGGAACAAAAAGGGGTTGGATAGCTTTTGTCGAAACTGTTTGCAAAGATATTCTTATTCGTTAAGTTGCATAAGTTTGAAAGCCTGAAACCACATCTAATAAAGCACTTTGAGGTGTTCTATGCAAGGTGCTTCAATTTATAATTGTGGTACAGCTTCTCAGTTTTTGCCAGGTCATCAAACAAAATATAGCGTTGTTCGATAGCGCGTTATTTGACGTGGAATTGATAGAGAATCAAATACTATCCTCAACAAATAGGAAGATCTGGAGTTATCAGTCTCACACAAGCGGTTTTAGAAAATATTAGATGAGTATTATACCATCGGAGCAACGCTGGGTTGAGATCCGGCATAACTTTTCGAGCAATTCTACAATCCCTTTAATAAAATTAAACTTATGAAGTGAAGTAAGGTGGCACTGGATTTTTAAACAATACATACCTACATAATTGGTCATTACAATCCTTTAGTCAGGATTACGACCTAGCTTATGTCACCACTTATGTTGTGTGTGTGCTAATTTTATCCATAAGTGGCGGGATCTACTGTTTAAAGTCATCTCCGAAAGAAAGATTTTTTGACAAACTTTCTATGGTAGTTTTATGTACTCTCAGAGTTTTTGCCAGAAATTTGCTGAGAGGAAGTTGCCGAAGAAATATTTTTTTTGTATTTCGTTTTGTTGAAAGCTAGGGTCCGAACCGTGGCCTCACGCCAACACACACCTACTAGCCTGCAGCGACATAAAATTTTAAACAATACAAAGTCAAAGTTATATGTCTTAAAAAATGCAGAATGTATTTTTTTGTGGAAAAGTCAAACGTTGTTGTCAGACATAAAAGTTATATCAGTATCTGTAGGACTTCCATAGAATTTAAGTTTTTCGAGGAGGTTGCTACAGGGTAATTAAGCGTTAAAAGAGTGTTTTAGACTTAGAATGATGCTAAAATTTGATTTAAAATCTTTAGTGCATTAATCGTTGTCATAGTTATTAACTGATAATTTGTATTATTTTGCAAACGTAGCCAAATAAACTGAAAAGAAGAAAAAAATAAAGATCGGGTGAAGTATTTCGGGAGGTAATTATACAATCTTCAAAAGGAAGAGTGTTAATCTCCTTGAATGGTACTTTAATTATAAAAGTTTAAACAGTAAATCTCAACTCATAATCTGTTTACTTATTTTAAGCCATAAACTATATTCAATTATTTTATTTGTTTTATGTTTATGGTCCTGTTTTTCTTTCATTTCGGTGAAACTAAACACTTTTTCCCATCATGTAGCATAATTTTTCTCTATTTGCTTATGACCTCTATATGCCTGTAGAGATATGTATGTCTAAACATATTTCTTATTTTTGTTTACTATTGAAATGAATGAGTATTTTAACATTTAGCCCTTGAACTTTTTTTTCTCTAATGAGTTTAATGATTTCCCGCTCTCTCACTTGAACTTTTCGCGTACACGCATAAATGTCGTTCATTAACCGTTGGGTTAATTTTCAATACAATTCAATTGAATCGAATTTGAATAAAGTTTTATGCCGGCTTTTAACGTCACCTTTCGCCCACAAACGAACATAAAAATTTCTCTCTCTAACTCACTCATTTTATTGCCTTCAATTTGAATATATATGGTAAATTTCTTTGCTGTACAGGAATAGATTTTTAAGTAATCATGTAATAAATTGGAAAGACGTAGGTGGTGAAGGTCGGCTAAATGATACTCTACTGTACATAGGATTAATTGAAATTTTTTTTCTGAATAATAGGTGGAGACAGATATTGATGAAGCAACTCCTTTGGATGATAAAAGCCAAGCCGAGGGCTTTGTTAATGAGATATTCGTTCATATTAAAGTTTCCTATTGATTTTTGTGGAGAAAATCAGTTCTATTACCATTGGACTCGACTGTAGTTAAGGAGTATACAAGTTACCAATAGTCGCCGTAGTCTAGTAGATAGTGTGTTGGCATATTAGACTCAAGGCCACGGTTGAAACCCCAGGTCAGACATCAAAACGAAATATGAAAAAATATTTCTTCGGCGACTTCCTCTCAGCAGATTTCTGGCAATAACACTGAGAGTAAATAAAATTGCCATGAAAAGTTTCTCAAAAATCTGTTGTTCGGAGTCGACTTTCAACTGTAGGTCCCGCCACTAATGTATAAAATTAACACAAACAACATGAGTGGTGTGAGAAGCTAGGCCGTAATCCTGACTGAGGGGTTGTAATGGCCAATTATGTATGTAGAAGTTAGCAATTTAATGCACCCCATCGGACGGTATTAAAGGACGGTTGTGGTTAACTGGTAATAATCTCTACTGGACACATAAATTATTTTCGGTTCTTCGCTATGAACATTCTCTATTCGATTTATAAAGTCATTATGAGACGATCAGTGCAATACAAAACATTGGCACAAATACAATACACCCACACAACATGTGGTGGTGTAGGGTATACAATTGAAAACGATACGAAGTAAAGTGCATTGAATTGTTTTTAAAGTAAATTTCACTGTGAAGGTTTCTTCTTTCCGTTCCATTCCGGCAAAGCAAAAAAAAGGGCCGTTGCCTTCTTCAGCATTGGCAAACTTGTCATGTCAACATTTTGTTATTTTTGTTTCATTGTTTGTTTTCATTTTATTACCTTTGCCGATGACGGTATTGAATACTCGTGCAATATTTACACTAAGTTTACATGCTATTTACGTTATTATGTAAACATCTACGTATATGTGTTTGAGAAACGGTACCATCGACGTGTATGACTAAGATGTTTACACGTTCAAATGTATCTCTTCCGTTTTAACGTTTATTTATAAAATGGATTTTAAAGGCTTGGAAATTAATCACATGAAATAATAAAAAAAATAAGTTTTTAAAGCAAAAAAAAATTATTTTATTTGTCGATTGTAAAAGTAATCAGGTTGATAAACTTAATTTTTTAATGATCATGCAGATGTAATACGGCGGTCTTTTATTTTTATTGGGCCTTGTTTAATTACTTTTTTATAGAAGGTTTTTTTATTGTTATCTGTTGAAAGTCTCCATTTTAGATTTTCACATTAGATTTACATTTTTTAAGTTTAAAATACTTGTCTATTTAAATAATTTTTAATGTAAATTTCATTCTAGTATTTATTGTAATTAATTTAAATTTTTTCTTTTTGTTGCAGGTAAGTTCAACACTCACAGCTATGAATTTTTCTGTAAGTAATATATTCGTTTATATAATAGGAAAAATTATATAATTCCATTCAATAAAGGTTACAGAATTAAACATCCTTTTTAAGTGGAGAATGTTAGTATTTCAGGAACTCCTTTATTTATTCTAAATATCCTGTGCATCTGGTGAGTTGAATGCTACACAACCAGTGAAATGGTTCGATGTACATCAGAAGCTTGATAGGCTATACTGGTCATAAGATAAAGTCATTTCGCTCGTAATAATAATATCTTTGCAGTTCAAAGCATTCCTCTTCAGACGTGAAACGCATGTGGTAATTGTTTACCAATCCTCTTCTGATAAAAACCTTTTAGTTTAACCCTAAGCCTCTTAAGCACCTCAGTTCAGATCTGCTTGAAGTTTGAGCGTAGTTGAAAGACCATGTAACTGATAAGCTGACTTATGAATTGTACTACCACAACGTAGGGACTCTACTGTCATCCTAGTACAAGATTACTGTGGTCATATAATCATCTTATCAGGACCACTATTTGGCACTTTAAGTTTTTATTTGTTGCGACTGCCCACGACAATTACACCTGCACCTATACTAAGCTTAAGCTCCTTGTCCATACTATGGTATTTCGTCGAAGAAAACCACACAATCTGAACTCAAGGTTGCTTAGTACTTTGTTTATTAAGGCCTGAGGGGATTTCTGAAAATATTGTGGCAAAATGCAATGTCAAACAGCATGCTGTGGTTACATACAAAAGTTACATCCATTGAGCACAAACTTATAAAATTTAAATGGAATTCGAAGTCGCCGTAGTCTAGTAGGTAGTGTGTTGGCTTATAAGACGTGAGGCCACGGTGCAAACCCCTGGTCAGACAAACTCCAGTAAAACGAAATATGAAAAAATATTTCTTCGGCAACTTCCTCTCGGCAGATTTCTAGCAAAAAACTCTGAGAGTAAACAAAAACAAAAACTATCACGAGATAGTTGTCATGTTCACATCAAGTCAAGAAAAAACTGGAGTGTCGTCAAGATCATATCAAGGAAAAGATCAAAATGAAAATTATTTATGGAGACCATATGCATCTTAAGCAGGATTAGAATAATAAAAGTCCCCGAATTGGCTAAGGCTGATGGAGTAGAATTTTAATTTTCGGTATGATTGTGATCGAAACATTTCTTATGATATCAATTTTGATTACGCAAATATTTCTTAAAAAAACTCGATTGCATTTTCATAAAAACCCTATTTTTCTGATTTCATTTTATGTTTTCAACGTTTTAGGGGGCTGTTTTTTGCATTTTAAGCCAATTATCACTTCATCTGGATTATCGTTGCACAGTAAGACATACTGACAAATATATTATCATTCATTATCTGGATTTATAACAGAATGGTTGCTTATAATTGACATGACCAAACCCAGTCTAAAGCAAAAATTGTATGAAAATGCACACGCAATAATTGAATTGAAAACGAATGAAATCATATCGAAGCGAACTGTTGAAGAAATTTAAAATCAAATTTAATTGTAATTTCGATTGCATAAATCAATGTGTGGTGGTCAACCTGCTGCACTGATTCATAACTTTAGTGTCTTGTCTTGTATTGATTGTCTACAAAACATGTGCTGACTGAGAAATATAAATTATTTTTAAACATTTTTTAAAAGCATGTGTGTATGTGTGTTGCTTTTTTATTACCTGCAAAATATTTAAAGGCCTAAAGAAAACGTTTTTGAATTTCAACTGCTTGTTGGCTTTGATTCTGGTCTTTTGGCACAAGTTGTTGTTTCTGTGATCACACGCATTTTTTTATTATGAATGCTAAGGACAGCTGGAGGGACGTTTCGTATAGTATGCTCGAGTCGAATTGTTAAAGCGCATTCGCATGTGCTCAACAAAACATTGAACAAAATTCTTCGTTATAAATTATTATGCGAGGGAATACAGTCAGCCGTACACAACAGAACTGCGTGAAACAGTATACTTGTTGATTTAATAAATGCGATACGAAAAATAAGCCTCTAAACTACAAACAAAATAATATATTCAGTAAATTGTAATAAATTATGACAGACACGAAGCGAATCCGTATGAAATTATTTTATTTTAATGTTTTGTTTGTGTTCGTTTTTGATACTATAATTACCACTTAGATGGTGAAACAATTTTTAACCCTTAAGCTGTATAATAACACTAAACTTTAATGGTTCCATACAGTCAACGGTTAATAAAATTTGAAATGAGTGGATGAATTGTAAGATATTATTTCTTTGAAATTCTTAAAATTTCGTGTGTATATGTATGTTCACTTGGTGTGTGCTGTAATATGCATGGCAAATTGCATGATATGTGCAGAATAAACCAATTGAAAACATTTCTAAATATTAATATTTTTATGTGATTCAGTGTGCATAGGTAAAATGACTCTTTTGCGGTCCTGCTGTTTAGCGAGTGTATGCCACAAGGCAACTTCTAATAAATGAGTGCACTTAACACCTTAAAATTTCAATACATAGTTCGGTTAGTTTAAACTCTTGTTATTGAATATAACTATACTAAACAACACAAAAATAAAACGTTTTCGAATATTGAAAAACCAGTTATTCCCTGACGAAAACTAAAATAATAAAATAAACCAAACGGATAGAACGAATACAACACGGCAACCTATTCGGTGTTGTCATTTTATGAGGCTCGAACTAACAGGTAGACAAACAAACTTACAAAACATTTTGTTTTGTACAATATTTACAAATCCAAACGTATCTTCTAAAATACTATTAAAAAATAAAAATAAAAATGAAAAAACTCTTAAAAAGAAACATAAAATATAAAAAAAATTGAATAAATAAAAAATAAATGTAAAATAAATATAAAATTCTCATCACGTTTTCCATTCAATAGTCAGTCGTCGCACATACATACATACGTTTTATTTTATTTTTTGTTTAAAGATATTCAGTTGTGAGTTTTAGTTTTTCTTTTTCATTGTTTTTTTATTTGTTTTTTATTTTTGTATTTCATTAGTTTAAGTGCATTATTATATGCGAGTAAACTACGCTGTAACTGGGTGTAGTAAACGTAACTGTGACTATAGCGTGTTATCGTGTTATGGTATGACTTTGTATGTGTTTTCTCTCCTGTATAATGGTGAGCATGCGCACATTAACAACCAACAACAATTTTAACAAAACGCTACAACCATGCAGCCACCTTGCCACCCGCTAGCATTTAAAACATTCAAGCAAACCAACGCAATACTTTTGAATTGTTGTCAAATGCAGAACTCTAAAGGACTTAAATCTTATCAGCCAACAAGATTAGGCTTTAGTTCATATAATTTATATTATTTATTATATTATTCACGACGGCCACCTGAAAATTTTCAAGATAGGATGTAACTTTTTCGTACTGATATTCCACCTAGAAAAATATTAAGTTTATTAAAGACCAAATAGATAGTCTAGTGCTTGGCATTATTGACAGTAAGAGATGATTTTTAACAAATATTTCAATGGTCACAACCTCTCTTAAGCCAGGATTACGACCTAGCTTCTCACACCACTAATGTTGTGTGCTTTAATTTTAAGATCAATTCCGAACGACAGATTCTTGAGAAACGTTTTCATGGCCATTTTATTTACGCTGAGAGTTTTTGAGATATCTGCTGAGAGGCAGTCGTCGAAGAATTAATTTTTGCTGAAGATGTCTGTGGCCTCACGTCTTGTAAGCCTATACACTACCTACTAGACTATGGCGGTGAGACACATGTAGTCTCACCGATGATCTTTTTCACCAAAAAATTTGACATAACCACTTGACTTCACCACTTCGTGGGTTAATTTCATTTGAAAAAATTAAGTGCGCTAAACCGATTGATGGATTAATGGATGATGCTTTAATGGACTTAACAACGCTTTAGTCAGGATTACGATCTAGCTTCTGACGTCATCCATATTGTTTGTGTTAATTTTATCCAGTTTAAACTTTGGATTCCGGCACTAAAATATATGTACTTTCAAAGGAAATAGAAAAAAGTTTTTAATTTCGCGAATACGTCCAAAACATTTTGCGTTGTTTGAATACACAGTTCCTATCTTACCTGTGTTAGTCATGAGTCATAGTCTATCAAAGAGTCAAGCTTTATTAATCTACCAGCTAAGCTGCTTTGGCTAACTATTACAACAACAACAAAATATCACATTTGGGTGATAAATTTGTTCTGAATTTGTACGATAATTAAATTCTCCCTACCTCTCCATATATGAAGCAGAATCGAAACCAAATAAAAAAAACTGAAATAAAATATTATTGAAGAGGCCAAATCAAATGCTCATTTACTGCTTAAATTCTTAAAATTCTTTGTTGTTATTGTTTTTGTTGTTGTTATTACTAAATACGAACGAAAAGCGAACGTGTGCCCACGTTAATTGCTCCAACAGATGCAATTACGAATAGACGATGAGTGTTGCAACAACCATAACAACAAATCCGATAAGAAACACAATTTAGTGAATGAGGACCGACCATTTGATGCCCTATAAATTATTGTACATATATAGTATACAATACAACAAAAAAAAAAAACATGCTTTTCTTGGCGAACGTACATACATGTGATTAGGATTTGTGTGAGTTGAGCACAAATTTAGTTCAATTGGTTATTAAAATTTTTTCTTTCTTATTAACTTCATTAACCTTAACAACTTATTTGTCGAGTTTCGGCCTGTCGCTTTGCTGCCTTCCAGGCGACTCCGTTTAGCGCTCAACTGTGCCAGTTGGGCTTGCTCAACTTCGTTAAAAAAGCATCTCGTCGAAACACCTCTTCTATAGAAATGATATGTCGGAACAACGTCTATGTCGTTGAGGGGCTAATACAGATTATTATTGGTTCTGATGCGGAAATCATCGCCAACTTGTACAGATAAACAATAAAGGTAGGAGTAGCATTCGAAGTCTAGACTGTTTTAAATTGTAAGAAAGCGATTTTCTAGAAATTCTACGGTTGGCATTTTTTTACAAACTATTCACCATGGAGTGATCAAAAATTGAGGTAGATAATGTGACTAACAAATCTAGACAATCACAAGAGGATAAAGCGAAAATTTTAAGGCCTTTTAAGGCATTGAAAACCGTGACAATTCGCACACTACGCTGTAGACTAAACACATTGTGTAGACCACACTACACTGTAAAGCGACATCAGATTATTAAGTCTAAATAAAAAGCCAGGCGATGAGTGTCCTTATAGACGAAAAACAACGAATTCATATAGAGAAGATATCGAGAGGATGGAATGCTTCCTATGCCACTGTTCAGGCGTTGTATACTTCAAATTCCTATATTTTACGAATGACATTTTACCGGATATTACTTCGCATATTACGCATCACAATACAGAATCGCTATGAATTTACATTGTCGGTATCTCTCATTTGGTAAGCGTACTATAAGTGGATGTGCTTATTAAGGTGTAGAGCAATAATATGATTAGAGGATGGTCTCCCTTCAGCCTACATATCCAGCTACAATAATATACCTTTTTGGAGTAATTTGGAACAATGAAGTCGCCGTGATTTCACAAAGCTCACTTGAGCACGCATATCGGCCCGTTGTGATGCCACGGGTGAACGCAGTCTCTGTACTGACTAAGTTCCACCAAAATTAGGGAAGAGGAAGAACTTGGTCAGCGCAAAGGCTGCACATCAAAAGCACGACTACTCCATACTGGAAAACCAGACAGAAATTTTGATGAACGTAGCTATATCCTTGATATCAATAGATGAAATCTCCGTCAAGCTGACAAGAAATGGAGAGCCAAATAACCTATATCTACACCTAGCAAGAGACGGGCACTGACAAAGAAAGTGGATAACAGTCTCCTCTTCCTCAGCGGATCTGCATCCACGGCAGAAGTCGTTAAATGGGAGCCTCATTCTCTCCGCGTGTCTACCCATAGCACAATGACCTGTAAGCACGGCCGCTGTGGTGGAGATGACGTCACGACCAAGACCAAGCAATTGCTTGGTACGCCTTCTATCCATCAAGGGCCAGGTGAGTCTAGCGGTGGAGCAGGACTCCTCATTGACCCAGGATAGGTTAGCGTCCCGAGAGAATTTCCGCGCAATGTCCAACTTGACCGAGGCAAGTGGCATACCCAGTTCAATTGAAGAGGATTCCGGAAGGAGCGCACCAGCTCGTCGGCCCTACAGTTTCCCGGAATGTTACTGTGCCCGGGGACCCACACCAGTGAGACACTGGTGAAGCGTTCAGAAAGAAGGTCGAGACAGCGGCGACATTCCCTAACGATCCTAGAGTTATTCACGAAACACAATAGAGATCTTATCGCGGCCTGACTATCAGAAAAGACCGAGACGCGAGTGAAAGGAGCACCGTTGACGAGGATCCATTGAGCGGCCCGGTAAATTGCCGTCACCTCCGCCTGAAACACGCTGCAGTAGTCCGACAGACGGAGGTCCAGTTTCCCAGAGTTTTGCACTAACAGGGGAGGACGCGAATGCCTTATGTGGTTCGTTGGGACAACAGGCCTGGTGGGGACGTTATAGGCTAACTCTAGAAGTACTGCATACTGAATTGTATAGTGGCAGCATTTTAGTACCTCTACACAACGAAACAAAACATGGACGTTGGTTTTATTGTACAGAGAAGTGGACACTGAGTCATGTGATGCAACAAGATCTGATTCTACAACTATATTTGAAAGTGTTACAAACGTCAGTTGAAATGCAATACACCACCACTGTACTGGGTACTATGAGCAAGTTGGTAGAAACAACAACAACATCTACAAATTATACTGGTTTCAAACACTTGCAACAACAACAAGAACTATAAAATCTATTTGGTGTGGCTTACATTCGTTCGGTAATCATCATTTACGAGTCGTGTAGAAGTAGTCAGTTTCGATTTGGGTGCTTAAGTGAACTCTTTAATTACAAGATTTGTAGTGTTGGTATTGTTGTTGTTGTCGTTGTTTTGTGTTGCATGTTTACCTGCTGGCATGCTAGAGTATGTTGCTTTGTTGTTGTAAGTTGGCACGAGTATAATGATTGAATGAATGAGATAACGTTGATGAAGCTAATAATGATGACGATAATAATGATAACGATGAAACACTATATCAAGTGACTCCCCTCTTCATTTATATTTTTTTCTGACACAAATTATTTGGAATTTGTTTTGTTTTTTCTTTTAAATTGTTGTTGTTTTTTTATTTAGTCACTAATTGATTAACGACTTATTGATTTTTATTGTGTGCCAATTGTAACAATTTTCAATTATTTAAAGGGTGGGTTGTTAGTAACCATACATAGATATCTATGTATATTGAAATTGTATCTCAGTTTAGAGTCTTGACGGGTTTTGTTTTTCAAATTGTATTCAACTTTTGATAAATTGAAGTGTTTTAGTTGTTAATTACAATATTTGTTGTGAATTTATTATTGATTGGCTTTAAAATTTAATTAAATTTATTGATTGCAGTTTATGTTACTTTTAATTATCCTCATATTGAAAATTTTATCGGGTTTTATTAATTTTAATTAAACAAATTTTAACACTTGTTTTATAATATAATGCCGGTCATTTAATGTTCCTAAGATACTAATATATTGTGTGTAAATCATTAACACAACCATAGTAATTATTTAATTTATCGATGAAAGAGATCTACAGGGTTGAATTTGTATTATAACTTATGCCGAAACTCACCAGATAAACTTGTTTTATTTAACACTTTGCAGTTTGAAAAATATCCAACTCAGAATAGTTTTGGAATTGTTAAGGCACAGTTTTATTCTGCTGCTGTTAGAAATAGAAAACTGTAGATATTAAATGTAATTATACATTAAGGCTGGATTGCGGGGACCCTAAGCTTCTTTCGTTTTGGTACGTAAGCTGCTTTCAATAAAAGCCTTTCGATATATTTTTATATGCTATCGTATATGGTGATATAAAAATAATTCCCAGACCTATTTCACTAAATGGTGTTGTAAGTTCATTTATCACAGATCAGTGGTTTTTTAATTTTTTGAATTCCACTTAAAGAGACAACGAAGTTTTCAGAGATCAATTAAAAAGGCAAGGCTACTCAAAGTCGCCGTAGTCCGATAGGTAGTGTGTTGGCTTATTAGATGTGAGGCCACGGTTCAAACCCAAGATCAGACATCTCCAACAAAACGAAATATGAAAAAATATTTCTTTGGCGACTTCTCAGCAGATTTCTAGCAAAAACTGTGAGAAAATAAAATTGCTATGAAAAGTTTCTCAAAAAATCTGTCGTTCAGAGTCGACTTTAAACTGTGGGTCTCGCCGTTCATGTATAAAATTAACTAACAAAACATAAGGAAGGAAGGGACATTGGTAGGGAATTATGCAACAGGATGGGAAAATAAAGTCAACTCAACTTGACGGTTTGGACTGACCATAATTGAACGGAAAACAGAGTAGAAAAGAGTTTATCGGGCACATTTGCACAACGTTGTTTATGTGTTCAATGCAAAAGTATGTTTAAGTCATTTGCAGAGGAAAGTTAGCGCAAGTCCAGAGGCTGGAATTGCTTGCCATTGATTGCAATTCAGTTAAGTTCAAATAATTTACGTTTTCTAACACAGTGAATTTTTTAAAAGTTATCCAATACAGCATATGAACTAAATTTTATTTCCTAATGCTATTTTGTTTCCCCTCTTTACAAATCGTTCTATTCATGTTATAAATCAAAGTATTAAGTTAATTACTGTTTAAAGAAAAATTATAAAAATATTGCAATAGATCAGAAAGCAAAAAAAAAAACAAATGATAAATCGAGTGTAATTGATGACTACTTAAGTTTTGACACAAACGCCACCCACAAGTATTGCTGTGTAGGGAAACTTTCCTTTAGCGTTGGAGTACACACTGTGCAAGAGTAGAACGGGTATCTTTTGAATGGTGAAATATAATTATTTTCTCTGTAGAAAACAATACATCAAATAAACTGTTGCTGCTTGCTAATGCCTTCGTTATGTTGCAACATTTTGTTGCCAAAGTTGCCGTCTTTAATATACGATAAATATAGGAAAAATTTCAATTCATAAATAAATACTCGTGGGTGTTGTAAGCATTTCAAATTATTTGGGTTTCTGTTTTTTCTGTTTCTTTTTATTTTTCGTTTTTGTTTTCATTTTCATTTTTCGTTTATTTGTTTTCGTGTTGCTTCTTAAACGATTTCCTTTAGACGGTAGTTGCTGTTTTTGCTGTTGTTGTTGAATCTTGTATGGCTTAAATAAAGCTCTAGCCACTTGACCCACTAACAATTATTTACTTGGGTGTCACAGTGAATATTTAAAAATAAAGAAACTTTATTCGTACCTTATGTAAATACAACAGTGGAAGCTAGTTAAAACGAATGCTAAGAAAATCTAACAAAAATAAATCGAAAGTAATGAATAATTCAGAAATGATTGTAAAGTCCTTTTAGTAAAGTCCACTTGTTAAGATTAAAAATGAGAATTAGGCAGCGGCACAACTTTATTAGCGAAATTTCTCACTAATTTACCCAATTCAACAACCCATAGAACTAGTTTTAATTATTGTGCAGTTTTTAAGAAAGTATTGTAGTTTGCTCACATCTTTAAAGCCATTCTTCCAGTACTTTTTTGCTTTTTTCCATTTTATTTCCAAGTACATGTTACGAATGCATTATGAATGAATGATGGCATTATGCGTGTTCCCATAACTGTTTCTTAATTTTTCTTATTGTTAATTTGGCATATGCAATTGAAAAGCAATGTAATGCAATTTAAAACTGCAATTTTAACACACTTTTCTTGTCTTTAAGATTTACCATTTAATTCAATCCAATTTAAGGCTAACTTAAATTTAATTAATATAATTTTGTTTTTTTTTGTGAAATTTACATACATATATATATAACTATTACTTTAATTATAACAATATATAAACAGTACTATTAAATAAGATTAAATGCTTGTTGTACTGAAGTTAATCAATAAAAAAAAAAAAATATGCCATAAAAAGAACAAAAATTTGGAATAAAAGAAGTTAAAAAATATAGTCGTTTATAACTTTTAGTACACCAGTTATGCTCTTTTATATAGTGATTTAAATCTTAAATCACTTTCATGTATTACTCATTTTTTGAAACAATGTCAATGAAATTCGTCGGATGTCTCTGGCCTCAAGCGCAGTGATGCCAACTCTTAGGACACCAAACGCGTGAACAAAAATGAAAAAAGGGCTAAAACGGGCTAAATTGAAAAAAATACATTTTTAGTACAATAAAATTTCATGTTTTTCAAAAAAGCGCAAAAAGGGGGCTAAAATTAAAATAGTTTTTTCAGATAAAAACACCACAATTCTTAAACGTTTCTGAATGTCTGACCAGGTCATAGTGTTTAGCGGCGATTTGCGTGTTGCAGTAAATACATACTGCTTTAGATTCATCTTTACAAGGCTTTATCCATTTCTTAAAAAGGGGATCTGTCCCCAAATTTTCAGATATCTTTGCTTGTAGCTCTCCATCTAAACATAGCATAACATTTACTTTAAAGAAACATCCAAGAATATTAAATTATGACTTATACACTCATATACTTATTAAAATGTTTTTATCAATGCCTAATTATTTTATTAGGTAAATACAATTTTAAACTTTCAGCAAAGCTTGTGTTTCTCGGTACTTTTGTTAATTCTATGTAAATGACAAAGAAGAAAATAAGAAATAGAAGAAAAAGCGCTGTCACATTGGCTTACAATTCGACATTTCCAGAGAAACATAAGATAATATTGCCATACAGAATTAAAGGAAAAACGGGCAAAAAGGGCACAAAAATACTGAAAAGGGCTGAAATTGCGCGTTTTTTAGTTTAGGGCTAAAAAAATTTTCGCGTTAAAGATACTTCAAAAAGGGCTAAATCTAGCCCGAAAAGGGCTAAGTTGGCATCACTGCTCAAGCGATATCCGCAGTGTTGCCACCTTGTGTGTAATTACACATATTGTGTGTAATTTTGCATTGTGTGTGTAGCGTGTGTGTAATTTTATTTTTTGTTCAACTTTTTCTTTAATCGCTCTTTTTTAACAGTCAATTTGTTAACACTAATTTGTTTTGAAAATTTATTGCAATTTCCAACACTAGTTTGCAAAAATAAACACCTACATATATCTCTTACTAATTTAAATAGATGTAAGGATAATGTTTGATATATGCTATTGAACTGTATTCAACATATTTTTCTTAGTATAATACAAACATATTGTGAATTATTTTTTGTTTGTTTAATCTGTTATACGAATATTATGTACTTGTTTTTTGTTATATATAAACATATATGAATTAGACACAACATAACATATGTATATAATTGGCCATTACAACCAACCCTTCAGTCAGGATTACGGCCAAGCTTTTCACGCCACTCAAGTTATGTGTGTTCATTTTATACATCAGTGGCGGGATCTACAGTTTAACGCCGACTCTGAAAGATAGATTTTTGAGAAACTTTTCATTGCAATTTTATTTACTTTCAGAGTTTTTGCCAGAAATCTGCTGAGAGGAAGTCGCTGAAGAAATATTTTTTCATATTTTCGTTTTGATGTCTGACCTTGGGTCAGATAAGCCAACACACTACCTACTAGACTACGGCGACTTCGAAATAATAATAATTTACAAATAATACCATTATACAAAACAAACGTTTTCTCTAACAGCCACACCAGGGATTACTTAAGAAAATTCATATGATCTCTATGCGGCCAATAAGCATAGCTACGAGCCAATGCCTTTGTCCTTTCAATACCATGATCCTTTATGTAATTCTTTTAGAATGCGTTTTATGAATTATATATTGGTAAATTCGATATTTGTATTGTTTACGTAAAACCTGTTGAAAATAATTACCATCAGTTCTTAAGAAACCTCCAATAAGGCAATAAAGGCTTACAGACTTCGTATTTTATTAGGGGATATATATTTCAGAAGAACATACGTATCCCATTTTTCAACTCCTTTTTATAGACTCTAGGAGTTTAGTTGACTTCTAGAGCCCACATATGCATTTACATGTCTTTTGTTAGAAAAAGAAAACAATACTTCTATTTGAGTTTTACGTTACATTTTTATTTATACATTCATACATTTTTTGAAGTCGCCGTAGTCTGGTAGGTAGTGTGTTGGCTTATTTGACGTAAAGCCAGGGTTCGAGCCCCAGGCCAGACAAAATACAAAAAAGTACTTCTTCGGCGACTTCTCTCTGAGAACGAATAAAAATTGCCATGAAAAGTTTCTCAAAAATCTGTCGTTCGGAGTCGACTTCAAACTGTAGGTCCCACCACTCATGTATAAAATTAACACACACGACATAAGTGGTGTGAGAAACTAAGACGTTGTACAATGGGTCAATTCGACCTCCGGGTACTGTACTTGTCTTAATTGACAAGTACACGTCCTCTAACCTAACCTAACCTACATACATATAATTATGCATTCATAAATTATTATTTTAAGTATGTATGTATATGAATATATAATTTTATTGTTTACATAATATATGTATGCAGTATTTGTAAAAACAGAATTTTGTGTGTAATTTTTTTTCATATGTGTAATTTCGATGCCATTTGTGTGTAACTCATAAAGCTGTTGGTGGCAACACTGGATATCCGACCGTAATGAAAACTGTTTTGTTAAAAAAAAAAAAGAAAATAGTTTCATAGATAATTTCACACGCATAAAAAATGTATGTCATCGACCAAAAAATTCCAGTCATCGATCAACTAATGTAGGTCACCACCAAAAAATGCAAGTCATAAAAAAAAAAATAATGTCATCGACCCAAAAAAAGTTAGTCGTCAATCAAAAAAAAAAAAAAAAATGCAAGTCATCGAGCCAAAAAATGCTACCACTGACCAAAAGATACAAGTCGCCTGCCAAAGAAATGCAGCTTGCGAAAAATAAGACATTTTGTTGGTTCTATATATATGTTTAACTGCATATTAACTCAATGAGAATTATTAAAATTTTTAAGTTTATTTCATTTCGAAAATTTAATTTTTATCCAATTTTGAGAGCACTTCGTTGACTATATCTCCGATCCCAAGTAAAGCTCTACCCCAAGGAAAACTGTTTTGGAACCTTTGGTAGCATGTCTATCCAGTCCACTAGGTCCACTACCCCCACAAGTCCAATTTTTATCAGATTTTACATAAATAACTTTTATTTTTTTTGCAATTTATAGGCTTCGTCGCCTATAAGGAAACCTGTTTTGGAATCCCTGATACCATGACTATCCAGTCTACTAGGTCGTAGGCCAGGGCTATTTGTCCCACAAATCAACTTTTTATTCAATTTAGCCCTATTTATACAGAGCACTTTTTTGCTTACTTGAAGAAAGCAATTAGATCCGTCACTTTTTCTCTAATTTATTTCTATTTTCGTGATTATTTAAGATTTTCGTTTTTCACTTTTCCAAATTTTCAACTATGTATGTTAACTTAACAGTGTCTGTTAACATAACATTCGCTGTAAAAAAGAATATAACTTTCGTAGCCGACTTCACACACATTAAGACAGCAAGTCTTTCGATAATTCTGTAGAGGTGAGCATTTGGATGATGATGAGATGAGTATCGTAGTTTAAGTAGAAATAAATAGCCTTTTAGATCACAGTGCTTGATGTTTAATAGAAAAATATTTGGGAAACTACAATGGTTATGGTCTTCCAATTTTGAGCAATGCTGGATTAAAGCATAAATATTTTCCGCCTGATTTTAAAGCCTCTCTGGAGACTATAATCAACAATTAACGGAAGATTAGATGGGACCTGTGTTTGAGAAGGAATAGGACTTAATTAGCAAAGTTCCTGACCACTATAGCCAATATAATAACCCCATATATTTTCCCAAAGGGCGTTATTGCTAACTTACTATCCTAGGGCTTGCTACGGTAGATTGATCAAGGGCTTAGTCAGAAAAACTTGTTTAATGAAATTGCAAAGAAAGAAGTGAGTGAATATACTTCATATTCGTCCTTAAAGGAACAAAAAACAATAAAAAAAGTTGAAAATGTTGATATTTGTTACAATAAATTAGTTTCTCTTTAAAATTGTGGCTTTAAAATTCTATTTCATTTTAATAAACCATGTTAAGCACTTCATGTACCACATATGTACATATGTGTTTTCTATCCCAAAGTTATTGTGAAGCCTTTTCTGTTCGTCAATAACTTTTAATGGTGAAAACCATAACATTTATTCAAAGTTCATATCAATAATAAAAAGCTAAATATTGCTTTTATTATGAACTAATTTATGTTCTCTCTATTCATCTTCAATTCATAAATCTATATTTTTTCTTTTGTGAAGAGCATTCATACGCAGTTTATATATTCAACAAAATTTTATGCTTGCTTTTTGAAATTTTCAACAATTTTCTGTGCAACAGTAAATTGAAATTGCATTCGTATTGAATTCAATAAATTTGAGTACGTGGTTCTTAAATGCATCAAATTCTCTGTATTCTATTCGTAATACATTCGTAATAGAGTTTCATAAAGTAAAATTTTATTTAAAAAAAAAGAAAGGAAAACTAAAAAGAATTTGAAATAAAAAATGAAACATAAAATTCAAGATACTAACAGAGTACACACTGTAGTTGAATTGAAAACTATTTTTATGTTTGAATAAAAATACAACAGCGTGATATGGTGTTGCGCACTCACAACCACTGTAAACATGTTCCAATAAGCTATCGCATAAAACCAACATAAATATTCTGCCAACAACTGGATTCACCATACAGTTCTAAATATTTCTCTCCTCTCCATGCGATGAAATAAATAAATGAAATTGAGAAAAAAAAATACGAAACAACAACAACTACTAAACTTAAAATAAAAACAAAATCCAAAAATATTTTTCAATCATTCAATCATTGGTTGTATTCTCTTCGATTGTTGCCATTATGTTGTAGTTTTTGTTGTTGTTGTTCTTATTATACTTGTTGTAATAGTAAATAAATTTTATTCAGTACATATTTTATTATATTTGCTGTTGTTGATGTTGTTGCTGTTATTGCTTTTCTTTTATTATCTAAATAAATGAAGTTGAAATCTAAATAGTGCCTCTGTTCGTTGAAACAGTCACATGTCATACTGTATGGTGCAGAGGTACTCAAACTTTTTAATTGTTTATAACTGAAAAGAAAATTTGTTGGAAATTTATTATTTTGCTGTGAATCTGTCGCAATGTTCGAGTTCTCCCGGGCAGTTTAGACACATAGAAAAATCTGTTAGCTTAGATCGATGCAGGTATTGTCGAAACCACAGGTGACCGGATGTGACCAGATCTGTGTAAGATATTAATCCAGTTCGCCAAAAGGATCTGTAGTCTACATTTGACACACAATATAAGAGCGTATATCCTCCTACAATAATGATATGTCTCTGTCCTTCGCTGCCATTCCCTAATAGCTTGTTAGCGTTCCTATGATTTGTGTGATGGTGCTGCACATTGGTTATTATAAATTTTTTCATGAGAATATCTCTTGGCCTTTTCACGGATATTACAGCCATTGTCTTATCGCGTACTGTCTCGTGTATGCAGCAGTTTCTAATCAAAGAGCGTCTGTGAACCTGTTTTATGTGCCGCAAACAGTGTTTCTTCGCATACGTCCATGGTGGTGCGTAAAATGCGATGGTTTATCATTATCATCAATCATTAACAGAAGTCGTTTTTTTTGCCCCGAGGGTCATCAACATGTAGCATTAAACTCGCGAGTACATAATATCCATACTCTTTCAGCCTTAGCACAGCCAAGTGATATTTAAAACTCAGTCTAGCATCAATCACGGGGCTAAGGTATTTTATTGCAGTTATCAGCACCGTTTGCGTATTCTGTGCAGCGAATTCAAGGTCAGATGTATTCAGCCACCTTCTTATTCTTATTGGAGGAAGAGTTTTGTTCTGGCGACTAGGAAGGCCACTTCATTACGGATTCTTGATTTTGCTGACTCCATAATTTTACAGTTTTAAAAGAATGTTTGGAATCATTGTCTCTTATCAATTGTCATCTCAATGGCGATTCGACCTTGCCATAGAATATCGGTAGAATATTTATATATTTTCTTTGAATCCCGACTATTACACCAATGTCGGATTAACAGAAGCAGCCACAAATTATCAAAGACTCGTCTCCTTTTGGGGCGTAAGCCTTTTCTCTATTAGACCCGAACAAGTTAATTTTTGTTTCGTAAGACCGTAAAAAGTTGCTCCCGTTATTATGATGTAAGTCATCATCAGACATCGCCAGCAAAAAAATATTTCTTCGGTAACTTCCTCAGTAGATTTCTGGCAAAAACTCTGAGAGTAAATAAAAATTGCCACGAAAACTTTTTAATCTATCCATCGGAGTCAACTTTAAACTGTAGGTCCTGCCTCTCATCTATAAAATTAACACACGCAACATAAGTGATGTGAGAAGCTAGGTCGTAATCCTGAGCGAAGGCTTGTAATGACCAATTATGCATGTATGTATGTATGTGTTTTTTCCTTGTTGAACTGTTTGGGAATCTGCGGTATTTTATAGAAACCAAATTTACTAACGAATGTATGCGGCGAGATCGACCAATGGAAACGTCGGCAAATGTTAATTTAATGCGTGTAAAGCAATTTGGGTCAATACACGGAGACAACGACGTTGTCGTATGCACTTCGCCACTGCAACAGCAACGCCAACAGCAGTTGACAGGCAGCAATGAACAGTTGTAACAACATCACATACAAAATGTTGCTGTTGTAATATTGGTTTATTGAGTTTACTTTATACTGTCTGTTTATTTGACGTTTTGGGGGCTAAATGCGATTAGTTTAGTTTAGATAAGTTAGATTTTCTTACTGCTAGTGAAACAATTAGTTGGTTACTATAGATTGTAAGCCTTTTTTTGAATTGAGAATTTTATAGAATTTTGTAAATACGTATGCAAAAATATTTTGTGGTACATTATGACTTCTTAGTTTAGTATTTGGTTGAACTTTATTAACTTAAAGCTGTTGCGTGAACATAAAATAAATTTATGGAAAGAAAATGTTCCAATGTTTAGAAGTACAAACCAAAAAATTCAGTTTCCTGCCTTCTGTGAACATTTTTCACGTTATTTATTTACCCAGTCAGGCATTTAAAATATTTTTGATTGTAATTTTTCACTTCCAGAAAGAAGTCACCTTGTGTTCTGTATTTCAAATTAAATGAAGCAAAGTATTTTGATGTTTTTTCTTTCATTTTTATGTTGGAACTTGTTTGGTCATAGTTTATGATGATTTTATTAAAATATGAATATGAAAACGATGAAAAATATATGGCCTTGCGTGGCATCTAAATAAATAAGACAATATTAAATACACAGCATTGGATTGACAGACAGACACACAATTTATCAGTACAAAACAACAGCAGCATCTGGCAACTTTGTCTTCCTTAATTTGTGCGTTTTTCTTTTTGCTTTTTTTCTTTTGTCGTTATTGCCGAGATACACCAGAAATACCAGCATTGAAATAATTTCAGAAATTTATTTTGTTTCTAAAGAATTTATCTTAAAAATGCACACAAACATGCAGACAACCATTTGTACAAATGTTTTGTTATTTTTCCACTGATTTTTTTATTTGTTGTTTTTTTTTTTAATTTGACCTTATTCTGTTGTTGCTGTTGCTGCTGTTGCTAATGAAATTCAAATCTCTGATAAGATTAAGTTGTAAGACTATGAAATGTAAATTTAAACAATAAAAATTAATTTGAGTCTGGGGGGAAATGACAACAAATAAGAAAATTAAACAGGAATAATATTTGTTTCGGTAGCAATAGCTATTCAAAGACTTTTTGTTCAATGAGAAAATTGTTTACGACTTAAGACGATGAATAAATAAACGAAAGGTAAATTACGTTTCAAAACAAAAAAAAAAAAAAAACAATCATAAAATAGCAAGATTTATGGAAATTTAAAGCAAAATTGCTGTATGTTAAGTAATATTTGTCCTTTTAGTTCTTTCAAGAATAATAAGGTTTTATAAGGATTTGGTAAACAGTTTCATTAATATGAATAGCTGCCCTGGCTACTTTTTCCGTTCTCGAAACTGGGCCTACTAGAATGGCTCAGATGTCATATGTCACAATTATATAGCGAGTCTTTTGCTTCAAGATCCGACAAACTTCTGGAGCTTTCAGATCACTTACTTACTGGCTTAATTGTTCATTACAACCCTTCAGTCAGCATGGTCAGCATTACGACCTAGAGTCTCACACCACCCATGCTGTGTGTGTTAATTTTATCCATGAGTGGGGGGACTTGCAGTTTAAAGTCGACTCCGAACTACAACTTTTTGAGAAACTATTTTTTGACAGAAGACTGTTGAGTGGAAGTTTTCGATCGAAATTTCTGAGCTGGTGTTTAAACCACGAATTTACGTCCACTTGTGTTTTGACATCTTGTTTTTATTTTATTTTTTTGCTAAAATTGAGTTCATTCATTAATTTTACAGTACTTAGCGGAATTCAGTCGCAATCATACGACCTGCAAAACAGATAACTAACGCCATCTATTGGAAAAATTATGGAATTTATATAAAAAGAAAATTAACTTCATATTTAAATTACAATTATTTTTAACCTTATTCTATGAATTGAATGAAATATCAAACTTTTTCCAAAACCAATTTTCTTTTCTTGTATTACAAATCAAATGATTTAAGCATACATGCAATATTATTGAAAACAATTTCACAGTACACTTGTACACTGGCAAGTAAAAGTGCGTGTGCGTTTCAGATAGTTTTGCCTAAAGTGTCATAAAATAATGAAGAATACTTTATAGAACTTTTATCAATTATTCTTTATTGTATTTGCAAAGAAATTTAATTGTTTCAGAGATAAAACTGTTGTTTTATTGTCCAGACAACAACTTTTTCGAAAATTGTGGTCTGTTTATATGAGGCGTTTGGAATAATATAATTGAGCGTCTGCCAAAATAGAGAAGTTTTGGAATAAGGTAATGATAAGTGGATTTTATAAGAATATATTCTTAAGTGTATGAAACACCCCGACGTAGTCTAGTAGGTAGTGTTTTGACTTATTAGACGTGAGGCCTCGGGTCAAACCACAGGTCAGATAGCTCAGATAAAACTAAATATGAAAAAAAAAATATTTATTCGGCGACTTCCTCTCTGCAGATTTCTGGCAAAAACTCTAAGAGTAAATAAAATTCTCATGAAAAAGTATCTCGAAAATCTATCGTTCGGAGTAGACTTTAAACAGTAGGTCGCGCGTTTCTAAAATTAACACATACGGCATGAGTTGTGTGAGAAGCTAGGTCGTAATCCTGACTAAAGGATTTTAGATACCGTATTCAAATTAATACTTAATTATTGGTCCAGTGATACTTCATAGACTGAGTATTGTGAGTTGTTAAAAGTTTTTATTTTGAATATTTTCTTTTTGTTTCGTTATTATTAAACATCTAATTAAATTTGTGGATTAATATATTAAAGAACAATTGTTGAAAGTTCTTTAATGTTCATTAGTTAATGACAATATTCTAAATACTCACTAACTTTTACCCGCCACTGTACGCCTTAATAAAATATATTGTGTATAGTTTGCTTCTTCTACAATATGTTGTTATGAATTCAATTAAAAATGTCACAACTGTCAATAAAATAATAAATTCAGAACATTTTCAATATTCGAACATATTCGAACATTTTTACATATTCTAAATATGTGTGTATGTATATATGGGTGTATATATGTACAGAGAATAGTAAGCATTTTTATTTCAATATTTTATTGGTTTATTAATGCAAAAAAAAAATTAAATCTATAAATATTTTCTTCGTTGTGCAAATGAATAATAATTAAAATAAATTTAAATAAAAAATATTATTTCATGGTATTTTTTTGTTTTTTACTTAATTAAACAGCAATTAGTAATTGAATGATTAATAAAAATTATTATCGTAGAAATTTTAATGATAATGCTGGTGCTTTAACTGAACAAATATGTTGCCGTGTTTAAATAATTAATTTCAATATGATAATATTTAATTTATATATTGAAAATTATTATATTTAATAGTTCAATTGTATTACAACTTTTAAAAGACTAAAAATTATGAGCATAAATAATATGTTTTCCACTGCATAAATAATATGTTTTCCACTGCAGAAATAGGAAATCAAATTATCCTTGAAAGACTCATTTTGCAGCTACGTTTAGTGCGTAATATTTCAATATCTTATTTTGTTTTTATTTCTTCTTTTCTTTTCTTTATTTTTATTTATGCAAATCACACCAGCTCATTAAAAAAATATTTTCTTAGAAAATCTTAGAAAAACAACACTTCCAGACACAATCATCCAAAACCTGAATCATAAAATTATTAACACTTTCAATCTAATAAAATCAGCAAATAAAAGCAAACAATTGGCAATTGTGGCATATATATAAACTTATTTAAATAAAAAAATTAAAATTCATCGCTAAATTATTCTCAAATCAATTTGAAGTAGCAAAAAATGATTTTGTTTACATTGGCTATGGGAACTTGTAAAGTGTGTTTTTAATAATTCACATAATTTCGATGAAAGTTGTCAATAATAAATGCCATCAGTATTGAATGAAAGTGATTTCATCCATTTTGCCTTTATTTAATTTTTTTCATTAAGGAAATGAGATTATGTCCTCCAATTTTCAAGTTTTGGGGGACTTTTAAATGTAAGTGTACATTATATTAGCAGAGGAAATGTTTGCTTTTTTTTTGTTTGAGTATAATTCTTCACGACATCCTGTTTACATTCTAAATTTAAATCGGTTGCCTGAAGCTATCGGGACGTATTTTTAAAGTTAAAAAAACAAAGTGTGATGTGTGAGACATCAGCGAAATTTTTATTTGTTTGCAGGCCTCTTGATGCCATTATATGTAGAATATAAAATAATTCAAATGTCCGCCAAGGCTTGCTTCTCTAGCTGACCCGTATGTGCAATGTACAATTTTTCATAAATCTGGCACATGAATTATGCTTTAACCGATGGCAAGTGTTATTTGGCATTGAATATTGCTGTGACTTATGGCTTATACGCACACACTTAAGACAATCCCACAAATAAAATCTAATGGATTCAAATCACACAAACTTAGTAGCTAGGTTAGATCACCTTACCGCGAGATGAATGTAACCTCAACTCGCAATATATTCATTGTGGTATGAGCTCAGTGTGGTACATAACGCTGTCCTGTTGTATTCACATGGCATTGCTATCCAGATCATCAAATTTAGGCAAAAAGTTGGTATTCATCGACTTATAATGGTAAAAAAAAAATCCGCCCCAAACAACGGCTGTTTCGTGAAGTATTGGCCGTTCTTAATTCTCATGTGAATTGGCTTTGTCCCAAACAATTTCGATTGCTCATGTACTTATTAGGAATAGGAATGGGCCTTATGACTGAATTAGGATCAATTATCAACTGCTCAAGAGCCCGTAAAACGAACAGACGTCGTTGTCTATGGTCGTTTACCTTCAGTGGGATACGTTGAATTTTGTACAAGTCACGACGCAATATTCACAAACTTATGATGTGCGAAAGCTTGAGTTCTCCTGCATACTCTTACGGAAAAAGGCGTTATTTTCGGCATATTTGCGTTTCGTAGACATGCGGGTGTTGATAGATAATTTACTGAACCAGGGTACACAAATTTATCCACTACATAGCGAATAGTCCTTTCGGTAGGAGGATTAGGGCGCATTGTAAGTTGCCCGAACGGAAGACCCATTTTGGAGAAAACAATATCATAATTTTCACGTGTTCTTGAATACTACGTTTCACAAAACGGCCTGAACAAGTGACGACATATTTGACAGATGACCGTTATCAACTATCAAAGTTCGGCAGACCTAGTTTGAAGATCCGATAAAATTATTCTGGTTAGCTTAGATGAGTTGTCCATCAATATAACAATTTTAATATTGTATTGAATGGTATCTTATAGTCCGTCTTTATTCACTGTTAATTTACTTCATTTGTTTTTGTTTCTCCATTCTATTTCCTTTTCAGAGAAAAATCAAATACAAAATATTATTAATCATTGATTGATTGAAGTGTTTCTTATTGTTATTGTTTTTAATCAATCAATAAATATTGTTAAATATTATTATTTGATTTAAATGGCAATTAACACTTTAACTTCAATTTAATTATTTATTTATTTTATTATTGTACGTGTGTATGGTATGTTTATTTGTTTTTTTTTTTAATTGAGTGTTTTTTTTTTTGTTTTTTTTTGTATAAATTTAACAATTTAAATGCTTAACATTTCAGTTCATTTTCATTAATTCATTATCTTTAATTTTTATTTTGTATTTAAAAAACAATAACAAAGCAAAAAAACAATGAAATTAACAAATTAACTCATCACCGTCACGCTTATTATCATCATGAGATCAATAGGCAGACGAACGCTAATTTTGATGAATGAAAAGTAATTTTTTTTTAATTAATTTAATTTTATTGGTTTGTTTTTCTTACTTTAAACAAAACCACTAAAAATAATACAAATTGTGCAATAAACACAATGAAAACTAATCGATACAAAACAAATTTGCTAACACACAACTGAACTCAGATATTCGAAGACATTTTTACAAAATTTGTCAAACTAATTGCATTAGACATTTAAAGGTTTTTCTTTTTTCTTCTTCTTCTTCTTTTCTTTTAATTAAATTTTTGTTTTTTTTTTATTATTTTGCTTTAGTTATTGTTGTTCTCTTCGTTATTTATATTGTTCAGGTGCAACTGCACCCTCCAAAAACTCAACTATCGTTAGTCTCCCAGAGGTCTAGCGTCTGTATAAGTAGGTTTATGGAACAGTTTTAATGTAATGAATTCACTTGGGGGGTGTAACTTTTAATGGAGATTTTGTAAGAAAAAAAAACTTTTTTAATTAATTTTTTAAAAATTAAGGAATGAAATTAAATAGTTTTACTTCCTCTAGATAAACTTTCTTTCTAAAGTCCAGAATAGGCTTGATTAAAAATGATACTGAAACTTTTGGTTGATGAAGTCAAAATTAACAACGAAAAAAATAAATCATTTCATTGTATAGTTTATGTAGCTTCATCAACTGACAATAGCACTTGAAACCCGTTTTGAAACCATATCGAGACCATAATGTATGTACCACTGTACTCTGCCAAATATGTATATCTAGACTTGCACATTCATAAAATGTGAAAATAAACTATCATCTCCCTCTCCGCAGAGTTTTTGCAGCTTCTGCAGCAAAATTTTAAAGGTAAAATCATATTCTCTGCCTGCTTGCCGATTGCCCTTATTTATTAATTATTTAGAAATTGAGTAGAACAGAGGGGATTATAAAAAACGTTCAGTGTTTTACCACGGTCACGTCGAGGTCCCTAGATCTTTGAAATTGAGCAGCACGAGATAAAACTTCATATGGTCTGTGTCCTCCTATGGAAAAATCTAGAGATTTGCATTTGATGATAGTTGTGGTCGGCGTAGTCGAGTAGGTACTGTGTTGGTTTATAAGACGTGAGGCCATGGCTCAAACTCCAGATCACACATCTCCAACAAAACCAAAAATGATAAAATATTTCTTCGGTGACTTCCTCTCAGCAAATTTCTGGCAAAACTCTGACAGTAAAAAAATTGTCTCGAAAAGTTTCTCTTGTTCGAAGATGACTTTACACTATAGGTCCCACCACTCTCTCTTCTCTCCGCAAATTTCTGTCAAAAACTTTGACAGTAAATAAAAATTGCCATTTCTTTCTTTGAAGTCGACTTTAAACCACTCATAGATGGTGTGAGAAGCTAGGTTTAAATGCTGACTGAAGGGCTGTAATGACCAATTATGTATATATGTATGTATGTATAATAATTGTGGAGATTGCAGATGTCAGAGTATAGAGAGATCGATTTCACATACATTGAGGTTTTCTTAGTAAGTTTAGTGTTTCAGTGTCTCGGAACATATATTAAGTAAATGGAGTCTTTACGTTGCTGCTATGCGACACCAGAGCCTTAATACTTTTTCATAATATTGTTCTAGGGAAAATGGCTTTTGCTTACCCATAGAAATCGACTCTATTATATACCCACTAATTACTGGCGATCTGAGCAAACAAATGCAAATAAAATTAACCTGTTAACCACATTGGCCTTGCTTAGAGAGGAGTTAGAGGTTTCTTTATGGTTTCGGCTTTATAGCTGACTATCTGATCTAACAAATACAAGTAAAATTGATCCGTAAATCCCATCTGCCTTGCTTAGAGATGAGTTAGAGGTTTCTTAGTGATTTTTACTTTATATGGTTTCATTTTTTATGGTTATTCATGGCTTGGTATGCGCTCAATCTGGTATTTTAATGGATTTAAATATTATTAAGTTCTGTTAATTTCTGCAAAGCGAGTGTAGAGCGCTTTTGTCTTCAATTAAATTAATTTTCAATTTAAATTTTTAAGTGTTTTAACAATATTGAAACAAAAATTCAAAATTAATTAATTAGAATCGCAATATTTGTTTATTTTCAGTTTTATTTATTGTTGTTAAATCGTTAATAGACAAACCAATGGCAAAACAATTATTATTGTACCATCAATTGTAATGCTCAAAAATTTATTGCTTCGTTACGAACAACACAAATAACTTGAGTACCTTAAAAAGTTTAAGATGCAATTGATCATAAAACTAAACTGTAGTAATTACTCGTATATCGAACAGTGGTAGTAATATTGTTAATACTCATAAATTTTTTTTAACATTTTTTCCCATGTAATTGCATCTTTGAAAAATGCGCCAAGATTTACTTTTAAATTCCCTTAAGATCTTTAAATTTTAACTGTCATGTTATGTTGTAGTTTTTTTAAATCCCCTTAGACCAACATTTTTTACATGATTTATGAAATTCTCTAAGACATGTGCTATACCACATGCAATAAACTGCTGTGTTTTCAAATTATCATAATATTTTCGTTTAAAAATTTGGTCAGACAATGCAGAGACATTTTGTACTTTTTCTTTGTATTTCAAAATTTATTTAAAATTTATTTTTCTGTCCGCTGGCATTATATGTGCTGCACTATGGCCATATATTTTAAGTAGAAGACACTGTTTTTCGGCAAAGGAACAATAAGCATATTTAAGACACTTTATGCGCCATAAAACCGAAGAAATGTAGAAATAAATGCCGACTCAAAATATAAAAGACAATAGGAAAGTGCTGGTAATATATGTATTTAAATAGAATATAAACGAGTGTTAGTAGATATACTATACTATAATATGACATGTATTGTGAACTTTAAAAATTATATTCATTTGTGCTGACCAAAAAAGAAAAATTCTATTTTCTTTATAGGGTGTTGCAACTTTAGGGGTTTTCATGCTTTCCTTCACTGTATTATATTTTATTATGTTTTAACTATTTGAGTTTTGTTTTCTTTAAGGGACTTCTCTGAAGATAATATTTTCATAAGTAGTTGTTCGCCAACCCCTCTATTAACTCTTGCTATCGAACAAGCTGCACGTATGATTGAAACCAGGACCCTAGCTCCTTCAAATTGCATAGCTGTGTGCAGCTATCAAACCGCGTCACATCAAAGGGCATCAGGAGTTGCATAGACTCTTTACAACGTATACGTCTACACAACACTCGCCTCTACTGGGTTCCGGGCCACTGTGTCATAGAAGGGAGCGAAAAGGCGGACGAACTGGCGTGGAAGGGATAGGAGATGTCTGAGGAAGAGACGATAGAGGGGATATATGCGCCCCTACTAGAATACTTTTTCAAATTGGACAAAGCAACACTGAATTCTACAAATCATAAGTATTCCAAAACCGCCGTAGTCCAGGTAGTGTGTTGGCTTATTAGACGTAAGGCCACTGTTCAAAACCTAGTTCAAACTTCTCGAATAAAACGGAATTTGAACAGATATTTCTGCGGCGATTTCCTCTTAGCGTATTTATGGCAAAAACTCGCTTAGAGCAAATAAAATTGGAATGAACATTTTCTCAAAAATTTGTCGCTTCGAATCGTCCCGCCACTCATGCCTATAAATTAACACACACAACATAAGTGGTGTGAGAAACTAAGTCGTAATCCTGACTGCTCTGCACTTCAATGCGGACTTCAATGGGGAGTATAACCTGGAGTCTATGTGAAGTTATAAGAAAACAATATGTGCCAATGCCTTGAAATGTACAAAGCACTGATGTTGCCAGTGTGGCATAAACGTTCAGATATTTTTAAAAATTTTTCTCTTTAAAAAACACTCTTTAAAATTGTATTTTTCAAACTCTTCGTCTACATTTTTGAAATTTCTATGCATATGGTCGCATGTACGTATTTGTGTTTCTCTATTCGGTACTTAAGTAAAAGGATAAGAATATGAAAATAGCATTTTTGTTTAAACAAAAAAACAAAAAATAATACATTTAGAAACAAATAAAAAGAAATTTTGGTAGGTCGAAATCGACTATTAGAGTTATTATATAAATGTATTATTTAAATGTATTTTGTACATTAAAAACTTTTTTGTACAGAAAAATTTGTACAACAATTATTATAGAATATCCCAAGTTAAAATATGTAAAGCCTTGGGGTCTATTACGAATTTATTTCGCCAATTTTGGAGAAACCATTGAAAAGAAGTTTTCATACCGAAAGTCTAAACAGATCGCATAATAGATACATACACATACATAATTGCTCATTACAAGCCTTTAGTCAGGATTATGACCTAGTTTCTCACACCACTTATGTTGTGTGCGTTAATTTTACTGTGGCTGGGACTACAGCTTAAAGTCGACTCCGAACAACAGTTGTTTCCGAAACTTTTCAGGGAAATTTTATTTATTTTTGCGTCTCGTTCTTCCATATTTCGTTAAGTTGGAGATGTCTAAGCCAACACACTACCTAGCACTAGGTGAAGTAGAGTCCGTAGAACGATTTTTTGCAGCTCTTATGCGTTACTGCTGTCATCTGTTGTACTGTAGTGTATTCTAATTTCAAGTAAATATGTTTACATATGCTTTGTATACCTTCACTGGAAGGAAATATATGCATTTACATGTATACACCTAAACTTAGGAATCCTGCATGAATATGTATGCATTTAAGTTGTTGCTGTTGTGTACACAAACATGTCTTTTCTATATTGATCGCCTTCACCTTCATACAGGAGTAATAGGCGAGTTCAGTGACTTTGTCTTCCAAAATAAAGTTGATTGAACTTTTAATTAAATTTTCAATTTTTTGTTTGTTTTTCTTTTGTTTTTGCAAGAAATTGATGAACAATTTATTCGGATTAAATTTATCAAGCACAGTGTATACATGTTTATCTATAAAATATGTAAGTATCGGTGAAATATAAGAACAGTAGCAGCAATAACATTTATTTGTTTACTTTATCTCTGCTCTAACCATATGGATGCAGTGGTAGGGAAAGATTTTAAAACGTGTTGCAAGTTGGTTTGCAAAGAAAACAACAGCAACAGGAAATTTTCTGAGAAAAAGTTAAGCACTTGGGTAAACAGTTGCTAAAAGTTGAAGTAAAAGAGATTTGCGGCATTTATTTGTTGTTTGTTTAAAAATCAGTTTGTTTTTGTTTTCATATTTTTTTTTGGTTATGGGTGAATGTACCAGCTGGTGTTTCTTCTCCATTCGTTAAGGGATTTAAGGAGATCGTTTAAATGTGGGTTTTAAAAAATCTTTGGTTTGCAGAAATTTGTTTTAAATTCAAAATTATTGTATATATATTTAATCAGAATAATCCTAAAGTACGAATTAAATTTACCACTAGTAGGAATATAAGGAAGGGACAACAGGATATTGTTCTTCTAAAAATTGCCTGCATTATTAGCTATGAGTGAACTGAATGTAAACTTATTATGCCACAGGAGTGCCTGATGTATTTATAATTTAACCCAATTACTTTAAAATAAGGTTTCTTAAGTAAAAAAAATAATTTCCTATAGAAAATGAGTGATCATTTTCAATGAATGGATGAATGAATGTGAAGTCGCCGTAGTCTAGTAGGTACTGTGTTGGCTTATTAGACGTAAGACCATGATTCAAACCCCAGGTCAGACATCAAAAGGAAAATATGAAAAATATTTCTTCGGTAACTTCCTCTCAGCAGATTTCTAGCAAAAACTCTGATAGTAAATAAAATTGCCATGAACAATTTCTCAAAAATCTGTCGTTCGGAGTCGAATTTAAACTGTAGGTCCCGTCACTCGTGTATAAAAGAAACTACATAGGTCCATAACCCTGATTGAAGGGTTGTAATGACCAATTATGTATGCAGGTATATGAATGAATGAATGAATGAATGAGTGAAAAGCTTTAATTTAAAAATGCAATGGAACAAATTTTGCCGTATTTATTTTTTTGTTGTGAAATACAATTGTTCTGATTGGAAATGGAATATTATTTCATTCATATGGCTGCCGCGGCTCGTCTTACACTACCTTATTCGATTGGTCCAATAATCGTGCAATTTTTCGAGTGTATGTGGTCGTATTTTGGCAATGGCATTAATAATGTTGCCCTTCAAATTGTCAATTGTCTCTGCTTTGTCGGCATAATAATTTTCTCTAACGATGTCTCACAGAAAATTGTCCAAGGTTGTCAAATTGCAGCTTCTTGGCGGCCAATCACCATTTCGGCTAATTAAAAGGCCATCAAGTGTTTGACGCAATAAATCGATTGTGGCATGAGATATGTGGCAAATTGCACCATCTTGTGGAAACCAAACATCGTTAACTTCAATATCATGACGAACGGGCATAAAAAAAAAATCAGTTATCATAATGCGATAGATGTCTCCATTGACTGTAATAGTCTTCATTTTATAGGAAATATGCATCAAAGATGCCTCCGCTCCACAAGCCGTACCAAACATTCACTCGTAATGAGTGCATTGGCTTCTGTAAGACCAAGTTTGGGTTTTTTCCCAAATACGGCAATTTTGCTTATTCACGTACCTACCAGAGATCAGCAATGAATCGTTTTTTCGCTACTCATAAGCACTCATGAAATTTCGAGTATGAGTGAGTTAACAGTATTGAAATTCAACTACTTTGATTCATTCGTACTCACAACAACATTGATTTATAAGTACATTTTGCAATGATTATGAGTACGCCTACTCATTCAAATTCATAAATTTAGAAAAATACTTATAATACTTATAAATGATTCGAGTGACTCGAATCATTCATCAAAATTTACAGTCTTAGTTGTTGTTGCATTTACAAAAAAAGAAGAAAGAAAAAGACAAGGACAGCAAGCAAAGCAACAACAAAACCTTCTAGTGAGTATTGTAGTGTTCGTATGCGAATCATACTTATTTTGCGATTCTTATGATTGGTGAGTAAAGGAGAGTCGAAATCAGCAACATCATGCGTATTGTTAAGTATGAGTACGATGAGTACTTCAAACTTTGAACATGAGTAGTATGAGTGTGATATTAAAATAAGTATGAATGCGTATAAGTATCAGAAATTATGAGTATGATTCGAATCTACTCATCTTTTTGAATACTCATTGCTGATCTATGGTACCTACCAATATGAAAGTGACGTTCATTCGAAAAGGTGATTTTGTTTTTATTTGTCAAAATCGACATCATCGTGCATTTTCTTGTTGGCCCATCTAGCGAAGCGAAAACGAAACGGGTGGCTATGCGTTAAATTTTATTAATTTCGTTAAATTTTTGCATGAATTAATGTTTTAATATGGCACATCAATATGCAACTAATACATCATCTCTTATTTCCTCCTATTTTTAGGATTCAAGTTGATTAAACATTTAAATTAAATTCATTTACGTATACCATAAAGAACAACAATAAATAAATAAATCGTAATATCAGATTTATTGCTTTAAATAAAGCTAACAAATGAATTCTTAAAATAAAGCAAAAATAAAATTTAATCAAATATTTATAGAGTTTGCGAGGGTGTATGCAAAATTGCTATTTTAAGTCATAATAGATAAAAACATAAATTATTTTTACGTATTTTTTTTAAATACAGTAATTAAATGATAAGAAAAAAAATTATTTTTGTATACAAACATATAACAGAATTTAAACAAAAAGAAAAAATGATTAATAATAGTAATATTACCATGAAAAAGAAAAAAAAAAAACAGAACAGAACAGAAAAAACAATGAAATTCCCACGGCCACAATAAAATAAAATTGTGTGTCTGGAATAAAAAAAAACAAGAACAAAATTACTGATAAAACCATTTTTTGTAACATGTTAAAATTATTGTTGTTGTAGAGCTATAGCCATATATTACATAATACTCATATGTTGTAATGCATGTATGTGTTAATATTTAATACAATATCATAAATTATTTCGAGTACGAGTATTATTACGAGTAGTCTATATTCTATGATGATAAGAGTGTATAAAGCTGGGAGGGTATGAAGGGAATATTTGCCTCACAAGTTAAAAAATTAATTTTCAAAATTTTAACTTCTCTTGCAATGTGCTGTAATTGTAAATTTCTGAGGTAAATAATTTTTTTGGGATTAAATAAAAACGCTTAATTTTAAGAATGTTTTTCATTTGATTGCTTTATTTTATTTATCCCTATTTAAAGGCATTAAAAATTGAATGAAATTATGAACTAATTCTCGATATATTAACGAAAAACGTTCATAGTTTTCGAATTGCTAAAATTCTTTGGCTTCATTAACTCTAAAATATTTCATCCAGGTCTTTTCTTAATACTCCAGAGAGGCTTCACAGAATGTACAGTAACTCAATACATTTTCAAGGAGCATATTGTTTTGAGACAACTCAATCATCGTAGAACTTGCTTCAGCAGGACGTATCAGCCAATGAAACATTAAAAATTAGAGGGAGATATTTTAGTCTTATGATTCTTAGAGGAATGTGATGGAATATAAAAAACACAATCAACTATTCCTATGAAAACTCGCTAATTCCACAATTCGATAACTGTTTACTAAGATATTCGATTTTTATTATGAAAATATGGCGGCTTTTTGTTCTTCATTTCATAAAATTCCATCCCTTTTCATGCCTTAATTTTATACTTTTTACCATCAACAAGCCCAGATTATATGGTAGCTAAGGCATAAATTTAATGTGTTTCTTTTATAAAAAAATCTCGTCCAGAATAGACTTGTAATGAAAACTTCTTGCAATTCGTTAATCATTGCCTATCTTGCAGCTTTTGCGACTGTTTAAAATTCTAAGAATATAACTTAGTTGTGGGCTGAAGAATATTGTGGCTAAAGCTTGATTAGAATGTTATCTAATTCTCAATTCTCGACGCACTTGTTAAAGTATAATTGTTGTGTTGGATTAAAATTGATGAATAGCATGATCATAATACGCATACATACATTATTAGTTATTACAAAGTCATGATACTCTTGTTATGTGTGATAATTTCATAAATTGAATATCGATTTTAAATGAGAAATTTTAAAAGCCTTTCATGGAAATAACTAATTTTTAGAATTCATGCTTAAGCAGCTAAGGCTGCTAAGAGTGGGTCACAACAAATATCTTGTTTTCATATTTTTTTTCAAGATGTAGGAGCTAAATTACATCTTGGAACCGTCATCTAGTAAGCTAATACACAAGCCAGTAGATTGCGGGAAACAAAAGCATAAACATAATATATTTTAAATACATCATAACTCTTATTTATATTAATTAATAGTTACATAACGATGATAACACGTTAGTTTTATTGACAAAAATTAAGGTGTTTGCAAGCAAGCTTTGCTGATATGGGCTACATCCCCCATACATCTGAGAAATTTATGGAGCTCGAGCCAATCGAAATGGAGTTTTTAGCAGCAACTATTTCATTTTGTTTTTGATAATTTCCAAACAAAATTTTAATCGCTCTTGAAATATTTGTTCTAATTGGTGCAATACTGTAGTGAGAAATTTCATGCATATGATGCCCAGTATACTAGATTAACACTCATCATTTTATGTAACATTTCCTATTATTTTTATTTGATCCTCGATATGTATATTTGTGTAAAGAAAACACAGTAGAATTACTTTCTTTGTTTTTCTAATCATTTAGCATTTTATATCCTCAAAAAATTTTGCGCTTCATACGCTCCTGTACGTAGAATAATACTCTTTAATTCCAAATAATTCATGAATTCATAATTTATTTACGATGAAGACCCCACTTGGTCGTATGATTAACATTTTTTTTATTATTTATTATTGCATTACTGTCATCATTATAGTATTTTTTTTTAATATGGCGTGTGTGCTTGGCCGCTTGTATGTTTACGTGCGTGTATATTGAGTAGAATATTTTTTCTTTATCGCCATGATATGGAATTACTTGTTACGTATACATCATGTAGCACATAAAAAAACATAAAAACATCAACATCAACTCATGTACTAATCGATACAATTTTTTAATAAATAGCCAGTCTACGGACTCCTCCCATTTAATTTATTTCACATTTTTTTTTCTGATTTTGTTATTTTTTTAATTTCTGTAACTTTTTTAAATTAATCGTTACGAGTCTGAAATTTATTTGAAAAAAATAAAAAATTTAATACGGAGTGCTGAAGTGTTTGAGCAGAAACCGCTTTGATTATATGTTGTTTGGTATAACATTTTAATTGATTTTGATTACAATATATTTTATTATTAATCACTTTTTAATAGTCGATATTTATTTATTTATTTTTTCTTAATTTTAATTAAAGTTTTTGTTTATTTTTTTAAATTTGAACTCGTTTTCGTAAGTGTTGTCAAATTAGCATATTTTTGCATTATATATGTTGACCACTTTTTAAACACAATTTTTAACCAGTTTTCTTAACAACAAAATTCCTTTTACAATACGAGTATAAATATAGTTTGTAAAAAATAGTAAAAAAGGTGAAAAATTAATTAATATAATACCTGTCTCAAATTTTTATTTGAACTATAGAAAGCATGATTATAACATCTAATGGATTGTTAAAAGCAAAATACATATATCCACTGACTCTAAGTAAGTAGTTTTATTTCCTTAGACCTCGCTATACTGAGAGTAAGATATGACAGAAATATTTTTTTTGATCCGTCGGAATATACGACTGTTTATTAGATTATATAAAAAAAAGTAATACCTTTCTTTCTTGTTCTTTATAACTCCTAATAACTTGTAATTGACTATACGAACGAAGTTATTTTAATTTGTTGAGTTAAAGCTACCTAGATATGTATGTCAGTGCCATTTGTTCATTATTTTTAAGTTTCCTTAAACTTTTATCCACTTGAAATAGACGGCAATATTCTCGAATAGCAGGAAGCAACTTGCGGACTTGATTACTTTTTGTTTTGTGCTTATCTAAATGCCCTCTTTGATCATGTCAGATTTTTAACTCAAAACACATCCATCTTCAACTCTTTTCTTATTTTTTTTTTCCAGCTCAACTACTCATTTATTAGTCCCCTGGCTGTGATAACGTAATGGCCTTACAGATTTCTTCAAAATTAGCAGTTGTTTCTTGACTGCTTTTAAGAACTTCTGTATTGCGTACCATCAACATCCAGCAACATTCTCTACAGTGTTGTTTTCAATTGGTCATTGCGGAGAGAAGATATTCCGTATGGTCTCCTTTTTTCCCCATCAATATAGTTTTAGCTGAAGGCATTCTATAGTCTCCTGAGTCTCTGTATTAGAGGGTCAGTGTCTGCTTATCACAGCCCTGATGTTCTTAGATTCTGTGTAGGTTCAATGTTGTTCGCGACCACATGAGAACAGATTTCTTTAGACTCTATATAAGAGGGTTAATTTTTCCATCTTTCATTTGCAAATAATTAAAGTTTGTTGGAAATCGCTACGTTTGTTGGAAAACGCCACGGCTCAAATCCCAGAGCAGACATCTCCAACATAACGAAATATGGCAAAATATTTCTTTGGTGACTTCCTCTCAGTAGATTTCTAGCAAGAACTCAGAGATTAAATCAAATTGCCATGAAAAGTAATTCAAAAATCTGTCGTTTGGAGTCGTTTTTAAATTGGAGGGATCGTAAACAATGTATAAAATTAAAGCACACAATATAAGTGATGCGAGATTAAAACTTCCATACTCTTGTTGCTCTCAGTTTCATTGTCGCGATCACTAATACCTTTGGTCGTGCCTAGACATACAATACAATAGAGAGCGAACGAGCACCCCCGTTTAGTCATTTTGTTTTCTTCCAGCAACAAATAGCATTTATCACCTTAGTGGCTCTAGATTGCGTATTCATTTTCTAGTTTAGTTTGCTGGCTTGATATGATGGGATATGATAGAGTACGAAGTACTCAGCACAAAATCGGTCTCGGTCGAACTAACGACCAGTTTACATTCGTTGCAACCTTTAGATAGTAATCTCAGTTGAGATACCAGAATTTCAGAAAGTAACTTGCCTCGACGTCTGCATAAGCGATAATCGTGTGGCATAATCTTTCCATGCTAAAATTTCATTATATTAATTTTTTATCTCTAATAGAATTAGAAAATAAACTGAAAATTAAAAAATACATACAATCAATTTGTAACGGCAATAAAAACACACATAAATATTCATATCGATTTAGAATTTTTTAATGTCGCAGTCGATTCTTTTTATATTCCGAAATGAATGAGTCATTTTATTGCTGTTTCTATTTAAAAAGCGATTTGTGAAATTTAAGTTTTAATTATAATTTTCTACATAAAATTCGTAATATTTCTTCACACATATTTTGTGTAAACTTATTATAAAATTTTTGTCAATCTGCCAATGCAATGGGTTATCGGGAATTGTTTATATTTATAAAGTAACACACCCACATAGTTTTTTTTTATTGAAGAAAGTGTTTAAATATACACATCGTTTATCAAAATATTTTCACAATTCCCAATAATAAAAATAAATAATTTCGTTGAATTTTATTTCCACAACAACATTCTTTATTATGTGCTGTTGGCTGAGGGCAAAAAAAAAATGGAATCCACTATCAACACCGGCATCTGCAGGGAAATAATAAAGCAACCGATTGAAAATGTTTATTTAAAGAGCATTATTGTAGGAATTTAATTTATGCTGATCTCTTTAAGTAATTTTGTAATTTTGTCTTCAAGACACCTCTCGTTATTTTATTTCTCCATACAATTTTTAACTTTTAATAGAAATGAAAGTGTGCCAGTCTCTTAGATCATAAAAATTAAAATTATTATGGTGTATTTAATTCTATTTTGATTAACAAACGTATGGAAATATTTTCTTTTATTAAGAAAAATTTTTTGTTTTGCAATGCAATTATGTAATCGTACGTTAATCATTCAAAATATAAGAAGAAAATGTTTCAATTTCAAATTGAAATCACTGTTGACTGGTTAGTCTTTTTCCTTTGATTTTCAATTATCAGTTGATTTTGCAATTTCTTACTGTGTCAATAGCATCATAAACGTGCCATATTTACGTTGCCCATAAGAGGTCATCAATTTGGTAATCAATATTGTTCATTACACAATAATAACTACCACTAATACAGCATGTCTAATAGAATACCCCAAAATAAAACTATAAAAACCAACAATACTACAAAAACAGTTATTTGTCAATTATTCATTTATTCAGTCGTCATTCATAGGTTCTATCACATTCAAGTAAAAGTTTGTTCACATTTTGATTTGATTTGATTATTTTGTTGCTGTTTGGCTTAGTTCAGGTGGTGGCATAATGTTGCAACACTGGCTAGAGTTTATGTTGCAATGACATAGAAAGAGTACCCTTATATAAAAAGAGTATGAAATAATAGCTGTAAAGGTGATGTAAAGGACTCTATAGAATGTTTTGTATGTATGGTATGCTGAATAGGACAGTAGAGAATGTAAATTTTATCGTTTGTGGCTCGACACAACAACAACAACAAAATAAAAATAAAATGTGAAATGAAATAGAAAAATAACACGTTAGTATTTAATAGACATTTTATAGACAGTTAACAAGGCTCAGATACAGCCGGCACAATGGGTTTTTGTCGTCATAAAATAATGTGGAATACCTGAGTAAACTTGAGTATTGAAATTAAGGGAGCAATGAGACCAGCTTAATAGTGCACTTTATGTATTTAGATTTTAGAAATTTTAATAATTAAGCCTACTACCAACCATTCAAAAAAAAAAAATTCGTGTCCTTTATTCTTATTTTAAATCCATTTGGAGAGAATCATAAAAATTAGTTGGTCTTCACATATCCGTACTGTACGAATACATATAGAAAAGACTGTAGCAAGGTTTCTAGTATTGGTGCTAGACATGAATACTGGCTATAATAAGTTCACAACTTTTTTATTCTGATTTTTTTTTATTGCATCCTTCATTTATGAGCACATTTACCTGGTGCAGGCAGACACATTCTATGATCGCTTTAAATGTATGCTTGTATGGGTTTACCAATATGATGACATGGCTTAAAGCATATTTACTGCACAACAGCACAAGTTGTTGCAACAGTACAACACCAACAATAGCTGCAACAATTGCTACAACAAATGATTTAGTATAACCGTATTCTATTACAGTGTAGTGGTTGTGTTTCATGTACAAGTGGTGAATAACCAGGTACACTTCTACATGCGATTCGAGAACAATGCCTTCGTGTGAGGGTGCAGAAACAAAAGAAAGAGAGAGAGAAAGAATGGAATAGAAAATACTTTACCATGTCAATGTAATGTTATATAAGTATCATTGTTTTAGTTTTTATCATTATATCGTATGTATATCTGTCATTGGCATAAATGAAAAGACAAACATACTTGTACACAAACTTCTAAGTTCATGCAACGAGGCACTGTGGGAACGATAAGGAATGAAATGGTCGTACTTGCACTAGGAAAGAAAAATAATTGATGAAGTTGGAATATATTTACGAGGGCGACAGAGTTTTTGGAGTTTTCCAAGGTATCAGGTATCTTATATCCTTTTATGTCTTTTAACACTTGTTTTGGTGTTGCAGTCAAACGGATAGAAGCGAATGAAAAAATCTTGTACCTATGCTTTGGAGACAATACTGTACATAATGTACAAGAGTACCTTTCCCTTCCTAGTTATTTTTGGATTTAAAACCTGTTACATAGCGAAACTCTTAGAAATAGTTGATCTTGGAATACTCCTTCGTTAGAGTATTTCATTGGAATTAAAATCTTTTTCGCCACAGGCGTAATCTTTTTTACTGACAAGAACTAATTGATTTGATTTGCTTTGATTCAAGTCATCAGAACAATGTCCACATTAGAGATGGTCTAAGCATCCAAAAGCATGTCTCCATGACAAAATTTCGACTATAAGTAGAGGAATGATAAATCTGGATGTTTTTTGGTATAAAATTTGAGAGATGTTTTGAAAGCAAGAAAGAAAATGAACTGGGTTATCTTTTAGCTGTACTCCTGAACATTTGCCGCATTTTCGCAATAATTGGCTAACCAAACGAAAAGGCCTCACATAAATTCTTGAATCTATCTGGTTATTTGATTGTATTAAGGCGGAGACAAAGTTGATCCCAAATTTTCTCAATTGATTGGAAATAAGATTTTCAATATTAAAAGCCCAAAAACTGCTTTAAACTGCACATTGCCTCTTACTTAAATTAGTCATTACAATCCTTTAGTCAGAATTACGACCTAGTTTCTCACATCAATTATGTTGTATGTGTTAATTTTATATATGATTGGCTGGACCTACAGTTTAAAGTCGACTCCGAACGACAAATGTTTTTGAGAAACACTTTCATGGCAATTTTATTTACTCTCAGAATTTTTACCATATATCTGACGTCTTCCTCACCCCAGAAATGTTTTTCATATTTCGTTTCGTTTGAGATGTCTGATTTGTGGGTTGAGCTGTGGCCTTACTTCTAATAAGCCAACACACTTCTTACTATGGCTACTGCACATTGTTTCCATGTGTCCTGGTTCAAGTGAAGTAAATAGCAACTACGCAGAGAAGAGTAATATTTTAATTATGCTGGCAACGTCATTCTTTTTATTTGTATTTTTCTGGACTGAAGTTTGAAAATATGTTTCAAATTCACATTCATACTATCTGTTGTAAAACAACGAAGTATTTTTTAGTTCTTTGGGTTGAGCCAATACGGCACACTATTTTCTAAGCAACACCACTGTTGCTAGTTTTATACGACGACACTTTTCAAATGGATCCCCTACTGTTTTTGTTTTATTTTCCCAGTTTTTTTTTTGCTACATTTAAGTCAAGATATTGTTATCAGCACTGTAGCTATTGCTGCAGTAGTAGTTGTTACCTGTCTTGTTTTCCATTGATGTTGTTGTTGTAAAAAACAAATAATATACAGGCATTGGATTGCAATGCAGTGCAATTTTATTATTTTCCTTGTTATTATTACACAATGTAAAGAAAGGTATTTCACAGACACTAGAAAACATTCTCTTACATAGAAAGCACACCTTTATGTATATATAGTTACGTATGTATATAATAATACATCATAGTTATATAAGAATGTGTTTTTGTGTGTTTTTGTATGCCTTTGATTAAACTAAACTTATTATTTCCAGTTCATTAACCTTTTTTTATAACCATTTGTTATTATTACCTACATTCTACCGTATTGTAATACAAGTTCGTTTTGTTGCTATTGTCTGTTATTGTTTTAGAATTACAAAAACTGCAACAACAACCACTACCATACTTTTATAGGTAGTTTAAAGTACGTTTAATTGTAATTTTTCCCACAATTTTATAACAATTACTTACCGACACAATTTTCATAGAGTCATCATAGAACAAACGGTTACAAACAATGACCACCTTAACACATATAAATTTAAACTTACATATGGAAATGTATGTATGTATGTTCACTGCCATTTAATTATTAAATATTTAAAATGTTATTAAATTCCTTAGAATAATAGTAATAATAACTTAATAACGATTAAAAATGTTGTTTCTTTTTTACTTTGCAGGTAATGGAATTTTTTTTAAAAAGTTTACGCCTTTTACAGAGTAAGTTTAAATCAAAAATTTGTAAACAATGCTTACTTAATTTCTTATTACAACCCGTCAGTCAGGATTGTGACCTAGGTTCGTACACCACTTATGTTCTATTTATTATTTTTATTCACAAGTGGCGGGGCCTACTGTTTAAAGACCACAGATTCCTGAGAAACTTTTCATGGGCTGTTTATTTAGGGCCATTATTACAACTTGCCGTTAAACTTGGCTTTAGTTAAAGGTATCTTTAGCTAAAGGGAACTGTAAAATTAACTTATTTTCGTTATTACAGAACTTACAGATAAAATAAAGTGAACTTTTTCAAAAATATGGCAGTGGCGGTTTTATTTAAACGCAGTGTTTGTTGTGTTTGCTTATTTTGTTTATATTTGAAGTCGCCACATTGAAAATAATATTTAACATGGCAAGTTCAAACATAAACTTAACTTTAAAAATTACCAGTAGGATGATCTTCCCTTTAGCTTAACGCTCACTTCTACCTTGTCGTCCACTTATAATAATGAAAAACAATTTATATACCCGTTAAAATCCTCCCTTTAGTTAACGGCAAGTTGTAATAATGGCCCTTACTCTCAGAGTTTTTACCATAAATCTGCTGAAAAACCGTAAATAATTTTACAATCTCCTATATGTCCTTCCATAATAAAAGTCGTGGTATAATTATCTACTACATGGCCTCAACTATGAGCTTTAAAAAGTTAACCAGACATTCTGAGATATGTAATTCCATTTTTTTCCGAACGATAGTATGTGCAATAGTCCCATAAAAACAGGCAAGTATTCATCGTAAAGAGGCTATAGTGATCGAGCAATCATCCAATTAGTAACATTACATATCGAATGTTTTCTTTAACTTTCTGTCGCCTATTTTCTATTAACATTTGAAAGTTCAATAAGGCATATATTGATATCTCCCTGTATTTTGAAAGTATTCATAACACATCTAATCAAATTATATATACAACAGCTTAGTGTTCCGGTTTTAATACTTGTGTCACTCGATACACAAGTGTGCAAATATTTATAATACTCTCGATTGCTTATCAAAAAATTAAATATTCACGTTTATTTTTTGATGCTTTATATGCTTTTATTCATATTATAAGAACGGATTACATTACACTATACAGAACACTCTTTTGAAACATAATGTCCTTTGACATTAACATGCTTAATTTATCTTTTTCCAATTCTTGTTTCTTCTTCTCGAAGTCATCAAAGTAGGAAGGTAGTAGGGTTTTGTTATTTCTTTGTTGGTGTAAAGGCATTTTTTGCTAAGCCATATTTCTAGTTTCTAGGAGAAACCAACTCATTGGCCTAATGAAGCGATTTTTGCACTCTTATATTTTCCTGGTGCAAAGGACTTTCCTTCGTGGCTAAATGCGAACATTTTCTTTTTTATATTCTTTCTCCATTAAATCGACTCAAAAAGTGTTCATATTATGCATCATTGATTGGTTTACCCTTTTGGAGGGTAGTCAATAAGGTCTAAAATCCCTAACAGATGTTGAGCAGATCTTGGCCTTCTTTGACGGTGATTCGCCTCGAGGAACTCATTGTTTCGTCAGCTATTAGGTCTGCGGTCTATTGTGGTGGACCCAATTTTCGATCACGTTTACTTAATCAGTCGCCGTAGTCTAGCAGGTAGTGTATTGGTTTATTAGACATAAGGTCTCGGTTTAACCCCCAAAACGAAATATGAAAAAAAAAATATTTCTTCGGCCTCTTCCTCACAGGAGAGTTCTGGCAAAAAATGTGAGAGTAAATAAAATTGCCATGAAAAAAGTCACTCAAAAAATTTTTCTGTAGGTGCTGCTACTCATGTATAAAATTAACACACACAACATAGGGCGTAATCTGGAACAAATGTATTCATATTGTATATGAAAACAACAAACATTCATTTGAAATTGTCATACGATTGCGTTGTAGGTAATCTCAGTATCCATTTTAGCTTATACCCCAGAGACCATTCAAATCACTAAGCCATGTGTGATGGATACATATACTTTACAATTTCCGATAGGCCAACGCCATTAAGTAAATTTTTTCATTTGTTTGAGGTGTAGAGATCTTAACCTCATAAGGCAACAACGAAATTCATAGTATTAATCTAGTTTTGAATTCATTTCGAAAGATGGTTTTTATACGAAAAAAAATATACGTAATGAACATAAGAAGTTCTTTTTTCCATTTACCCCTCAAAGCACGCCTCATATTCTGTTATTAAGGCCTGTCAAATACGAACCAAATGACGTTGTTTATTTTAATTTTGACATGAATCATCTTGACAGGTGCAGTGTAGCTCAATCAGTTTTGAATTATACCTGCTCCGCATGTAATAAATATATATTAATAATTTTAGTGAGTCCACGAAAGGTAGCATTTCAGGCAAAGAACGTGTCAAAACCAGACATCGTTATTGATGCTCCAATAGCATAAAGACTAAAACATTAAAACAATTTTAGAACGTGAATTTCTATTAGAAAAGTTGGCATGCTTGTGCCATGGAATTTTTTCGCGTTTGTGCGTAAGACACATGTATTATTGCGATAAATTTAGAACAAAAGAACTGCCTTAAAAGTAGACGTAACTTCCCAGGACATTTCATCAGACATTTGGGCAATTCACACAAGCCCTTGTATCGTATGGCATGTGTTTTTGGACGAAAATACAACAGTGTGTGCTTGTTGTTGATAATTTTCATATAAAAATCCGATACGCTTATACACATTTTTTTCAGATATTTTTAAAAGTTGTATTTGTTTCGTGCTATCAGTTTAAGCAAATGCCAGTATTCAAGAAGAAGAATAAAAATGCAAAATATTTTGTATGCAACTTGAATCAACAATTAACATTTCAAAATTATATTTTTAATTTTGCTGCTTGAAAATCAAATTATTAATAATGTTATTCTTCTTCTTATCGCTTATTGACGTTTGGAATACGAAATACACAATACAACATAACATTGAGCGTTCACAAACAAAAAGTGTATTCAATACAACATACACGATACGTGTGAATTGCCCAACTATTTATTTAAACTACTCATAATGTGAGTAGCAAAACTAATTTAAAATCTGTTCAAATATAATATTTCCTTTCATGCAATTAAATTCAAAACAAACTAAATTAGAATCTATAAAAAATATTAAAAATAATTTATAAAATTTTCTATTTTTAAATTATTTGTAAATTTCACTGATTTGCGGTTAAAGTTTCCAACCACAAATGATTATGAAATGAATTTAAATTCAATATTTTCACTGCTGAAACGAGATCAAAATAAAGATTAAAAACAAAAAATAACAAAAAGAATATTAAATTGGTTTGCAAAACACATTTAATTGATTAAACAAATCGAATAAACAATTTAAAATAATTTTCTTAGAATGTGACAACTTTTAATTGGAATTTACATTCAAAAAGCAATATTTGCTTCAATATCATCAAATGAGTTTTAAAATCATTTATTGGAAAATGATGTTCATCAAGAACGAATGTCGTAAAAGGTCAGAATCCCACAACAAATATGGCAACATGGTTATGATATTAGATAAAGTACTTGAAAATATATCAGAGGAACTAGGGAAGGAAATTTCGGATTACAAACTCAAATTTAAAGCCACCAGGGGGTCTCTAGTGCTTATACAGTGCACTGTGTTGGAATAGCGCAAAGTAAGTTATAGGAGGAGGTCGTTGTAGTCTTGTAGGTAGTGTGTTGGCTTATTAGACGTAGAACCGCGGTTCAAATCATAGGCCAGGCATCTTCAACACAATGATATATGAACAATATTTCTTCGGCAACTTCTTCCCAGCAGATTTCTATCAAAAACTCTGAGGGTAAATAAAAATTGCACTGAAAAGTTTCTCCAAAATCTGTCGTTCGGAGTCGACTTTAAACTGTAGGTCGTTCCACTCATGTATACAATTAACACACACAACATGAGTGGTGTGAGAAGCTAGGCCGTAATCCTGACTGAAGGGTTGTAATGGCCAAATTATGTATGTAATGAAAAGTTTCTCAAAAAATCTGTCGTTAGAAGTAGACTTTAAATTGTATAAACATAATCCTAGCTGAAGGATTGTAATCAATTGTGTAATGTAAGTTATAGGAAAAATTAAGGGTGGTGTGACAAATTATGTTTAAATAATCCACAAAATTTACTAAACCAGTTCTCTGATAGCAATCGAACTTACAACACCCACACTAGAAAAGCAAATGAGTTGAACTAAAATATTTGACCCAATTTGGTGTGTTTGGTTGCTTCTAGATCTGCTGGGATCTTCTCTTTAGATATTTGGAAATTGGTTACGACATTACAACCATTTGCTGATGATTCGTTACCACTTAAATTTAAGCAAAATGATTTAATATGTGGCTTAATTGAAAACCAATTTCCTTTTTTCTTATGCAAATATTTTACATAGGTGTTGAAAACTTTTAAGTCATTTAAACTATTAAATTGGCTTCCAACTTTTATTATAATTTCATTGTTTTTTATTGGACTTTTGGCACTGACTCATTCCAACTCTACTATATCTCTGAGGAAATGAATTACATTTATTCGATGGCTATGCTAATCGTACATATAAATAATACTTGTAATGCAATTAAATAATTTCTAAAAGAAAAGAAAAGAAAAAAAAAACGAATTTATAAAGTGTTTGGAAACTCGAAAAGTCGTTAGCAAGCACACTAGGGCCAATAATTGTGTCTGTTTGAATTTTAAATTTGATTTATTGTAGTTGTTGTGGTTAAACTAAAGGTGTTCTTATGGTCACGTACCAAAAACAATTATGATTACGTGTAATTTTTCCCCGTTTCTTTTCTCAAACGTAAAACGTTGTATAAACAAAATAGAGAACAAAAAAAAAAACATAAAATTAAATTAAAATTTTAAGACATTTTGGTTTTTTATTATTTAACGCCAACTCTAAACGTTGTTTTTTATTTATTTAAGTTGTTGTTTCTTTTTTTAAATAATTTGAATGTCAAATACAATACAAAAAAATATTGCTGTTTGTTTTTATAACAATATTGCCAACAGAACACCAACACCTCCAACAACAACAATAACAGCTTTAATGGCAACAGCAATAACACAAGAAATACTGACTAAAACAGTTTGTCTGTCTATCTATCTGTCTGTCTGTACAGTGAAAACCAATTGACATTGACTTTGTCCTTAAAATGTATAGAATACAATTGTGAATATGACTTAAAGCGAGTTGTTTATATTCATTTAATGATTGTTTTTGATTAAAATAATAAAATTTAATTTAACTAAATTTTATATTCATTTTGGTTAATTTTAATAAATAAATTTAGGACCGTAACACTCTAGGGAAATAAAGCTTTTTCTGATTCGATTGTCTTTTATTATATAGCAGACGGATGTCTAATATCCTAGCTAACTTCGCAGCTAGGAATTACTACTCGAGAATTACTGATTACCTGGTGCTGAGGTCATTATTTTAATTAATGGAAGTGGAAAGTGGAATAATACTCATACAGAATCTAAGGAGCTTTGCTATTGCGCTTCCTAAAGTGTCACACTTTGTTCTGTAATACTACACACATTTTTTTGCGAAAATATTATAATAATGCACTCCGTATCTTAAAATTCTATTACAATTTTCTCGAGATATAGAAATTATAATCAGCTTTGATTGAATTTTTTGTTCCAACACGTGATATTTTAATGTGCACACGATAATAAATCTTAGTTGTGTATGTCAGATCTTAAAAAAATTCCCTTATACATTTTAGTTTTGCCTTTATGGATATACGCTATAGTTACTGGCACTAGTCTCTTCTAGCTATACGATAATTATAGCTTCTGTGCCCCTTGTGGAAGAAAAGTACTCTTAAAATATCAGACAACCGAGTGCGCGCTAATAAAACCGTCTATACATTTAAACTGCATATAAGCTATGTACACGGAATGTTCATCTTTCACTCACAGTTGCAATATATCTGAGTTTATAGTCTCTTTGCGATTTATGGTCATCCTTTGATACATGTCTCCTGTGGATTCCAACGTTTTCATAGAATATTTCATAGAAACGCTTATGACGTGTGTGATCAATCCAATTGTGTTTTCAATTTGGTTATTGACATAGTCCTGTTGAGTCATTTGTAAAAGTCGTACGCAGACAACAACCAAGCGTATTTTTTTGTACGCATTCCTTAAATATTAATTTCTGACGATAATTTGCATGGATAGATCCTTTATATTTCTTTGCATGTTTTCTTTAGTTATTGCAAGTAAAAGGCTTCGTCGGAATATTCGAGATCTTGCAGGTTACTAGTGAGTGTATAAAAATCGCTCGTCACAAATGACTTACCTCAGATGTTCCCGGCTATAGACGACAGTTTACGTCTCTATTGGATGTTTGGCTAGGAAAGGAGCCCTAGGAAGGAACTACCCCATTTTATTATCTCTAAATATTCATAACAAAAGTCGCAGTGGTCTAATATGTCGGCTTATTAGACGTTAGGCCACAGTTCAAACCCCAGGTCAGACATCAAAACGAAAATATGAAAAAAAATATTTTTTCGGCAAAAACTCTGAGAGTAAATAAAATTGCCATGAAAAGATTCTCAAAATTCTGTCGTTCGGAGTCGACTGTAAACTGTAGGTCCTGCCACTCATGTATAAAATTAACGCACACAACATAAGTGGTATGAGAAGCTAGGTCGTAATCCCTACTGAAGGGTTGTTATGACCAATTATGTATGTATTCCTAACAAATTTGAACACACAACTTTCTGATCTGGCGTCAGTAGCACTATCGTTGAAATCCTACAATAAAAACTTTTTACAACCGTAATTTAGGTTTCATCAGTTTTATAAATTATTAGGCTTTACCGTTAGCTAAAAATAACCGTAATATCTGTTCGCTTTACTGTGATTTAAGGACAACGTATTTCACTTAACACAGTCCAAAATGACCTACTTGGCATCCATGATACTGAAACTGATGTTTACAAGCTATAACTTTAAATTTAAGTTAAAGCCGATTTAGAAAATTAAGTGTTAAAATAGTTATTATTAAAAAATTTGAATAATATTTCTCTCAAAATTATAGTTTTATGTACCTATAAAATAAATAAAAATATTTCTTTCTACTTTTAGGTATGTATACCCTTCATGTGCCAATTAATACATTTTTAAAGCCGTAATGAAACATTTCAAATGTGAGTATTGAAGTTTAATAGGAATAATTTTGAAAAATAAATCTTTACTCTTCTTCTTTATCCTGTGCTATATTAGCAATTTAAAGAAACTTTAATACAGCACCAATTCTCAAATTACCCAATTACAAGAAAAAAGAACCATAACAAGCATTAGACATTTTCAGTCCTCCAGCAGTTAGTTTGACCGTCCTTAACATATTCAAGTGCTTGTATGAGTCATAAAAGGAAAAAATAATAAGCAGTAATAAAACAAATAAAATGGTAAATATCCTCAACGGATAATGTGTTGAAAACTTTTGCTTGAATAAGTGCAAAAAAATTTTTAAAAACTGAGCCATAAACAATAGATTTAACTTGTTTAGTACCCTCTATAGGTGCAATGAAGGAAAGGCAGTGTTATAAAGCGTAGCAAAACGACACCCACTAAAATTTACCCACTTGTAGGGCAAAATATAAAAAATACTCGACTTCATGTGCAAGTTTTCTTTTTATATAAAAATAGGCTGTTGTTTTTCTACAGGGTATCCCTTACTGGAAAATTTAACAAAATTTGTTTGTTTGTCAAATAAACCAGAACGGGACAGATTCTATAACGAAGGAAAACCGTAATATCAGAGAGTACTTTTTACCAGACAATTATTATATAAAAGAGCATTTGAAAACTGATCTACAAGAACGCGTTCAGTCACTTGTTTCTTTTTCCATCCATCCTGGTATTTATTTATTTTCTTAAGGGACACCCTTAACAGTAGGTGGTGCGGATGGTACTGCATTTTCCTTTGTTTGCATACGCCATCGTTCACATATGAACATGACATTGAAATCCATATCATTCATTATTTTGCATTTGGCAAGAGGGATTGTAAAACACAGAGAAAGAGAAGGAGAAGGAAAAAAATAAAAATGTATGTTATTTAACAAAAAGCCTTGCTAACAAAGAAATGATTGCATGTCTGTTAAACAGCAATGAATACTAAATATGAACTACAGAGCAATTTAAATATGAAAAAAATCTGAGGGTTGGGTTTGAAGTAAATAGTAACTTGATACTTAAAAAATCTAATAATAATTGGTATAATATGGTAGGCATAAAAAGATAAAACTACCATTACAATAATGTGGGAATATTTTGTAATTGTTAATTGAAATTATATAGTCAGCCATTAAATATCTATTACCAGTATAGGATGGCCCATTTAAAAGTTTAAATTTAAAAATGCAATAAAGCAAAACCGGTTTGAAATTTTTTTCATTGTTGTGAAATTCAATTGTTATGTTCAGAAATAGAATATTATTTCATTCATATGGCTGCCGCGGCTGGCCTCACAGCCTCATTCGATCGGATCAACTTTCGTGCACTTTTTCCAGTGTAAGGGGTCCTATTTCGGCAGTGGCATCACAAATGTTATCCTTCAAATGCTCAATTGTTTCTGGGTTGTCGGAATAACACTTTTCTTTAACGGCACCCCACAGAAAATAGTCCAACGGTGTCAAATCGCAGCTTTTTGGCGACTAATTACATCTACATGCCATCAAACGTTTGATGCAATAAATCTATTGTGGCATGAGATGTGTGGCAAATTGCGTTGTTCTTTTGTAACCAAACATCGTTCACATCAATACCATGAAGAGAGGGTACATTGACCGTAATGGTTGCGCTGTCCTCATTTTCAAAGAAATATGGACCAACGATGCTTCCGCTACACAAGCCACACCAAACTGTCACTCGTATTCGGTTCATTGGCTTCTGTACGACCACTTGAGGGTTTTCTGAGTCCCAAATACGGTAATTTCGCTTATTAACGGACCCACCACGATGAAAATGAGCTTCATCCAAAAAGATGATTTTTATTTTGGCAAAATCGGTGATGCAGTTTCTCGTTGGCCTAATAAATCCCAACGTTGCTCAAGCGTAAATCGATTCATAATATTCAGTGGATATAACATACTTAATTTTGTGGCAATATAAAATGACATAAGAATTGCCAGATTCAGTATAACCAATGGTTAAAATTTAAACCGATAAATGGTCCACCCTAGATATATGTACATGAATTAAAATTCTATAATCATTATTATCATTTTACTGAATTTTACAAAATACCTTATTCTTATGCTGGATAGACAAATTGCTAAATAAAAAGAAAAATAGGAGTCATTAAGTCTTGTGGGCCAGAGTTCGATCATGAAGTAAAATCATTGAACAATCTGCATGACTCCTCCACTGCAGAGTAAGCAACAAACATGCAAAGTTGCCTTCTCAACGAACATCAGATGTACCAGTGGCTTCCTTAGTTAGTTGTTGCAGCCCATAATTTACTGCCAGACTAGACTTCGCCGTGGAATTAAGCTCTAATGTGAGGGTATAACCATATTGAGATTTAGGCTTCCATGCCTTTGGCTGCTTTTGTATATTGTGCTGTAAATGCTTTAGGGATTTTGACTAGAATATCAGAAATTTTAAATATTTTTTAGGAATTAAATTTTTGTCAAAAAGTTAAAAAAAACAGAAAATAATAATTCTTTCAACACACGATATTTTTGTTAACTGTAAATCGATGGCCAAGAGAATCTAAAAATATTTATTTCGACATATTGGCATACGCATTCAATAATAAATTATTCAATATGATTGCCATGAATGTCTGTTTGTGTATGATATGTGTGAATATGTGTACTACTCATATGTATATAGTTGTGATAAATAAATGTTATTTAACGGAAATCATCTTTAAAATTCAAATAATGACACATGTCAAGTAAAATGAACTACAGCGACTAAAAGAGCATTTATGTAATGTTTGTATTCTACATACATATGTACATACGTGCTATAACATAAATAATAATACATTATTGATGTTGTTGTACATAAAATTTACATGAGTGGATGTATGTATAAGAAATATTTACCGTAATCAATGTCATATAGATTTTTATGACTATTTTTGTTGCTCATTTCGCAGGGTAAGTTTTTTTTTTTCATTGGTTTTTTCAATTTAAATGCCACATTTCCGTAATACAGCTTAAAAAGTTTTTTTTTCTTGTACGTTATTTATTTAGCCGTCATTCTTCTTTAAAATAATTTCTGTGCCTAATATTTACTGCATGTACGCCACTTGTATTGAACCAGTTGTATTGTATTAAAATTTATTTAAAAAAAGTGTTTAAAACAAAAGTTAAAGAAAAAAAATATTTAAAAAACGAAAATATATAAAATTTAAGTAAAAAATACCAATTGGCCCATGAGGGGATCGAACCCGCGACCTTCGCGTTATTAGCACGACGCTCTAACCAACTGAGCTAATGGGCCACATTGTCGAATGCGAACATTTTGTAGCTGTACAATAGATGGCGTTTGAATTATAAAAATTTTATAATGCGTATAACTTAATATTATTAAATGCTTTATAAAACTGATAAGAATATTTTAAAAAAGATGAATAATTTATGGTTTATGGGATTTAGAAATTTTATATTTTAAAACAGTAGTAAATTCATTTTTCCCATTTCAATTTATAGAACATTACTCATTCAACACATTAGGCATAGGAGCTCTTTAATTTTCTCATACATATTCTAAAGAGAATATGGATTCCACATACTTCGTCGCATGCCATAGCTTTTATCTATTAAGAGCGAATATTGTGAACAATTAATCCCACTTTTAGAAGCAGTTTACCAAACCATTATACTATTTTTTGTGAGGATAAATAAGGGATGAAGAATTGGTTAAAAACTTGGAGCCATTTAGGCCTAGAGGGGTTAATACATACATACATGCATAATTGGTCATTACAACCCTTCAATCAGGGTTACCACCTAGCTTCTCACACCACTTATATTGCGTGTGTTTAATTGTATATATGATTGGCGGGACCTACAGTTTAAAGTCGACTCCGAACGACAGATTTTTGAGAAAATCTTGCATGGCGATTTATGCCAGAAAACTGCTGAGAGGAAGCAGCTAATACAGATAATACACTATTTACTAGACGTTAAAGCTTGTAAGAAATGATCTTCAAAAAGGAAAAGGCAAGCATTAATTTATCATCGTTATCGTATATCATCGTGTTCATTTGCTTGAGATCTATCCAATACTAATATTTTATGTCCGGTGTTTATTGTGTCTCGTAGCTTCTTCCTCTGTTTACCCTCTCCAGTCTAGTTTTTATAAATTTCATTAAAAATAATACAATTCTTTGGCAAAAATTTTGAACTTTTGCAATAACAAAACCAAATTCACTGCATTCATGCATTTGCTTGAGGATCAGTTTCCATATATTTTTGTTAAAATATCTAATTTTCTATCCAACACTAATGTTTTGAATTGATTCCGGTTCTTATCGAGTGCTGTAGCCTCCTTCTCTATTTACCCTCTCCAAGTACTTTCTCTAAATTTCATTAAAAAAATAATACAATTCTAAGTACACTGCATTAATTTGCTACCTATGGTCAGTTTCCCACATATTATTTTTAAATTATTTAATTTTCTACTATTCTATCTGGAAAGTAATATTCCATTCCCTATTCTATTGTCTCCACGTACTAACACGCATTTAAATGACTTTTGAAATCGAAAATTTATTTTCTTCCAGCACGCAAATTGCAATAAGAATTTGTTAGCAATTATGGCGACAATATTACTAAATTGAAAAGCCGTCATATAGTATTTTGTTTTCATTTTTAGTTGTAATTTTATTATCATTTCATTGTTTCCTTTGAACAGACAAGTACTCGTAGAATGAATGATTTTTCATTTTTATTTCCCCATATGTTTTCAAACCAATTACTATTAAAATTGCATACGATGATACATACTTGAAGTTTGTTTATATTTTAAAATGAAAATAATTTAACGATTTAACGATTGAATGCATCACAATAACTATAAAGTTGATGTTGTTGAATTCGATTTAACGTTGGAACGAACGTTTATTTTTTTTTGGTAAAAAATCGATTTTTTGTTAATTAAGACTATTAAGTGTAGTTAAAGGAAGTATTTATTCAGAGGAATCAATATGATTTCATTTAAATGAAGCAATCTTAATTGCAAAAACAGCTTCAATGGAAGCAAATTTTTAATATCTACGGGTGATAGAACTGCTGGAAATCGATTGGTATCAAGTTCAAAGTGGTTGCAAAAGTTTCATACCCAGAGCTCTAGGCAAGTCACTATCACTGCCTGTAATCCGGCTTTGTCCTTATGATACACACATTTCTTTTCAATTAACTAAGCATTGATGCTTATAATAAAACTCATTGCGGTTTGAGTACGACCAATTACCAGCGATTCGCAATTGTAACCCGTCTTATGCAAATAATGCCAATAGATTTTGAAAAGTTTTTAATTTTTAAGTAATAGAAACAGTCCTTACATGAAGGTTCAACTGGCATTAACGTGACATCGAAATTAACGGAATCAACGGAAACGTAATTAATGAAGGATTATCTGTTAGAGAACTTAATGCTTTACAATTTCAACCGCTTGATTTATACATATATACATACAGTGCATGACAAAACAATGGAAACTTGTTCAAAAATTTATTTATGTGTTACAATCGGACGAAAATTTAAAAATCTTTTTAAGAAATCGGCAAAATATTAATGCCTTTTATTAATATGCACTGTTATTAACATTTCTGTTTTTTAAAAAATATATAAAAAGACTATATAATTCAGTAATTAAAAAAAATAATTCTATACACATATTTGATGTTGACAAAACAATGGAAACTTTGGAAACTTTTTTAATTTTTGAATTATATAATTCATTTTTATACATAATTTTAATATACAGAAACGTTAATAACAGTGCATATTAATAAGCTCCACAAATGTTTTGCCGATTTTTAAAAAACATGTTAAATTTTCGTCCGATTAAATACATTTTTGAAAAAGTTTCCATTGTTTTGTCAAGCAATGTATATGTATACACTTTAATCCTGACTAAACGGTTTCAATGACGTATGTAAAGGTCGTAGTTGTTGTGTGTTCTTCTTCTAGATTTAATGGGTGTAAAAATAATTCTCAGAACATTTTTCTTACATGTATCCAGCATTCTATCATGATTTTCAAATAAAAACCACGTCTCGGCAGCGTACACACAGGCAGTATAAAAGATTATTAGTTAAGCAGTAATTGGATAATCTCATGGGTCAATTTCTTATGTTACTAACAGAAGTAATATTTGATCTAAGGGTATGAATCGCATCAATTTTCCAACGTCAAAAATGGGGCACGATGTGGGTTATCGTCTTTTCTACGTCTTCAGCCTCTATTATCTTGTCAACAAAGGTTGTCTCAATGTTCTTACGTCGCTGGTCAATATTATTCTCATACTTCAGGGTTTAGGCTATATCTTACCTAAAGTACAAATGCGTATAATAATAAGCTTATGAAAATATCCAGAATTTTTCGGTAAAGGAGAAAGTATTCTGTCCTTTATCGTTCCGAAGCTCAGCCTTCCGAGCTTAGGGTAATTGAAGCCTATACACTTGCCTTGTTAACAGTTATTTTTGAACCGACGGTGATCATTTTTCTATCTAAATCTACATAATTTTGGAATATTTGCTAATATATGTCTCACGACTACATGGTAGGCGCCAACATAGTAAAATACGTATATACATACATAATTTGTTCATTATAACCCTTCAGACAGGATTACGACCTAGCTCCTTACATTATGTACTTATGTTGTGGGTGTTAATTTTGTACATGAGTGGTGGGGCCTGTAGTTTAAAGTTAGATTTTTTTTAAGAAACTTGTCGTGTCCGTAGTATCAGCATTTCCAATCACAATTTTTATACTTCTTCAACCTCTTTCCAAACTGTCGTATGCCGAGGATTTCGGTAATTCTTTATCATGGATTAACACTTCTAGGGCCATTATTACAACTCGCCCGTTAAGCTATCCTACCTGCAACTTTTAAAGTTAAGTTTATGTCTGAACTTGCCATATTATATATTATTTTCAATACGGCAACTTCAAGTATAAACAAAGTAAGCAAATACAACAAAAAAAAGAAGACCGCCGTTGCCACTGCGTTTAAAAAAAACTTGTTTAATTTGAGCAGTGTTATCGACATTGCCCCACCACTGCCATATTTTTGAAAAAGTTAACTTTATTTTATCTGTAAGTTGTAATAACGAAAATAAGTTAAAGGTAAATTTACAGTTCCCTTTAGCTAAATGTACCTTTAACTAAACCCAAGTTAAATGGCAAGTTGTAATAATGGCCCCTAATGTTTTAACCTGTAAGAAATAAACTAAGAATGATTTACAACTGATACGCTAAGCATGCGTACAGATGCTAAACTATGAATAAAATCGGAAACAATTTTGTAACAGAGTTCCCATAGTTGTGGAATTAATGTCTAAGAATTCGCAAACTTCTCTACAGATTGTATGCTTCATAGAAACCAAGGATAAAACAAACGGTTTCAAGGTTGTAGTCTTTGCTGAATACTTTCTGGAACAAAGTTTAATTCCCCACAACATGCTGTTTAGTAAACATATTAATTAACTTAATCACCTAATTAATAGCAATCCTTGTAAATAAATTAAATCTTAATTATATTAACGGTTCGATCATTTTATTATTCGTTTAAATTTTTTTTATTAGAATCAAATGAAATTCCCTTTAATAATCTATTAACGTTCGTTATGCCACTCACACCTTTTGTTTGGGTATTATTATGACATTTTTATTAATCTGACTGGCGACAAAATGACTGGGTAATAAAAAACAAACGCCGACAAAATGATTTAATCATTAGAGAGCCCACATATAAAATGAAAATTTCCCGTTCCTCACCTAACACCATCCTAACAAATGAGAACAATGAAAAGCATGAAACAAAGCGCGTAGGACTTCTAGGCACGTAACAAATAACAAAAATAATCCAAATTGATATCGTTTAATAATAATTTCAAATTTAACACGAATTTTTATGCAAAAAAAAAGGAAACAAATATTATTCATATGGTTTTTGTTAAAGCATTTTGATTTGATTTAAAATAAACCATAAACAAAAACAAAAGTTTTGTAAATAATTTTTGCAAATTCTTAAATTGAAAACGAAGATTATTTATTGCGGTTGTAGAAACAAATAAAAATCATTCAAATACAGATCAAAATACAATCTATTTTGTTTACAAAGCGTTTTATCTAAACAATATTATCACTAAACTGTTAATGGAAAGAGAAAAATCTGCCTAAAACTACATGGAAGCAAGGTTAAAAATAATTTATATTTTGTAAATTCGTACCTCCCACATATTGGCATTTATAGAAGGAGTGTGTAGTAAGTAGTTGATTTGAATAAATAATATTTTTTTATTTTTATTTTAAATCAAATTTTATTTCTTTTAAGTTCTTTGGAAATCGTAAATTGTTAAAGTAATCAATCAATATTTATGTTGTTTAATTTTAAAAATAAAAATTTAAATGAGTTTCAGCAAATTATCGGCTTAAATGAATTTTAAAATATACTACAGATTGAAATTTTCTTGTTTGCGAAAAGAATGTATCCAACGGTGTCAAATCGCAGCTTCTTGGCAACCAATTGACATTACCATTTCGGCCAATTAAACGGCCATCAAACGTTTGACGCAATACATCTATTGTGGCATGAGTTGTGTGGAAAGTTGCACCATCCTGTTGAAACCAAACATCGTTCACATTAATATCATGGTGCCGTCCCCATTTTCAAAGAAATATAGGCTAATGATGAATCGGCTCCACAAACCGCACCGAACAGTAACTCGTAATGGGTGCATTGCCTTCTGTAAGAATTCTATTATTTCTGAGCCCCATATACGGCTATTTCGCTTATAAACGTACTCACCAAGATGAAAATGAGTTTCATTCGAAAAGATATTTTTTTTTTTTGGCAACTTCGACATCATCGTATAACTTCTCGTTGGCCCATCTAGCTAAACGAAAGCGAAGCGGATGGTCATGCGGCTTCAACTCTTGAACCAATTGAACTTTATAACGCGACATACCGAGATATTTTCGCAAAATTTTACGTGAACTGGTGGGTGAACGCACTATACGAGCACGCTCGCGTCTTGTCGCATTGACAATGAAATCAGTTACACGAACTTTAGCAATATACTTGCGTATACCGAGCACTGTTGGTCCTTCTCTGAGACCAAATTTTGTACGACATTTTAATGCAATTTCGACTAATTGTCTTTGTTTTGGAAATAAATTTCAAATAAATCCCAACGTTACTCAAGCATGAATCGATTCATTACGTTCAATGGGGATAATATACTGAATTTTGTGACGGAATGGAATGACATAATTATTGCCAGATTCGAAATAACAGATGGCTTAAATTTAAACCCTTACGCGGCCTAGGCGTCTCTACATATTTGTCGTATCCGCGAAGTTCGTTCAGCGATGCAGTCTTTAGTCGGAGCCAATCAATTCTTTCAAATAAAGTGGCTGTAGACTAGTAGGAAATGTGTTTGCTTATAAGACGCGAACTCGTTTCTCTCAGCAGTCCTCTGGCAAAAATTCTGAAGGTAAATAAAATGGCCCTGAAATCCTTCTCAAATTTATTGTTAGGAGACGATGTAAAATTTGCAGGTCCAGCCACTAGTGAATAAAAACAAAGACACTCAACGTTGGTGGTCTAGGAAGCTAAACCATAACTCTGACTGAAGTGCTGTAATTGCCAATTCAGTATGTAGAAAGTTGGCAGGAATAGAATCTTTAGATTATGGTGCCATGATTGCAATACAGTCAGCAATGAATGAGTTGTTCTCCCATAATTCCATACTATATTTCATACTTCTTGTCATTGCGCTTAAATTGCAAAATAATACTGCTTTCCCAATTAGTTATCATTAGGTGGGCGTGGCATTGCTAACTAAAAACTATTTTCGATTATTTTTAAGTAGACTAGAGCCAAAGAAATTGACAAAGATAAGGAAACAAAACGTTTTAAACATTTTACTACTGTACAGTTTAACATACAGTTGGGTTTTACAAATTTTTAACTTAACACAGAAGGCCAATTATAATTTCAAGGCTATATTATACACAACCACAGATATTTTTAACTTATATGGTATAGAAGTGTATTTTCAATTCGCCTCCATCTTGGTGGTATTTACTTGTTGTATCATTTACAATTACTTTGTTTTGCAGTCATCCAACAAAAAAAGAAAAAAACAAGCAATTCAATTCAACTCATATACGCACTCTGATTACCCGATAAATACTTGATGTTTATATGCTCTCAAATAAATTGCCAGTTTGTAGCTTCCACAGATGGTACCGAGGGTGTTTCCAATTGAATATACAACAAATAGACACAAACTTTAACAACAACTGCAAACAACAACAACAATAATAGTAAGATTTAAAAAAAAAGAAATAAAATAATAGAGATTGTCTTAATAACAATTGCATGGGGGTAAAATTCATTAATTGTTTTTCAACCATATATGGGATTCAGATGACGGCAAATTGTCTCCAAAATAAGAAGATTGAACGAAGTCTGGAGGAGTTAATCTCGCATACAAAAGAAAAGAAACAACAACTACTACAGTTGACCTAATTTTGTTAATTGCTAGAAACGGCAAATGTTTAGGAAATAATACAAAAAAAAAAAACAATTAATGGGGTTACAATAAAATTTAACATTTTATACGATTTTATTAAGTGTCTGTCTGTCTGTCGGTTTGTTTAATCTTTTTGTTTTTTATATAAGAATTATTTTTTGTTTATTGTTTTTTATTATTATTTTTTTATATTTTTTGTTTTATAAAAATAGAATTTTCTTATCTTTTTTATTCAAATTTGCTTGTTTATTAGTCGGGCTTTACTTAGTCAATCTCGTTATCATTATCATATCAAGTTAAATTCATTTGATTTATATTAATTTCTTTGTTTTATAATTCATAATTTACTGCAATTTATTTAATACATTTTAAATTAAATTTATTTATTATTCTACTTGTTGTTGAAGTGCCTTTCCATTAAAAATAGATTGTGTACAGGGGTTTTCTAAGTCAAACAATATTATCTGTACAGAGATTAAAGTCGAGAATTTGCATGGGGTAAAATGCATACGTAAATTTAAATAATTCTTACAACATCGTACAAATACAAATTGAAGAAAACTTATTCATTAGATTCATTGGTTTCGTTTTATTTTTCAATAGAATTTTATTTCCTTCGACAAATATTTTTTTATAACAGCTGTCAGCAGAAAGTGTGCAATCGTTGAACAGAAGATCATCATAAACGACCAGTATTTTACATTTGACATGTCATACCAACTAATGCAAAATGTGGGTATTTAATGTATTGTTATTTAAACATACATAAATGTATACGATGTCAACAGAATCGCCGCAGAACATGGCCTAGAGAAATAGCTGGCTTCGGCCATACGTAAATATTGTTGGCAATATGTTGGCAATTGGTTTTTTATCAATTTACAATAAATATGTAGGAGTGCTTACAAATTCTTTTCTCCTTTTTGTAAAACAAGCTTTTTCAGACAAACTCTTAATTACTCAAATGTGTTTATGTTGTTTTCATAAAATTTTTGAATCTCCTGAATTTGACTTATGGAAACATGGGCTATAGGTATAGATTTAGCTTACAGGACGCGTACATGCGATTGGGTCAAATACCTTAAATTAAAAGAAAATGTGTGTAGAAATGTAAAAAGTCAGCATATTTTAATTAAATATTAATTGAGGCATGTTATAACCATTTACATCAGCTCTTGCCGCTCTTAAATGTTCTCTAACGGCTGTAGGCGGGCTTGTCTTGAATTGAATCCTTGTATACCTCTCAAATCTCTGTGTTTCAAATAATTAGACGTTGTATCAGTTGTACACAAGCAGACAAATATTATAAATTGCCTGCCGAAGTAATGTTCTGATTCAGAAGTAAAATGTATAACATTGTCTATTGAATTGTGTTTATTGGAGATGTAGTCCAGCTCTTTCTATGATGTACGTTATTGATGTTATCCTCTCTCGAAACTCTTTTTTTTAAAGACCATGACATATATCTTTTACCTTTTGCACTTCATACGACCAACTACATCATGCACATTTCATTCCTTGAAGCTGAAAATGCTTGTACCGACAACATTTTATCATTTCGTGATCTGTTCACAATTTATTTTGTTCGTTGCCCTTAACTAGACTTGACACACACTACTCCCAATTTTTCTTCTCCTATGAACTTTCTGGTAATTCCAATATAATGTATGGCATAACATGGCCACTAAGTGTTGGTCCTCTTGACGTCGAGCAGATTCCTAAAATTTGTCGGGGCAATAGGCTTGGAAAACACATTATAGGAACACCGTGAGTGTATTGTTGATGGAGACGACATTGAATTTAATTTGAAAGTTTGTTACTTGTCTAGGGAGGATGATGGACATTGTAGAAATGTGCCGTAAGTTTCAAGTTACTTAAATAGTCATGAACTAAATAAGAATTACTTTTGAATTTCATTTTCGGGACTTTATTATTTGTCCGATCGTAACACTTAAATAGAATTCTATATGTGAGTGTGTGAAGATAAATTCAACAAAACCTCCAATGTTAAATTAACAGAGTAATGTTGTGTGTTTAACAGATTATATGATAATGGTACTTTAAGTACTCAAGGATTAGAAATCGATCGATGTTGTCTCCAAAAGTTGCAGAGTTAGATAGATTCAGGAAAACTAATAGAATGTTTTTGAAAATTTTAAAATAATTACTAGGGCTCTTTGGACGATGTTGGATAATTCTAGAAGATTGCGTTGTGGTGAAAGCATCAAGCTATATGAGAACTGTAGGCCAAACGTTCTCTAATACAAGTCAATTATATTCTGTCTGTAACCAAAAAAAAAAAACTTTTCTGAAAACGTACGTACATCAGGTAATGTTTTAAGTAATTTTACCTTTATTAAAAAGCTTTTCATTGTACTGTATGGAGGGTGTTTTAATTTATTTCCACAAGCATAATTTTCACTTTTAAACGAGGTTCTACGGACATTTAAAGAATTTTCACACTGATTAAAAACCATACATACAGAATGGCATTATAAACATTTACATACTTTATTAAGCATTATTTTTCCATGCCTGCTATCAAGTTTTTTTATATTGAAAAGTAAAAACAAACAAAAAATATGCGAAAAATGAAACCCACTAAGAGCGGCAGTAGCCACTATAACAACAGTATTAATAGGAACGTTTCAAAGAAGAAAAATATTATGAAAACTGATATATTCTGTACGCCTGGTATTTGGAACTAACTGGGACTACAACAACAACATTTACGTAAACAAAACAAATTTTTTGTTTGTAAGAAAATGCCATATTTCAACAGAAAAAATATCAGAAAAAAACTGGAAAAAACAATAAACATTTACAAGCATTTCTTCATCACTTTTTGTTTCGTATTGTCCACGAGAAAAAGTAAGAGAAATTCATGTTTGTTCTCGTGGTTGATGAAGATGAGTTGTAAAGTGCAGCCAATAGTCGAAACAAGAAATACCACAAAAAAACTCTTTAAAATAAAATCGTAAAAAACAGTAACAGTAATAGCAACATTTGTTGTTTTTGCTGGTTTTGCATGAGCCGCTATATTACTGTGACAAAGAAGTTTTCATAAAACTGGACTGCAGATGCGTAACCTTGTAAATTTTTTTGAGGTTCTTGCTGTGTGACTGACATTTTGAATAGAAATTAAAAAGATGACGTTAAAAATTTATGTGAAACTGCAGATAATATAAAATGGCCTCTAAATTAGTTAAAGTCGAACCTACAGTCCGTTTGCCTAAAGGCTGCAATAAAAGCTTCGCTTTAAAGCCTCAAAGGCAATCGGGAAAATACATCAGACTCTAGACTCAAGAAAAGGTTACAAGTTTTTTGATATTTCGGGTGTTTTAAACTTTAATTTGATAAAAAATAAAACGTTGAGTAATTTTGGTTATTTGGGCGTTATTGTCACATCTGACGGAAGTGCTTTAAAAGATATTGAAAGCCGAATAATCAAGGCCAGAAGCTTAGTCCTTCAAAAAAGTCTAACGGAATCAAATCTCATGATCTTGGTGGTCAGTACACCTCATGCAACAAAGCAAGAATCGATAAAACAGACACCTCCAGATATTAAGGCGCACCAAACAGTCACTTTCTCTGAATGCAATTGCTTACGTGGCAAAAGAGCTTCATCCCTGAAATATTTTTTGGTCGAAAACTCAGCATTGAAAACTTGTTGTTATAGCACTAAATCCATACCATCACACATCAGGATTACAACCTAGCTCTTCACACCACTTATGCTGTGTTAGTTTTTCATGACAATTTTTATTAGCTCTCACAGAGTTTTTGCCAGAAATCTGCTAAGGGGAAGTCGACTGGAAAATATTGGTTTTCATACTGGGGTTTGTACCGAGGCTTCACGTCTAATAAACCAACACACTACCTACTAGACAACGGCGACTTTGAAGAAAAATCAGACCGTTCTTCTGCTAACCTTTCACTAAATAAATGACACTTCAGATGATGAATATTTAATAGTCTGGCCAGACCGGAGGTTTTGAAACAGCTAAAGCTTCAATAATCCGATATTAATACTACTGCAGATCATATGCCATTTGATACAACATCACAAAGAGTTGATTGTAAATCCAGCGAAAACTATGTTGAAATAATTTTCATAATGACTTCTAAAATACGGGAAATCTTTCACGGTATTATCATGGGTGTTAGCTTTCTTGCTAAAAGTTGGCCAAGAACTTGCTGACAGTTTTAGAAATATTGTCATGACGCCTTAAAACCTCAATTTGTTTCTTATGATTTTATAACCTCTGAGGCAGATAACTGTGATCACTGGTATAGTAATAAACAGGCCACAGTCGTTTACCCAGAGGTAAAAAAGAAATTTGGCACCTGATCGTCTATAATAAGTTTAATTTCATCAAAATTTTATTTTCTCGTAACTTACAGCAAAAAGTTACTGATGTTTTTGGGAAACAAAAGTGTCAACTTCTTTTTTTCATGGCAGTTCTGTTTATGACCTTAAAAGTAATTTATTGCCATGCTCCACTAATGAGCTTTGCTGTGTGAAAACTTTTTATCGCACTAAAAACAATTTCAGTTTTATTTCAACTTTTAGAGAAAAGTTTGTAGGTTGCAATGTTAGAAGTATTAAGTTTTATTTATTTATTTTGTTTTTTGTTTAGTTTAGGTTTTTATAACGAACGTTGCATTTAAAACTTTTATTTCGTTGGTGAGCTTACAGCAATTTTCTGTCATTTCATCCCTTTGCCAAGGCAAAAAGAAATAAAAAAATTAAAAAACTTTTTGCTTTCATCTCTGTGCAAGTTCGTTCATTTCTCCAACTGACCCTCCGCTTGTTTATATCAGAAATAAGTCGGGACGGTCGTCTGAATGTCTGTCAGTCTTAAGAATGAAATGCTGACGGCGCCTTCTCTCATAACATGCCGTACGAGTACAAGTTGATAAATAAATATTTTTTTTATAACCGTTTGTTGTTTTCTCTATAAACGGCGACAACAACAACAACATCAACACAAAAACGACAATAAAAACATCAATGCATACTAAAGAAGAAGAGGAGAAAAAAAATCAGTAACAACCAGGCAGCAGCAGCAAGTGTATTTTATTTCACTGTCATCGCAAATATTTTTCCACCGATTTTTTTCTTTCATTATTGAAGGGGCAACACCCCACCACCACTACCCACAAAATATAGTTGGAAGGCATATAGAGATTGTCGACTGGGTTGTTTGGCTGGATAACTGACTGAATGGTTGTCTGGTAGGTTAGTTGGTGGTTTGTTTACTGTTTAATTCTACTGCTGTTGCTGGCTTTGTTGTTGTTGTTGCATATACATACATACATATGTACATACTTACTACATACCGTATAAAGCAATACATTTTTTAACTCTGATGAGCCGCAACATGATGCCTTTGCTAAAAGCTGGAGCTAAAGCTGCGGAAGGTGTGTGCACAGAAGTGACTACAAAAACTACGAACATATTTTTGCGTCTTTTTTTGTTTTGCTTTTTGTTATTTTGTTTTCCATACACATTTTCATTGTTGTTGTATTTTATTTATGATTGAGTCGTTTTATGTCGGTATGTGACGTTGTTCGATTTTGTTTGGTTACTGCCTTTTTTCCATAACAAAGTATCAGCTGGTAGTAAAGACAAATAACAGAGAAGTTTTTACAATATGCAGAGAAATATGTCAATAAAGTTTATTTGGGAATATCGTTGCTTTAAATTTTGAGATGAATTTCCATTATGTATGCTACTCAAGACCCTGAATTTTTTGTGAAGCGCATGATCTATGTAACAACCTGTCAGTCAAAGATGCTGTGAGACAACCTCAGATAAAAAAGGAACATTGTTCTATATATTATGCATTTCCACTAAAACTTTGGCTACAAGCTTTTTAGTTTAAAAATGAGCTTCACATTCCCCTTCATTCCTATTCACCCCAAACATAGCAAAATTTTTTAATATTCCATGTACAATTAAATCTAATATAAATTGAAAAATCAGTAGATGGATTCCACATCATCACATTTCTCATTTTCAAGGAATTTTCAAAATATCAAACTGTAAAACTGTATTTGTGTACAACCTATGAACAGTAGGAGCAACAGCATTAGTAGACTTTATAAATTTTTCAATATTTTCTGTTTTTTTTTTTTTTTTGTTTTTGTGTGTGGAAAATACTGGCTACTGTTGTTACTGTTATTTTTCTACCTTTTCTCCACTCTGCCCATTCACTTGTTTTCACAGTTTATGTTTTATGGCAATGATGGGCCGTCTGTAAAGAGCAAACACTTGTTATACGCGTCTGTTCGCCTGGTATTTAACATGAATTATCATAAACATGTTTGTGACATTTTATCATATTTATTCATTTATTATCATCATCATCATCATTATTAAATTGGAATTATAATTGCGCATACATATCTTAGGCAAAATGATAACAATCTTCATAATGATGAGTGAAATTATAATGATGACGACGATGTGATGATATGATATCATTGATAAAAATCTCATCATTTTTTGCTCTCTTTCATTTTGTGGAAATTGTTATTCCCACAGATTTTGTTAATTTTTTTTCCTTTCATACGATTCCATATGCGTATGAATTTAGAAATTGTTGTTATAAATTCTATCATAAGTGCATCATGTATGGACGTGATAAAAATTTTAACTCTACCACTTGTTTTTTGTTCTCTTAAAGAACAAGAAAAAAAATATTTTAACAATTCATCTCATTTTTTCATATCACACATAGTGACAGGCGCTCAAAATGTGGAGACAGTAGCTACTTTTTTATTTTTTTTTTTATTTCCACAAATCGTTTCATATTTTCATTCCCGGTTTGATTTTGTTTATATGGTAGTTGTTGTTGTTACTGCTCATATTCACTTACTAGAGTAGTGATATGTGATGTTAGTGAGTGTGAGAGTGTGTGTGTGACTATTAAAAGTGTGCCTTATTTTTCCATATGCCAAGTAAGCGTAAATGAATATGAGTTTGTGACGGTAGAAGAGGCAGAGTATTTTGTTTACTACCCAGTATGTTTCTTAAATTAATTGAAATTGAATCAGTTTTTTTTCTTTGTTGTTGTCATTGTTGTTGCTTATGGAATTTATTTAATATAATTGTTGTTGTAGTGTTATCTATCAGGGAACATAATAACAAAAAAAAAAAAAAAAAAACAAGTGCAATAATCGTACACAGCAATAGGGGTGCATTGGGGGAAAGGGATTGTTTGTGATAAATATTTGTATGCAAACAAATGCCTGATACCGATATGTATGTATTTATTAAACGTTTAAGGAAATTGTGTTAACACTGTGTTACCCAGTGACAACGTTCGTTTTGTTGTTATTGAGTTTTGCAATACATCGGCTTATAATGTATTTTAAATGGAATACATATTTAAATGTGAAACTAATAAGGAAATCTAGAATTGTAATGAGTTTCTGGCACTCAGTGTCATCCATAGAAAGCGTGTGAAAAAATTCCTAAGGGGCCATAAAACAGCTTAGGCATGCAAAGTTTATGTTCTGCAGCTAGTGGAGCTATAGCAGCACTTTTTTCATTATTCATAGGGCATGGCATTTCCTTCATCTTTCTCCTCGATTTTCGAGTTAGGTTCGAATGGCTTAAACTAGGTAACTTTTATTTTCGCTCGATATTTTGAGTTCAACATTGTCTTAAAGCTAAGGGCTGAGTTGAGGGCTTTAAAACTCAATGCATTCAAAATCTAAACCAATATGAAATGGATACTTCTATGCTGGGAAGATTGTATGGTTTCTAATAATTTTCTGCAGAAAACAAACGATTTTAGAATTTCTAGTAAAGACTTCTGGTCTAAAATTCCGAAGGTTCACAATGGGACCCTTAAAGTTTACATTGATTGCACAATGATGCGTGACAGGGTGGGCTGTGGTATAATTATTAAGGGTTCAGATAATAAACTTACTTAAGGGCTGCCTGACCTGACAGCGGTCATGGCAATTTTGAAGGCGGCGCAATGTTATTGGAGTGCTGAGATTTTCTCTGAAAATCTCTTAATTTACTAGAACAGCCAGGCTTTAATTAAGCCCAGAACGAATGTAGTTTCAACGTCCGTTTTTGTCCATGAATTCCGAGGATTTCTCAGGGAAATTTCGGATCATTCATTCATTATATGGGTATCGGGACATAGAAATATTGTTGGAAATAGCATTGATGATCAGCTGGTTAGGACCGGTACTTAGCTCGAAGTCTTCGTTTTGTTACAGGGAATTGGTACTTAAATTGTCCCATATAATTTCCATATTTTCTATACTCATTATAGGGATGCTCTATCTCGATGGCAACAAGAGAGTACATGTAATATTGCTAGACTCTAATGGATATGTATGGATAGAAAGAGCAGCGTCTTAATTCCGTCCTTATGTTACATGACCATCCATAGTACAATAGCAATTATCATGGGCCACTGACCTTTTGTGTAGGCATACCGAAAGACTTGTTATTCCGAAAAATGACTTCTGCAGGAGTTGTGCGTGTAAGAAGGTAAAAGAGAATTTCTTCGACCTCATGTGTGAGTGCCCTGCTCTTATCATGTAAAGAAGAAGGTTTTTGAATTCTAAATTCCTCACATCCTTGGCCGAACTCTCTAATATAAAGTAAATAATAAAATTTGATTTTTGGATTGGTTTTATCTAGGAACTGTTTGATCCCCGAGTTGAAAATTGATTGGGGTATCACAATAGGCCTAAGTGCTATTCTATTTTTATGTTATTCTTGCAGAACACTAACTAAGCTGACTGAAATTTCCCCATCTACTGGTCTGGACAAGTTCAACTATCACAAACGCATTCCGATATAAACCATTGAAAAATTTGAGCGGTATTCCCTTTAATGCCAATGCACACATTATACGCCATTATGGAACAATCTAAGCATTATTCATCTTTACAGGTTTTGAATAAACTTACGAAAAACTGAAATCCGTATTCATATCTTCTTATAGCTACAAACGATTAGACTTTTTAAATTTCTGGTTGCTGGTCAACAACGCGTTATAATGCAATATTTTCATTGCTTTTTCCTAAATATAATTTCCGTATTTAATTTTACTTAATCTATTTTAATGTCTTTAAATAGCAATTAATTGCCGGAAAAAACAACCATAAATTTCTATTTATCACTCGAATATTTTCTCAATGAACCCCCTTAATTCATGTGCTCCTCCTATAAATTGACGTTTTACGAATATTTTGATTGTGGTGTGACATCAATGAATCAAATGAATTAAAATTCTTCAATAAAATATCGTATAAGACATGCATATATACCTACATACTTACATACACGCGCATACAGTGAAGGCAAAATAAATCACTTGAATGCACAAAGAAACAATAAATTGAGAAAGGGGACGATTGCAATTCAGATTTGCAATAAAACGTGTCTTTTGTATGCCAAACATAAAGCGCCAGCTAAACAACCTAAGCAACCGTACAAAACGCCTTCAATTATCGTACATTGTCACTGATTACTACGTACGGTCTGTAAAGCAAAACTTTTGGAATCTCACTTTTAAGATTTGGTTTGATTTTTTTTTGCCACTCGCTTTCGATTTCGATTTCTTATAATTGCTGAATTTCGTTTATTTTTTAGTTATAAGAAAAAAATTTTTCGAGTTTCGTTGCAGTTGTTCATGCACAACGCCTGCCTGCCTGTATTTAATGCTTGTTTAGTTATTATAATTGCTTCCACAGCATTTGCTGTTGTTATTGTTAATTCTCAAGTTTTGTTTCAAGATTAATTTGCATATTCTTTTTACACAGCTTTTTTAAAACTTTTCTTGTTTGTTTTGCATTCTACAATATGTTCCACTTTTTTTTATTTTTTTTAATGAAAAGTGGTTGATTGGTTTGTGCCTTTTTAACCTGATCTCTAATTGTTTGTAATTGACCCGCTTGTTTCATTTCATTTTAATTTACAAGATCATGGTTAACGATTTCACTGTGAACAGTTGTTTGTTTTAACACAATCATCAGTATTAATGGTACTTATGCTGTGTAAACAATGGCATGCATGTCAGGTATTTAAAACTACATGAATTTGTTGTAGTAAATTTTAAATTATGGATTACATTTCGATAATAATTTAAATGATGAAATGTTAAAGCCGGAAACTCGTTGATCAAATCGAATACGCCGCGTGCCAAACAACTACTGTGGACGGCGCACAATTCCATAGAAAACCTGAGATTTAATGTTCTGCCCTACAGCGAAATATTTTTATGATCATTCGGTTAGGAATTCTTGAAGTTTTTTCATGTTTTTTACATTGTACAAGGGATGTAGTCACCGTAGTCTAGTAGGTTGTGTGTTGACTTATTACACGTGAGACCTCGGTTCAAACTCCAGGTCAAACATCTCCAACAGTACGAAATCTGAAAAAATATTGCATCGGCGACTTCCGCTCAGCAGATGTCTGTCTCTAAGAGAAAATAAAATTGCCATGAACAATTTTCTCAAAAATCTATCGTTCGGAATCGACTTTAAATCGTAGACCCCGCCACACATGTATACAATTTAACACACGCAACACAAGTGGTATAGAAGCTACCTCGTAAATCTTACTGAAGGGTTGTAATGATCAATTACGTATGTATGGTTACAAGCTAGTTGATCAAATACTGCGGACGGAAAACATTTTCCGACAGCCAGTATCGCCCAATTACTAAGAAAACCAGAACCTTAATGTTATGGTCATTCGGTTAGACATTCTTGAAGAATTCTCGCGTTTTTAACACTGTACAAGGGGGAGCTTTTAGTGTCTATGGTTGCTCTTCGCTATTTAGACTTGAAAAGAACTAAATATTTTTCACTTGATATGCCATAAACTGGATAAAAAGAAGCTTATGGAATTGAAATATATGACCCATTCGGCTCTTAAGCTCTTTGAACTATCCGCTACTCTTTATTAGAGGCAATATTTGCAGCACTGCGTTCATTGCAATGGTGCTCGGACCATATCTGTAATCATAACCATCCTATGATGGTCTAAAAGAGTCTAAATTTGAATCCCCACTTTTGCAGTAACTTTTATGCATTTTTCAATTGTTAAACAGTCATAATTCGGCACACTTTTATCTGAATAAATGACACTTCAAATGAAAGATATTTAACAGCAGAGAGCTTTGCAACACCGGCGGTTTTCAAACCGTATCATAATTAAATCGAAAACTACGTATGGAAATATATTTCAGAAAAAAAAATTTCTTTATTTTTGTTTTCATGTTTTAAATATTTCATTACACTTGCAAATTAAAATATTTATTTTCAACCTGTTCCATTCAAATAGTAAGTAGCAGCCATAAATTATTTGCCAATTAAAATATTCACATTGTATTTTGCAAATCACACATTGGCTGTTAATTAAAAACTGTTTACAAACATTAATAGTATAATTAAGTAATTATTAATGATTCTTAAACCGTTTTTGATCTCGATATAGCAAAAAGGTTATACAATAAAAACAAAATACAAAAAATAAATCATTATCTCAGGCTTTAATTCACTCAAAGCGGGGATTTTTCTCTTACGGAAGTCAAGTGTTATTTAATAATTGAAAGAGCAATAATAACAAAAAAAGCAAATACAATTACAAAACAATTACTACTGAAAATAATGCAATAATAAAAGGTCAATTATTGAATAATATTAAACAAGAAACAATTTAAGATAATAAATGATGAAGAATTAAGGAATGAAAATATTGCATATTTTGACTATTAGAGGCTTGTAAGTTATTACTTTACATAGAATCTTTTGATATTATTTTAAGCTGCTTACCTATAAGTAGGTATGTCTTATTTCTCCCAAAACGGCCACAGATTTTATAGTCTCTGTTACATAGATTCTACGGAATAAATTTTATTTTAAACATCTATCCTTACAGTACAAAGAAAAAAATACATTTACAAAATTGTTACGGTAAAGGACTACTCGAAACTATTAGGAATTGTCGAAAATTTTCAGCGGTGAGCATGGACATGTCCGAGATAAAACACAGCATAAAAGTAAAAAGTAAAGTCGTTATAGATTTCCAAAGTAGAATGTAACATAAATGGCAAATCAACCCTTACGTGTATACAATGTTTAACGATAAGAAATTTAAATAACTGAAGAGCCATTAGCATTTCATTCCATGTAATGATCAGAATATTCTACAGTAAGGGGAGACAATGCTCGAAAAAGATCCTTAAAAGTCCGCTTTGGGTGTTTTTCACACATGTTCGACACTGGCGTGACATTAATAAGCATGGAGGTGCTTAGTATTATGAATAAAACAATCTACGAAAATATTTTACAGAACGCCATGTAACCACAATCAGCAGATATTTCCACCTGGATATTTCAACATGATAACAATCCGGCAAACTATTTAAATGCTCACTGCCAAGAGTATGGGACAATACACAAGGCTATCAGAATTGGACGGTCTATGGCTGAAGCCGTTGTGAAAGACCTAAAGACGTTCCATATAATTTAGCGTCAAATGACAATCTTTGCAGAGAATTTTAGTGAAAGACGTTGTTAGGTTGTCTTACAACATGCAGATAGTGTAACAGGTAATAGCCCTTGACTCGTAAACGCGTGTATTCAACACGGAAGCCAAGATCAGAAGGCCAACACGTTTACACACAACTTGAAAGTGGTAGATGTACATATATGAGGTTAGAAGTCGCTGTGGTCTAGTAGGTAGTGTGTTGGCTCGCTTTAAACCCCAGGTCAGGCATCTCCAACTACACAAAATATGAACAAATATTTCTTTGGCGACTTCCTCTCAGCAGATTTCTGGCAAAAACTCTGAAAGAAAATAAAAATTGCCATGAAGAGTTTCTCAAAAATCTGTCGTTCGGTGTCGACTCCTCCACTCATGTATAAAAATTAACGCACATAACATAGCTGGTGTGAGAAACTAGGTCGTAATCCTGACTAAAGGGTTGTAATGATCAATTATTTATGTATGTAGGTACATGAGGTTAGGTAATACGATTGATTTTACTTTTACAATTTACTTTCAATTGTGCAACGTGCTACAATATCGCACGGACCTTTAGATGTAGAAGAAGAATAAGGAGAATAAGAATAAGGAGGAGGAGTTATGTATGTAGGTACATGAGGTTAGGTGATACGATTGATTTTACTTTTACAATTTACTTTCAATTGTGCAACGTGCTACAATATCGCACGGACCTTTAGATGTAGAAGAAGAATAAGGAGAATAAGAAGAAGGAGGAGGAGAAGGAAAAGAAGAAGAAGGAGAAGAAGAAGGTGAAGAAGACGCCTTAGGCTAGTAGTCTTCAACAAAGCATAAAAGTATTTCTCCATGAAAAGTTGCTCAAAAAATCTGTCGTTCGGGATCGGTTTTAAACTGTATGTAAAAATTAACACACAACGTAAGTGGTTTGAGAAGCTAGGTCGTAATCCTGACTGTTGTAATGACCAATTACGTATGTATGTATGTGTAATACCAGCATTTTTGGACAAAGCTGCGATTGAATCTAAACTGATAATGCTTTCGAATATCTTGCTTAGTTCTGGAATTTTGACATTAAATTACATCAATTACCCTTCTTTAAAGCATACTTTTTTAGGATAGCGATTTAATTATCTTTTTGTTTTATTGTGTATTTATTTTTGTCGGCCATTAAGAAATGACTTCTAAGTAAAAATAATTTCATAACTAAATTCATATTTTGTTTTAAATTACGTAAATTTTATAGAAACAAACAAGAATTTTTTATAAATATTACGTCAAACGATTATTCGATTGCAATAACAGAAAATATTTGAGAAAAATTAAATAAAATTTCACAAAACTTAAGCAATTAGTGCGAGTATTTAAATAGAAACAAGACAAACCGCAATCCGAAGTGCATTTTATGCGCAAATTATCTACAAACGTTTTTTCTACAATTTACAATAAATAAAATTAAATTAAATTTTGCATAAAAATTAATGAAAAAATGTATTTTCTATAATATACAAATACAGTAGTCGCTTACAAATTAGAACCGTTTTGTTTTTGAGGCAATTCTAATTTCTGAATTATTCTAAATTCGGGAGGTTTTTTTTGAATAAAAAATAAAGAATTAAACAGATTTCCTTTCAAAAACTAAAACAAAACACATTTAAATTTCTTAAACTCAATTTTATTTGATAAAAACAAGAAAACAAAACGTAACAATTCATTCCAATACATTAAATCTTTTTTTAATTAAAAATATGAATATAAAAATCTAAAAGCAACAAAAAATAACAATTCAGTCCTAATACATCACATGCCACAAAATACATAAATGCGACAAAAAAACATCAAATACGGAAAAACGTATATAATTTGATGATTCCCCTTTTTAGTTTTACAGAATAATTTGGGGATTTCTTGTGTTAAAATAGCAAAATTAGAATTTTAGAGCGTATAATGTATTGCAAGCACTGATTCTAATTTCTGGAATTTCTAATTACTAGACGTTCTAATTTGTGAGCTTCTACTGTACAAGATATATTATATACATATGTTTATATGTTTATATTTACTTATATATTGTATGTTATATGTACATACATATGTATATAATGTATTTTTAAAAATTTTAAATTATAAATGTGATGTATTGTCACACCTCGGCTATTAAATAATTATAATTGTGGACGTATGTAAATCATAAAACTTATTTAATTTTTCAAAAAACTGTTTAATTTTCCTATAAATAAAAGCAAAATTGAAAAAATTTAAACTCATCACATAAATTTAAACACTTTTATTCACTTGTGCTCACCTCAACATCATTGTCAACATCAACGCCTACATCAAGATAATTTTTTTCTTTTTGTTTTTTTTTCTTGAGAATAAAATATAAATAAAAATATGAATTTTATTTTAAAAATTTTTAAATAAAACATTTGGTTTATGGTCTGTCTGTCTATCTGACCATCCAGGTGTCTTATTTGAATTTGTCAAAAAAAAAATTGTTTTCTTTGTTTTAACATTCATATTGGATTTATAAAACAAATTTGTTTGTTCAACGAGATGGCAATGATTTTTAATCTGGAATTAAAAATAAATATTTTTATTATTGTTTTAGTTATTTTTAGTTTAGTTACACACAAAAATACTACGTAGTTAAGACTGGAAAGAAATGGTATTTTACTACAGATATTTGAATACCTCTGATGCTATGCGAATTGTTGACTGATGTATTAATATTTTAACCAGAGAAGTACAAACAGTAGAAGTAAAACTCAAAAACATACATATTAATTTTTTTTTAATTTCTAGTTGAAACTTATTTTACAAGTCTCTGGTAATAGTGGTAACGATATAAACATATAACAATCTAGTAGATTAGGGTAGAGGTTAGCGGGTAGCTTGTCGTTCATAGGCAAGTTCACTCGATGGCCATATAGCCCGTTGTGTTACGCAGTGTGAGGTGAGCCCCCTTGTCATGATTCGTTACGCAGATCTTCAAACGTTCTTTCACTCAAAAACTGATGACGGCTGTTCTGAAGTTCAGTTCTCTCACTCACATTCCGTTTCTACCACATACTGGCAGCTACTGTAGTAATCTGGTGTGACGGATGACAGCTAATAGCGCAGTATCGCATTAGAATTCCTGTTAGAGTACGATGCGTTCTTTTGTAGAACCCAAGCAGTTCCTTGATTTTCCTGTTGGTCACAGCAGTGTTGATATTCGGCAACCAGCTATATTGGTCCACCTACAGTTTGTTGAATTGCATGCTGCATATACCTTCGTCACTTTATAATAATCCTTACTTTCTTTTTGCTGTTGTAGTTAATCATACAAAATGTCATACAAACAATCAGACAATCACAAACAGACAGAGTCTCTGGTGGGAATCGAACCCACGGCGTTAGCAGTAGCAAAGAGAAACAATCGGTACATTCTTTCAGGGGTTGAAAAAATAAAAATAAACATGTTAACCTGTCACACCATTCGTTATTCGTTGCTTTCTTGAATGGCAGATGACTTTAAATCTTAAGTTAAATTTAAAGTTTAAGAGCAGACATGAAATTCAATACACTATATTAGTTGTTATATTAGCTTCTTACATGTGTTAACATTTCTAAACAGTGAGAATTGTTAACAATATGCTCTATTTTTGTGAAATAAGACATTCAAACCGTTCTCTGTGTGTGTGCAGTGTCTTCATTGAATCTTATTTCTTTCATTAGGTATTTATTTATTATTATTCTTTTCAAACCAATACATTTAAATGAACGTGGAAAATTTTAATGCATACATATTCAAAGCAAGCCGTTATAACACTAACCAAATAATCTGTATTAAATATTCAAAACATTGACCTCATCACTAAAAAAACTATTTTCAAAATTCTTCCCTATGGTGACAAACGAAATATGCACAATCATCATCTATCTACATTTGAATTACAAAACTATCAGATTACCTGACTCATATTGATATTTTACGCTTATTTGCTATGTTTTTAAGCAATGGCAATTATTATTTTTTTTATTAATTTAATGCTGAATAAAGTTTCTTGGAATTTTTAAACTTTGTACCCAATCGTACACAACCCACCAACCAGCATGACTTGATGAAATAAATCAGAAATATACGAAATAAACGTGAACATAAACAAGTTGTGTGAATTAAAATTCATCACACGAGATACGAATAGATCGCGATTACTCAGGGGAATTTTATTAAACTCACTTTTTGAAAACGAAAACGAACGTTAAAATTTGCTTACAACTTCACATTTGGTTGTGTTACTTTCCAGTCTTCGTTAGAAATTGTTAAATTGTTCAAGCAACGCTTTTAATTTATTCGGCCTAAGAATTAATTTAAGAAAATTGTTGTGGAAATTCTTACAAAGTTATTGTGCTTTAAGACAATTGTTACAAAATTTGTTTTTAATTAAAGCCAAAGAGGAATTTATTGATTTTTTATTTTAAAAAATGTGCTCCTTTCTAAAGGATTTATACGGTTATGACAATCAGCACATTGAAATCGCTTGCAAAAGGACGTGAAGTTTCAATACCAAAATAATTTGTTTTAAATCGTTTTAAACGTATTTTAAATTGAAAGTAAGTTAAAAAATGTTATTTCAGAAAGTGTTTCAATTTCAATAATTTTTTTGTTTCGTTTCATTTTAGTTCTTATAACACAAGGTTCCTCTAAACTTAAAAAGAGAGAGAAAATTGCAAATTAAGGATCAAACTTAGTGGCTTAACCTGCTTTAGCATTTGTACTAAAGTAAGGAAGTCTCAAAAGTTACCGAAGACCTTTATTTGTTTAATATTCAACTCCTTTTAAATGTTAAATACCCTGAACATATTATCACATACAAGGTTATGATAAGATATTCTTAAAAATATTAAAAAAAAACATAAAAAAAATTAAAAAAAAAAATACAAAATCAACACATTAAAGTTTACATGTGCAATTCCCAGTTGTTTTTAAATTTTCATATTTATTTTTATATTCTTCTTCTGCTTCTATTTATTGTATTGTCTAAACATTTTAATTGTTTAAACAGTTGTGTTAATTGTTCATGTCTGCCATTTATAAACTTAAAATAGATTTTCATTATATGAATAAAATATATTTTTATATGTACTATTAAATGTTCTCAAATGTTCCTTTATTATATACAATTAAATGCTTAATAAATGTCTTTAACTTGAATAAAATTGTAAAAAAAATCATAAATTTGGCATATAATTTCTGACACCAAATAAATTATTTTGTGTACATTTCATCACTCACACGTATGAGAAATAAAATTATTTAAATTATTAAAATTGTAATAAAACTTTGTAGTGCATTTATTGACTGCATACAGAATTTGTTATTCGAATAAAGCGCATCACAAGAGGACTAAAAAAATATAATCTGTTCAGAAAGCAGTTTTAATTCTTCTATCAAGTCCTTGGACTTCTCTGGTTTTTAGGACAAAAAAAGTTGTTGGGATGAATGGGTTCTTGATTCAGAGAAGAAATTTATATCAATGGCCTCAAATTTCTAGAAAGAGTTGTCTACAGTATAGTGTATGGTATGTTAAGTATGCCTAACAACTGCAATATTTTGTAGGCGGATGTCATGACCATTTAGAGGTATTTGTTGAATGGTGACACTTCCCATTAAAATCTCTAATGTTACTGGATCATTCAGACACCCCCCTGCATCCATACTTGTCAGCGAATGACTAGAATTTGTCAAGAAAATATCGTTTCATTCGATGGTAACACATTGGATTGCAGGATATCGTCGGAAATTCCATTACTGATGAACTGGTCATGGCTGGTAGGGAGCTCAAAATCTACGTACGTCAGTTAAACCATGTATTCCTCTTTGGCAGCAGGCGATATTGATAGACTCTGCAGGGCTTGTTCGACCTTAAATCGTATGGTTATCCATTGCACAATTGCAATTATCACTTGCTACTATCGTACTACTACTACTACTGCTTTCGTATCTAGTAAATAGCGTATAGGCTTATTAGACTTGAGGCCACGGTTTAAAAACCAGGTCAGAAATCTCCAAAAAAAAAACGAAATATAAAAAATAATTCTCTGGCGACCGCCTCTCAGCAAATTTTTTTCAAAACTCTGAGAATAAATAAAATTGGCATGAAAAAGTTTCTCAAGAGTCTGTCGATCGGAGTCAACATTAAACTGTAGGTCCAGCCACTCATGTATAAAATTAACACACAAAACATGATTGGAGGGTTGTAGGGAGGTATGTACAATAGTGCTAAACTCTGCTGTGTTTGTTCGTCCTTATATCCATCCATCGCATAATTGCAATTTTCACGGGCTACTATCGTATAGAAAGGCATGCCAATAGACTTGGCAGTCGCTCAAATAATTTCTTTAGGAGCTGTTAGTTCGAGGAGGAGGAAGGACCTATTCTTCACCTCACGAGTCAGTGTAAAGCACTTAAGCTCTCTTTTATTTTGGGGACCAGTTGGTTTCCAATAACACAGCCCAGCAAATTTCGAGGTGTTCCCGAATACATTTTGCGCGCTGAACACGAATCTGGTTTCAAAAACTTTCCATCACGTCAGGTTTTCAAGAAAAGGGGCGTTTTTGGCCATTTTTGAAACATTGTAGAGCTAAACACTGACGTGCTAGGATCATCGCTATTGTCAGAAATTGACAATTGATCTTTGCTCTTTAAAATGAGCCCAAAATTGTTTGAATGCACTCTTAAAGTAGGAGGTGGGTTTATGTCAAGGGGTGCAAGAGAAAAAGAAATGCATTACGGAGGTCCTTAAAAATTAATCAGATTTACTTGAAAATTGTTACTCAGGGGCTTTTGGGGTTGCTGATTACAGATGATTACAGTGGCGGGACCTACAGTTTCAACCCCCTTTTTCTCGAAAACCTGACGTGATGGAAAGTTTTTGAAACCAGTTCAGCGCGCAAAATGCCTTCGAAAACACCTGGAGCCATCTTATTTGCAAAACCCATGAAGGGCTGTGTAATTAATGTTAATTTAATTATGCCGCTAAAACAGGCCTAAACGCTGTTTTTGATGGAACCTTGGTTTTTAAGGAGGATCCCTAACTTAACTAAACCAAAAAATTTAGTTTGTGCAAGCTCAGACTTCCTTAAAAGAACGAAAATGAACAAAAAAGTTCCTGAAGAAATCATGGTTTTTCTAGAGATTTAAACAGCGACTATGGTTATGTCTTGGATTTTTTTCTTTAAAGTATTTTACCATTGAATTTCTACTGAAAGAAATTTAGATACCAAATTAAAATAGTGACTCAAAGCAATTTAGATAATTGCAAAAAAAATTATTTTATTTAGATTTCCTTTAAAGCTTTCAAATTCGAAAAAGAAACCTCCCAAGTATTTTAATTATTTTCTATTTTTAAAGATGAAAATGATGTATGAGAACATGAATCTTATTCATGCCTGCTAAACAAAAAATTGGCATTAAATACAGTGGCATACATTCAAATAGACATGCATGCCATACATACATCCATTCTTGCTAGAGATGGATGTGATAGTAAAAGCAAAAAAAAATATAATTGTAGTTGTTGTTGTTATCTCTATGAGTATGTATGTAAAATATTTACAATACTTGCCGCCACTTAAACTATTTGACACCATTTGACACTCAAAGTCAGACGCCACATCGAAATGGGTCCAATAAACAGAAATCAAATAAAAAGAAGAAGAAAACTACATAAAATAGAATAATAAAATACAATAAAATAAAATATTTAAATAAAATAGAAAAACGATTTTAATTAAATGAACAGCAACAATTCAAGTGACAACTTTAATGTACATATATATTCTTAATGAAAATGTGCCAAATTGAGATTCAAATAAACGCGTGGCCCACTGTTGATTTGAGCCAAAAAAAATATAAATGAGAACAAAAGTGTTAGAGAAAGGGAAAATCTATTATTGGCTTATACGTAACAGCATTAAAGGGAAATTAAACAATTCAAAATGATTTTATTTTTATGTTATTTTGTAGTGGCAAGTTTCGTTAGCCACCCTCAAATTGCTTTCATCGAACTTGTGTTTTGAAGTACTTTGTACCAGCATTTAATGAGTTGTTGAACAAACAAACAAACATTTGTTGCGTTCACAGTATTAAGTGAGTGACTGACAGATTGACGTTAACAAGTTGAAAAGTCCAAAATTTATTGCAATCAAAACAAAAGGCTTTCAATGTGTAGGTCTTAAGTTTTTCAATAACACTAAAGAGGCTTCCTAAAGAAAGTAACGAACACAAAGTGCTCTACATTTATTTTATAATAAGTAAGGACTTTAATCAGTCTTAAACTTTTTGAATTAAAAACACCATTTCTTTTTATGAAAAAAACAGTTAATTTTTCAAAATTGTTTCCTTCCTGAAGTTTGACACTTTGTTCAAAAACTAGAATTATTTAAGGTCTTGAAAATAGAGTTTTTGTTTGTGAACTTTTTTCATATTTGGAAGTAAGCAATACATATGTACGTAATTGTATATTACAACCCTTCAGTCAGTATTACAATCTAGCTTCTCACACCCCTTTATGTTGTGTGGTAATTTTATACAAGAGTGGCAGGACCTACAGTTTAAAGTCGACTCCGAAAAGCAGATTTTTGATCAACTTTTTCATGACAATTTTATTTACTCTCAGAATTTTGTCAAAAATCTGCTGTGAGGAGTTCATCGACGAAATACTTTTTCATATTTCGTTAGTTGGAGATGTTTGACATGGGATTTGACCCGTGGCCTCATGTCTAATAGGCCAACACACTACCTACTAGAATGCGGCGACTACAAATAAGTAATAGTCACTCGAATTTAAATTCGAAGAATAGGACAGATGGGTGAGAAATTCGTAGCTTGTCCATTTTTTTGAGGCATTTTGTTTTTTTAATTTTACAACATTTAATTGGTTTAAAATTTCAACAAAATTTAACAGACATTTGTCTATAGACAGAATCAATGTTGCCTTCTATTCTGACTTTAGTGTTATAAAAGTCAGGAATCACTGGTTGAATCTTTAATTTTTTTTGTAGAAAGACTATTAAAAACTTAATGGGACCGTTTCCTATTAAAGTTATCTTTGCAAGACTAGTCAAAGACTGACCTTTTGTTAGGATACGACCACCACCTATCTTGCGTGTGTTAATTTTATACATGGGTGGCGGGACCTACAATTTAAAGTCGATTCCGAATGACAGAATCTACTTCTCAAGATTTATTGAATAATATTCTCTTCTGCATTAATATTACAATGGATCCATGAAATTTAGTAGTGAATTTGTAATTTTATAGTCACATTGCGTACTGTGTTTTTTATAGAAATTACAAGAAACACGAATATGTTTGTCCCCTCCAAGTAAATGTAATAAATTTCACAAAAAAATTATCTTCAAACCTTTGACGCTGAGTAGGGTGTAAGAAGTTAATATGAAAATAACATTACCTCATGAAAATTATTTCTAAAAACCAAAATCACGAGGTTCGTACAAAAACTTAAACGTATATATACATATATTTTTATTATTAATGTATATATATATAATAATATATATAATGTATAAATATATACATATATTTTTATTATTAATGTTATTTTTTTAAAACTTTTTCTTAATTTAATTTTATTTTTTGTATTTTTATTTGTTTATAAATAAATATTTTTTCACATGCCAAAAATTAAAACAATTCAATTTGAAGAATAATCATCAACAGAAATGTTGACGTTCAATTGGATCACATACACACAAGATATTGGAAATATCTTCTAAAGTACAATATTTGTATCTGGTAAATATTTATTAAATAAAACAATAACAGAAAAAAAAAAAATACAAAACACACTTGAACACATAAGAAGTGTGTAGGTTATTTATTCTATTTTTAATTCATAAGAAAACAAAAAAAAAAGAATATATTTGTATTTAATAAATACTATTTTTAATTCATAAGAAAACAAAAAAAGAATATTTTTGTATTTAATAAATACTACATGAAATAGTAAAATTTTATCTCGAAATTAATTAATCGAATCTCTCTCTCTGCCAACGTGAAACTTGTTTTGTCTTTCGTTTAATTAAATCAATCAAATCATAACAAATTGATTAAAAACTATTATAAATAATAAATAATAAACAAATAAAAAAATTGTTTTTAATTAATTCATTGTTTTAAAATTTAACAGCCATTTAATAATGAAAACTTTTTAATACTGTCAATAAAAAAATATTACATGAATAAAAATAGATTCTAAAGAAGATTAATATTTAAAAAAATATCATATTTAAATATTTTTAATTTTAATGATTTTATTTCTACTTATTTCATTACAGGTATTTACACTACTTACCAAAGATTTAATGATTGTATAGTAAAGTATATTCGAGGTAAGCTTAACCGGTAATGGCAATTGATTTAATATTTATAGAATTTAAATTAGATAAAATAAGCCGCCAGCGTTAACAATAAAGTACATGGATTTTTAAGCACATAAATTTAACAAAATAAATATTTCTCTCTAATTAGTACAGAAAATTTGTTGTATTTAATTGTTTTTCTATCATGAAATGAATTTATTTCATCACAATCAATTATTCATTCATATCAAAACAACTGAAATAAATTGGGAGTTGTAGTTTTTAATACGTTAATTACAGTAAATCTTCCTCTGCTTTTTGTTCCATTAAGGATCACTATCAATAAACATTATATCTCCATTTTTCTGTTATTATTTCTTTGTCTTGTTGCAATTTTATTAACCCAGTTTTCCCACATACATGAGTAAGTAATAGGTTTGCGTTTTTCGTTGCCTTCCAATACAATTCCCTCTATGAACTTGTATTGAGTTTAGTAGGTTGGAAGTTAAATGCTTCAGTTCTACTCCTTCTGAACATATACCGCTCCTTGACCTTCTTAAGATGTTTGTTGTTGATGAAATGGGCTCCCTGAAATCGATTATTTGGAATTGTAAAACCTTGCCTTAGTCTAGTAGGTAGTGTGTTAGCTTATTAGACGTGATGCCTAGGATCAAAACCCAGGTCAAACAACTCGATCGAAACAAAGTATGATCTGCGGTGACTTCCTCTCAGCAGATTTCTGGCAAGAACTCTGAGAGTAAATAAAACTGTCAAGAAAAAGTTTCTCAAAAAATCTGTCGTTCGCAGTCGACTTTAAACTGTAGGTTCCACCACTCATGTATAAAATTAAAACACACAACAAAGGTGATGTGCGAGCATAGGTCGGAATCCTGGCTAAAGGGTTGTTAAGGGCAATTATGTATATACACCTAATTCTGTTTTTACACGGTAGATTGGTTCCAGAAAAAACCGTGTAAAAAAAAACCGTGTAAAAAAAGACACTGATCGTATGCAAAAATAGGTGATTGGTTCCTAATCTCTAAAACCTATTAAAATTAGTGAAAAACAAGGATTTTTTAAGAAGTTTTGTATTTGACATTTTCTTTTAGGGATTCATAAAATATTTAACAAAATTAAAAACATAAATAACTTAATAAATATAAAATATTAGCACATTTCAATTGGTCTGACCTTTGTGCTTGTATGCACAAAAAGGGAATTCCCCTAAATTCATGCCATTTACATTTGCTTTGACCAGTAAATTTGCTTGTACGCGCAAAAAGTGAATTCCCTTAAATTTGTGATATGAACATACTTTGCAAAAATTAAATTTGACAAAAAAATTTAAGCACAAAAAATTTTAAATCGTGCTAAATGGAATAAAATCGTGTAACAAAAATTAAAAATATTTTATTTTCAAACCGTGTTATATCAAAACCGTGTAAAAAAAGACCGTGTAAAAACAGAATTAGGTGTATGTAAAATGTCTTAACCTCTTATATATTCGGATGTTATTCAAGTGTTGTATTGTTTAGTTGCTTGTTCGCCTTGTCAATACCTGACCTCAAATTTACTTACCTTAAATTTACTAGGAAAAGTTGCAGTAAATCAAATTAGATACGAACAATGATTCCTACTTTGTTATTGTTTTTGGCGAAAGCTCTGAATTATTTATTTATTACAATACAATTACAAATTTTATTTAATTATTTACGAGCTGAGTAACATCGACCTTATGCTTGGTGTAGTGTAACAGACCAGAGTCTCTGTTAGGAATCGAACCCTCAACCCTCACGCTTATAGTCTAGCACACTAACCACTAGAGTACCAAGGCATCCAACTCTGAATTATTTTTTACAACTAGTACCCTTTTTTTTGTATTTATTCTATCAAAAGGCTCACTTTTTGTAAGAAAATAAGGAGCGCTATGCCAAAATAACAGAGGAAAAGATTGTGTCAACACTAGATCTTTGATGAAACATTGTTTGCTTTTAATGACATGACCACCTCGTATCAGAATAATTGCACTTTGACTTCAAGGTTATGCAAGGCATAAAACCATGATTATTGAATCGATCTTATCGTGCGATTTTTATTATCGTCAAATTTAAGCAGATAATAATGGCACATTATAAGCCAGTTTTTAAATCGGTGTTAAGCTTTACACGAGTACTTTGATGACAACTAAAACAAGCATAGTTATTGCCAGTTTTCCAAATGTTGAGGTATATGGAATATCGAAGCAAAAAGGTGGAACAAAGAGAATCTTATAAATCAAATTGAAATATGTGTTGGGAGTGGCAATGTGAATTTAGTAAATTGAGAAGAATACTCCAAATTATAATCACGTATAGGCTTTTCGAAGGATTAAGTGTTTAATGCTTGTGCTCAAATAAACACAATATTTTTTTTAATGGAGATACACATTCATAAAGTTTATGGAATGGTTGTTATTACAAATTACTTCAATCTGAATAAAATATAAGGTTTATAGTACCTAAAATATATATTTGTCAATGCAATACTAAGCTTAATACACTATATGTAACACTTATTTAAATACTTTGGAATGTTTTAAGCTTTCATTCAAAAATCTGTTACGAGCCTGAACTCTTCCAACGTTATAGAGGAAACCCTAGAATAATAATTACTTAACATAATTACAAGACATATAATAATTACAAATTATATTTAATTATCTACGAGCTGAGTGATTTCGGCCTTTATCCTCGGTTTTGTATAATAGACTACAGTCTCTGATGGGAATCCAACCTACAACCCTCAGTCTAATAGTTTTGCATACTACCCACTAGACTACCAAGGCACCTTACTATGCATATAATAACTAAACATCCTTATACTCATCTCCATTAACTTAAAATTTTTAAACTTTAACCAAAAGTTAACAACATTCTCAGTCAGTTCAATAATTTGTTTTCTTTTCTTTGTTTTTTTCTATGAAGTCTCTTCATTTACAAACTTATTTAATTAAATTTGAAATACTTTTTTAAGCGGTTAACAATGCTCTTGTGATGCTTACCACTTACAGACAATGAACACCAGAAATTTACTAGTGACACAACAGAACAATTTCAGGGTCAAAATGAATTGAACAAAAAAAAAACCAAAGAAAAAAGGCGGAAACTTTTTGATAGAAACCATAACCGAATTACAAAAAATAAAAGTTTTATGAAGTTTTATCCGATATTGCGATTTAAAGGCAATTCACATTTTAATGGAGTTTTTGAAATGAAAACATTTTCATAAATTACCAACACTTTGTCTACTGGTTACAAGTTTTTCTACTTCTTAATTTTAGTTTGATGCACTTTAGTTTTATAAATAAAGAGGGTATGTTGCGTTGGTGGTGATATTTGTGACAGCATTATAAAATAGTTCTAAATACAACCACATTTAAATACATAACGATCGACTTAGACTCGATCTCTGAAATAGTTTAAAAGATGCCAATGACGAACTTTGCTTAGACTGCGACAATACTTCAGCAACCTATACATGAGATGTGGATCAAAGTAATTGGTCAACTATAATCTAGAAAAAAGCGCATAAGAATCTCTATGGAGTTGTTCACTGAGGTCAGTGATGATCCTTATATTCTTAACAGGATCTTAATTGATAACAAATCACCGGACAGAAAAAGCTCATGAATTCTAGGCTTGGGAAAGGCTTTGGAATTATTTCCAACTAATTTTGTAAGAAATACTTTGAAAAGGACCAAATAAAAATTTACTGGCCAACAAACATTTTTTTACCCTCTCTTTTCAATTAGCTTTACCTTACAGCATCAAATAGTCGCTCTTGACCGAACTTTCGTACGATTTTCTTTTTTAATATTTAACGTCAACATCATAAATTATATGGTGGCAGGAAATGAAACTTAAACATTAAATAAAAGTGAGTGCGTACTTGGCAAGTGAGTGTGTTAGTGCAAGTGAGTGTGTAAAAACTATGAATAATTCACAACATTTCCAACCACGCAGCCATATATACAGAATAGCTCGTTTTGGGTTTAAATATTTATACACCCACTCGAGGGATTTAACAAGCTGATGATACTCGTAGCAGTAGTAGTAGTTGTAGCCTGTTTTCCATTATAATAAGTGTGTTACAAAATATAGGAAAGAACAGAGTGGAAAATCAAAAGAAAAATATCTTCTTGTTCTGTTGTCTACTACCACTGCTTTTTAAACTTTACAGAATAACATTTTGTTTACTACGTCTACTCCTGGTGTTGTTGCTACTATTCGTTGATTTTATGCTAAATTACGCTTTAGTTTTTGTTATTTATTTTTATTATTGGATGTGGATGTGGCATGCACAGAAAACCACAACAACCAACAACATTATAAGAACTGACACAATAAACCCAAGTATCACTTTAAAATATTACTCAACACTTTCATACACATACATGCTCATACTTTAACTTCCGTTTCCTTGTTAAATTGTATTTTTTTTACTTGTGCATGCATTTTCATGTAGTTTTCCTTTCTGATGAAAGTTTAAAACTGTTTTCGGAAAGTAAAATTTATCATCTAAAATTTTTTTTCTCTTTTCGAAGAATTTGACATGCTGACAGCAGATTTAGATTAATTTGTAGAAATTTTGAAGTAATAAAAATCTTAACCTTTAAGGCTGAAGAAATTTCACGTAACTTTTACACCTTTTGTAGAATAAAACTAATATTTGTGACATGTGGATGTCATCTGTCAATATCCACTATGTTACGAATCGATTCTGCATACAGAAAATTCCGAAAAAAGAATTTTCTTTTATCAAATTTCAAGGTTGTTGACATTAATTTAACACTTTACTACCACAGATTGTATGGAGACGTAATCGTTATGTAAAGCAATTTTAATCAACTACATGGGATTAAAGATGCAATAAAGATGGGGAGAAAATCTTCACTCATGTCAAAGCAGTTTAGATACCACTTTATATGGCTGGTTCCTGATACGACCCAGAGACCAGGAATGAATCTCTTCTCCGCTACTCATAAGCACTCATAAAATTTGGAATGTGAGTCAACAATATTGAAATTTAACTACTCTGATTCATTCGTACTCACTACAACGTTGATTTATAAGTACAGGTTGCAATGAGTATGTGTACAACGTTGACATCAAACTCATACCATTCGAAATATGTTTGATTCATAAGCCTTCTCAATCAGATTCATAACTTCAGAAAAATACTTATAATACTTATTAATGATTCGAGTGACTCCAATCATTCATCAAAATTTACAGTCTTAGCTGTTGTTGCATTTACAAAAAAAGAAAAAGATAAAGACAGCAAGCAAAGCAAACACACAACCTTCTAGTGAGCATTGTAGAGTTCCTACGCAAATCATACTTATTTTGTGATTCTTGTAAATGTTGAGTCATGGAGAGTCGAAATCAACATCATCATACGTGTTGTTAAGTATGAGTATGATAAGTACTTCAAACTTTGAATTTGAGTAGTATGAGTATAAGATTGAAATAAGTATCAGAAATTATGAGTATGATTCGATTCTACTCATCTTTTTTAATACTCATTCCTGATTTCTGATACGAACCGATTTACTAAAATAAGTACAAAATAAATGCGATGATATATTGTCGATTGAGCACTAAATGTTATAACATCATTACTCTATCACTAAAAACCTACTATTGAAACTGCATATTTGTGACTCTGATTATTGCTCTGTTTTGAGCAGAACAAGAGCCAGAGTCCAAGCAATACAGCCCAATTTTTTAATGCCACAATAGGTAAATTTGTTTAGTTGGGAAAGAACTTAATAAGCAGAAGACAGCCAGTCGTAACTACAGTTGTGAAGGTAATATTGCTAATATAAGATCTTTCATTAAGGGCTTCCTATATTTAAATTTAAATGAAACAAAGTGTGTATGAGATATCATCGAATTTTATTCATTTGAAAAGTGTGAAATACAACATCATATTCAAATGTACGCGTAGCTGCTGTGGATGGGGATCATCAGCAATGTTTAATTTCCCATGACTCTGGCTGAATTTGAATATCGTCATGGGTTATGTTAGCTTTAAGGACCGCTGTGGTTTTTTTAGAAAAATCACAAATCTAACGGATCCAAATCGTATGATCTTTGTGGTCGATTCACTTCACGAGAGATGGCCAGGCCCTGAAATCGATCTTACAGAATATCCAATGTGAGCTGGATGGCACCACGTAGCGCCATTCTTTTGAAGCCATATGTCGTTGGTGTCGGGGTTATACAACTTAGGCCAAAAGGAAAGATTATCGATTATAATGCTCGGCGTTGACAGTGACAGCATCTCAGAACTCTCAGAACGGGCCCAAAATCCACACTAAAAATAACTTATTCGGTATGTATTGGGTGCTCTGGGATCTCAAGTGGGTCGGTGTCACCCAAAATTCTTCCATTTTGTTTGTTCACGGTGTTAGTCCTGCGTTTACTGGGCTCGAATTTATTCACCACATTACGAGTAGGCCTTTTGGTTGGACGAATATGGCAATCGTAAATGAGACGAAAAGAGCAGTGTGTTTGCTGAATGGAATACCCTCTTGCATTAAACAATTTCATTATTAATACCCGGCATTGGATACTATACTACTATGTATACAGTCTGAAGAAATGACAACTAATTTGATAGATGTATTTCAAATAAGATGGCTGTTGTTGACTGTCAAAGTTCCATAGCACCTACTGGTAGATACCAGAGATCAGCAATGAGTATTCAAAAAAATGAGTAGAATCGAATAATACTCATAATTTCTGATACTTATACGCATTCATACTTATTTTCAAATCATGGAACCTCTACTCATATTCAAAGATTGATGAACACATACTTAACAACACGTATTATGTTGTTGATTTCGACTCACCATAACTCAACATTTACTAGAATCACAAAATAAGTATTATTCGCGCACAAACACTACAATACTCACTAAATGGTTGCTTCTCTGTCTTTTTCGAATCATTTATAAGCATTATAAGTATTTTTCTAAAGTTATGAATCTGAATGAGTAGGCTTATGAGTCAAACATATTTCGAATGGTATGAGTTTGATGTCAACCTTGCACGCATACTCATTCCAACCTGTACTTATAAATCAACGTTGTAGTGAGTACGAATGAATCAGAGTAGTTAAATTTCAATATTGTTGACTCACTTATATTCAAAATTTCATGAGCGTTTATGAGTAGCGAAAAAACAATTCATCGCTGATCTCTGGTATATACAATACATACATACATAAGCTAAAATTTCCTTTAGATCATTTTCTTAGCAACCTCAAGAAACTTTACGCCAACGTTCTCTTTGATTCAATTCTTAATTTAAAATGAATATTTCTTCAATAAAAATTTTTATGAAATAACTTCATCTTAATTTCAATAAAATTTATGAATTTATGAATTTTCGCCTCTATAATCTTAGCACTGGATGAAAATATAATATTTTTATTGCTGTTGTTATAAAAAAAATTATAGAATTTTTACAGTCAACGAAGCACAAAATCATTCGTGTTCAGTTCAGCTCAGTTCAGTTTATTTTCATTTTTCAATTTTTTTCCTTCTCTTTTCTTTGCTACAACTAGAAAGTCATCGTAATTTTATGCCACATTTTTGTGGTAGAGGTTATTCCTATTAAAGTGTTGGTTCCCTGCAACAACAGAACAAAACACAAATAGATTTACACGTTTAAATACATTCATTCATGTGGGTAGGCAACAGAGAAGGAAACCTACAAATATACTGACTGGTATGCGACCATTGGTTAAAAAACAAATCAGGGAGAAAGTGAAAATTTATTTTTAGATGTAAACGAAGGTGCAAATGATTACGAAAATATAAAGAAATTAAAGAAAAATCGATACAAGGCCATCAATTAAAAAAAAATTTGCTTTTTATTGGTTCGCTATGAAGTTATGCCAACTCGAATTTATTTGAAACAAGAATATAATTTCTGGATTGGAAATCTCTTTTCGAAACTATTATTAATTTCAAATCTATTTTATTCCCTCACTTATTCTATCATTTCTCTTTTCTTTCCTTTTCAGCTTTAAATGTTACATGCAGCTTCAGCCTGGCAACAACAATAAAAATCGTTAAAACTTTGGCTTCGTCGTTCTAAAAAACCGCCTCTAATAGGCGGTGGTGGTTGGTTGGGCATTTCATAACTTTTTTTTCTTAAACTTTAACTTTATAAAAAAAAAACAACAAAAATACCTTTCGATCATGGATCATGCAGTTAAAGCTACACGTGGTCGTCCCTGGAATACGTTGCGTTTCGAAAATGATGAACTGGAATGTCTTTATCAACGTTACACACTGAAATTACAGCGCTTTTCAGTGTTGGGCGTTGTGGCATTGGTTGTGGTGCTATGCGGTGTTATGGCAGCTCTATCTTTAGCTTATAATAATGCTCCAACATTTCATGTAAGTTTAAATTCCAAGCAAAAGAAGAACAAAAAAGAAACAAATTAATCGAAATTTATTTAAAACTTTGTTAAAATGTTATTGAAATTCTTCTCTCTCTCTCTCCCTCTTTGTTTTAGAATGTCTTCAATTCATTTGTGTGCCTGTTATTTGCCATAATTTTAATATTGTTACAATGTCGCGTGATCAAAGATCATCATTTACCCTGTCTGTGTTATGGCATTCTATTGTTTACCGCTGCCATTTGTATTGTATCGATGCCAACTTTGGGTTCCGTGTTTCCGGTAGATACCAAAGAGGTAAGTTATTGTTGTTTTCTTCGTTTTCTTTTTCAAATTGTTATTGATTTGATTGCTTTAAAGTTTAAACTTAAAAATTTGTTTGTGTTAGCATTTAGGCTAGTGGGTTAAATATGAAAATCTTATGGTGTTTTTTTTGTGTATAATATATATAAATTGACAGATGTGTGTGAACTTACCTACGAATGTCATATTCTTTTTTTTCAGTGTATGTTATGTTAACACAGATGAAAAATTTGAAAAAGTGAAAAAAGAAAATCTTAAATAATCACGAAAATAGAGATAAACTAAAGAAAACCTGAAAGCCCTCCATAAAAGGAGTAAAATTCGATAAAAATTTAAAATAGATGCGATTTTCGGACATAGTAGACTGAGGGCTAGTGGTTTAAGGATTCCAAAACAGTTTTTGTGATGTTCGGGACCGAAGAATCTAATTGATAAACAAACAAAGAAAAATTTTCTGTATAAATCGGATAAAAAATTGAGTTGTGGGAGAAATCTCGGACTTAGTAGGCTGGATAGCCATAGTATCAAAACAGGTTTCCTTATAGTCGGACATTAATCAGGACCGGAGATGTAAGCGCCGAAGCTTACTTTTTGTCAAATTAGCAAAAAAAAAAGTTCTTTATGTAAATCGGTCTAAATCGGATAAAAAAGGGACTTGTGGGTGAAGTGGATAGGCTCTAGTGGGCTGAATAGACATTACAAGGATTCCAAAACAATTTTCCTTAAGGTCGAGCTTTACTTGGGACCGGGTTATAGTCGAAAAAATAATTGTTTGCCAAATTAGCAAAGTACTTTATATTAATCGGTCAAAATCGGATAAAAATGGACTTGTGGGAGCAGTGGACCATGACATGGCACCAAGGATTCCAAAACAGTTTTCCTTAGGGTCGAACTTTACCTGGGACCGGAAATATAAGCAACGAAGTGGTTAAGAAATCTAATTTTGGCGTATGAACTTAAAAATTTTAATAATTCTCATTGAGTTAATATGCAGTTATACATATATAGAACCAACAAGATGTCTTATTTTTCGCAAGTTGCATTTCTTTGGTATGCGACTTGCATCTTTCGGTCAGTGACTTGCCGTTTTTAGCCGATGAATTGCATGTTTTTGTTTGATGACTAGCATTTTTTGGGTCGATGACTTGCATTTTTTTGGTTGATGACTTGCATTTTTTGTCAATGACTTGCATTTTTTGGGTCGATGATTATGATGACTTGCATTTTGTTTGGTGACTTGCATTTCGTTTTGTGACTTTCATTTTTTAGCCGATGGAAACTAATTTTGGAATTTTTGATACCATGTCTAGCCAGCCCACTATTTTCCCTACAAGTATATTTTTTTCCCGATTTATGCAGAGCACTTTTTAGCTCTTGCAAAAAATATAGCTACGTCGCGTAGATCTCCGGTCCTAAGTGTTACCCGACCGTCACGAATGCTTTTTTTTAATCTTTGATCCAATAGCTATCCAGCCCACTATTTTTTTTTTATACATCATGAAGCTTTAACTCGAAGAGGTCTTTTCTATGGGGAACATTACTAATATTATAGAATATTTTCAATCTACAGTTTTTTAACATCATTCTCAGATGAATCAATTGAGCGTATATCTGAATTATTTTGAGCAATCTTTCAGTATTTATACAGTCTTGAAAAATACAATTACTTTAGTAAATGATTTTTATTAATAGAATATAATAAATATTTATGGCTAAAATTAAAAATATAGATTATAAAAGCTATTTAAAATTGGCTGTAATTCAAAATTCTACTAAAGCATCAAAATTAAAAATCATTTTATGTGATGAGGCCATTAATGAAATATTGTAAGGTCTTGAATGAAATTATTGACAAAATTGTTTATAGAATTTTGTTGGAAAATGTATATATAAAAAAATATTTTTTATTTTATTAATTTATTTTCTTTATTTGCTGTTTCTTTACATAGGAAGAATCTGAGGTAATGACTGCCCAAATAGTTATCTATCTAATCATTGTTTAGTTGAGATAGAGATTCTAAACACTATACAATCTCATTTGTAGCGATTATAGATTTCATTGAAATAAATTCTGTATAATTTGCGGTTTATTTACTTTGTTATACATTTTAAACTGTCATTCTGAAACTGGGAAATATTCGGTGGTGATACTAACCTCTTCTTCTCGTTTCAATTACGGATTCAAAATGTGAATATTAACTTGAACGAGTTTAAGGATTGTGGTCTTAGGGGGTGAAACTTTTTGTAATTTTTTTACTGTGGATGTATGCAGCCGATAACTTTATCTGTACAATAGTGTTCCGCATTCGCTAAAATCTTCTTTATATTCGTTGAACTATATTTATTTGTTTCGTACAATCCTTTTTACTACCTCTATTGATTATAGAATTTTCATAACGTTAAGTGAAAAGCGAAACTTAAATACTAATGAATAACAATCTTGATGATGTCAATAAATACCGAAAATGTAAGCGAAAATATTGCGACGGATTTGGAAAAGTTGTTGCTTAATTTAGTATGACAAGAGTCAGGAAATCATTTGAATGCCAACGAAATTTCCTCCGAAGCTATTTTATTTTGGTCAGAAAAGTGGCACCATGAACTATTTGGTAATGTGCTAAACTACATGGATTGGGGCCGTGAATTCGATTCCCAGCAGGTACTCTGATTGTTTGTGATTGTAAATAGAGTGTCTGACGTAATATATGATTAATTATTATGGAAAAAACCAAGTGAGAATAATTTACAAAAAAAGTAATGAAGGTTTTACACGGGATATAAAAAATTTGTTTTCTAAATAAATTTGTAGTGAACTACCTCCTCTTTATACTCTCCTATAACTACCTTTCCGGTGTTGGACACACTAAATATTGCCTTCAAAAAAATCTTAATCACTGCTTATCATCATTCATACATCCATAATTGGTTATTACAACCCTTTAGCCCGAATCGTAACCTAGCTTCTCGCATGTTGTGTGTGTTAATTTTATACATAAGTGGGGGAACGTACAGTTTAAAGTCCCAACGACTTTTGAGAAACTTTTCATGGCAATTTTATTTGACTCTGAGAGTTTTTGCCAGAAATCTGCTGAGAGAAAGAACCCGAAGAAATATTTTTCACATTTGAACAGTAGCCGTACTTTTAATAAGCCAAAACTATACCTACTAGACTACGGTAACTTCAAAAGATCATCATAAATTTTTAAAATCTCATATTATCACGTATACAGTTGTCAAAGCAGTCGCCCTAATGGTAGAGACCAGAAAGAACACATCAAGTTCGACTAAATTTCAGGGTTGAGTTCTACTACTTCTGCAGTTCGTCTATGCTTTAGTCGTTCATATTACGCCAGAATATATTCCCAATCAAGTCAGATATTGCAAAACAATTATTTTCGAACTTTAGCGTAGTTAGTGCTGTATTGAAAGCATATCCGTTTTATTCAATTTGTTTACGTTAATCATTTTATTATGTATGTATGTATATGACTTAAATTTTAATAACATTTTGATTTAATCGGCAATATTTTTTTTTTACTTTGACAATGATTACAATGATCGTATATTGCCATTTAATTCAAACCACCAACAGTATCTTTGCCTTGACATTGTGTGCATATTTTTTGCAGCCATTATTAATTGAGTTTTATAAAGTTTTCATGCCTAGACTATGACATTTCGATGCCACCGCATTCATGTGTACATGATTTATAACAAATATTTTGAATAATTGAGAACTCTCATGTCATACAGTTGATACACAGTATTTGTTATAGTTACACACTTTGTACACACACAGTACACTTTGGTTAATCATCTATACAACAACAACAACAAACAACAACAACAAATACATATAAACAATATTTTTGCATACACTAGAACTGAAATAATTTTTCTTTTTTTTTTCTTAAAATTTTTTTACAGGTCATGGCCGAGGGTGTTTGGCAGATTGTATTTGTGGTGTTTTTGGCATACGCCATGATGCCATTACAAATATGGGAAGCAGTGTGTTTTGGCATTGTCCTACCGTTGGTGCATATTAGTTTAACTGTGTATAAAATATTTACAGATTCGTTTCGTTATTTGGAATATAATCAGGTAAATTTCATTACATATACTCAAACATACATATACTCGTAAATATTGGTAAATTAAATAAATTAATTAAAAGATATCGAAATTGTGACATTTAAGATATACACACACATACATACATATAAACAAACAAAAAATTTTAAACAACAACAAATTTTAAATGCCATTCAATTACAAATTGAGTTAAAGGTTGTCTTAATTTTTTGTAAAAGTTTTATTATTTCCATTTTGTTGTTCTGCGGTTTAGGTCAAAGGTTATAATTTTATGTAGAAACATTTATTGTGCGTACTTATGCACACACACTCCCTATGCTATTTATTTTATTTACTCGCAAGCTCATCTACTAATATACGTATGAGCAATATTTAATTCGTACAACAAATTAAGTATTGCTCATACGCACTGGAGTGTTGCTCATAAAGTATAGCAATAGTAGTAGTGGTTGCAATACCGCCCAAACTGAAAAGAAAAGCAAATAATTGCTTCATTTATTTGTTCATTTATTTTTATTGTTCGCTGGCAGAGTATTTTTCTAGTGTAATCCTTTAAACCAGTATACTATAATACGTTTATTTTTGAAAAAATATATGTTAAGGGCATTATTCTTAAATTGTAGGTCAACGAAACTTTTTTAAATTTGGAGATTGTTTTCAAATAAAATCATGTTTACAAATTAATTGCTTCAATAATTTTTGAAAAGTGCTTAGAAACATTTGTTGGGCCATTGAGTACTTTATTTTTTATCTGTTACAAGTGCAATTGGCTTTAAAAATTTTAAATAATACGTTATATTGTGTATTCCACAATTCCCTATAATGAAATTCAATGAGAAACTGACGTCATCTTATTGTCATTATTCTTCAAAACTTAAAAAATCTGCAGACCACATTCAAACTAATAGTAGAAATCACTACATGTGTGGCAAATATACTGGCCATATCCCTTTCAGACCTGATAGTACGATTGTATACCTTTGAAGAGATACAATAGCATTTATGGAAGGCATGGTTATTTCAGCAAAAACTATCTGGAAGGCATTTTTCGGCAAAAACAAAAAAAAACACTATACAAAGAATCAAGCCATAGGTAACAAAAGAAAATCCTGGGAAATGCATATAGGAATGATAGCGCTTAATATCTCTAAGTTTAAACATCGTTCAAATGTTTGCTACGGTTTCTCTGGAGGCAGCACATCAATGACGTCCTATTTACCATGGCTCTGGCGCATAAATCGGCAGAATTTGACCGATTGTTTTGAGGACCACTGTGATTTGTGGCTTTTATTCTCATACGTAAGAAGTATTCTCATATCCTACGACTTAAGGAAGCCTTCTCGCCTATGAACACTGTTTATTTTTTCCTTTTTATTGTCTTGGAAAGGCCTTCAAATATGTTTATAGCATAATCATTCAATATTAATTGAATAACTTAGCCTTTTTTTCTCATTAAATTTCAGCTTATTGCCAACATTGTTATGTTTATTGGTGTTAATGTAGCCGGTCTCGTTGTCAACATTATGATGGAACGTGCCCAGCGTCGTGCTTTCCTGGATACACGCAACTGTATAGCGGCACGTTTAGAAATTCAGGATGAAAATGAAAAACTTGAAAGACTCCTATTGTCTGTACTACCTCAGCATGTAGCAATGCAAATGAAAAATGATATACTCTCACCGGTGGCTGGACAATTTCATCGGATTTATATACAAAAGCATGAGAATGTAAGGTAAGTCTACAAAACATCATCATCAAACTGTATGAGTGGATGTACGTTTACTCATTAATGAGAAATAAATTAAAGGAAATTCCCGGCTTAATTGAAAATTTATTTCGGAAGTTATTTACATACGTACAGACATCAGTGAGTGTGTTGCGAGTGCAATTTCTATAAAAGCAGTCATCTGTTATTTTTCTTCTTTTATTTTTCATTAATTGTTAAATACATTTTTATTTTTTATTATTTATAAATTCTATTAAAAAGTGAAAAAGTTTTGTCTGTACATACATAAATTGGCAAATTTAATTGGCCCGAATTCAAAAAATACGTAAAATATGCGTTTATGAGAAAAACAGCTTAAATCGCAAAGTTGTTGAATACGTAAGAAAATATTTTCTATTCTGTTGATACATTTATGAAATTTCAAATGATAGTTCATGAATATAAATACCAGATGGTTTGGCTAAATTTTTTAAATTGATATAAAAAGTTTTTATACAAAGTCTGATAAAACCATATCCACTAGTTATGCATAAAATTGAAAGTTGTTGAATTACTCCGTACCGAATTGCTTCAATTTTCAAGGTAAAACTTTTATACAATGCCTGTCGTACAACTTGTTTGGCAACAAAATTATTTCCTGCAGATAGGAACGCTGGTAATCTTTTGGTGCCATGTTGGAAATAATATAAATGCACAGGCACCTTCCAAACATGCCGCTGGGACTTCAAGCTAGGTACCATATACGTTCTTCTTTAGAGAATCATATTTGACGTTATAGGGCCGAACGTTAATTTTAGCTCTAAAGCATGCAGAAAATCCTTGTTTGCCACTTTATAATCGCCAAATGGACCACTTTTCACTATTAACCCCCAACTGCCTTTCAAATTGTATCTCAGAGAAGCCGAGATGGTCTAGTAGGTAGTGTGTTGGCTTATTAGACGTGAGGCCTCGGTTCAAATCCCAGGTTAGGCACCTCCAACTAAACGAAATACAAAAAAATAGTACAAAGCCTATTCGTTAGGGCTGCAATTTAAAGATGAGTAGGTACAGCGTCATGTGTAGCCTCTCACTATCACTACAGACCATATTTTGTATAACTGTAAGCAGTTCTTGGTTTCGGTACTCGACTTCAACCTTACCGCTATGCGATGATCTACCAGGAGCTACGATACAGCCGGAATCGCTCTCAGCTTCATTGCACTTACTAATCTCGCCCATCATGACTAGGTGTCAATCCCCGAGGGAAACTTGCGCTGGGCACACATTGCAGAAGCCGGCATACAATATCGCGAAAATGGCTTTCGTTTGGAAACCGTATGGACTGCGAAATCGTGGTGGGCCTAGAGGTTGGTGACGAAATAAACTCTCTTGATAATGATCTGAATTGGTCATAAGTCTGGCACAAAATCGAAGTAAATTCGAAGAAGTTTGTAGGGCATTAGGCGCCACATAAACGGTGCGAAGGCAACTAATAATAATAAAGTAAACTTGAATATCTATCAACTCTGGAGGTTGTCATTTATAAGCTACATTTTTTTAACTTCATAAAAACAGAGCTGTTTATCTTTATTCCTATAGAGGACAGAAAATGCATTCCTACTTTAAAAATATTCCACTTACTTGTATTATAAAAAGTATGTAATTGTTGTATTTAATTTAATTTTTTTGTCTTCTTCAGCAGAAACCTGACATATGTGTGGTATTTTTATTCAAAAATAAATGAACAAAAAAGAAAATCTAAAGACAAGAAATCTTTATTTCTGTATTCTGTCTTCAAAACATTCATACATTTCATAAATACAATTCAGAACACTATGGTGATTGATGAATTTTAGTTGATTTAAATGAAATGTTTGTTTAAGTGTCATAAATAATAAATTTTTAATTTTAAAGTAATTTCTGTTGCCAAAAATAAGAAAATGGAAAAGGCCCGACCAAAGCCAATGAATTATGGTCGTTGAACGATGAATTGGTGTTTTTTTTATTTATTGTGTATATATTTTGCTTTTAACAAGAGATAAACCTTAATTTTAGTTGTTCTTTCCAAATGTATTGACGTCATTATAATGAACATGAAACAAATAAAATGAAATTAAATGAATTGCATACATATGTACATACATATATGGTATAGGATGCATTAACTAACTTGTAGTAGTCTCTGCTATGCTTGCATACGTTTTTATTTTCATTTTATTTTTCTTTTGGTTAGGAAGTATTTAAATTTTATGCACTTAAAAAAAATGGAAAATTTTTGGTAAAAAAGTTTTTCTTTTCTTTTTAGGCATTGTATTAATATAATTCATTATTGAATAACTGAATATTGTTTGGAAATGTCATCAGTTAGTATTTTTATTTTAAATAAATAACTAAGTCCTTTAATAAATTATTGGCCGTGCAGGAAATGTTATGTATTTAAAAATTTTTAATACATTTTTGAAAATATTTTGTAAAATATTGGATGTACTTGATAAAAAAAATTGACGTACACCGATCTTCTCTAAGAAAAACAATTTTACAAAATCTTCTATTTGTGTATGATGTGCTTCTTAGCTTAATTATGATGGTACACATAATACTTGAGCTGTGTTTACTGATCGTGTGTAAATGGCTGCACTAAAAATACAACACTTCGTAATACAACATTTTGTATCACCATACATACATAATTGGTCATTTCAACTCTTCAGTTAGGATTACGACCTAGCTTCTCACACCACTTATGTTGTGCGTGTTAATTTTGTACATGTGTGGCGGGACCTACAGTTTAATGTCGACTCCAAACGACAGATGTTGCAGCAATTTTTTTTTTTGCAATTTTATTTACACTGAGTTTTTGCCAGAAATCTGCTGAGAGGAAGCCGCCCAAGAAATATTTTTTAATATTTTCGTTTTGATGTCTGACCTGGGGTTTAAACCGAGGCCTTATGTGTAATAAGCCAACACACTACCTACTAGACTGCGGAGACTTCATTACCACATATCACCATAATATAGTTAAAACGAGTTCACAGATCAGATGATAATCCAAACTATGAGGTAGTTTTGCATTCACTAGTAAGAGACAAATGCATCTAATATAACCAGTGCATGTACAAATAATAATCATAATTTGACACTTGTGCATCGTTAATGCATTTCAAAATGAGGCACTTGGGATTTTATCGCAAGAGCAGAAAGTTAGAAACGCGTTTGCGTCCTTTTTCTTTCTTTTTTAACAGTCATGATTCGCGTTAAGCAAACATATAATGGCGGAAGTTCTTACAAATGGCGACTAGCGTTATCAAATCGCAATGATACAAATCGCAATGATATAATAAAACTGTGTTTTTCAGAATTCGTTTCATAAACCAATACAAAATTTATTTGAATTAGTTGTAATAAAAATTATTTTATTTTTAATTATAATTTTAGCATTCTATTTGCGGATATTGTTGGATTCACGGTATTGTCCTCACAGTGTAGTGCGCAGGAATTAGTAAGACTGTTGAATGAACTTTTTGGTAGATTTGATCAATTAGCTCATGTAAGTTCTGATTGAAATTTTTTTTTTTTTTTTTGAGTTGAAAATTATTTGTAATTTAATATTTATCCTTTCCAGGACAACCATTGTTTACGTATTAAAATCTTAGGAGATTGTTATTATTGTGTATCAGGTCTACCCGAGCCACGTAAAGATCATGCTAAATGTACTGTTGAAATGGGTCTTGACATGATTGATGCCATTGCGTAAGTACATATATTACTATTCTTTAACACTTTTAATTAATAATACAAAATTTGTAAAAAAAATTTTCTTGCAGTTCTGTGGTTGAGGCCACCGATGTCATGTTAAACATGCGCGTAGGCATACATACAGGTCGGGTCTTGTGTGGCGTTTTAGGTTTACGAAAATGGCAATTTGATGTCTGGTCTAATGATGTTACTTTAGCCAATCACATGGAGTCGGGTGGAGAACCCGGTAGAGTTCATGTTACTCGCGCCACTTTAGACGCTCTGTCAGGGGAATATGAAGTCGAAGCTGGTCATGGCGATCAGAGATCATCGTATTTAAGAGATCATGGTGTAGATACGTATTTCATAGTGCCACCACCTCATAGGCGCAAGGTAAGTTTAAAAGAAAAATTTCAACTAATGGATTCATGTAAAGTAAATTTAAATATCGTTTGTTTTCCAGCCTTTAATGTTAAATACGTTGGGTGTACGTTCGGCAATTGGATCTCGTCGTAAATTATCATTCCGTAATGTTTCTAATGTTGTTATGCAACTATTGCATACGATTAAATTTTCCGAACCAGTGCCATTCTCGAACATAGCCACAGGTTCATTTCCTTCTTCGGCCGGCAGTGGCGGCGGTAGAGGTAGTACGGCTGGTGGCGAAAATCAATTGGAGAAAAGTAACAGAAAGGTAAGTTATCATAACCTAACGATAGCATTAAATCCCCAGCATTTAGCTAGTTTATTAATTAGTAGCATAGTGGCAAAGAATAATTTTAATTTAATTTTATGGCTTAAAACAATTTGTAGTAATTCTTATTAATACGCTAAAAAAAAACAAATACAAATTGCATGACTTTTAAAATGAAAACTTAAAAATATTAAAAAAAAAACTATTTTACTAACCTTTAAATAAATAATTAAGAAGAAAAAACAAAACAAAATCATATACAATATAAGAAATGCTGTAAAAAATAATTTAAAATAAATTTTTTTTTTTATTTTTTCTTTTTCTTTTCTTAAAACCACAAAATTGGCTTGGCTTATATTTTCATTTACTTGGCCTTTTTAATTTATATTTATTATTTTATTAATGCTTCCTTTTTGCTTTAAACAATCCAATTTATTTATTTTCTTCCGCTTTTTTAATTCTCAAAATATATTTTTCTCGTTTTTTTTTTAATTATTAATATGATTTGTTTAAAATTTTATTTATTTACGTTTTAATTTTCTTTTTGTATTTCAGGATGCGGTAAGTTTATTTTTTAATTTAATCGTCTTTTTTTAATTTAATTTTAAGCTAAAGGTTAAAACGGGTTTATTTTTATCAAAAATAAAAAGAAAAAAATATAATAATTAAACGTGTTTGTTATTGTAAATTGTAACTAACAATTATCATTGGCAACTATTTAAAATGATTCGAATAATTTAAAAATATAAAACAAAATTGATTTTCAAAATTCGTGTGGATTTTGTGTTTAATTTTGTTGAAATGTTGAGTAAATACTTTTAATTGTTGTGTTTTTGAATAAAAATAAAAATTAATTATAATGTAAACACATTTGTAGTTATAATGTAATAAACTATTTAAATTGTTTTAAAAATATATAGTATTTGTTTATAGTTACCATTAAATTCAAAATTCATTACAAACAATAAAATTCAAAATAATGATGGCGATTTGCTTAAAAGTTCGAAATTTAAATAATTATACAATAGTAAGGAGATTGTATACTTAAATACTTTCTGAGAAAAATCTAATGTCTGCAAATATTATATTATAATACATTCAATTCAATGTTTGAACACATGACATGTCCAAGACTGCCGATTAGTTGCTGCGTTCTAGGGGATTTTCATCTCATCATTTAGAACATCAGCATGCTTTGTCTTATAGGTTTTTTAACTGTGATAGATTTTTCCGTGTGTGGTTTGAATGGATACTTTACTACACGTGAGACCGAGAGTTCAAACTTTTTGAACTCTTTCGGTGACCCTTTCTCAACAGTTTTCTGTTAAAACAACAGTAAACTGCCAGTCAATTAATTGATACGAAAAAGCTTCTTAAATTCAGTTGATTTCGAACGCACATAACTTACATTATGGTTCTGCCCATACATGTTGAAGTCTCCGTAGTCTAGTAGATAGTGTGATGACTTTTTAGACGTGAGGTCATGTTTCAAATCCCAGGTCAGACATTTCCAGCAAAACGAAATATGAAAAAATATTTTTCCTTCGGTCTCCTCTCAGCAGGTTTCTGCAAAAAAAAACTCTGAGCGTAAATTAAACTCTGTCATAAAAGGTTATGTTAGGTTAGGATAGCGTGCAGCTTGCCGTTCACAGGCAAATTCACTTGTTGGCCATATGGCCCATTGTGTGACGCAGTGTTAGGTAAGCCCCTTGTCTGGATCCGTTAGTGGTTGGTATCAACTACTCCGAATGGATGAATCCAACTAGTTCTCAGTGGCACGTTCGCCACCATACCCAGATCTTCAAACCTTTTGTAACCCAAAAACCGACGACGTCTGTTCTAAAGTGAAGGGCGCTCGCATAAACGGTGTTGCATCGATTCCGTTTTCTCGACGTCACGGCAGTTTTTGCAATAATCCTGGTGGGGCAGACCCCCTAATGGATTACTATCAGAGTGAGAACCGTTCTGTTTTCGAACTCAAGTATTCCCTTAGTTTTCTTGCAATCCATGCTGGATTCCCTGTGGCGAGAAGTGTTTCAAAAATCTGTCGTTCGGAGTCGATTTTAAACTATAGATCTCGCCACCCATGTATAAAATTAAGATACCCAACTTAAGTGGTGTGAGAAGCTAGAGCGCAATCCTGGCTGAAGGGTTGTACTGGCCTATTATGTATGTATGTATGTGCATACATGTTGAACTCCTTTCCGTCATTCACTTAGAGAATAATAGAAGATTTAGAATTTGTCTTACCAAGTGCATAATTTTCTGTTTATTATTTATAAATACATTTCATACTTATGGACCATTAAATAAACATCCATGAACTTATCTGTTTAATATATTTTTTACAACTTAAACGCAAATCGTGTGAAATCTATTGGATCATTATTAATAAATTCTTGGCATACATACTATATTGGAAATAATTTATTTATATATTAGATAAATATTTATTGTAAATATCCCCAATTAGTTGCATAAATTTGGGTATATAAAAAGTAAACCTTATTTAGATTTTCTTTTTAATAAATAAATTTTCCATAAAATCTAAACTTTACTATTTCTTCTACTATATTTTCTTTCTCTATTTCTATAATGATTTTTTTTTACTTTATATTGTATTTTATTTTACTTTTATTATTTTTGTGTTTATTTTTATTTTCTTTATAATGTTTTTTGTATAAATTTTTATATTTTATTTTATAATTTTATTTAATATTATTGGTTATTATTATTTTATTTTGTTTTAACTATTTTATTATAAATTTGTTTTTGTTTTCTTTTCTGTTTTTTGTGTTTTCTTTCCATTTGTGTTCTTTTATTTATCTAGGTAATACGTCTACAAAAAATCTTACATGCTCCAACACCACCAGGTGGCGGTGTTACCATACAAGTAGGAACAACTTCTAATTCAACTTCGAATACGATTAGTCGCATTCATAGACATAATAATCACAAAAATAAAGTGAGATTTGTTGTTTGCCAGAACCAAAACAAACCAAAAAAAAAAAACTAAAAATAAAAAAGAAAATCAAAATCAAAATCGAAAAAAAAACATTTTTTCCATTATCTCGATGACGAATCATTTCGCAAAAGAATTGAATTGAAAATCAAAACATTTTTCAAACATATTTTCAATAATTGTTCTTTTTTGTTTTATGCCACTCATTCATTTGCTGGTTCCTTTTAATTGAGTTTCGATTTCATATATTAAAAAACAAAATGCAATTAATTACTCCAAGTTCGGTTAAAGTTTAGTTTTTTGTTTTTTGCATAAATTTTAATTTTATATTTTTGAAAAATATTTACTCTAACTATGAGTTTTTAATGGCGTTGATTTATTTTTATATGCATATAGTATGGTTTTAAAGAAATGTTTGGTTTAAAAATTAAAAAGAATATCTTTTAATAAATCGTACAAAAACAAAATTAATTAAAATACAAATCGAATGTATATTTTCATTAATTTTTGAAAAAGACACAAAAAATACTATATTAGTGTCAAGCTTTTATCAAAAATTATTATTGAAATTTGTTTATTGTAAAGGAACTGACAATTTTTTTTAAGAAACTCATACTTATTATTTTCAGAATTACAGGGAACTCTTGAAGTTCAGGACTTGTGAGACAGAATAACTTTATATAGCGGACTTATAGATAATTAAAAAAAGCTTGTATAATACTTAGCATTTTTATTTCAAAATATTTTTAAAACAAAAAAGAAACAATATTAACGAATTACATGTCAAATACATAAATGGACAGTAAAATAAAACACTTGGAACCAAAACCTTATACTTTGTTTACTGTTTCCAAGCGTAGAGGCATCAAGTGTTCGATTCTCGCCTAATACCTTGTTTCAACTGCTCCACTTGCTGATATTAGATTTTATAGAGCTTACGGGCAGTTATTTCCCAAACATGATCAATAACGTTGAGATCAGGGACCGGTGCCTGTGTTTGGAGTAGTTTTGAACAATTATGCATAGGCTACAGATTAGCCACGTGCTTCAGATCATTGTTCCGTTAGAAACAAATGTGTATAACTTATATATTTAACTTATCGCCACTTTGCTTCATATTTTGTTTTAAAATCCAAAAATATTGGAATGAATCCATTTTACTGTCTATGTAATGAACATACCATACTCCTACACTGACAATACGCACTTTCAAATCACACGGTCCGTTCCAGCAGTCAAATTGTTCTCCACTTTTACAAATGAAGCTGGTTTGTCGGTGAAAACCAGTAGTGTTAAATCACACGTTCGAAAGGTTCAGTGAACAAGATCACAAGTTTGTGCCGTTCTGTTGTCGTTTATATTCAACCGATTAATTTTTGAGAACAACAATTCATGACTTGTTAACGCTTGTTTACTTCACTGTAGCGGCAGCTCTTTGATCATTTCAAAAAAAAAAATTTGAACCGATGGTGCCACTAGCCTGTGAACCCTAGAAAACAGTCAATTGTGATGGATGTAATAGTGACTAGTTATCTGTTTTAGGATTGTCTGCGCTGCAAATACGGACTTTTTTTACAGACTTAGGCTTTTAACTAGAAATGGAGTTCATTCAAAATTCTTTGATAAAAATGTTTATCTTTAGATAGTTGCAAATGTATCCAATCATCAGAAAGGCGAAGCAAACATCTGCCATTTGCTACGAATTCCTGTACAAGCTTTATTTATAAACCTATATGAATATAAATTTCCCACGTATGGTAGGTTAGTTTAGGTTAGAGGGCATGTTTACTCGGTAGCTCATATGGCTCATTGTGTTTCTCAGTGTGAGGTCATGATCCTTTAGTAGTGGGTTTGAACCAACTCAAGCTCCAGATGAAACCGGCAAGTTCCCTTAGTGTCACATTCGCCACCATGACTAGATCTTTAAACGTTCTGTTACTCAAAAACCGATGATGTCTGTCTTGAAGTGCAGGGCACTTGCATAAAAGGTATTGTACCGACTCCGTTTCCTGCACATCTTTGCAGCTTTTGCAGTAATCTGGTGGAGCAGACCGAGCTTGCAAGCGAAACTGTTAATAATGTAGTGTCCCGTTATAATTCCACTTAGAATGCAAACCGTTCTCTTGTTGAACTCAAGTAGTTCTCTGGTTCTCCCGTTGTGCACTGCTGAACACAGTTGTTGAATATAGTATATATATATAGAATAGTTGAATACCATTCTGCCTTTTTTAATTTCGAAACGAATTCATATATGGGCGCATATATTCCCCCTATCGTCTCCTCCTAAGACATCTCCGAACCCTTACGTGCCAATTCCTCCACATTTCGCTGTGTTCTTCAAGACTTCGCGGTACAGCAATAAGATGCGCTTCGGTACGCACATTTATTTGTCTTGTTGATGGTTGTGAATCAAGCGCAAGAATACCTGCACTCACTAGTCCGATAATGTTAACTGTAGAAGGGAGAAAGTGGTTTACGCCTTATGCCTTATACCTTTTTTATGTTTTTGGTGCTAATAATTTTTCTTAATAAACATTTTAAAGACTAAAATTGAACTACGTTATGGAAAATTTCCAAACATTTCTTAAAAACCATATTGAAATAATTTATTTTAGAAGTTGTTAAAACGTTTTACAATTCCGTATTGAGTTCTTTTAAATTTTGCATGAGTTTCAACAATATTTTTTTTTTCTTTCCATTAGAATAATTTTATTTATTCGAACATACTTTCCCTTGTCTCTTCATTGTATGATTTTTTGTAAATTCTGTATAAAGAAAATCATAGAAACCACATAAGAAGCATGTTAGTTTCTTACAAACATTTGAGTCATTTTTGCATGTACATTGTTGATATTCGTACTAACATTTAATCTTTGGGTGTAAGATCAACATTAATTTTATACAATTCAACAATAAAACAACACTTTAACATTGTTTTTAATAAAAATTAATTATTTTCTATTTTTCCAACAATCTTTTTAACAAATCGACACAAAACACTTAAACATATTGAAAATATAGTCCAAGGTAACCGATAAATTTAAGAGACCTTTTCGCAAACGCCACTCATCGGTACATCATCAGCCTACGAATCGCGTAAATCGTTTCCTGTCACAAGCCATTAATGCACGTTCAGTGGATTGTGATAAATCTGAACATGTGGATCGGATAACATTACGATTTCGTGAAAGTGATAAAGAACGTGAATATCGTAAAGATTTTGATTTGGGCTTTACCACAGCCATGGGCTGTTCCTTACTACTCTTGATCTTAGGTGCTGCTTTACAAGTAACTGCTTTACCCAGAACCCTTATATTATTGTTATTGTTTTTGACGGCATTTGTGTGGGTCAGTGCTGTGTTAATGTTATTGTTGGCTGTGCGTTTGAAATGGATTAATTGGGATCTTTCGCAAAGTTTCACTTTAAGAATGGCCATAACAATATTTACTGTTATTCTAATATATTCAGTGGGTCAAGTGAATGTGGTAAATAATAAAATTAGAACAAGAATATTTACATACGACATTTTTTTTTTAAATTTTTCTCTTGTTTATAGTTCACTTGTGTTTCGGACCACCCCTGTACGAGTAATATTACTACCGCTACTCCTACCCTCGAAGAAGATCTTCTTATGCTGGCACATCAAAGTGAAGCCCATCGTAAATGTTCTCTACCCCAATATGTATCTTTATCCGCCACATTTGCTTTACTTTCAGTTTCAGTGTTTTTAAGGTAAAAATAACTTGATTTAATAAAACAAAATCAAGAAAAAAAAGTTAGAAAATCAATAAATAAAATAAAAATTTCAAAATTTTTTTTCACACAGGCTACCCATAATTTTCAAATCTCTACTGGTCATTATGATGGGTGTCATTTATGGTCTATTTATTGAACTGTCCCATACGAATATTTTTGACTGCTATGACAGTCGTGTCAAGTAAGTATGCGCAGCTAAACATGTATTGGCAACACGTCTAATATCTTTCTTTCTTGTTTTTGTAGTGCTTCGATTCCACTTCATTTAATCTCATTGGCTCGTATTTTAATTTTCATGATTGCCATTCTTGTTCATGGTCGTTTAGTTGAGTGGACAGCAAGGTTAGATTTTCTGTGGCAATTACAGGCATCTCAAGAGAAGAAGGAAATGGATGTTTTGCAAGAGTCGAATAAAAGAATTCTGCACAATTTGTTGCCAGCCCATGTGGCTGCACATTTCCTTGATAATCAATTTCGCAGTAATATGGTGAGTAGAACTCTTATATCAAATGCTATGCGATGTATTTTATTGAAAGTCGAGGCTACATTTAATACTTAAATTAGGTAAATTCTATGTCACTTCGGTCATCATAAAAAAGTAATGTATTCCGTCAAATTTTCCCAAAACTTGTTCAATAGAAAACCGTACTGAACCGTATAACATAAGAGATTCTAATATCATAACGTATTTTTTATTTCAGGAACTTTATCATCAAAGTTATGCCAAAGTCGGTGTTATCTTTGCTAGTGTGCCAAATTTTCATGAATTTTATACAGAAATGGATGGTTCCGATCAAGGTTTAGAGTGTTTGCGTCTGCTAAATGAAATCATAGCTGACTTTGATGAGGTTCGTTAAACAAACAATAAAATAATTAATTTTGAACAATCATTTGCATCTTCTAAATGTAGTTACTAAAGGAAGAGCGCTTTCAAGGCATTGATAAAATCAAAACTGTGGGTAGTACCTATATGGCTGTTGTCGGTTTAATACCAGGTAATACAATCTTCAAAATAGCTTTTACTCTTATGAGTTTAAATAAATCCATTCATATTTCGTATTTTAGAATATAAAATAAATCCAGTGGATCAGAATTCTATACGGCGTCATATGACCGCCTTAGTGGAATATGTCAAGGCTATGCGCATGTCTTTACAAGAAATTAATAGTCATTCTTATAATAACTTTATGTTAAGAGTGGGTAAGTTAAAAAACTATTATTTATCAAGCAGTGCCTTTTCAAAATTTCTTGAATTAAATGAATCTAATCTTCTAATCGTACTAGGTATTAATATTGGTCCTGTAGTAGCTGGTGTTATTGGGGCACGTAAGCCCCAGTACGATATCTGGGGTAATACAGTGAATGTAGCCAGCCGTATGGATTCAACTGGTATACCTGGTTACACACAAGTAACACAAGAAGTTGTCGACAGTCTGCAGGGCTCTCATTTTGAATTCAAGTAAGTTTTATTTTTCAATTTATTTATCCAAAATTATGAACCCTTTACGGATGTCCATTTTATACAGATGTCGTGGCACTATTAAGGTAAAGGGTAAAGGTGATATGATAACTTATTTCCTTAATGACAACGCCAGCAATGGCTTAAACGGTGAAGTACGCAATGCCATGATTAGTAACAGGCCCTCGTTTGGTCAATTACCTCAGACTCAGTTAACCTCACAGTTACAATCCACAGATTATTATCAAAAGCAGACTCAATATCAAGACAACAACTATCTCGTCAATATGAATTCGGAGACTTATAATGTGAAGAAAGATTTCGGTTTCAGTAACATGGAACATGATGGCAATAATATGATTATCAAGGCCAGCATGAATGAAGAACAACAGTTACTACTGCAACATATGCAGCCGCAACATCATCAGCATCATTTATCACAACAGCAGCAACAGCGAATGAATAGTAAATTGCAGAAACAACCGTTTCTAGCTAATGGCGGTCTGCCGGGTATACATGAGAATGGTCATAATGGTGAACATAATGACAGTGATCATAATGGTTTTACAAACGGTTACAACAACTATCCAGGAGGAGGTGGAGGAGGCGGCGTTGTAGGCAATGGTTATCAGCAACAGCAACAGCAGCCATCAACGGCTGTTCAACATCAACGTCAACATTCCTCGAGTTCTATGAGCAGTATGGGTTTAAATCCTAATTCCATAACACAGCAACAACAACAACAACCTTTACCTCAACCACTACCACCACCACCACCTCCTCTCTCATCTGCATCATCAGTAATATCCAATGTACCCGCCCAACAGCATCAATCATCCCTGGCATCATCATCGGTAATGTTCCGTGAACAATTTAATATTATTGAAAATCCTAGCAATAATCGTTTAAATATTCTTAATAATTATAATAATCCTCCTACTCCTCTTTCACAACATTTATTGCATAATCATCATCAACAACTACAACAACAACAACAAAAACAATTACAACAACAACTACAGCAACAATCACAACATCAACAACAAATGCATGATCCTTATGCACCGCTGGAAAATTTCAATAATTTGTTATATGGTGCCGCTAACGGTGGTAATGGTAAACGTGAACAAATGCATGCATCCTCCCATACCACAACAACTATGACTACTACAATAACAACATGTACTACTACACCAACTTCAACTTCTAATAACGCATTAAATAACTTTCATCATTATTTGTATCAGCATCATACGGCAATATCGTCACAACATCATCATCCAAATATTAATAATCATTTAGCACATCTTAATAATTATCAGCAACAACAGCAACAGCTACAATTACAGCAGCAACAATTTAATAATAAACATTATCAACAACAACAACAGCAACAACAAATACAAACATCATCGCTAACTTCGTCGCCCATCATGACTCACAACAATTCAAACAATCATTTCAACAATTATCACAATTGTCGCGAAAGTGAACCGTTGTTGCTTGCCACACAAGTGGCTAAGGTGAGTTACATTGACGACGATAGTAGTTGTGATGATAATGATAATGAAGAAGATACGTTATTGGGTGGCAATGAAGAATACCTCTTGTGATTTCATTCAAACTAGCAATGCACTATTCTTAGTAGATTTCCATTATAGAAGTAGTTCTCCTGAAGCACAAAACTCTCTAGTTATTGATAGTCCGTCTTTAGTAGTGTAGTTCACTAAATAATGTTTGTAGTTTTTAAAATTCGAAATTTTTTAACATTTTATTGGTGTTGGACATAATAAAATTACACGAAATCTGATAGTTTAATAGTGTAAATACAACTTAGAATTTAGAGTTAAAAGAATCTTCAATAAATGCACGTGCTCGTCTTTGCTTATTAGCCCCATTTTAGTTTTAAGCAGTATAAGCGCACACCTCAAAACCATTAATTTTTGTCAAATTTCAATTCGATTTTGATTTTTTTGTTTTCTTAGGTGGAATTACAACCATTTAATCAGGATTACGACCTAACTTCTCACACCACTTATATGTTGCGTATGTTAATTTTATAAATGAGTGGCAGTATATACAATTTAAGGTCGACTCCGCACGACAAAGTTTTTGAGAAACTTCTTAATAGCAATTTTTATTTACTCTCAGGGTTTTTTTTTATCAGAAAACACACTTCATTTTAATGGTTACCTTAGTGTAAAGAAGTTGTAGCACTGCGAAGAATTAAAAAATATGTTTCTGTTACGAATTTCAAATTTCAATAATGCTTGACCACTTGACTTCATATTAAATAAATTTTAATTAGTAAAAAATCAAACTTTCTTGTGAGAATAATACATATACAGTGAGCATTAAAAGAAACTGTGCACCATGAATAACATTCTAAAAATCACCAAACTCAACTTTTACCTCTTAAGGAGTATGCCCAAAAAAATTTTTTTGTAATTTTTGTTTGTTTTATTTTTAAAAACTGGCAATGAAACAATTTTAAAATAAAAATAACGGTATTTTATTAATATATATTTTTTAATTTTCTATTGACGCTCACTCTACATACATATTTTTAATATTTTTCATTAGGACCTTCAATATTCTGATGTCTAACATGATTCACCGAATGAATCAAGAAATGTAAGATCTTCTTAAATTTCCAAGACAAAATATGTCCTAGAATAATTAGTAAAATTTTTTATAAATTACTTTGCCATCTGAACATTGTACATTCAATGTTACTTCCGCTTTAAGACAGATAAATGGTATGCCATCTCTGTGACCCGCTAGACAGATAACCATAGAATATCCCACTATCTCGATTAGAGAATTTCACTCATTCTATTAGGAGGTTGAAAGCAATGTACACTCGCATCAGACTCTGGTAATAACTACTCCTTAATAAATGTGTCGCTATAAACAGCTTGAAGCCTTATTCCAGAATACTTCGTAAATTTTTTATATACGACCTCTACTGACTGATGGCCTTAAAGGCGCCTCACAATATGGATCTCATTTTTATGTGCACATTTTTTTTTTTATAATTAATTTAAATACTACATGGTTAAAGGTTCTCATAATTTGTAAATAATTTTTGTGTATTTTCTGTCTTTTTTTAATCTTTCATATTTTAAAACCCATCTTCAAACATTTACCGTGCATGGTGGATGGATTCATGAACTGCAATTTAAACTTTCGAAAAACCATTACCTCTGTATTTGTATACCAATGTATTTGCTATTAAATGTATATGTTGTGTATAAATGTGTGTTTGACAACCATTGTAATGATGCTTTTATTGCCTGGTGCTTAAATCCTTTTCCAATACAAACAAACAAAACAAAAAAAATATATGTCCATGCAACATCATCAGCAACTGAATCATACACCCACTAAATATGAACCACCTCGTTATATGTGTCCCAATAATTTGTTTATACAACAACAGCAACAACAACAACAACAACTCCAGCAAAATTACCAACTCTATCAACAACAACAGCAACAACAATATCCTCTGTACTCCCAACAACCACAACCCCCTCTACCAGCCCTACCACCCAAACCTGCCACATTAACAACAAGTCTTAAACAGAATACACCTCTTCTACGGTCCTATATGAAGCCTCTGCCAAAGCTACCCACAGAACTGGAAGAGAGTCGAGAAATGTCTTCCACAGATGATCTAAGTTCTCGACCTCATTCCCCCTCCATGAGTTCATCCGATGAAAGTTACTCGAAGACCACCGAGGGAGAGGGTGAAGAGGATTCACCGCGGTTAACAACAGCCAGTAATCATGTGGTACGTAATGGTGGTAATCCATTGCAATGGCTTTATCCCTGCGATATTCAGGTGGACCCTACTTCACCCGTCATCGATATGTCCAATCTTAAAGACTTCGAAGTAAGTTCAACGACAGAAAGTCAGGGACAATACACGACTACTACACAAAATAAAGGAGACTCATGCAACAGTTTCGAATACCAGGATCGTCTAGTTTTGGCAGTTCAAGGTAAGCAGAGTAATAATACAGGCCAAATGTCATCAGCTTCGGGAAATCAAAATGCCACAAAATCACCATTTGAGAGGGAATTGCAAAGACTTTTAAATGAATCCTCTAGAGCCAGAGGCTTAGTCACTACTACACACAACAACTCAACAGCAGCTACTGCTTCTTCGTCAACGGGTGGTAATGTTACCTCCGTTTCGGGCGGAAATGCTGAGGGTGGTAATACTACCAGTAATAGCAGTAGTCGCAACAATATAGACATAAGCTACTCTGGCAGCAACAGTAAGCTGAGTTCGAATGGTCTAAATGTAGCCGCTGGCTTGGGGGGCAGTGGTAGTTTAGGCAGTAATGGCAACCTTAGTGGCAGCACACCACTTAGTGGTAATAATAATTTGAAAAATGTTACCACGGCAATGGCTGCTACAATTTTGGATGAACTGAATTCCCCAACTACGGGCAGAACATTGGGATCCAAAATACCTGTGAGTACAAGTTTTATGATTGCCAAACATCCAGTGGGACTAGAAGCAATAAAAGAAATAACCCGCAATAAAAATCCATCAGAATCCAGTCAAATGTAAGACAATCTAACTAAAGATTAACTTTAACCTTAATTTTTTTGTTGTTTTTGCTATTCTTTTTTTCTTTTTTGCTGCAACAGGCAAACTAGTGACACAGAGTCATGTGAAATATTACATGAGACACGTAATCAATTAAATTTGGCCATGATGGATATGAACAATAAATCGTCAACTTCAACAAATGGTACAAACTACAACAATTATCCTCAGCAACAGCAGCAGCAACATCAACTACAACAACAGCAACCAAGTGCAACCAAAGAACATAATCATCGTCATCGCATGAGACCGAGATCCAAGGATTTCGATCAAAGTCACGAAAGTCTTGATCAACTAGACGATACGGCTGATAATAAAAATTCCCGTTATAATCGTCCTCACCATCATCATCACCATCATCATCATCATGCAAACCACCATGGCCACAATCATCAACGACAGCGTAATAATCATCAGCACCACAATAATCATGATGACGACGAGCGTGACGATACCGAAGATAATCTCGCTGATGAGGAATTCGAAGAAGATGAAGTGGGCCGTGATGTGCGTAAAAAACGTCTGGCACAAACCGACATGGTCAATCATCAGCAACAGCAGCATCGTGGTCCATATCATAGTGAAGACGATTTAGACGATGATGAGGATGATGAGGATGATCATGAATGTGGTCCGGAAGAGGCTTTAGTGGGTGCTTTATCGAATGGTCTACACGTTCATCGTAATGATATTTTAGAAGCGAATGTGATAAATGATGAGCTTAAATATGGTGCCGGTCATCATAATCATCAATCAATTGACTCGAATCATTTAGAAAGTCAATCTGAGTGGTCAGATGACGATTGCAGAGAAGAAGCTACAGGTGAGCATTAAAATATAAGAAATATATTTAGTTGGGTTATTTAACGCGCATACAAAATGCTGACAATTAAAGAACAAAGAAAGAACAAAGGTTTAAGAAATCGAGAAATATTGTATAAAAATAATACGAAGAATTGAATACAATCCAATTCTAAAACGTGTTTTTATCTTATAATAGGCGGTGCTGAGTCGACGGGCTATATAACCGATGAGCCAGGCTTAGAAAATATTTCTCTATTAAACGAAGCTGGCTTAACCGATGCCGAAGGTGCTTTATCTGATGTCAATTCTTTATATAATGCTCCCGATGTAGATGATACATCTGTCTCCAGTCGTGCTAGTTCCAGATTATTAAGTTTAGATTCCTTAAGTGGGCTGTATGATTGTGATATGGACTCAAAACATGAAATGGCCATTGTTAATGTATCACATAAAATTACCAGTAAATTTGGTGCACCACAACAGCAGCAACAACAATTGCAACAAACACAACAACACCATCAACAACAACAAAGTTAATTTAAACTTTATTCATTACTTTATTATGGGTATCTAACAGATTAGAAAAGGCGAAGTATGAAAGTCAACAAATACTCTCCTTGAATAAGTCATTTAAAAAAGAACATCTTCGAAAAATTTAAAAAAGGTTTTTGGAGGTCTCTTCCCGCCCCATTAGATATGTTTTAATATATGTATATACTGTAGTATACATATGTGAAAGAAAAAACCCTACAACATTAATTGAAATGGTGTCTATTAAACAACTTAATACTACTTAATTAGATGTGTATGTGTTAAATAATATTTAAAATAAATAATTGAAAAAAGTCAAGTATTTTTTGATAGCAGTATATTTAGATTTAGAAGAATAACAACAACAACAATTTATCAAAATAAAAAAAATTAAAAACATATAAGAAATCTTCAAAAAGCAAAAAGGTAAATAACCGTTAAGCTAGAAAGTCAATAAGATTTTAAGTTGAACTATATTTAACTAAGATTTAAAATGATTATAAATAATAATCCTAACTATCTATGGTAGAGCTAAGACAACAATACATGCATACATACAATATAAATGTGTAAAAAAAATGTATGCTTTAACATAAATTTTTAAATAAACATACTACTTAGTTTTCGAAATCCTAACAACCGTTTAACGCAATATGAAAAACCAGTCTTAATTAAATAATTGATAGTACCAGTTTAAAAACCAAAATAAAAATGAAAACAAAAATTCCGCTTTTCATGACAAAATTAGATTTTTATTGTCTGAAAACTATACTAATTGAAAAACAAATTAATCATTCAAATGCTTTACTTAAATATTTAATATTATTTTATACGTATTAATTTTTTATTAATCTATTAATTTTTTATGTCGATTTAAATTAGTTTTAATTACAAAATAATTGCTTGTGTGTATAAATTTATTTATACACGTTATAAAAAAAACGCTAAGCGTTTTCATTTTTTTATTTTTATTTTGTACCTCTAGTTAGTTTTACAATCATATTCAATATAATTTGCTCATTATGCTTCCAATAAGTATTTTATGCTTTTTGTTTCTTTTCTTTTTATATAAATCGATGAAACTGTAACAGTATACATACATACATATTAATATCAAGAAATCTATTCATGCACAATATACATACATACATATATAATGTAATGTTTCACACTAATATTATGTATATATATTAACTGTACACATTATTTGTTTTTTTTTGTACCGTATTATTGTTAATTTTTAACTTATAATAGTTTCTATCAAATAAACAACAACATGTCGAAAGAAAAATTGTTCGAATATTACTAAGGAAATCACTAAATATACTATTCATATGGTAATAACCAGAATGTTAACTATAATTAAAATTAATATGAATCGGTAATCATGAATTTAAGTTATTTATGAATAATAAAAAATAATAAAAAAGAAATATTAAAACATAAATGATTTAAACCTATTAAACAAGCTTCTTTTCTAATTCTTTCCAAGGTAACGATATGTCACCCAAAAGCGCAGAGTGACAGTTAATTAAAAGAGGGTCACTTAGAATGACCTCAAGTTCTCCCATTTAGATAAGCTTTTGATTCTGCCAACTCGCCTCAATAATATCGTAAGACGCTGAGGCAAACATAAACTGTGAATTTTAATACTTTTCTTGAATAAATATTTTTGAATTTAAAAAAATAAAACAATTTAATCGCCCGCAAGTAGCAATTGCGCGTAATTATCCAGCTCTAGTCTAAAGGAAAGGATAACGATGGAATGTTTCGTTAGTATATAGAGCTTTTCATTGGGACAGAAAAACCCAGGAAATAATATTTAGTTATCATACATACATACATACATACATACATACATACATACATACATACATACATACATATTTAGCCTTTACAAGCCTTCAGTCAGGGTTACGACGTAGCTTCTCACACCACTTATGTTGTGTGTGTTAATTTTATACATTAGTGGCGGGACCTACAGTTTAAAGTCGACTTCGAACTACAGATTTTTGAAAAACTTTTCATGGCAATTTTAATTGATCTCAGAGATTTTGCCAAAAACATGCTGAGAGGAGGTTGCCGTAGAAATGTTTTGAGAAACTTTTCACGGCAATTTTATTTATTCTCAGAGGTATTGCCACAAATCTGCTGACAGGAAGTTCCCATAGAAATTTTTTTCATATTTCGTTTTGAAGTCTGAACTGGGGTTTTAAATGTGGCCTCACGACCTCCTAGACTATGGCTATTTCATTCAAGGCTTCATGTAACTGATCTGACCATAGTAGCATTGGTCACTTAACTGTCATGATGGCTGATAGCAATATTCGTGTGGGTTGTGCTGCCATAAACTATGCCAATGATGGTGAGAGGTATTTGTCTTACTTGGTTGCTTGAAACTATGCCACCACCAACATGATGAATTTCCCACTTTCCCCAGCATTTGTACGTTCGGTCTTTCCAGAGTCTGGTCCTTTTCTCCTCTCTTTGGTATTGTCATGGACCATTAAATGATCGCTCATCGGTTCCGGCTATCATCAGCTTGTATTTTCTTTCATTTCTGTTCTTAAGGATGCGCTATAACACAGCTCTATAGGTGAGCGGCACAAAAAATAATCCGCTGTTTCCTCTGCCACATATTCAGAGATGCCCCTATTCTATCTACTGATCCTGAGACTAGAGATTAGCGCTCATCTCCCGCCTTCCCATATTTGGGATAATTTTTGTTGCAGTAGGATTGACCATAAAGCCCGTGCAACCCTACATTGTCATACACGGTTGAATCAAACCATTCGCACACTCATCGACTTCTCTTATGTTATAGCTTATGACTGATTTTGGCAGTTCATCCGGAACTTCGTTGCCAAAAAACCCCCAATTACCCAGCATAATTCAATTTTATAATCGGACATAAGGCCCAGATGTGACCTAAAAATATATCCGCTCAAAGCCTTAAGTTTTTGTTTTTTTTTTTTTTGATTATTTATGTAAAACAATTTGAGGTCTTGAGTTAACAGAGGTTGTCAGATAGAGAAGAAATTAGGTTTAAAAAATTTTTAATAAAATTTGAACTAGATTGAATTTTGAAAAACGGAAAAAACCATTTTGGTTAAATTACATGGTCTTTATAATCAAGAAATTTCAACAATTTAGTTAAGTAAATTCTATGAAAAATTAAAAAAAAAAACAAAAATTTAGTTTCAAAATTGTTTTTAAAATTTCTGATAACCTTTTGAAAGCGCCTCTTAAAGACCTTTCATATGATACCAAATTTATATATAGTTCCTTCGGAAGAAATATGAAAAAAATTCAAAAAACCTCAAAAAAGGACCTTTCTATACTTTGATCCAACTCTCCAAATATTGACCTCAGAACAAAAATTTTGAGAAACGTAGTCTTAGAATGAATCAAACTTTCATTTTAGTCGGGAACATTCGCAACTTATATTTTGAGGCCACCCTAATGTACATACTTGTGTTATGATTTTGTTATGTTTATATAGAAAGTTTTCTAAAGACTAATATTTAAGGAATGATAGCAAATAATAGAAGACGTATTTTAAAATAAAACTTATAATAGAAACACTTGTTTCTATTCGAAAGCAAATATAAGTAGCTCTTAGTAAACATTAGATGATGTATAAAAGACGTCGCTTTTCACTTAAACGGCATCAGTTTGAAGTTAGTAGATCAAGCTACAGTTCTATATCTGACATTATGAATCGTTTCTCGGTATTTCTGTGCGTTGTCGCCACCATTGTAGCAGTGTCCGCCACTGATTACTGCTCCAGCTCTATTTGCAGTAATGGTGCCAAGCATATCGCTTGTGGTCACAGTGGGGTAAGTTTTTTATTTTACTTTCAATTGAATCAAGACATCAATTCTAAATATTTCAAATTTATTTAGCAATTCTCTGCCACATGCCCTTCAAATGCGAAAATGATTCCCATTACCGATGATTACAAAAAAATCTTGATTGATACCCACAATGAAAAACGTAACCTTATTGCTGGAGGTGGTGATGCTAAACTCAGTCATGCCTGTCGTATGGCCACCATGGAGTGGGATGATGAATTGGCTAACCTTGCCGCTCTCAATGTTATGCAGTGCAAAATGGCTCATGATAAATGCCGCAATACTGATGCTTTCAAATACTCTTGCCTGGTTTGGTTTCACTGGTCCTGTCGATCATGCCGCCAAATTGAAGCAATCTGTTGAAAATTGGTTCTCCGAAGTTAAAGACACTAAACAATCTTATATTGATAGTTATCCTAATGGTTACTCTGGACCGTAAGTTTAAATGTGTACATTATTCTGTTCTGAACGTATTTTTTTAAATTATTTTTCTTTAATAGTGCCATTGGTCACTTCACTGTCATGATGGCTGATCGTAACATCCGTGTAGGCTGTGCTGGCGCAACATATACCAATGACGGTGAGAGGTATTTGTCTTACTTGGTTGCTTGCAACTATGCCACCACCAACATGATCAACTTCCCCATCTATGAAAGCTGCAGCCGTGCTGCTGCCTCTTGCACCACTGGCACCAACCCCAAACCAAATACCCCAACTTGTGCTCCGCATCTGAACAATACGCTGTAAACAAGTGGTTCTAAATCTATTATAACTACGGTATAGCAGTTTTAAATAGTTTGCATTGAATAAAAAAAAATTGGTTGAAATATTTGTTGTGCTTTTTTTAATGGATATTGTATTTGGAAAATCTGGGGATTTTTATTCGTTTTGTTCTAAATTTTTAATAATTTCAACATCGAAATTCTAATCCTTAAACACCAAAGTGAACGCCAAATATGTATATCCAAACAAAAATAAAATTTTGATTCATTTGTCATTCCTCAGTTTTTGTAAGAACTTAAAAAAATTGCTCTTTCCTATATCTTAACTTGAAGAACAACTTGCTCTCATTTGGGCATCCGGGAGTTCTATAAAACAAACAAGCTATAAACTTAGTTTGTACTAGAGCGTGATTTAAAGAGAAAATGGAAAAAAAATTGAAAAATTATAGAAATCTTGAGTCAAACTGAGACTACGTTGCAAAATAAAATGGTTTTTTAAATCTAAAATCACGAATTCGTTTCAGAATTCAATGCATTCACTGTGTGATACTTCGAATAGCATTTTTTAGCTATTCTGCAAAACCACGTTTTTATCTTTGCCCCTTGATCTCTCGGGAAGGCATCTAATTGCCTCATTCAACAGAGTCATAATTTGTTCGAGCACGTACTGGCTCCTTAAAGAGGCATGTAGATTATAAATGAAAGTTTCCTTATATTTTTCCTTGGGTTTCTTAATGTCCCCAAACCCCTTGGCGGGAATCCTCTTATATTATGATTTGATAAAGATTCCTCGCGTGAAACACTTCAATCTTTTATAAACATAGCAATGCCCGGACTAGCTATGGTAAAGTTTAAAACCTCTTTTCAAATACTAGTAACAAAAGTAGGCCTGTTTCTTATATTAAAAATCTCCAGATTAGAAGGTTCTGCAGATTCTAAATGGTACTCACCCCTATTGTTGGTGTCCATACGGTTTCATATGATGTTGGCATCTGGCATCACATCCCATCAATAATGTCAATAATTTGCCTACCAAAATGCTCAGCAAATCATTTCACTTCCGCTGGGGTTGTTGTGTATTTTCTTCTGCTGGGTAGCAGGCTGATGCCACCGTTATTTCGTGCCTGCTGTACTCGGTTCTTTCCTCCTTTGCTGTGACAGTGCCATGGACCATTAAACGATCTCTCATCGATTCCGGCTATCATCAGTTTGCCTTTTCTTCCATTTCTGTTCTTAAGGATGCGCTTTAGAGCTGTGTGCAGTCCCTCATTTTCAATATTTAATGAACCATAATATGCTCCGTTCTCTTTCCCTTGAAGGATTTCACTATATGTGTCTCGGCCACCTTATCTCCTTAATACGCTCTTCTGCGTTCCAGTTAGACAATTTCTCAGTGTCCATTTTCAGCCAATTGGCTGCTTAGGTATCCTTCTTGCAGTGAATAAGAATGTGACCCAGATAATTGCCTCTTCCACTTGCCCCTTCATAAATGATTGCCTTTTCTAATTCAGTTTGCTCTGAGACTGTCAAATACACCAACAATTCCTAGCCTAACTAGCCCACTCTACCTACGCATCTGTAACCTGTAACTGTTTCCTCTGCCTTAGAGATATCCGTATTCCTTCTACTGATCCTGTGACTAGAGATCACGCGTTGTAAACGACAAGCGCCAACTAGCCCAGTACTCCTGAGAAAGGTGGATAAAACTATTTTTCCAATACAGAGCATTGAAAGAGAAAATGTAGCAGTCAACGAAAATGCGACTTCTATGGAGGCCATAGATCCAGTGGCGGACAATGAGGTGATGGTAGCGTCGGAACATTTTGGAAACGCTAAGGTTCCGTGCCTTGATGGAATTCTAAACCGGGCTCTTAAAATAGCAATTAAGCACAGTGTTCGACCCTTTACGGAGATGTACATGAAGTTTTTTAACGATGGAGTTTTTCCGAGAATATGGAAAATTCAAAGACTGGTATTACTACCTAAACCAGAAAAACGCCGGGAGATCTAGGTTCATATCGACCTAGGTTCATGTGGAGTTCCACAGGGCTGGTCCACGGTTATGGAATATACTCTACGATGGAGTTTTACCTCTCCCAGTACCGAGGGGTGTGCAGATAATTGGTTATGCTGACGATATAGCAGTAACAATAGTGGCTATAGAAATTCATCAAATTGAGGCTACGTGTATGATGACGTTGGGTAGAATAAAGAAGTGGCTTACGTCAGCGTATCTTTAACTTGCTGGACAGAAAACTGAAGCTATTATGATAACGAGCAGGATGAAAATTGAATGTATTATACTTAATATAGACGAATATAATATAACTTCTCAGGTAACGCTTAGATATTTAGGAGTAATGATTGACGTAAGATAAAATTTTAGAACTAATATTGAAAAGGCTTGTGAAAAAACTGCTCGAGTGAACACTGCATTATCCCGCGTTATGGCTAATATAGGTGGGCTAAATCAGAACAGAACACTGTTATTGGCGAGGATTACTCAGTCGACAATGATGTATGCAGCACCTGTGTGAGGATCGGCGTTAGAACCTGCGTTCTCAGGGTTGCTAGTGGTTTCCGCACAGTTTCACATGAGGCTTTGGTGTCATATCAGTTATAACTCCACCTGATGTTATGGCTATGGAACTGAAAAGGGTATATGATAGAGTTAGGATTGTTGGTAGAACTTTGATAATTTGGGAACGAAGGGAGAAAAGACAAAAGAGTTTCGGCTAATGGCATTTAGATGCGATACTGCGACGAAAGTACGATGGACACACAGACTTATCAGAAACGTACAGAGTTGGGTTAAAAGGAGACACGGTCATGTTGACTTTTACATGACACAGTTTTTGACAGCGTATGAGTACATACATGCTTCCACTCTCCAATATTATCGTGGATGATATGAAGGTTCAAATAGATAATCTGTAGAAATAATTTATATAGGCGCTTATAGATCAGATGTAAGTTACGAATAATAATGATTATTCACTAACATTAAAGAAAAAAGAACAAAATTAATAAATCATCTGTGAGAATAGAACTCAATCATATCCTCCCATAACAAAATGGTAGCCAATGCACATTGTAATATAATTTTTGATCACCCAGTTTACAATTTTAAGCATAAATTCCGAAGCCTAAATTATGAAGTTAAGAAATAATCTTAACCAAAAATTGGCAAAATAAATGTTCTGTAAAAATGTAAATAATTTAAGTTTTAAAATCTTCACATCCCCGAAACTTCCGTTGACGTACATCAATTGTCTGATTAAAACTCAAATTGAATGTGGCTATTAAACAAACAAGAATAAAATTTATTTTATAAACAAATTAACAATTATATTGGAGTACATATACATACATATGTATTATAAAAAGGGAAAAATGAGTAATTTAATAGCAAAAAAGATGTTTTAATATCTCTAATTGAATAACAAATTTTATATGAGCAGTTATAAAACAACGCAACTGTTTTTAACAATTGCCTACATACATGCATACATACTTGTGTTATGATTTTGATATGTTTACATACAAAGTTTTGTTAAGACAAATATTTAAGTAATAATAGGAATACTTTAAAATAAAAAGCGATAAAAATAAATAAAACTTATAATAGAAACACTTGTTTCTATTCGAAAGCAAACATTAAATGATGTATAAAAGACGTCGCTTTTCACTTAAACGGCATCAGTTTGAAGTTAGTAGATCAAGCTACAGTTCTATATCTGACATTATGAATCGTTTCTCGGTATTTCTGTGCGTTGTCGCCACCATTGCAGCAGAGTCTGCCACTGATTACTGCTCCAGCTCTATTTGCAGTAATGGTGCCAAGCATATTGCTTGTGGTCACAGTGGGGTAAGTTTTTTATTTTACTTTCAATTGAAGCAAGACATCAATTCTAAATATTTCAAATTTATTTAGCAATTCTCTGCCCCATGCATTTCAAATGCGAAAATGATTCCCATTACCGATGATTACAAAAAAATCTTGGTTGATACCCACAATGAAAAACGTAACCTTATTGCTGGAGGTGGTGATGCTAAACTCAGGCGTGCCTGTCGTATGGCCACCATGAAATGGGATGATGATTTGGCTAAGCTTGCCGCTCTCAATGTTATGCAGTGCAAAATGGCTCATGATGAATGCCGCAATACTGCTGCTTTCAAATACGCTGGTCAAAATCTTGCCTGGTTTGGTTTCACTGGTCCTGTCGATCATGCCGCCCAATTGAAGCAATCTGTTGAAAATTGGTTCTCCGAAGTTAAAAACACTAAACAATCTTATATTGATAGTTATCCTAATGGTTACTCTGGACCGTAAGTTTAAATGTGTACATTATTCTGTTGTGAACGTATTTTTTTAAATTATTTTTCTTTAATAGTGCCATTGGTCACTTCACTGTCATGATGGCTGATCGTAACACCCGTGTAGGCTGTGCTGCCGCAACATATACCATTAAGGGTGAGGGGTATATGTCTTACTTGGTTGCTTGCAACTATGCCACCACCAACATGATCAACTTCCCCATCTATAAAAGCTGCAGCCGTGCTGCTGCCTCTTGCACCAAAGGCCCCAACCCCGAATACCCCAACTTGTGCTCCGCATCTGAACAATACGATGTAAACAAGTGGTTCTAAATCTATTATAACTACGGTATAGCAGTTTTAAATAGTTTGCATTGAATAAAAAAAAAATTGGTTAAAATATTTGTTGTGCTTTTTTAATGGATATTGTATTTGGAAAATCTGGGGATTTTTATTCGTTTTGTTCTAAATTTTTAATAATTTCAACATCGAAATTCTAATCCTTAACCACCAAAGTGAACGCCAAATATGTATATCCAAACAAAAATAAAATTTTGATTCATTTGTCATTCCTCAGTTTTTGTAAGAACTTAAAAAAATTGCTCTTTCCTATATCTTAACTTGAAGAACAACTTGCTCTCATTTGGGCATCCGGGAGTTCTATAAAACAAACAAGCTATAAACTTAGTTTGTACTAGAGCGTGATTTAAAGAGAAAATGGGAAAAAAATTTTGAAAAATTATAGAAATCTTGAGTCAAACTGAGACTACGTTGCAAAATAAAATGGTTTTTTAAATCTAAAATCACGAATTCGTTTCAGAATTCAATACATTCACTGTGTGATACTTCGAATAGCATTTTTTAGCTATTCTGCCAAACCACGTTTTTATCTTTGCCCCTTGATCTCTCGGGAAGGCATCTAATTGCCTCATTCAACAGAGTCATAATTTGTTCGAGCACGTACTGGCTCCTTAAAGAGGCATGTAGATTATAAATGAAAGTTTCCTTATATTTTTCCTTGGGTTTCTTAATGTCCCCAAACCCCTTGGCGGGAATTCTCTTATATTATAATTTGATAAAGATTCCTCGCGTGAAACACTTCAATCTTTTATAAACATAGCAATGCGCGGACTAGCTATGGTAATGTTTAAAACCTCTTTTCGAATACTAGTAACAAAAGTAGGCCTGTTTCTTATATTAAAAATCTCCAGATTAGAAGGTTCTGCAGATTCTAAATGGTACTCACCCCTATTGTTGGTGTCCATACGGTTTCATATGATGTTGTGGTCACTGGCATCACATCCCATCAATAATGTCAATAATTTGCCTACCAAAATGCTCAGCAAATCATTTCACTTCCGCTGGGGTTGTTGTGTATTTTCTTCTGCTGGTAGTAGGCTGATGCCACCGTTATTTCGTGCCTGCTGTACTCGGTTCTTTCCTCCTTTGCTGTGACAGTGCCATGGACCATTAAACGATCTCTCATCGATTCCGGCTATCATCAGTTTTCTTTTTCTTTCATTTCTGTTCTTAAGGATGCTGTGTACAGTCCCTCATTTTCAACATTTAATGAACCATAATATGCTCCGTTCTCTTTCCTTTGAAGAATTTCACTATATGTGTCTCGGCCACCTTATCTCCTTAATACGCCGAGAGGTCTTCTGCGTTCCAGTTAGACAATTTCTTAGTGTCCATCTTCAGCCAATTGGCTGCTTAGGTAACCTTGCAGTGAATAAGAATGTGACCCAGATAATTGCCTCTTCCACTTGCCCCTTCATAAATGATTGCCTTTTCTAATTCAGTTTGCTCTGAGACTGTCAAATACACTAACAGGTATCCCTCGGCATAACTGCTGTCAATTCCTATCCTAACTATTACACTCTACCTACGTATCTGTAACCTGTAACTGTTTCCTCTGCCTTAGAGATATCCCTATTCCTTCTACTGATCCTATAGATCAGTACTTTTTAGTACTCCCTTAATAGCCCTCATCTCCCGCCTTCTCATGTTTGGGATAATTTTTGTTCCAGTAGCATTGACCATAAAATGATTGGCCATAAACCCTGCACAATCCTACAGTCCATTCTACATTCCCATACACTGTAGAATAAAGCCTTTCCCCAATAATTCCGACTCAGCGATTTCTCTTCTGTTATGCCTGGACGAAAATATAAATGATTCGAGTGACGCAAATGAACGAGCAACAACGAACATATTAGCAGGGCTTGTGACGCTGCAATGTGAGAAAGAGGAGCACATGCATCCGAAGACCAGTGTGTTGGTGGAACAGCGAAATTGCGGTACTAAGACGCGGTTGCCATAGTGCGAGACGACATAACCAAAGGAGTAGAGGTGAAGCTGACAATGAAAGATTAAAGATTAATGTTAATGAAAATCCATGGGGAGGAGCATATAAGGTGGTTATGTCCAAAATAAGTAGTTGTAAAGGACAAGCGCCAACTAGCCTAGTACTCCTGAGAAAGGTGGATTAAATTCTTTTTCCAATACAGAGCATTGAAAGAGAAAATGTAGCAGTGAATGAAAATACGACTTCGATGGAGGCCATAGATCCAGTGACGGACAATGAGGTGATGGTAGCGTCGGAACATTTTGGAAACGCTAAAGTTCCGTGCCTTGATGGAATTCTAAACCGGGCTCTTAAAATAGCAATTGAGCACAGTGTTCGACCTTTTACGGAGATGTACATGAAGTTTTTTAACGATGGAGTTTTTCCGAGAATATGGAAAATTCAAAGACTGGTATTACTACCTAAACCAGGAAAAACGCCAGAAGATCTAGGTTCATATCGACCTCTTTCTATGATCGATACAATGCGTAAGATTTTGGAACGATTGATCTGTAACCGTTTGGAACTACACCTTGAAAGAGGAGCTGACGGTCTATCCGACAATCAATATGGATTTTGTAGAGGACACTCAAGTATAGATGCAATTAAGAAATTGTCAAAGAAAGCAGACAAACCAGATGTTTGCATGTTATTAAAGAATATTGTGACGTCATCGATATGTCCAATCTTAAAGACTTCGAAGTAAGTTCAACGACAGAAAGTCAGGGGCAATACACGACTACTACACAAAATAAAGGAGACTCATGCAACAGTTTCGAATACCAGGATCGTCTAGTTTTGGCAGTTCACGGTAAGCAGAGTAATAATACGGGTCAAATGTCATCAGCTTCGGGAAATCAAAATGCCACAAAATCACCATTTGAGAGGGAATTGCAAAGACTTTTAAATGAATCCTCTAGAGCCAGAGGCTTAGTCACTACTACACACAACAACTCAACAGCAGCTACTGCTTCTTCGTCAACGGGTGGTAATGTTACCTCCGTTTCGGGCGGAAATGCTGAGGGTGGTAATACTACCAGTAATAGCAGTAGTCGCAACAATATAGACATAAGCTACTCTGGCAGCAACAGTAAGCTGAGTTCGAATGGTCTAAATGTAGCCGCTGGCTTGGGGGGCAGTGGTAGTTTAGGCAGTAATGGCAACCTTAGTGGCAGCACACCACTTAGTGGTAATAATAATTTGAAAAATGTTACCACGGCAATGGCTGCTACAATTTTGGATGAACTGAATTCCCCAACTACGGGCAGAACATTGGGATCCAAAATACCTGTGAGTACAAGTTTTATGATTGCCAAACATCCAGTGGGACTAGAAGCAATAAAAGAAATAACCCGCAATAAAAATCCATCAGAATCCAGTCAAATGTAAGACAATCTAACTAAAGATTAACTTTAACCTTAATTTTTTTGTTGTTTTTGCTATTCTTTTTTTCTTTTTTGCTGCAACAGGCAAACTAGTGACACAGAGTCATGTGAAATATTACATGAGACACGTAATCAATTAAATTTGGCCATGATGGATATGAACAATAAATCGTCAACTTCAACAAATGGTACAAACTACAACAATTATCCTCAGCAACAGCAGCAGCAACATCAACAACAACAACAGCAACCAAGTGCAACCAAAGAACATAATCATCGTCATCGCATGAGACCGAGATCCAAGGATTTCGATCAAAGTCACGAAAGTCTTGATCAACTAGACGATACGGCTGATAATAAAAATTCCCGTTATAATCGTCCTCACCATCATCATCACCATCATCATCATCATGCAAACCACCATGGCCACAATCATCAACGACAGCGTAATAATCATCAGCACCACAATAATCATGATGACGACGAGCGTGACGATACCGAAGATAATCTCGCTGATGAGGAATTCGAAGAAGATGAAGTGGGCCGTGATGTGCGTAAAAAACGTCTGGCACAAACCGACATGGTCAATCATCAGCAACAGCAGCATCGTGGTCCATATCATAGTGAAGACGATTTAGACCATGATGAGGATGATGAGGATGATCATGAATGTGGTCCGGAAGAGGCTTTAGTGGGTGCTTTATCGAATGGTCTACACGTTCATCGTAATGATATTTTAGAAGCGAATGTGATAAATGATGAGCTTAAATATGGTGCCGGTCATCATAATCATCAATCAATTGACTCGAATCATTTAGAAAGTCAATCTGAGTGGTCAGATGACGATTGCAGAGAAGAAGCTACAGGTGAGCATTAAAATATAAGAAATATATTTAGTTGGGTTATTTAACGCGCATACAAAATGCTGACAATTAAAGAACAAAGAAAGAACAAAGGTTTAAGAAATCGAGAAATATTGTATAAAAATAATACGAAGAATTGAATACAATCCAATTCTAAAACGTGTTTTTATCTTATAATAGGCGGTGCTGAGTCGACGGGCTATATAACCGATGAGCCAGGCTTAGAAAATATTTCTCTATTAAACGAAGCTGGCTTAACCGATGCCGAAGGTGCTTTATCTGATGTCAATTCTTTATATAATGCTCCCGATGTAGATGATACATCTGTCTCCAGTCGTGCTAGTTCCAGATTATTAAGTTTAGATTCCTTAAGTGGGCTGTATGATTGTGATATGGACTCAAAACATGAAATGGCCATTGTTAATGTATCACATAAAATTACCAGTAAATTTGGTGCACCACAACAGCAGCAACAACAATTGCAACAAACACAACAACACCATCAACAACAACAAAGTTAATTTAAACTTTATTCATTACTTTATTATGGGTATCTAACAGATTAGAAAAGGCGAAGTATGAAAGTCAACAAATACTCTCCTTGAATAAGTCATTTAAAAAAGAACATCCTCGAAAAATCTAAAAAAGGTTTTTGGAGGTCTCTTCCCGCCCCATTAGATATGTTTTAATATATGTATATACTGTAGTATACATATGTGAAAGAAAAAACCCTACAACATTAATTGAAATGGTGTCTATTAAACAACTTAATACTACTTAATTAGATGTGTATGTGTTAAATAATATTTAAAATAAATAATTGAAAAAAGTCAAGTATTTTTTGATAGCAGTATATTTAGATTTAGAAGAATAACAACAACAACAATTTATCAAAATAAAAAAAATTAAAAACATATAAGAAATCTTCAAAAAGCAAAAAGGTACATAAACGTTAAGCTAGAAAGTCAATAAGATTTTAAGTTGAACTATATTTAAATAAGATTTAAAATGATTATAAATAATAATCCTATCTATGGTAGAGCTAAGACAACAAACTGCTACTGTATACAATACATGCATACATACAATATAAATGTGTAAAAAAATTTATGCTTTAACATAAATTTTTAAATAAACATACTACTTAGTTTTCGAAATCCTAACAACCGTTTAACGCAATATGAAAAACCAGTTCTTTTTATATAAATCGATGAAACTGTAACAGTATACATACATACATATTAATATCAAGAAATCTATTCATGCACAATCTACATACATACATATATAATGTAATGTTTCACTAATATTATGTATATATATTAACTGTACACATTATTTGTTTTTTTTTTTGTACCGTATTATTGTTAATTTTTAACTTATAATAGTTTCTATCAAATAAACAACAACATGTCGAAAGAAAAATTGTTCGAATATTACTAAGGAAATCACTAAATATACTATTCATATGGTAATAACCAGAATGTTAACTATAATTAAAATTAATATGAATCGGTAATCATGAATTTAAGTTATTTATGAATAATAAAAAATAATAAAAAAGAAATATTAAAACATAAATGATTTAAACCTATTAAACAAGCTTCTTTTCTAATTCTTTCCAAGGTAACGATATGTCACCCAAAAGCGCAGAGTGACAGTTAATTAAAAGAGGGTCACTTAGAATGACCTCAAGTTCTCCCATTTAGATAAGCTTTTGATTCTGCCAACTCGCCTCAATAATATCGTAAGACGCTGAGGCAAACATAAACTGTGAATTTTAATACTTTTCTTGAATAAATATTTTTGAATTTAAAAAAAAAAAACAATTTAATCGCCCGCAAGTAGCAATTGCGCGTAATTATCCAGCTCTAGTCTAAAGGAAAGGATAACGATGGAATGTTTCGTTAGTATATAGAGCTTTTCATTGGGACAGAAAAACCCAGGAAATAATATTTAGTTATCATACATACATACATACATACATACATACATACATACATACATACATACATACATATTTAGCCTTTACAAGCCTTCAGTCAGGGTTACGACGTAGCTTCTCACACCACTTATGTTGTGTGTGTTAATTTTATACATTAGTGGCGGGACCTACAGTTTAAAGTCGACTTCGAACTACAGATTTTTGAAAAACTTTTCATGGCAATTTTAATTGATCTCAGAGATTTTGCCAAAAACATGCTGAGAGGAGGTTGCCGTAGAAATGTTTTGAGAAACTTTTCACGGCAATTTTATTTATTCTCAGAGGTATTGCCACAAATTTGCTGACAGGAAGTTCCCATAGAAATTTTTTTCATATTTCGTTTTGAAGTCTGAACTGGGGTTTTAAATGTGGCCTCACGACCTCCTAGACTATGGCTATTTCATTCAAGGCTTCATATAACTGATCTGACCATAGTGGCATTGGTCACTTAACTGTCATGATGGCTGATAGCAATATTCGTGTGGGTTGTGCTGCCATAAACTATGCCAATGATGGTGAGAGGTATTTGTCTTACTTGGTTGCTTGAAACTATGCCACCACCAACATGATGAATTTCCCATTTTCCCCATTATTTGTACGTTCGGTCTTTCCAGAGTCTGGTCCTTTTCTCCTCTCTTTGGTATTGTCATGGACCATTAAATGATCGCTCATCGGTTCCGGCTATCATCAGCTTGTATTTTCTTTCATTTCTGTTCTTAAGGATGCGCTATAACACAGCTCTATAGGTGAGCGGCACAAAAAATAATCCGCTGTTTCCTCTGCCACATATTCAGAGATGCCCCTATTCTATCTACTGATCCTGAGACTAGAGATTAGCGCTCATCTCCCGCCTTCCCATATTTGGGATAATTTTTGTTGCAGTAGGATTGACCATAAAGCCCGTGCAACCCTACATTGTCATACACGGTTGAATCAAACCATTCGCACACTCATCGACTTCTCTTATGTTATAGCTTATGACTGATTTTGGCAGTTCATCCGGAACTTCGTTGCCAAAAAGCCCCCAATTACCCAGCATAATTCAATTTTATAATCGGACATAAGGCCCAGATGTGACCTAAAAATATATCCGCTCAAAGCCTTAAGTTTTTTTTTTTTTTTTTTTTTTTGATTATTTATGTAAAACAATTCTTGAGGTCTTCGGTATATGTTTCCTGACGTAAATAAAATATCTGTAAACACGTACGTATGTAAACAGCTAGAGTCATAAAAACTCCAACCCCTAAACTTCCGTTGACGTACATCAATTGTCTGATTAAAATTTAAATTGAATGTGACTATTAGACAATCAAAAATATCGGAAAGTTTTTTTAAGTTGTATCTAAAATTGTTTTATAAATAAATTAAAAATTATATTGTAGCACATATATATTCATAATATATAAAGGGAATAATAAGTGATCTAATAGAGAAAACAGTTTTAAAATAATTATATATTTACTTATCTTAATATTTTCAATTAAATAACAAATTTTATATGAGCAGTTTTAAAACAATCCCATAATAACATACATATGTACATTAGGGAGGCCCCGTTTGTATGGAGAAAAAAATAAGGTATAGATGTTCCCAACTAAAATGAAAGTTTGATTCATTCTAAGACTACGTTTCTCAATTTTTTCGTCCTGGGGTCAATATTTGGTGAGCTGGATCAAAGTATAAAAAGGTCCTTTTTTGAGGCTTTTAGAATTTGTTTCATATTTCTTCCGAAGGAACTATATAAATTTGGTATCATATGAAAGGTCTTTAAGAGGCGCTTTCAAAAGGTTATCAGAAATTTTAAAAACAATTTTGAAAAGCCAAAAATTTTGATAATTTCGGACAAAATTTTTGTTTTTTTTATTTTTTTCATAGAATTTACTTAACTAAATTGTAGAAATTTCTTGATTATAAAGACCATGTAATTTAACCAAAATGGTTTTTTCCGTTTTTCAAAATTCAATCTAGTTCAAATTTTATTAAAATTTTTTTAAACCTAATTTCTTCTCTATCTGACAACCTATGTTAACTCAATTCGTATATGTAACGCTGAATTCAACAACCCCAAACTTCGTTGTTTTTGAAGAGTTTTTAGATTCATCTAGTTCTGATAATATAATATGGGACAGCAATAATGCAGTAACCGCGCAGAATTGTGAAACAAAAAGTTGCGGTTGATTTTATGATTTCATCTTTTGTTAAGCTATTATGTATAAAATCATCATATTTAAATAAAATATTACTAATTTCAGAATGTGAATCACATACACAAAGTACAGAACGATTTGTACATTTTGTCAGTCAATCCATGCTTTCAGTAATAGGAAAAAATCGACCTTCTCATATTGCTAACAGAATAAACTCATGTTAACGCATTTTTTAATAAATGTATATGAAAAAAATTATGTTTATATTAAAATATTTTCTATGAATTTATATATTTTAGTTACAACTATTAACCAATATTTATCATTAAGCAAATAATATACTAATATTTACAATGTAAAAATATATGTAATAAACAGTTTTTCATTTGCTGCTTAAAATAAACAACCACATTCTTAAGGAATAGCAAGAAAATTACATTATAGCGGGATGTATCGCAAATGTTTCGGTTTAAATTGAAATATTCGTTGTATAACAAAATAAAAGTATAAGAAATTATACATCAATGGAAAGCTTATAAAATTTGCGTTATTTTGATGCACATATATGAATTGAGTTAACAGAGGTTGTCAGATAGAGAAGAAATTAGGTTTAAAAAAATTTTAATAAAATTTGAACTAGATTGAATTTTGAAAAACGGAAAAAACCATTTTGTTTAAATTACATGGTCATTATAATCTAGAAATTTCAACAATTTAGTTAAGTAAATTCTATGAAAAAATTAAAAAAAACAAAAATTTTGTCCGAAATTATCAAAATTTTTGGTTTTTCAAAATTGTTTTTAAAATTTCTGATAACCTTTTGAAAGCGCCTCTTAAAGACCTCTCATATGATACCAAATTTATATATAGTTCCTTCGGAAGAAATATGAAAAAAATTCAAAAAACCTCAAAAAAGGACCTTTCTATACTTTGATCCAGCTCACCAAATATTGACCCCAGAACAAAAATTTTGAGAAACGTAGTCTTAGAATGAATCAAACTTTCATTTTAGTCGGGAACATTCGCAACTTATATTTTGAGGCCACCCTAATGTACATACTTGTGTTATGATTTTGTTATGTTTATATAGAAAGTTTTCTAAAGACTAATATTTAAGGAATGATAGCAAATAATAGAAGACGTATTTTAAAATAAAACTTATAATAGAAACACTTGTTTCTATTCGAAAGCAAATATAAGTAGCTCTTAGTAAACATTAGATGATGTATAACAGACGTCGCTTTTCACTTGAACGGCATCAGTTTGAAGTTAGTAGATCAAGCTACAGTTCTATATCTGACATTATGAATCATTTCTCGGTATTTCTGTGCGTTGTCGCCACCATTGCAGCAGTGTCTGCCACTGATTACTGCTCCAGCTCTATTTGCAGTAATGGTGCCAAGCATATCGCTTGTGGTCACAGTGGGGTAAGTTTTTTATTTTACTTTCAATTGAAGCAAGACATCAATTCTAAATATTTCAAATTTATTTAGCAATTCTCTGCCACATGCCCTTCAAATGCGAAAATGATTCCCATTACCGATGATTACAAAAAAATCTTGGTTGATACCCACAATGAAAAACGTAACCTTATTGCTGGAGGTGGTGATGCTAAACTCAGCCCTGCCTGTCGTATGGCCACCATGGAATGGGATGATGAATTGGCTAACCTTGCCGCTCTCAATGTTATGCAGTGCAAAATGGCTCATGATAAATGCCGCAATACTGATGCTTTCAAATACTCTGGTCAAAATTTTGTTTGGTTTGGTTTCACTGGTCCTGTCGATCATGCCGCCAAATTGAAGCAATCTGTTGAAAATTGGTTCTCCGAAGTTAAAGACACTAAACAATCTTATATTGATAGTTATCCTAATGGTTACTCTGGACCGTAAGTTTAAATGTGTACATTATTCTGTTCTGAACGTATTTTTTTAAATTATTTTTCTTTAATAGTGCCATTGGTCACTTCACTGTCATGATGGCTGATCGTAACATCCGTGTAGGCTGTGCTGTCGCAACATATACCAAGGATGGTGAGAGGTATTTGTCTTACTCGGTTGCTTGCAACTATGCCACCACCAACATGATCAACTTCCCCATCTATGAAAGCTGCAGCCGTGCTGCTGCCTCTTGCACCACTGGCACCAACCCCAAATACCCCAACTTGTGCTCCGCATCTGAACAATACGCTGTAAACAAGTGGTTCTAAATCTATTATAACTACGGTATAGCAGTTTTAAATAGTTTGCATTGAATAAAAAAAAAATTGGTTAAAATATTTGTTGTGCTTTTTGTAATGGATATTGTATTTGGAAAATCTGGGGATTTTTATTCGTTTTGTTCTAAATTTTTAATAATTTCAACATCGAAATTCTAATCCTTAAACACGAAAGTGAACGCCAAATATGTATATCCAAACAAAAATAAAATTTTGATTCATTTGTCATTCCTCAGTTTTTGTAAGAACGTAAAAAAATTGCTCTTTCCTATATCTTAACTTGAAGAACAACTTGCTCTCATTTGGGCATCCGGGAGTTCTATAAAACAAACAAGCTATAAACTTAGTTTGTACTAGAGCGTGATTTAAAGAGAAAATGGAAAAAAAATTGAAAAATTATAGAAATCTTGAGTCAAACTGAGACTACGTTGCAAAATAAAATGGTTTTTTAAATCTAAAATCACGAATTCGTTTCAGAATTCAATGCATTCACTGTGTGATACTTCGAATAGCATTTTTTAGCTATTCTGCCAAACCACGTTTTTATCTTTGCCCCTTGATCTCTCGGGAAGGCATCTAATTGCCTCATTCAACAGAGTCATAATTTGTTCGAGCACGTACTGGCTCCTTAAAGAGGCATGTAGATTATAAATGAAAGTTTCCTTATATTTTTCCTTGGGTTTCTTAATGTCCCCAAACCCCTTGGCGGCAATTCTCTTATATTATGATTTGATAAAGATTCCTCGCGTGAAACACTTCAATCTTTTATAAACATAGCAATGCCCGGACTAGCTATGGTAATGTTTAAAATCTCTTTTCAAATACTAGTAACAAAAGTAGGCCTGTTTCTTATATTAAAAATCTCCAGATTAGAAGGTTCTGCAGATTCTAAATGGTACTCACCCCTATTGTTGGTGTCCATACGGTTTCTTATGATGTTGTGGTCACTGGCATCACATCCCATCAATTATGTCAATAATTTGCCTACCAAAATGTTCAGCAAATCATTTCACTTCCGCTGGGGTTGTTGTGTATTTTCTTCTCCTGGGTAGCAGGCTGATGCCACCGTTATTTCGTGCCTGCTGTACTCGGTTCTTTCCTCCTTTGCTGTGACAGTGCCATGGACCATTAAACGATCTCTCATCGATTCCGGCTATCATCAGTTTGCCTTTTCTTCCATTTCTGTTCTTAAGGATGCTGTGTACAGTCCCTCATTTTCAACATTTAATGAACCATAATATGCTCCGTTCTCTTTCCCTTGAAGAATTTCACTATATGTGTCTCGGCCACCTTATCTCCTTAATACGCCGAGAGGTCTTCTGCGTTCCAGTTAGACAATTTCTTAGTGTCCATCTTCAGCCAATTGGCTGCTTAGGTATCCTTGCAGTGAATAAGAATGTGACCCAGATAATTGCCTCTTCCACTTGCCCCTTCATAAATGATTGCCTTTTCTATTTCAGTTTGCTCTGAGACTGTCAAATACACTAATAGGTATCCCTCGGCATAACTGCTATCAATTCCTAGCCTAACTAGCCCACTCTACCTACGCATCTGTAACCTGTAACTGTTTCCTCTGCCTTAGAGATATCCCTATTCCTTCTACTGATCCTGTGACTAGAGATCACGCGTTGTAAACGACAAGCGCCAACTAGCCCAGTACTCCTGAGAAAGGTGGATAAAACTATTTTTCCAATACAGAGCATTGAAAGAGAAAATGTAGCAGTCAACGAAAATGCGACTTCTATGGAGGCCATAGATCCAGTGACGGACAATGAGGTGATGGTAGCGTCGGAACATTTTGGAAACGCTAAGGTTCCGTGCCTTGATGGAATTCTAAACCGGGTTCTTAAAATAGCAATTAAGCACAATGTTCGACCCTTTACGGAGATGTACATGAAGATTTTTAACGATGGAGTTTTTCCGAGAATATGGAAAATTCAAAGACTGGTATTACTACCTAAACCAGAAAAACGCCGGGAGATCTAGGTTCATATCGACCGCTTTTTATGATCTATACAGTGGCTTAGATTTTGGAACGATTGATTTGTAACCGTTTGGAACTACACCTTGAAAGAGGAGCTGAAGGTCTATCCGACAATTAATATGGATTTTGTAGAGGACGCTCAAGTATAAATGCAATTAAGAAATTGACAACGATAGCAGGCAAACCAAATTGATGCATGATTCTAAAGAATATTGTGCCGCCATAACATTTGATGTTCGAAATGCTTTTAATTCTGCATGCTGTTCGCACATTTTACAAGTTTTACGGACTACACAGACGCCAGCGCATCTTATGCGTATCGTTGGTGGCTATCTTTCTGAGAGAATACTGCTCTGTGACACACATGGAGGAGTTAAGGAGTAGAAAATAACTGGTGGAGTTCCACAGGGCTCTGTGCTTGGTCCACGGCTATGTAATATACTCTACGATGGAGTTTTACCTCTCCCAGTACCGAGGGGTGTGCAGATAATTGGTTATGCTGACGATATAGCAGTAACAATAGTGGCTATAGAAATACATCAAATTGAGGCTACGTGTAGTAGAATAAAGAAGTGGCTTACGTCAGCATATCTTTAACTTGCTGGACAGAAAACTGAAGCTATTACGATAACGAGCAGGATGAAAATTGAATGTATTATACTTAATATAGACGAATATAATATAACTTCTCAGGTAACGCTTAGATATTTAGGAGTAATGATTGACGTAAGATTAAATTTTAGAACTAATATTGAAAAGGCTTGTGAAAAAACTGCTCGAGTGAACACTGCATTATCCCGCGTTATGGCTAATGTAGGTGGGCTAAATCAGAACAGAACACTGTTATTGGCGAGGATTACTCAGTCGACAATGATGTATGCAGCACCTGTGTGAGGATCGGGGTTAGAACCTGCGTTCTCAGGGTTGCTAGTGGTTTCCGCACAGTTTCACATGAGGCTATTGGTGTCATATCAGTTATAACTCCACCTGATGTTATGGCTATGGAACTGAAAAGGGTATATGATAGAGTTAGGATTGTTGGTAGAACTTTGATAACTTGGGAACGAAGGGAGAAAAGACAAAAGAGTTTCGGCGAATGGCAATTAGATACGATACTGCGACGAAAGGTCAATGGACACACAGACTTATCAGAAACGTACAGAGTTGGGTTAAAAGGAGACACGGTCATGTTGATTTTTACATGACACAGTTTTTGACAGCGTATGAGTACATACCTACTTCCATTCTCCAATATTATCGTGGATGATATGAAGGTTCAAATAGATAATCTGTAGAAATAATTTATATAGGCGCTTATAGATCAGATGTAAGTTACGAATAATAATGATTATTCACTAACATTAAAGAAAAAAGAACAAAATTAATAAATCATCTGTGAGAATAGAACTCAATCATATCCTCCCATAACAAAATGGTAGCCAATGCATATAGTAATATAATTTTTGATCACCCAGTTTACAATTTTAAGCATAAATTCCGAAGCCTAAATTATGAAGTTAAGAAATAATCTCAACCAAAAATTGGCAAAATAAATGTTCTGTAAAAATTTAAATAGTTCAAGTTTTAAAATCTTCACACCCCCCAAAAATTCCGTTGACGTACATCAATTGTCTGATTAAAACTCAAATTGAATGTGGCTATTAAACAAACAAGAATAAAATTTATTTTACAAACAAATTAACAATTATATTGGAGTACATATACATACATATGTATTATAAAAAGGGAAAGATGAGTAATTTAATAGCAAAAAAAGTTGTTTTAATATCTCTAATTGAATAACAAATTTTATATGAGCAGTTATAAAACAATGCAACTGTTTTTAACAATTGCCTACATACATGCATACATACTTGTGTTATGATTTTGATATGTTTACATACAAAGTTTTGTTAAGACAAATATTTAAGGAATAATAGGAATACTTTAAAATAAAAAGCGATAAAAATAAATAAAACTTATAATAGAAACACTTGTTTCTATTCGAAAGCAAACATTAAATGATGTATAAAAAACGTCGCTTTTCACTTAAACGGCATCAGTTTGAAGTTAGTAGATCAAGCTACAGTTCTATATCTGACATTATGAATCGTTTCTCGGTATTTCTGTGCGTTGTCGCCACCATTGCAGCAGTGTCTGCCACTGATTACTGCTCCAGCTCTATTTGCAGTAATGGTGCCAAGCATATTGCTTGTGGTCACAGTGGGGTAAGTTTTTTATTTTACTTTCAATTGAAGCAAGACATCAATTCTAAATATTTCAAATTTATTTAGCAATTCTCTGCCACATGCCCTTCAAATGCGAAAATGATTCCCATTACCGATGATTACAAAAAAATCTTGGTTGATACCCACAATGAAAAACGTAACCTTATTGCTGGAGGTGGTGATGCTAAACTCAGCCCTGCCTGTCGTATGGCCACCATGGAATGGGATGATGAATTGGCTAACCTTGCCGCTCTCAATGTTATGCAGTGCAAAATGGCTCATGATAAATGCCGCAATACTGATGCTTTCAAATACTCTGGTCAAAATCTTGCCTGGTTTGGTTTCACTGGTCCTGTCGATCATGCCGCCAAATTGAAGCAATCTGTTGAAAATTGGTTCTCCGAAGTTAAAGACACTAAACAATCTTATATTGATAGTTATCCTAATGGTTACTCTGGACCGTAAGTTTAAATGTGTACATTATTCTGTTGTGAACGTATTTTTTTAAATTATTTTTCTTTAATAGTGCTATTGGTCACTTCACTGTCATGATGGCTGATCGTAATATCCGTGTAGGCTGTGCTGTCGCAACATATACCAAGGATGGTGAGAGGTATTTGTCTTACTCGGTTGCTTGCAACTATGCCACCACCAACATGATCAACTTCCCCATCTATGAAAGCTGCAGCCGTGCTGCTGCCTCTTGCACCACTGGCACCAACCCCAAATACCCCAACTTGTGCTCCGCATCTGAACAATATGCTGTAAACAAGTGGTTCTAAATCTATTATAACTACGGTATAGCAGTTTTAAATAGTTTGCATTGAATAAAAAAAAAATTGGTTAAAATATTTGTTGTGCTTTTTGTAATGGATATTGTATTTGGAAAATCTGGGGATTTTTATTCGTTTTGTTCTAAATTTTTAATAATTTCAACATCGAAATTCTAATCCTTAAACACGAAAGTGAACGCCAAATATGTATATCCAAACAAAAATAAAATTTTGATTCATTTGTCATTCCTCAGTTTTTGTAAGAACGTAAAAAAATTGCTCTTTCCTATATCTTAACTTGAAGAACAACTTGCTCTCATTTGGGCATCCGGGAGTTCTATAAAACAAACAAGCTATAAACTTAGTTTGTACTAGAGCGTGATTTAAAGAGAAAATGGAAAAAAAATTGAAAAATTATAGAAATCTTGAGTCAAACTGAGACTACGTTGCAAAATAAAATGGTTTTTTAAATCTAAAATCACGAATTCGTTTCAGAATTCAATGCATTCACTGTGTGATACTTCGAATAGCATTTTTTAGCTATTCTGCCAAACCACGTTTTTATCTTTGCCCCTTGATCTCTCGGGAAGGCATCTAATTGCCTCATTCAACAGAGTCATAATTTGTTCGAGCACGTACTGGCTCCTTAAAGAGGCATGTAGATTATAAATGAAAGTTTCCTTATATTTTTCCTTGGGTTTCTTAATGTCCCCAAACCCCTTGGCGGCAATTCTCTTATATTATGATTTGATAAAGATTCCTCGCGTGAAACACTTCAATCTTTTATAAACATAGCAATGCCCGGACTAGCTATGGTAATGTTTAAAATCTCTTTTCAAATACTAGTAACAAAAGTAGGCCTGTTTCTTATATTAAAAATCTCCAGATTAGAAGGTTCTGCAGATTCTAAATGGTACTCACCCCTATTGTTGGTGTCCATACGGTTTCTTATGATGTTGTGGTCACTGGCATCACATCCCATCAATTATGTCAATAATTTGCCTACCAAAATGTTCAGCAAATCATTTCACTTCCGCTGGGGTTGTTGTGTATTTTCTTCTCCTGGGTAGCAGGCTGATGCCACCGTTATTTCGTACCTGCTGTACTCGGTTCTTTCCTCCTTTGCTGTGACAGTGCCATGGACCATTAAACGATCTCTCATCGATTCCGGCTATCATCAGTTTGCCTTTTCTTCCATTTCTGTTCTTAAGGATGCTGTGTACAGTCCCTCATTTTCAACATTTAATGAAGCATAATATGCTCCGTTCTCTTTCCCTTGAAGAATTTCACTATATGTGTCTCGGCCACCTTATCTCCTTAATACGCCGAGAGGTCTTCTGCGTTCCAGTTAGACAATTTCTTAGTGTCCATCTTCAGCCAATTGGCTGCTTAGGTAACCTTGCAGTGAATAAGAATGTGACCCAGATAACTGCTGTCAATTCCTATCCTAACTATTACACTCTACCTACGTATCTGTAACCTGTAACTGTTTCCTCTGCCTTAGAGATATCCCTATTCCTTTTACTGATCCTATAGATCAGTACTTTTTAGTACTCCCTTAATAGCCCTCATCTCCCGCCTTCTCATGTTTGGGATAATTTTTGTTCCAGTAGCATTGACCATAAAATGATTGGCCATAAACCCTGCACAATCCTACAGTCCATTCTACATTCCCATACCCTGTAGAATAAAGCCTTTCCCCAATAATTCCGACTCAGCGATTTCTCTTCTGTTACGCCTGGACGAAAATATAAATGATTCGAGTGACGCAAATGAACGAGCAACAACGAACATATTAGCAGGGCTTGTGACGCTGCAATGTGAGAAAGAGGAGCACATCCATCCGAAGACCAGTGTATTGGTGGAACAGCGAAATTGCGGTACTAAGACGCGGTTGCCATAGTGCGAGACGACATAACCAAAGGAGTAGAGGTGAAGCTTACAATGAAAGATTAAAGATTAATGTTAATGAAAATCCATGGGGAGGAGCATATAAGGTGGTTATGTCCAAAATAAGTAGTTGTAAAGGACAAGCGCCAACTAGCCTAGTACTCCTGAGAAAGGTGGATTAAATTATTTTTCCAATACAGAGCATTGAAAGAGAAAATGTAGCAGTGAACGAAAATACGACTTCGATGGAGGCCATAGATCCAGTGACGGACAATGAGGTGATGGTAGCGTCGGAAAATTTTGGAAACGCTAAAGTTCCGTGCCTTGATGGAATTCTAAACCGGGCTCTTAAAATAGCAATTGAGCACAGTGTTCGACCCTTTACGGAGATGTACATGAAGTTTTTTAACGATGGAGTTTTTCCGAGAATATGGAAAATTCAAAGACTGGTATTACTACCTAAACCAGGAAAAACGCCAGAAGATCTAGGTTCATATCGACCTCTTTCTATGATCGATACAATGCGTAAGATTTTGGAACAATTGATCTGTAACCGTTTGGAACTACGCCTTGAAAGAGGAGCTGACGGTCTATCCGACAATCAATATGGATTTTGTAGAGGACACTCAAGTATAGATGCAATTAAGAAATTGTCAAAGAAAGCAGACAAACCAGATGTTTGCATGTTATTAAAGAATATTGTGACGTCATCGATATGTCCAATCTTAAAGACTTCGCAGAAAGTTCAACGACAGAAAGTCAGGGGCAATACACGACTACTACACAAAATAAAGGAGACTCATGCAACAGTTTCGAATACCAGGATCGTCTAGTTTTGGCAGTTCACGGTAAGCAGAGTAATAATACGGGTCAAATGTCATCAGCTTCGGGAAATCAAAATGCCACAAAATCACCATTTGAGAGGGAATTGCAAAGACTTTTAAATGAATCCTCTAGAGCCAGAGGCTTAGTCACTACTACACACAACAACTCAACAGCAGCTACTGCTTCTTCGTCAACGGGTGGTAATGTTACCTCCGTTTCGGGCGGAAATGCTGAGGGTGGTAATACTACCAGTAATAGCAGTAGTCGCAACAATATAGACATAAGCTACTCTGGCAGCAACAGTAAGCTGAGTTCGAATGGTCTAAATGTAGCCGCTGGCTTGGGGGGCAGTGGTAGTTTAGGCAGTAATGGCAACCTTAGTGGCAGCACACCACTTAGTGGTAATAATAATTTGAAAAATGTTACCACGGCAATGGCTGCTACAATTTTGGATGAACTGAATTCCCCAACTACGGGCAGAACATTGGGATCCAAAATACCTGTGAGTACAAGTTTTATGATTGCCAAACATCCAGTGGGACTAGAAGCAATAAAAGAAATAACCCGCAATAAAAATCCATCAGAATCCAGTCAAATGTAAGACAATCTAACTAAAGATTAACTTTAACCTTAATTTTTTTGTTGTTTTTGCTATTCTTTTTTTCTTTTTTGTTGCAACAGGCAAACTAGTGACACAGAGTCATGGGAAATATTACATGAGACACGTAATCAATTAAATTTGGCCATGATGGATATGAACAATAAATCGTCAACTTCAACAAATGGTACAAACTACAACAATTATCCTCAGCAACAGCAGCAGCAACATCAACAACAACAACAGCAACCAAGTGCAACCAAAGAACATAATCATCGTCATCGCATGAGACCGAGATCCAAGGATTTCGATCAAAGTCACGAAAGTCTTGATCAACTAGACGATACGGCTGATAATAAAAATTCCCGTTATAATCGTCCTCACCATCATCATCACCATCATCATCATCATGCAAACCACCATGGCCACAATCATCAACGACAGCGTAATAATCATCAGCACCACAATAATCATGATGACGACGAGCGTGACAATACCGAAGATAATCTCGCTGATGAGGAATTCGAAGAAGATGAAGTGGGCCGTGATGTGCGTAAAAAACGTCTGGCACAAACCGACATGGTCAATCATCAGCAACAGCAGCATCGTGGTCCATATCATAGTGAAGACGATTTAGACGATGATGAGGATGATGAGGATGATCATGAATGTGGTCCGGAAGAGGCTTTAGTGGGTGCTTTATCGAATGGTCTACACGTTCATCGTAATGATATTTTAGAAGCGAATGTGATAAATGATGAGCTTAAATATGGTGCCGGTCATCATAATCATCAATCAATGGACTCGAATCATTTAGAAAGTCAATCTGAGTGGTCAGATGACGATTGTAGAGAAGAAGCTACAGGTGAGCATTAAAATATAAGAAATATATTTAGTTGGGTTATTTAACGCGCATACAAAATGCTGACAATTAAAGAACAAAGAAAGAACAAAGGTTTAAGAAATCGAGAAATATTATATTATATTATAAATATTGTATAAAAATAATACGAAGAATTAAATACAAATCCAAAAAAACGTGTTTTTTATCTTATAATAGGCGGTGCTGAGTCTACGGGCTATATAACCGATGAGCCAGGCTTAGAAAATATTTCTCTATTAAACGAAGCTGGCTTAACCGATGCCGAAGGTGCTTTATCTGATGTCAATTCTTTATATAATGCTCCCGATGTAGATGATACATCTGTCTCCAGTCGTGCTAGTTCCAGATTATTAAGTTTAGATTCCTTAAGTGGGCTGTATGATTGTGATATGGACTCAAAACATGAAATGGCCATTGTTAATGTATCACATAAAATTACCAGTAAATTTGGTGCACCACAACAGCAGCAACAACAATTGCAACAAACACAACAACAGCAACAACAACACCATCAACAACAACAAAGTTAATTTAAACTTTATTCATTACTTTATTATGGGTATCTAACAGATTAGAAAAGGCGAAGTATGAAAGTCAACAAATACTCTCCTTGAATAAGTCATTTAAAAAAGAACATTTTCGAAAAATTTAAAAAAGGTTTTTGGAGGTCTCTTCCCGCCCCATTAGATATGTTTTAATATATGTACATACTATAGTATACATATGTGAAAGAAAAAACCCTACAACATTAATTGAAATGGTGTCTATTAAACAACTTAGTACTACTTAATTAGATGTGTATGTGTTAAATAATATTTAAAATAAATAATTGAAAAAAGTCAAGTATTTTTTGATAGCAGTATATTTAGATTTAGAAGAATAACAACAACAACAATTTATCAAAATAAAAAAAATTAAAAACATAAGAAATCTTCAAAAAGCAAAAAGGTACATAAACGTTAAGCTAGAAAGTCAATAAGATTTTAAGTTGAACTATATTTAACTAAGATTTAAAATTATTATTAAATATTATAAATAATAATCCTAACTATCTATGGTAGAGCTAAGACAACAAACTGCTACTGTATACAATACATGCATACATACAATATAAATGTGTAAAAAAAATTTATGCTTTAACATAAATTCTTAAATAAACATACTACTTAGTTTTCGAAATCCTAACAACCGTTTAGCGCAATATGAAAAACCAGCCTTAATTAAATAATTGATAGTACCAGTTTAAAAACCAAAATAAAAATGAAAACAAAAATTCCGCTTTTCATGACAAAATTAGATTTTTATTGTCTGAAAACTATACTAATTGAAAAACAAATTAATCATTCAAATGCTTTACTTAAATATTTAATATTATTTTATACGTATTAATTTTTTATTAATCTATTAATTTTTTATGTCGATTTAAATTAGTTTTAATTACAAAATAATTGCTTGTGTGTATAAATTTATTTATACACGTAATAAAAAAAAACGCTAAGCGTTTTCATTTTTTTATTTTTATTTTGTACCTCTAGTTAGTTTTACAATCATATTCAATATAATTTGCTCATTATGCTTCCAATAAGTATTTTATGCTTTTTGTTTCTTCTCTTTTTATATAAATCGATGAAACTGTAACAGTATACATACATACATATTAATATCAAGAAATCTATTCATGCACAATCTACATACATACATATATAATGTAATGTTTCACACTAATATTCTGTATATATATATTAACTGTACACATTATTTGTTTTTTTTTTTGTACCGTATTATTGTTAATTTTTAACTTATAATAGTTTCTATCAAATAAACAACAACATGTCGAAAGAAAAATTGTTCGAATATTACTAAGGAAATACTATTCATATGGTAATAACCAGAATGTTAACTATAATATGAATCGGTAATCATGAATTTAAGTTATTTATGAATAATAAGAAATAATAAAAAAGAAATATTAAAACATGAATGATTTAAATCTTCTTAAAGCTTCTTTTCTAATGCACCCAAGCTAAAGATATGTCACCCAAAAGCGCAGAGTGACAGTTAATTAAAAGAGGGTCACTTAGAATGACCTCAAGTTCTCCCATTTAGATAAGCTTTTGATTCTGCCAACTCGCCTCAATAATATCGTAAGACGCTGAGGCAAACATAAACTGTGAATTTTAATACTTTTCTTGAATAAATATTTTTGAATTAAAAAAAAACAATTTAATCGCCCGCAAGTAGCAATTGCGCGTAATTATCCAGCTCTAGTCTAAAGGAAAGGATAACGAATGTTTCGTTAGTATATAGAGCTTTTCATTGGGACACAAAAACCTAGGAAATAATATTTAGTTATCATACATACATACATACATACATACATACATACATACATACATACATACATACATATTTAGCCTTTACAAGCCTTCAGTCAGGGTTACGACGTAGCTTCTCACACCACTTATGTTGTGTGTGTTAATTTTATACATTAGTGGCGGGACCTACAGTTTAAAGTCGACTCCGATTTTTGACAAACTTTTCATGGCAATTTTAATTGATGCCAGAAACATGCTGAGAGGAGGTTGCCGTAGAAATGTTTTGAGAAACTTTTCACGGCAATTTTATTTATTCTCAGAGGTATTGCCACAAATCTGCTGACAGGAAGTTCCCATAGAAATTTTTTTCATATTTCGTTTTGAAGTCTGAACTGGGGTTTTAAATGTGGCCTCATGACCTCCTAGACTATGGCTATTTCATTCAAGGCTTCATATAACTGATCTGACCATAGTGGCATTGGTCACTTAACTGTCATGATGGCTGATATATTCGTGTGGGTTGTGCTGCCATAAACTATGCCAATGATGGTGAGAGGTATTTGTCTTACTTGGTTGCTTGAAACTATGCCACCACCAACATGATGAATTTCCCATTTTCCCCAGCATTTGTACGTTCGGTCTTTCCAGAGTCTGGTCCTTTTCTCCTCTCTTTGGTATTGTCATGGACCATTAAATGATCGCTCATCGGTTCCGGCTATCATCAGCTTGTATTTTCTTTCATTTCTGTTCTTAAGGATGCGCTATAACACAGCTCTATAGGTGAGCGGCACAAAAAATAATCCGCTGTTTCCTCTGCCACATATTCAGAGATGCCCCTATTCTATCTACTGATCCTGAGACTAGAGATTAGCGGTCATCATCGCTCAAAATTGTTTTTAAAATTTCTGATAACCTTTTGAAAGCGCCTCTAAAAGACCTTTCATATGATACCAAATTTATATATAGTTCCTTCGGAAGAAATATTAAAAGAAATTCAAAAAACCTCAAAAAAGGACCTTTCTATACTTTGATCCAGCTCACCAAATATTGACCCCAGAACAAAAATTTTGAGAAACGTAGTCTTAGAATGAATCAAACTTTCATTTTAGTCGGGAACATTCACAACTTATATTTTGAGGCCACCCTAATGTACATACTTGTGTTATGATTTTGTTATGTTTATATAGAAAGTTTTCTAAAGACTAATATTTAAGGAATGATAGCAAATAATAGAAGACGTATTTTAAAATAAAACTTATAATAGAAACACTTGTTTCTATTCGAAAGTAAATATAAGTAGCTCTTAGTAAACATTAGATGATGTATAAAAGACGTCGCTTTTCACTTAAACGGCATCAGTTTGAAGTTAGTAGATCAAGCTACAGTTCTATATCTGACATTATGAATCGTTTCTCGGTATTTCTGTGCGTTGTCGCCACCATTGCAGCAGTGTCCGCCACTGATTACTGCTCCAGCTCTATTTGCAGTAATGGTGCCAAGCATATTGCTTGTGGTCACAGTGGGGTAAGTTTTTTATTTTACTTTCAATTGAAGCAAGACATCAATTCTAAATATTTCAAATTTATTTAGCAATTCTCTGCCACATGCCCTTCAAATGCGAAAATGATTCCCATTACCGATGATTACAAAAAAATCTTGGTTGATACCCACAATGAAAAACGTAACCTTATTGCTGGAGGTGGTGATGCTAAACTCAGCCCTGCCTGTCGTATGGCCACCATGGAATGGGATGATGAATTGGCTAACCTTGCTGCTCTCAATGTTATGCAGTGCAAAATGGCTCATGATAAATGCCGCAATACTGATGCTTTCAAATACTCTGGTCAAAATCTTGCCTGGTTTGGTTTCACTGGTCCTGTCGATCATGCCGCCAAATTGAAGCAATCTGTTGAAAATTGGTTCTCCGAAGTTAAAGACACTAAACAATCTTATATTGATAGTTATCCTAATGGTTACTCTGGACCGTAAGTTTAAATGTGTACATTATTCTGTTGTGAACGTATTTTTTTAAATTATTTTTCTTTAATAGTGCTATTGGTCACTTCACTGTCATGATGGCTGATCGTAACATCCGTGTAGGCTGTGCTGGCGCAACATATACCAATGACGGTGAGAGGTATTTGTCTTACTTGGTTGCTTGCAACTATGCCACCACCAACATGATCAACTTCCCCATCTATGAAAGCTGCAGCCGTGCTGCTGCCTCTTGCACCACTGGCACCAACCCCAAATACCCCAACTTGTGCTCCGCATCTGAACAATACGCTGTAAACAAGTGGTTCTAAATCTATTATAACTACGGTATAGCAGTTTTAAATAGTTTGCATTGAATAAAAAAAAATTGGTTAAAATATTTGTTGTGCTTTTTTTAATGGATATTGTATTTGGAAAATCTGGGGATTTTTATTCGTTTTGTTCTAAATTTTTAATAATTTCAACATCGAAATTCTAATCCTTAAACACCAAAGTGAACGCCAAATATGTATATCCAAACAAAAATAAAATTTTGATTCATTTGTCATTCCTCAGTTTTTGTAAGAACTTAAAAAAATTGCTCTTTCCTATATCTTAACTTGAAGAATAACTTGCTCTCATTTGGGCATCCGGGAGTTCTATAAAACAAACAAGCTATAAACTTAGTTTGTACTAGAGCGTGATTTAAAGAGAAAATGGAAAAAAAAATTTTGAAAAATTATAGAAATCTTGAGTCAAACTGAGACTACGTTGCAAAATAAAATGGTTTTTTAAATCTAAAATCACGAATTCGTTTCAGAATTCAATGCATTCACTGTGTGATACTTCGAATAGCATTTTTTAGCTATTCTGCCAAACCACGTTTTTATCTTTGCCCCTTGATCTCTCGGGAAGGCATCTAATTGCCTCATTCAACAGAGTCATAATTTGTTCGAGCACGTACTGGCTCCTTAAAGAGGCATGTAGATTATAAATGAAAGTTTCCTTATATTTTTCCTTGGGTTTCTTAATGTCCCCAAACCCCTTGGCGGGAATTCTCTTATATTATGATTTGATAAAGATTCCTCGCGTGAAACATTTCAATCTTTTATAAACATAGCAATGCCCGGACTAGCTATGGTAATGTTTAAAACCTCTTTTCAAATACTAGTAACAAAAGTAGGCCTGTTTCTTATATTAAAAATCTCCAGATTAGAAGGCTCTGCAGATTCTAAATGGTACTCACCCCTATTGTTGGTGTCCATACGGTTTCATATGATGTTGTGGTCACTGGCATCACATCCCATCAATAATGTCAATAATTTGCCTACCAAAATGCTCAGCAAATCATTTCACTTCCACTGGGGTTGTTGTGTATTTTCTTCTCCTGGGTAGCAGGCTGATGCCACCGTTATTTCGTGCCTGCTGTACTCGGTTCTTTACTCCTTTGCTGTGACAGTGCCATGGACCATTAAACCATAATATGGTCCGTTCTCTTTCCCTTAAAGAATTTCACTATATGTGTCTCGGCCACCTTATCTCCTTAATACGCCGAGAGGTCTTCTGCGTTCCAGTTAGACAATTTCTCAGTGTCCATCTTCAGCCAATTGGCTGCTTAGGTATCCTTGCAGTGAATAAGAATGTGACCCAGATAATTGCCTCTTCCACTTGCCCCTTCATAAATGATTGCCTTTTCTAATTCAGTTTGCTCTGAGACTGTCAAATACATTAATAGGTATCCCTCGGCATAACTGCTATCAATTCCTAGCCTAACTAGCCCACTCTACCTACGCATCTGTAACCTGTAACTGTTTCCTCTGCCTTAGAGATATACCTATTCCTTCTACTGATCCTGTGACTAGAGATCACGCGTTGTAAACGACAAGCGCCAACTAGCCCAGTACTCCTGAGAAAGGTGGATAAAACTATTTTTCCAATACAGAGCATTGAAAAAGAAAATGTAGCAGTCAACGAAAATGCGACTTCTATGGAGGCCATAGATCCAGTGACGGACAATGAGGTGATGGTAGCGTCGGAACATTTTGGAAACGCTAAGGTTCCGTGCCTTGATGGAATTCTAAACCGGGCTCTTAAAATAGCAATTAAGCACAGTGTTCGACCCTTTACATGAAGTTTTTTAACGATGGAGTTTTTCCGAGAATATGGAAAATTCAAAGACTGGTATTACTACCTAAACCAGAAAAACGCCGGGAGATCTAGGTTCATATCGACCGCTTTTTATGATCGATACAATGGGTTAGATTTTGGAACGATTGATTTGTAACCGTTTGGAACTACACCTTGAAAGAGGAGCTGAAGGTCTATCCGACAATTAATATGGATTTTGTAGAGGACGCTCAAGTATAAATGCAATTAAAAAATTGACAACGATAGCAGGCAAACCAAATTGATGCATGATTCTAAAGAATATTGTGCCGCCATAACATTTGATGTTCGAAATGCTTTTAATTCTGCATACTGGTCGCACATTTTACAAGTTTTACGGACAACACAGACGCCAGCGCATCTTATGCGTATCGTTGGTGGCTATCTTTCTGAGAGAATACTGCTCTGTGACACACATGGAGGAGTTAAGGAGTAGAAAATAACTGGTGGAGTTCCACAGGGCTCTGTGCTTGGTCCACGGCTATGGAATATACTCTACGATGGAGTTTTACCTCTCCCAGTACCGAGGGGTGTGCAGATAATTGGTTATGCTGACGATATAGCAGTAACAATAGTGGCTATAGAAATACATCAAATTGAGGCTACGTGTATGATGACGTTGGGTAGAATAAAGAAGTGGCTTACGTCAGCGTATCTTTAACTTGCTGGACAGAAAACTGAAGCTATTACGATAACGAGCAGGATGAAAATTGAATGTATTATACTTAATATAGACGAATATAATATAACTTCTCAGGTAACGCTTAGATATTTAGGAGTAATGATTGACGTAAGATTAAATTTTAGAACTAATATTGAAAAGGCTTGTGAAAAAACTGCTCGAGTGAACACTGCATTATCCCGCGTTATGGCTAATATAGGTAGGCTAAATCAGAACAGAACACTGTTATTGGCGAGGATTACTCAGTCGACAATGATGTATGCAGCACCTGTGTGAGGATCGGCGTTAGAACCTGCGTTCTCAGGGTAGCTAGTGGTTTCCGCACAGTTTCACATGAGGCTATTGGTGTCATATCAGTTATAACTCCACCTGATGTTATGGCTATGGAACTGAAAAGGGTATATGATAGAGTTAGGATTGTTGGTAGAACTTTGATAACTTGGGAACGAAGGGAGAAAAGACAAAAGAGTTTCGGCGAATGGCAATTAGATGCGATACTGCGACGAAAGGACGATGGACACACGGACTTATTAGAAACGTACAGAGTTGGGTTAAAAGGAGACACGGTCAAGTTGATTTTTACATGACACAGTTTTTGACAGCGTATGAGTACATACCTACTTCCATTCTCCAATATTATCGTGGATGATATGAAGGTTCAAATAGATAATCTGTAGAAATAATTTATATAGGCGCTTATAGATCAGATGTAAGTTACGAATAATAATGATTATTCACTAACATTAAAGAAAAAAGAACAAAATTAATAAATCATCTGTGAGAATAGAACTCAATCATATCCTCCCATAACAAAATGGTAGCCAATGCATATAGTAATATAATTTTTGATCACCCAGTTTACAATTTTAAGCATAAATTCCGAAGCCTAAATTATGAAGTTAAGAAATAATCTCAACCAAAAATTGGCAAAATAAATGTTCTGTAAAAATTTAAATAGTTCAAGTTTTAAAATCTTCACACCCCCCAAAAATTCCGTTGACGTACATCAATTGTCTGATTAAAACTCAAATTGAATGTGGCTATTAAACAAACAAGAATAAAATTTATTTTACAAACAAATTAACAATTATATTGGAGTACATATACATACATATGTATTATAAAAAGGGAAAGATGAGTAATTTAATAGCAAAAAAAGATGTTTTAATATCTCTAATTGAATAACAAATTTTATATGAGCACTTATAAAACAATGCAACTGTTTTTAACAATTGCCTACATACATGCATACATACTTGTGTTATGATTTTGATATGTTTACATACAAAGTTTTGTTAAGACAAATATTTAAGGAATAATAGGAATACTTTAAAATAAAAAGCGATAAAAATAAATAAAACTTATAATAGAAACACTTGTTTCTATTCGAAAGCAAACATTAAATGATGTATAAAAGACGTCGCTTTTCACTTAAACGGCATCAGTTTGAAGTTAGTAGATCAAGCTACAGTTCTATATCTGACATTATGAATCGTTTCTCGGTATTTCTGTGCGTTGTCGCCACCATTGCAGCAGTGTCTGCCACTGATTACTGCTCCAGATCTATTTGCAGTAATGGTGCCAAGCATATTGCTTGTGGTCACAGTGGGGTAAGTTTTTTATTTTACTTTCAATTGAAGCAAGACATCAATTCTAAATATTTCAAATTTATTTAGCAATTCTCTGCCACATGCCCTTCAAATGCGAAAATGATTCCCATTACCGATGATTACAAAAAAATCTTGGTTGATACCCACAATGAAAAACGTAACCTTATTGCTGGAGGTGGTGATGCTAAACTCAGCCCTGCCTGTCGTATGGCCACCATGGAATGGGATGATGAATTGGCTAACCTTGCTGCTCTCAATGTTATGCAGTGCAAAATGGCTCATGATAAATGCCGCAATACTGATGCTTTCAAATACTCTGGTCAAAATCTTGCCTGGTTTGGTTTCACTGGTCCTGTCGATCATGCCGCCAAATTGAAGCAATCTGTTGAAAATTGGTTCTCCGAAGTTAAAGACACTAAACAATCTTATATTGATAGTTATCCTAATGGTTACTCTGGACCGTAAGTTTAAATGTGTACATTATTCTGTTGTGAACGTATTTTTTTAAATTATTTTTCTTTAATAGTGCTATTGGTCACTTCACTGTCATGATGGCTGATCGTAACATCCGTGTAGGCTGTGCTGGCGCAACATATACCAATGACGGTGAGAGGTATTTGTCTTACTTGGTTGCTTGCAACTATGCCACCACCAACATGATCAACTTCCCCATCTATGAAAGCTGCAGCCGTGCTGCTGCCTCTTGCACCACTGGCACCAACCCCAAATACCCCAACTTGTGCTCCGCATCTGAACAATACGCTGTAAACAAGTGGTTCTAAATCTATTATAACTACGGTATAGCAGTTTTAAATAGTTTGCATTGAATAAAAAAAAATTGGTTAAAATATTTGTTGTGCTTTTTTTAATGGATATTGTATTTGGAAAATCTGGGGATTTTTATTCGTTTTGTTCTAAATTTTTAATAATTTCAACATCGAAATTCTAATCCTTAAACACCAAAGTGAACGCCAAATATGTATATCCAAACAAAAATAAAATTTTGATTCATTTGTCATTCCTCAGTTTTTGTAAGAACTTAAAAAAATGCTCTTTCCTATATCTTAACTTGAAGAATAACTTGCTCTCATTTGGGCATCCGGGAGTTCTATAAAACAAACAAGCTATAAACTTAGTTTGTACTAGAGCGTGATTTAAAGAGAAAATGGAAAAAAAAATTTTGAAAAATTATAGAAATCTTGAGTCAAACTGAGACTACGTTGCAAAATAAAATGGTTTTTTAAATCTAAAATCACGAATTCGTTTCAGAATTCAATGCATTCACTGTGTGATACTTCGAATAGCATTTTTTAGCTATTCTGCCAAACCACGTTTTTATCTTTGCCCCTTGATCTCTCGGGAAGGCATCTAATTGCCTCATTCAACAGAGTCATAATTTGTTCGAGCACGTACTGGCTCCTTAAAGAGGCATGTAGATTATAAATGAAAGTTTCCTTATATTTTTCCTTGGGTTTCTTAATGTCCCCAAACCCCTTGGCGGGAATTCTCTTATATTATGATTTGATAAAGATTCCTCGCGTGAAACATTTCAATCTTTTATAAACATAGCAATGCCCGGACTAGCTATGGTAATGTTTAAAACCTCTTTTCAAATACTAGTAACAAAAGTAGGCCTGTTTCTTATATTAAAAATCTCCAGATTAGAAGGCTCTGCAGATTCTAAATGGTACTTACCCCTATTGTTGGTGTCCATACGGTTTCATATGATGTTGTGGTCACTGGCATCACATCCCATCAATAATGTCAATAATTTGCCTACCAAAATGCTCAGCAAATCATTTCACTTCCGCTGGGGTTGTTGTGTATTTTCTTCTCCTGGGTAGCAGGCTGATGCCACCGTTATTTCGTGCCTGCTGTACTCGGTTCTTTCCTCCTTTGCTGTGACAATGCCATGGACCATTAAACCATAACATGCTCCGTTCTCTTTCCCTTAAAGAATTTCACTATATGTGTCTCGGCCACCTTATCTCCTTAATACGCCGAGAGGTCTTCTGCGTTCCAGTTAGACAATTTCTCAGTGTCCATCTTCAGCCAATTGGCTGCTTAGGTATCCTTGCAGTGAATAAGAATGTGGCCCAGATAATTGCCTCTTCCACTTGCCCCTTCATAAATGATTGCCTTTTCTAATTCAGTTTGCTCTGAGACTGTCAAATACATTAATAGGTATCCCTCGGCATAACTGCTATCAATTCCTAGCCTAACTAGCCCACTCTACCTACGCATCTGTAACCTGTAACTGTTTCCTCTGCCTTAGAGATGTACCTATTCCTTCTACTGATCCTGTGACTAGAGATCACGCGTTGCAAACGACAAGCGCCAACTAGCCCAGTACTCCTGAGAAAGGTGGATAAAACTATTTTTCCAATACAGAGCATTGAAAAAGAAAATGTAGCAGTCAACGAAAATGCGACTTCTATGGAGGCCATAGATCCAGTGACGGACAATGAGGTGATGGTAGCGTCGGAACATTTTGGAAACGCTAAGGTTCCGTGCCTTGATGGAATTCTAAACCGGGCTCTTAAAATAGCAATTAAGCACAGTGTTCGACCCTTTACGGAGATGTACATGAAGATTTTTAACGATGGAGTTTTTCCGAGAATATGGAAAATTCAAAGACTGGTATTACTACCTAAACCAGAAAAACGACGGGAGATCTAGGTTCATATCGACCGCTTTTTATGATCGATACAATGGGTTAGATTTTGGAACGATTGATTTGTAACCGTTTGGAACTACACCTTGAAAGAGGAGCTGAAGGTCTATCCGACAATTAATATGGATTTTGTAGAGGAAGAGGAAGAGAAAGTTTTCACGGCAATTTTATTTATTCTCAGAGGTATTGCCACAAATCTGCTGACAGGAAGTTCCCATAGAAATTTTTTTCATATTTCGTTTTGAAGTCTGAACTAGGGTTTTAAATGTGGCCTCAAATTTATATATAGTTCCTTCGGAAGAAATATGAAAAAAATTCAAAAAACCTCAAAAAAGGACCTTTCTATACTTTGATCCAGCTCACCAAATATTGACCCCAGAACAAAAATTGTGAGAAACGTAGTCTTAGAATGAATCAAACTTTCATTTTAGTCGGGAACATTCACAACTTATATTTTGAGGCCACCCTAATGTACATACTTGTGTTATGATTTTGTTATGTTTATATAGAAAGTTTTCTAAAGACTAATATTTAAGGAATGATAGCAAATAATAGAAGACGTATTTTAAAATAAAACTTATAATAGAAACACTTGTTTCTATTCGAAAGTAAATATAAGTAGCTCTTAGTAAACATTAGATGATGTATAAAAGACGTCGCTTTTCACTTAAACGGCATCAGTTTGAAGTTAGTAGATCAAGCTACAGTTCTATATCTGACATTATGAATCGTTTCTCGGTATTTCTGTGCGTTGTCGCCACCATTGCAGCAGTGTCCGCCACTGATTACTGCTCCAGCTCTATTTGCAGTAATGGTGCCAAGCATATTGCTTGTGGTCACAGTGGGGTAAGTTTTTTATTTTACTTTCAATTGAAGCAAGACATCAATTCTAAATATTTCAAATTTATTTAGCAATTCTCTGCCACATGCCCTTCAAATGCGAAAATGATTCCCATTACCGATGATTACAAAAAAATCTTGGTTGATACCCACAATGAAAAACGTAACCTTATTGCTGGAGGTGGTGATGCTAAACTCAGCCCTGCCTGTCGTATGGCCACCATGGAATGGGATAATGAATTGGCTAACCTTGCCGCTCTCAATGTTATGCAGTGCAAAATGGCTCATGATAAATGCCGCAATACTGATGCTTTCAAATACTCTGGTCAAAATCTTGCCTGGTTTGGTTTCACTGGTCCTGTCGATCATGCCGCCAAATTGAAGCAATCTGTTGAAAATTGGTTCTCCGAAGTTAAAGACACTAAACAATCTTATATTGATAGTTATCCTAATGGTTACTCTGGACCGTAAGTTTAAATGTGTACATTATTCTGTTGTGAACGTATTTTTTTAAATTATTTTTCTTTAATAGTGCTATTGGTCACTTCACTGTCATGATGGCTGATCGTAACATCCGTGTAGGCTGTGCTGGCGCAACATATACCAATGAGGGTGAGAGGTATTTGTCTTACTTGGTTGCTTGCAACTATGCCACCACCAACATGATCAACTTCCCCATCTATGAAAGCTGCAGCCGTGCTGCTGCCTCTTGCACCACTGGCACCAACCCCAAATACCCCAACTTGTGCTCCGCATCTGAACAATACGCTGTAAACAAGTGGTTCTAAATCTATTATAACTACGGTATAGCAGTTTTAAACAGTTGCATTGAATAAAAAAAATTAGTTAAAATATTTGTTGCGCTTTTTTTTAATTGACATTGTATTTGAAAAATCTGGGATTATTATTCATTTTGTTCTAAATTGTTAATAATTTCAACGAACGTGTGTATCTTTCAGTTAAAAACTTTTTATGTAAATTACAACAGAAATGTTAATGGTCGAACTTTCGAAATCCTGAAGAAGAGATCGCACATTTTTAGAGTGTTGATGGTGTTGAGCAAATGCCATTGAAGAGTAATATTCCACAATAACGTAGTATTTGTAATATTCAAATATAATATTTTCTTTTTGGAAACCATTTCTGTACGTCGCTACTAAATTCTAATACCCTCACAAAAAGTTCATAAATTTTTTATCATTTTTACTCATGTCAATTTTTACCCAGTAACAATTTTTGCTTTTGACTGTAACCGATAAAATTTTTGTCAAGTATATGTATACCAATAATGATGTGGTGTGATACAAATTAAACGTGGTCAGTCGTTTATCGTGTTTTTTTTTCAGTCAAGTCCAGACCTAAACCACCAAACAAACGAAACTGTTCAACTTAAATTTTATATATTTTCTTTAAGGACTTCATTATTTCATTATTTATGTTCAGAAGAAAGTGTATTTCTTATATTTTTATAATATAGGTATGTTTCCCTTAAACTAAAAGGAAAATAGAAAACTTCCTCAAACATTAGTTGAAATAGAACTGAAGCAATAATCGGTGACAGGTACTACAATACAAAGAAATACATATTGAGAAGCGATTAATTTTTCAAACTCTTATCATTCCTTAATAAACACATTCAACTCAATCTGTTGAACATGTAAGAAAATTTTCTATAGTTAGTCGCTATTTGTATAGTATATGTTAAGTTTAGTTTATTTAAATATTAAACATTTCTGTTTGTGCTGTTATAATACAAATTATGTACAAAGTACAGTCTATTTTCATTTTCATTTATATACATGCATATATATATGCAGTGGACAGCAAAAGTCTTAGTACGGCAATATATTTTAGCAATTTCATGAATTTTAACCAAAAGTTTGTATAAAAATGTATAGTTTATATATTTATTTTATTAATTTATTTCTGTTTTATTATAAAACAAACAATTTTTTAATGTTTTTCATAAAACAAGAGAAAAATAAGGAACAGTTGCAGATGACTCCATAGGTACCCCCAAAAAGAACCTTGAGTAAATTTAAAATTCAAAGGCCTAATATAAGAAAATGTTATCCCTTGTATTTAGTAGAATATGTCTTAAGGTCCAGCACTCAATTTAACCCATTTAGAATTGAATGTATAAGTTTTGTTTAGTGTTTACTGGTGGAACCATAAGCAAGTTTTTCGGTTAACTTTTGTTTGAGGTTTAGCGATTACGTAACCGTTCTTTCAAATGATCTCCTAAATACTCTCTTGAAGTCATATCGGGAATTTGTGCAAGAGTATTAAGCCTGTGGGGACTTTTTATGTCAAAATATGTATATTCCCGTGCTAAGACTTTTGCTGTCCGCTGTATATTCGAATGCAGATTGATTAAGCAAAGTTATAGGTTTCCTAAGACCGCATATTTAATAAAATGCATATAATAACATTATATTTATTTTAAATAAAATACAGGATAATTTATATTAATAAGAAAATTAATAGGGAAAACAAATTCATCAAAAAATTATATTTAAACCAAATAATAAAAAAATTTACAAATATGTATTATTAGAAACAATATTTCTATGGATCATACGTAAGCACTCTTTAAATAAACATTCCGTATGTTTTAGCAAAAGTAAAAGAAATTAATATTGACATAAACTCAAATTAAAACATTATAATATAGATTAACTGTAGAAAACAATCGATATACTATTTATTTTAGAACTAAATTTAACAACTGCAAAGTAAATTCTCAATTCTCGAAAAATTAATTGTTTTTGAGTATTCCTGTGAAAACTGCTGCCATGTATCCTTGGCATTAATTCTAAATATCCCAATTTATGCTCTGATTCTTAAGAATATGCCGTCAACAAGTGTTTTTAAATATTTTTAATGAAATTAATTTTAAAGAAATATATTCAATGCTGTTAGAAATTTTTTTTTTAATTTTGTTGTTAAACAACGTCCACGTTTAAGTAACCCTTGAAAGATATATGTATTAAAAAGAATAGAGTTAGTGATAGCAATTACATGCAAATTCAATTCGATACTGCAAATATGAATATTAAAACTAACACATGAATATTTAAATATTTAACATAGTCGGCCATCCGGCTAAGTATTCACCTCCGTTGGTGCGTCTTTCGCCACTCACGCAAGAAATATAAACAAAATCTTTAATTTTATAAATCCAACAGTTGATAAAGCAGCTCATTACGAAATAGAATGAGAAGATATCCTCTTTTCACAAGGCCATTTTTGTTTACCTAGACAGTATTGTTACTCACGTACATATTTATTTAGTATGTATTATCGTATTACATTAATTGTTCAGACCAGACTGTTATTGTTTCAATTAAATAAAGTCGGGCCAGACAAATTTAATAATTACTAAAGTTAAATAATACTAAACATTGTATTACAATAATTGTTTTTAAATATATGTGTTGTGTTATTGTATTTCAAGCAGACAGTAGATATAATTTTGATTAGTAACTTCAGTACATAACTTGCTGGGGTAAAATGAAAACAAACATTTACAAAGAGAAAGTGAATATATCTGGTGTTTTTGGTAACGTCAATCCATAATTGTATATTCATAGTTAGGCAATAGACTGACAATGGAGTTGTATCATCTTCAACCAATTGGTTGCTTAGGTATCCTTGCAGTGAATAAGAATGTGACCCAGATAATTGCCTCTTCCACTTGCCCCTTCATAAATGATTGCCTTTTCTAATTCAGTTTGCTCTGAGACTGTCAAATACATTAATAGGTATCCCTCGGCATAACTGCTATCAATTCCTAGCCTAACTAGCCCACTCTACCTACGCATCTGTAACCTGTAACTGTTTCCTCTGCCTTAGAGATATACCTATTCCTTCTACTGATCCTGTGACTAGAGATCACGCGTTGTAAACGACAAGCGCCAACTAGCCCAGTACTCCTGAGAAAGGTGGATAAAACTATTTTTCCAATACAGAGCATTGAAAAAGAAAATGTAGCAGTCAACGAAAATGCGACTTCTATGGAGGCCATAGATCCAGTGACGGACAATGAGGTGATGGTAGCGTCGGAACATTTTGGAAACGCTAAGGTTCCGTGCCTTGATGGAATTCTAAACCGGGCTCTTAAAATAGCAATTAAGCACAGTGTTCGACCCTTTACGGAGATGTACATGAAGTTTTTTAACGATGGAGTTTTTCCGAGAATATGGAAAATTCAAAGACTGGTATTACTACCTAAACCAGAAAAACGCCGGGAGATCTAGGTTCATATCGACCGCTTTTTATGATCGATACAATGGGTTAGATTTTGGAACGATTGATTTGTAACCGTTTGGAACTACACCTTGAAAGAGGAGCTGAAGGTCTATCCGACAATTAATATGGATTTTGTAGAGGACGCTCAAGTATAAATGCAATTAAGAAATTGACAACGATAGCAGGCAAACCAAATTGATGCATGATTCTAAAGAATATTGTGCCGCCATAACATTTGATGTTCGAAATGCTTTTAATTCTGCATACTGGTCGCACATTTTACAATTTTTACGCACTACACAGACGCCAGCGCATCTTATGCGTATCGTTGGTGGCTATCTTTCTGAGAGAATACTGCTCTGTGACACACATGGAGGAGTTAAGGAGTAGAAAATAACTGGTGGAGTTCCACAGGGCTCTGTGCTTGGTCCACGGCTATGGAATATACTCTACGATGGAGTTTTACCTCTCCCAGTACCGAGGCGTGTGCAGATAATTGGTTATGCTGACGATATAGCAGTAACAATAGTGGCTATAGAAATACATCAAATTGAGGCTACGTGTATGATGACGTTGGGTAGAATAAAGAAGGGGCTTACGTCAGCGTATCTTTAACTTGCTGGACAGAAAACTGAAGCTATTACGATAACGAGCAGGATGAAAATTGAATGTATTGTTACATAAATCGAAACGACCTAATATCGTTTAACAATAAAAACGATAAACAAAAGCTATCAGCTACACCAACACAATACACACGACACAAATACGTACTAACACTAAGAATACAACGAACGTGTTGATTATCTAAAGCTGCACACACACATGTGTACAACGAACCAGGTAGCAACAACAACATAAAGTAAACCAGCTACGACAAATATGTAACGGACAACATAAGCAAAGTACACAAACAACAATGTACTAGCAGAAGCCTCGAGAAGGCGCGAGCGAGAACCTTCCACATCGAGAACGTTCATCATACTGATCATACGTGCGTGCAGACTATAAAAGGGCTGGACAAAGCAAGCAGCAGTCAGAGTTAATTTAGTCAGCCTTGTGTGAAGTTGCGTGTGAACAAAATAAGTCGTGGTTGTAAAGATCTAGCGAATACTTGTGTGAACTAGTACAGTGAATAAACAGATTATTATTGTTGTATCGTTAAGTTCTATACGGTGGTACACAAAAGTAGTGTAAATAATAAAGAGAGTTTAAGAGAAAATAAACCACATATTTGTTTTTACTTTAGTTGCAATTAACGAACTCATATTTAAACGTTTTTAAAAAGGTAAAAACGTAACAATTGGTGTCAGAAGTGGGATTGCAAAATCCAAAAGTAAAAATAAATAAATAAAAAAAAAAAAAAAAAAAAAAAAATAATTAAAATGAAGCTCACCGAACTAAGAGTGGAACGACTGAAACGAGAGTTGGGTAAACTAGAGCTGCCGACGACGGGAACGAAGAATGAACTCCAAAGGCGGTTAAGGGAACATCTGCAGCTTCAGGGCATTAACATCGATTCTCACGAGTTCGAGGAAGAAGAGGAACGAGAATTACAGGCCCCTTCAACTCCTAGCGTTGCTGACATAAATTTGTTCCTAGCAGCTATGATGGAGAAAATGCAAGTAGCAAATCAAAAACTTCTGGCTGAAGTACAAGAAGCTTCCAGAACCGAAAATCGCAAAATGCAAGAGGCGAACGAAAGGCTGTTTGCTGATGTACGTGAAGCTTCTAGAACCGAAAATCAAAAACTGCTAGCTGAAGTGCAAGAAGCTTCTAGAACCGAAAATCAAAAACTGCTAGCTGAAGTACGAGAAGCTTCTAGAGCTGAGAACCAGAAGCTATTTGAAGCTTCTAGAGCGGAAAACCAACGACTGCAAGCAGCAATTTTGTCAAAAATTGAAAAGGAGCTGGAAGCAACATCTGGAAAGCTGCAGGAAATCCATGAGTCGGTCAGCAAAAGGATCACTGGTGTCGAGGAAAGGGTGTCACATTTAGAAAAGGCCGTTGACACGAAGGTGGACAATCTGGAAAAGACCGTTGACACTAAAGTGAACAATTTGGAGAGGACCGTCGGCGGAAAAATCGTTATGATGGAGGAAAAGATCAACAACCTCCAAAGCCAGCGACCGGAACCAGTGCGAGTCGTTTCGGAAAGTACCGGCAGGATAAGAACACCTTGCTTTGATGGTAGCTCACCCCTATCCGTATTCAAATTCCAATTTGAGACGGTAGCCAGCAGAAACGGATGGGATGATAGAGAGAAGGCTCTGGAACTAATTTTGGCGCTAAAAGGTGTCGCAGCTGAGATCCTGGAAACCATGCCAGCCAGCAGCAGAAACAACTATAACGACTTAATGGTGGCGTTGCAGCGTAAATTCGGCGATGAGCACAAACGGAAACTATACCGCATGGAGTTGAGATGCCGGGCGCAAAAGGCAAATGAGTCATTACAAGCCTTTGCAATGGAGGTTGATAGATTAGTGCAGCTCACATACCCCGGAGAAAACCACCCGCTGATAGACAATATTAAGACCGAGGCGTTTGTCAATGGTATACGAGATCCTGACATTAAACTGGCGGTATGTTCCACACAGAAGACCACCTTTGCGGAGACCGTGGCCTTCGCACTAGCCCAGGAGACCGCGCGAGCTATTTCTAGACCACAAATAAGCAAAGTGCGATGAATGGAAGTCGTGGAGGAAGATAAATGCCTTTTAACTAAAGTTAAGGAGATGGTGAAGAAAGCTTTGGAAGAAAACGGACGAAGGGCTAAACCTAAATGCTTCAACTGTGGAAAGAGCGGCCATTTCCAAAGAAACTGTAAAGCGCCACGGAAAAGATCAAGACTGGTCACACGAACAAGACGACGTGCCATTGCTACGCCTAAGGCTACTGATGAACACTACGCTGAAACGAGTAGTTCCAAGAGAAGGCGCGGAAAGCCTGAAAATATCGAGGATCATCCTGTGTCCAAAGTACCGAGAATAGAGGCTAATATGCAAATCGAAAAGTCCTCGGACACTTACACAACTGCAGAAAAGACTGAAGTTATAGAAGTTAGAAAAGGATGCAAGAAGATCAAAGCTGATTCTGAATTATCACCTGTAACAAAACGAAGAGTCATAAAACATGGCAAGGCTGATGCTCTATCAAGCCGATTTGGAGCGTAATCATTATGTAAAGGCTGAGAAGAAGGAATCCACCGTTGATGTCCGGCGAATGCAGATCGAAGCCAATGAAGACTGGTCCGAAGCACAAAAGAGTGACCCGATACTGGCGAAGATAATAGCAGCTAAGGAAGAGGATAAACGACCTACCAGTAATGAGATATCCGGAGAAGGTCCTCTTACAAAAGCGTATTGGGCACTATGGGACAGTTTACGGTTGATAAACGGATGCCTATATCGACTTTGGGAAAGCGCTGATGGCAAGACCTCATCCAAACTATTGGTAGTGCCTTCCTCCAAAATGAAAGAAGTATTAAAGGAGTTCCATGATGGAGCCAGCGGAGGACATCTTGGAGTGACCAAGACGCTGGAAAGGCTAAAGAAACGTTTTTATTGGGTTGGATGTCAACAAGCAGTGACGGATTGGATAGCAAACTGCACCCAGTGTATTGCAGCTAAAGGTCCAGCAAGAAGAAGTTGAGGTCAGATGCAGCAGTATAACTCAGGCGCACCTTTCGAGCGGATAGCGATGGACGTTGCAGGCCCTTTTCCAGTCAGCAATGCCGGAAACCGATATGTTCTCGTTGTGATGGACTACTTCAGCAAATGGCCAGAAGTATATGCCATACCCAATCAAGAGGCGAACACAATAGTTAACGTTTTTGTGAACAACTGGGTATGCCGCTACGGGGTTCCAAAGAACTACATTCCGATCAAGGCAGAAATTTTGAATCAGCTGTATTCAAGGAAATGTGCGAAGTATATGGCATTAAGAAGACTCGAACCACGCCTCTTCACCCACAGTCAGACGGAATGGTAGAGCGATTTAACCGAACCCTGGAGGAATACTTGCGGAAAGTAGTGAGCGAGCAACAGAAAGATTGGGACGAACACATTCCGAGGTTTCTACTGGCGTACCGATCTGCAGTCCATGATTCAACATCTAGATCACCCGCCAAGGTTATCTTTGGGACTGAGATAAAACTGCCCGGTGACTTAGAATTTGGTGTTAAGCCGGCCACAGAGAGGAACGAAACATACCCTGGAAAAGAAGAAAGCCTGAATGAACTTCATGAGTTTGTACGCACCCGTATAAAAATGGTCAGTGATAGAATGAAAGCCAGGTATGATAGAGCAGCAAACACGGAGGGCTTCCATGAGGGACAAATGGTTCTTCTATACAACCCAAAGCGGAAGAAGGGATTATCTCCCAAGCTACAAACCAGCTGGGATGGACCGTATAAAATAATTAAGCGGTTAAACGATGTCGTGTACAGGATACAGAAAGCTAACAGCCCCCGAACAAAAATGAAGGTCGTACACATAGAGCGACTGGCAAAATCTGGGAAAGGAGATAATGAGCCTATTCGGGACGAACAGGCTTAAGTGGGCGGCAGTGTTACATAAATCGAAACGACCTAATATCGTTTAACAATAAAAACGATAAACAAAAGCTATCAGCTACACCAACACAATACACATGACACAAATACGCACTAACACTAAGAATACAACGAACGTGTTGATTATCTAAAGCTGCACACACACATGTGTACAACGAACCAGGTAGCAACAACAACATAAAGTAAACCAGCTACGACAAATATGTAACGGACAACATAAGCAAAGTACACAAACAACAATGTACTAGCAGAAGCCTCGAGAAGGCGCGAGCGAGAACCTTCCACATCGAGAACGTTCATCATACTCACAATGTAACCAGTGACGACACGGAATTTTGACATTTAACCGTATACTAAAAAAATATAAATAAATAAATACAAATATTACCAAAAAGTATTTCTGTCCCTCTCTGATTGTTTGTCTGTTTTGTTTACGTTTTGCGATTTTTCGGGGTGGGTTTTTATTATTGGCGCGTTTTAATAAAAACAAAGTGAAAAATTGTGTGGTAGTAGAATTGAAAGGTAAGTTTTTTACTTATAATTTAAAATATTTAATTAATATTAATAATTAACCCTTTGCACAATAATTTACACTGCCCTATATATTATTATATTATATATATTGTGGAGAAATAAGTTACATTGTGATAAAAACATTTTTTATTTTAATAAAAGTTGTGAAGCAAAATACACCGAGGAAGTCTTTGTAACGAACAGCAATAAGAAGAGGAAAAAATGTAAGTATTTGCAAATACATATATTTATTTTATGAAATAATTTAATAAATTTTTTACAGGAGCAGAAAATGTATCATGGGCTGTCTACCAGGCCCAAACCTACATCGGTTCCCGGAGAATGCTGCTAGGTAAGTTCTATAATAAATTATTATTATTTAAGATATTTTATGTGGGTGGGAAAACTTTGTTTTTTGTTATTTATATTAAAAGTGCGTGTATTTTTATTTGTGAGGGAAACCGTTTTTATAAAATGTCCTCCGGTTCTTAAGGCCGGTTTCCCACACAAACGGTTGTATATCGTTAATGTAATTATTGTTATTTAAGTTGTAATATTAAAAGTGCGTTTGTTTTATTTGTGAGGGAAAACTTGTGTTTTCTAACAAAACACAATATTGGGCTCCTGTTCCTAAGGTTGATTTCCCTCACAAACGGTTATATATCTTTTGTTTATATTTTTGTCCACATTTGTTTAAAGTTAAGTAGCTCAACATTGTGCAGTAAGTGTTGTATAATAATTGTATTATAATTATATCACAAAATTTTGTTTATTTTAGATGCCAAAGTCTTGTCTTCATTGAACTGCTACAACAAACATCCACATCAAACGTAAAATTTAAACTGTTGTCTGTCCACTGTTGGCTTCTGAATTGGCGACGCAATCCTGCCATTAAATACACCAGCACCGAATTCGGCTTCACTACTTTAAAGGCCCTTCTTAGGGCCAAAAAGATTTAAAAAAAGAGATTGATTTTTCTTCAAAAATTACAGTATTTGTTGATATCATTTTTTATTTTGTATGTATTTTATTAATCTAGCCATTATTTTATATTAAGGATTGTTAAACGATTATGTATTTTCCATTACCTTTTATACCATACTTAATACATATACGTACGTGTGGATTGTTTGTTAACAATCTGCCAGGCATTTTGAAAGCAAACTTTTGTTTGATATACATAAGACGGCTTATAGCTTGCATCAAAGGTCCTTTTAAGGGCCTCAAATATATAAAAGAAAGAGATTTTATTTCTTATATTAGGATTAAGTTTTATTATAAAATGTTTATAAATAACTATTTTAATAAAAAGTGACTACCATCAAGTATATGAATTATATAGACTTGTATAAAAATATTGTCTGTTGATTGTGAGATAATTAGAATAAAGGAATGTGTGTCGTTTGTTAATAGATTGAGTGTTGAATAGTAATGTTGATGGAGAATATGGGTATAATGTTTTGAATATTTTGGTACAAGTTGATGATATTTTGGTAGAATAATAGAATACTTTTGCCCAAAAAACGGGTTCTTGGTTGAAAGGAGATGAACAGTTTTATTGGGGAAAAGTAATTCGGAACTAATGTATTTAGTGACACTTTCCATCGATCGTCACTAACTTAGTATTTAACCAATTTAGAGGTATATTCACAAATTCCTGAAACAAAAAGTTATGAGTACATATTTTGTTATTTTTTTCTTTTTACTTACCTTTTGCACGTGGTACCCTTTTCAGTGTGAAGGGAAGTTGCTAAGGGTTCGATTAATAATTAAATAATTATCGAATTTTAACTTTTTCATTCAAGAAATTAATAAATACTGGTAATATACAAAAATTTCTGCAAGAAAAAAAATTTATGAGCAATATGTCTTATTTCATCTTGATATATTTAGCTTCTTACATACCTCTTGCACAAGAAACAATATTCATTGTGACCGAAAATCACACACATTTCGATTAATATTTAAATATTTACGAATCTTTAAACTTTTCATTGAAGAAATAAAAAAATATTCTAAATTTTCCCTTTTTTAACACAAAATAAATGTTTGTTTACATTTAATTTTTCTACTTTATCCGCCAGTTTTCACTCTGTATATCTGTTGCTTCTAACACATTTGCTTCGCAAATCTTTTAACATTTTCTTTCTCCCTCCAAGAAAACGGTTAAGGCAGCTGATTTCAGCGTTTTTCAAACGTCACAATTGTCACCACTGGTTACATTGTGATCATACTGATCATACGTGCGTGCGGACTATAAAAGGGCTGGACAAAGCAAGCAGCAGTCAGAGTTAATTTAGTCAGCCTTGTGTGAAGTTGCGTGTGAACAAAATAAGTCGTGGTTGTAAAGATCTAGCGAATACTTGTGTGAACTAGTACAGTGAATAAACAGATTATTATTGTTGTATCGTTAAGTTCTATACGGTGGTACACAAAAGTAGTGTAAATAATAAAGAGAGTTTAAGAGAAAATAAACCACATATTTGTTTTTACTTTAGTTGCAATTAACGAACTCATATTTAAACGTTTTTAAAAAGGTAAAAACGTAACAGTATTATACTTAATATAGACGAATATAATATAACTTCTCAGGTAACGCTTAGATATTTAGGAGTAATGATTGACGTAAGATTAAATTTTAGAACTAATATTGAAAAGGCTTGTGAAAAAACTGCTCGAGTGAACACTGCATTATCCCGCGTTATGGCTAATATAGGTAGGCTAAATCAGAACAGAACACTGTTATTGGCGAGGATTACTCAGTCGACAATGATGTATGCAGCACCTGTGTGAGGATCGGCGTTAGAACCTGCGTTCTCAGGGTAGCTAGTGGTTTCCGCACAGTTTCACATGAGGCTATTGGTGTCATATCAGTTATAACTCCACCTGATGTTATGGCTATGGAACTGAAAAGGGTATATGATAGAGTTAGGATTGTTGGTAGAGCTTTGATAACTTGGAAACGAAGGGAGAAAAGACAAAAGAGTTTCGGCGAATGGCAATTAGATGCGATACTGCGACGAAAGGACGATGGACACACGGACTTATCAGAAACGTACAGAGTTGAGTTAAAAGGAGACACGGTCATGATGATTTTTACATGACACAGTTTTTGACAGCGTATGAGTACATACATGCTTCCACTCTCCAATATTATCGTGGATGATATGAAGGTTCAAATAGATAATCTGTAGAAATAATTTATATAGGCGCTTATAGATCAGATGTAAGTTACGAATAATAATGATTATTCACTAACATTAAAGAAAAAAGAACAAAATTAATAAATCATCTATGAGAATAGAACTCAATCATATCCTCCCATAACAAAATGGTAGCCAATGCACATTGTAATATAATTTTTGATCACCCAGTTTACAATTTTAAGCATAAATTCCGAAGCCTAAATTATGAAGTTAAGAAATAATCTTAACCAAAAATTGGCAAAATAAATGTTCTGTAAAAATTTAAATAGTTCAAGTTTTAAAATCTTCACACCCCCCAAAACTTCCGTTGACGTACATCAATTGTCTGATTAAAACTCAAATTGAATGTGGCTATTAAACAAACAAGAATAAAATTTATTTTACAAACAAATTAACAATTATATTGGAGTACATATACATACATATGTATTATAAAAAGGGAAAGATGAGTAATTTAATAGCAAAAAAAGATGTTTTAATATCTCTAATTGAATAACAAATTTTATATGAGCAGTTATAAAACAATGCAACTGTTTTTAACAATTGCCTACATACATGCATACATACTTGTGTTATGATTTTGATATGTTTACATACAAAGTTTTGTTAAGACAAATATTTAAGGAATAATAGGAATACTTTAAAATAAAAAGCAATAAAAATAAATAAAACTTATAATAGAAACACTTGTTTCTATTCGAAAGCAAACATTAAATGATGTATAAAAGACGTCGCTTTTCACTTAAACGGCATCAGTTTGAAGTTAGTAGATCAAGCTACAGTTCTATATCTGACATTATGAATCGTTTCTCGGTATTTCTGTGCGTTGTCGCCACCATTGCAGCAGTGTCTGCCACTGATTACTGCTCCAGATCTATTTGCAGTAATGGTGCCAAGCATATTGCTTGTGGTCACAGTGGGGTAAGTTTTTTATTTTACTTTCAATTGAAGCAAGACATCAATTCTAAATATTTCAAATTTATTTAGCAATTCTCTGCCACATGCCCTTCAAATGCGAAAATGATTCCCATTACCGATGATTACAAAAAAATCTTGGTTGATACCCACAATGAAAAACGTAACCTTATTGCTGGAGGTGGTGATGCTAAACTCAGCCCTGCCTGTCGTATGGCCACCATGGAATGGGATGATGAATTGGCTAACCTTGCTGCTCTCAATGTTATGCAGTGCAAAATGGCTCATGATAAATGCCGCAATACTGATGCTTTCAAATACTCTGGTCAAAATCTTGCCTGGTTTGGTTTCACTGGTCCTGTCGATCATGCCGCCAAATTGAAGCAATCTGTTGAAAATTGGTTCTCCGAAGTTAAAGACACTAAACAATCTTATATTGATAGTTATCCTAATGGTTACTCTGGACCGTAAGTTTAAATGTGTACATTATTCTGTTGTGAACGTATTTTTTTAAATTATTTTGCTTTAATAGTGCCATTGGTCACTTCACTGTCATGATGGCTGATCGTAACATCCGTGTAGGCTGTGCTGGCGCAACATATACCAATGACGGTGAGAGGTATTTGTCTTACTTGGTTGCTTGCAACTATGCCACCACCAACATGATCAACTTCCCCATCTATGAAAGCTGCAGCCGTGCTGCTGCCTCTTGCACCACTGGCACCAACCCCAAATACCCCAACTTGTGCTCCGCATCTGAACAATACGCTGTAAACAAGTGGTTCTAAATCTATTATAACTACGGTATAGCAGTTTTAAACAGTTTGCATTGAATAAAAAAAATTAGTTAAAATATTTGTTGCGCTTTTTTTTAATTGACATTGTATTTGAAAAATCTGGGATTATTATTCATTTTGTTCTAAATTGTTAATAATTTCAACGAACGTGTGTATCTTTCAGTTAAAAACTTTTTATGTAAATTACAACAGAAATGTTAATGGTCGAACTTTCGAAATCCTGAAGAAGAGATCGCACATTTTTAGAGTGTTGATGGTGTAGAGCAAATGCCATTGAAGAGTAATATTCCACAATAACGTAGTATGTATTTGTAATATTCAAATATAATATTTTCTTTTTGGAAACCATTTCTGTACGTCGCTACTAAATTCTAATACCCTCACAAAAAGTTCATAAATTTTTTATCATTTTTACTCATGTCAATTTTTACCCAGTAACAATTTTTGCTTTTGACTGTAACCGATAAAATTTTTGTCAAGTATATGTATACCAATAATGATGTGGTGTGATACAAATTAAACGTGGTCAGTCGTTTATCGTGTTTTTTTTTTCAGTCAAGTCCAGACCTAAACCACCAAACAAACGAAACTGTTCAACTTAAATTTTATATATTTTCTTTAAGGACTTCATTATTTCATTATTTATGTTCAGAAGAAAGTGTATTTCTTATATTTTTATAATATAGGTATGTTTCCCTTAAACTAAAAGGAAAATAGAAAACTTCCTCAAACATTAGTTGAAATAGAACTGAAGCAATAATCGGTGACAGGTACTACAATACAAAGAAATACATATTGAGAAGCGATTAATTTTTCAAACTCTTATCATTCCTTAATAAACACATTCAACTCAAACTGTTGAACATGTAAGAAAATTTTCTATAGTTAGTCGCTATTTGTATAGTATATGTTAAGTTTAGTTTATTTAAATATTAAACATTTCTGTTTGTGCTGTTATAATACAAATTATGTACAAAGTACAGTCTATTTCCATTTTCATTTATATACATGCATATATATATGCAGTGGACAGCAAAAGTCTTAGTACGGCAATATATTTTAGAAATTTCAAGTTTGTATAAAAATGTATAGTTTATATATTTATTTTATTAATTTATTTCTGTTTTATTATAAAACAAACAATTTTTTAATGTTTTTCATAAAACAAGAGAAAAATAAGGAACAGTTGCAGATGACTCCATAGGTACCCCAAAAAGAGTAAATTTAAAATTTAAAATTCAAAGGCCTAATATAAGAAAATGTTATACCTTGTATTTAGTAGAATGTCTTAAGGTCCAGCACTCAATTTAACCCATTTAGAATTGAATGTATAAGTTTTGTTTAGTGTTTACTAATAATACTTTATATACATGCATATATATATGCAGTGGACAGCAAAAATCTTAGTACGGCAATATATTTTAGCAATTTCATGAATTTTAACCAAAAGTTTGTATAAAAATGTATAGTTTATATATTTATTTTATTAATTTATTTCTGTTTTATTATAAAACAAACAATTTTTTAATGTTTTTCATAAAACAAGAGAAAAATAAGGAACAGTTGCAGATGACTCCATAGGTACCCCCAAAAATAACCTTGAGTAAATTTAAAATTCAAAGGCCTAATATAAGAAAATGTTATCCCTTGTATTTAGTAGAATGTCTTAAGGTCCAGCACTCAATTTAACCCATTTAGAATTGAATGTATAAGTTTTGTTTAGTGTTTACTGGTGGAACCATAAGCAAGTTTTTCGGTTAACTTTTGTTTGAGGTTTAGCGATTACGTAACCGTTCTTTCAAATGATCTTCTAAATACTCTCTTGAAGTCAAATCGGGAATTTGTGCAAGAGTATTAAGCCTGTGGGGACTTTTTATGTCAAAATATGTATATTCCCGTGCTAAGACTTTTGCTGTCCGCTGTATATTCGAATGCAGATTGATTAAGCAAAGTTATAGGTTCCTAAGACCGCATATTTAATAAAATGCATATAATAACATTATATTTATTTTAAATAAAATACAGGATAATTTATATTAATAAGAAAATTAATAGGGAAAACAAATTCATCAAAAAATTATATTTAAACCAAATAATAAAAAAATTTACAAATATGTATTATTAGAAACAATATTTCGATGGATCATACGTAAGCACTCTTTAAATAAACATTCCGTATGTTTTAGCAAAAGTAAAAGAAATTAATATTGACATAAACTCAAATTAAAACATTATAATATAGATTAACTGTAGAAAACAATCGATATACTATTTATTTTAGAACTAAATTTAACAACTGCAAAGTAAATTCTCAATTCTCGAAAAATTAATTGTTTTTGAGTATTCCTGTGAAAACTGCTGCCATGTATCCTTGGCATTAATTCTAAATATCCCAATTTATGCTCTGATTCTTAAGAATATGCCGTCAACAAGTGTTTTTAAATATTTTTAATGAAATTAATTTTAAAGAAATATATTCAATGCTGTTAGAAATTTTTTTTTTAATTTTGTTGTTAAACAACGTCCACGTTTAAGTAACCCTTGAAAGATATATGTATTAAAAAGAATAGAGTTAGTGATAGCAATTACATGCAAATTCAATTCGATACTGCAAATATGAATATTAAAACTAACACATGAATATTTAAATATTTAACATAGTCGGCCATCCAGCTAAGTATTCACCTCCGTTGGTGCGTCTTTCGCCACTCACGCAAGAAATATAAACAAAATCTTTAATTTTATAAATCCAACAGTTGATAAAGCAGCTCATTACGAAATAGAATGAGAAGATATCCTCTTTTCACAAGGCCATTTTTGTTTACCTAGACAGTATTGTTACTCACGTACATATTTATTTAGTATGTATTATCGTATTACATTAATTGTTCAGACCAGACTGTTATTGTTTCAATTAAATAAAGTCGGGCCAGACAAATTTAATAATTACTAAAGTTAAATAATACTAAACATTGTATTACAATAATTGTTTTTAAATATATGTGTTGTGTTATTGTATTTCAAGCAGACAGTAGATATAATTTTGATTAGTAACTTCAGTACATAACTTGCTGGGGTAAAATGAAAACAAACATTTACAAAGAGAAAGTGAATATATCTGGTGTTTTTGGTAACGTCAATCCATAATTGTATATTCATAGTTAGGCAATAGACTGACAATGGAGTTGTATCATCTTCAACCAATTGGCTGCTTAGGTATCCTTGCAGTGAATAAGAATGTGACCCAGATAATTGCCTCTTCCACTTGCCCCTTCATAAATGATTGCCTTTTCTAATTCAGTTTGCTCTGAGACTGTCAAATACATTAATAGGTATCCCTCGGCATAACTGCTATCAATTCCTAGCCTAACTAGCCCACTCTACCTACACATCTGTAACCTGTAACCGTTTCCTCTGCCTTAGAGATATCCCTATTCCTTCTACTGATCCTGTGACTAGAGATCACGCGTTGTAAACGACAAGCGCCAACTAGCCCAGTACTCCTGAGAAAGGTGGATGAAACTATTTTTCCAATACAAAGCATTGAAAGAAAAAATGTAGCAGTGAACGAAAATGCGACTTCTATGGAGGCCATAGATCCAGTGACGGACAATGAGGTGATGGTAGCGTTGGAACATTTTACGTGCCTTGATGGAATTCTAAACCGGGCTCTTAAAATAGCAATTAAGCACAGTGTTCGACCCTTTACGGAGATGTACATGAAGTTTTTTAATGATGGAGTTTTTTCGAGAATATGGAAAATTCAAAGACTGGTATTACTACCTAAACCAGAAAAACGCCGGGAGATCTAGGTTCATATCGACCGCTTTTTATGATCGATACAATGGGTAAGATTTTGGAACGATTGATCGATTGATCCGTTTGGAACTACTCCTTGAGAGAGGAGCTGAAGGTCTATCCGACAATTAATATGGATTTTGTAGAGGACGCTCAAGTATAAATCCAATTAAATTGACAACGATAGCAGGCAAACCAAATTGATGCATGATTCTAAAGAATATTGTGCCGTCATAACATTTGATGTTCGAAATGCTTTTAATTCTTCATGCTGGTCGCACATTTTACAAGTTTTGCGGACTACACAGTCGCCAGCACATCCTATGCGTATCGTTGATGGCTATCTTGCTGAGAGAATACTGCTCTGTGACACACATGGAGGAGTTAAGGAGTAGAAAATAACTGGTGGAGTTCCACAGGGCTCTGTGCTTGGTCCACGACTATGGAATATACTCTACGATGGAGTTTTACCTCGCCCAGTACCGAGGGGTGTGCAGATAATTGGTTATGCTGACGATATAGCAGTAACAATAGTGGCTATAGAAATACATCAAATTGAGGCTACGTGTATGATGACGTTGGGTAGAATAAAGAAGTGGCTTACGTCAGCGTATCTTTAACTTGCTAGACAGAAAACTGAAGCTATTATGATAACGAGCAAGATGAAAATTGAATGTATTATACTTAATATAGACGAATATAATATAACTTCTCAGGTAACGCTTAGATATTTAGGAGTAATGATTGACGTAAGATTAAATTTTAGAACTAATATTGAAAAGGCTTGTGAAAAATCTGCTCAAATGAACACTGCATTATCCCGCGTTATGGCTAATATAGGTGGGCTAAATCAGAACAGAAGACTGTTATTGGCGAGTATTACTCAGTCGATAATAATGAATGTACCACCTCTGTGGGGGTCAGCGTTGGGTTTTAGAACCTAGGCTAGTGCTGCAAGATCTTTATTTCCTTTAAGCGTTCTTAGAGTTGCTAGTGGTTTCCGCACAGTTTCACATGAGGCTGTTGGTGTCATATCAGGTTTAACTCCACCTGATATTATGGCTATGGAACTGAAAAGGGTATATGATAGAGTTAGGATTGTTGGTAGAACTTTGACAACTTAGGAACGAAGGGAGAAAAGACAAAAGAATTTCGGCGAATGGCAGATTAGATGGGATACTGCGACGAAACGGCGATGGACACACAGGCTTATCAGAAACGTACAGAGTTGGATTGAAAAGAGACATGGTCATATTGATTTTTACATGACACAGTTTTTGACAGCGTATGAGTACATACATGCTTCCACTCTCCAATATTATCGTGGATGATATGAAGGTTCAAATAGATGATCTGTCGAAAGAATTTATATAGGCACTTATAGATCACAAATTGCAGAGTAAGTTACGAATAATGATGATTATTCACTAACATTAAAGAAAAAAGAACAGAATTAATAAATCATCTGTGAGAATAGAACTCAATCATATCCTCCCATAACAAAATGGTAGCCAATGCACATTTTAATATAATTTTTGATCACCCAGTTTACAATTTTAAGCATAAATTCCGAAGCCTAAATTATGAAGTTAAGAAATAATCTTAACCAAAAATTGGCAAAATAAATGTTCTGTAAAAATGTAAATAATTTAAGTTTTAAAATCTTCACATCCCCAAAACTTCCGTTGACGTACATCAATTGTCTGATTAAAACTCAAATTGAATGTGGCTATTAAACAAACAAGAATAAAATTTATTTTACAAACAAATTAACAATTTATTGGAGTACATATACATACATATGTATTATGAAAAGGGAAAGATGAGTAATTTAATAGCAAAAAAAGATATTTTAATATCTCTAATTGAATAACAAATTTTATATGAGCAGTTATAAAACAATGCAATTGTTTTTAACAATTGCCTACATACATGCATACATACTTGTGTTATGATTTTGATATATTTACATACAAAGTTTTGTTAAGACAAATATTTAAGGAATAATAGGAATACTTTAAAATAAAAAGCGATAAAAATAAATAAAACGTATAATAGAAACACTTGTTTCTATTCGAAAGCAAACATTAAATGATGTATAAAAGACGTCGCTTTTCACTTAAACGGCATCAGTTTGAAGTTAGTAGATCAAGCTACAGTTCTATATCTGACATTATGAATCGTTTCTCGGTATTTCTGTGCGTTGTCGCCACCATTGCAGCAGTGTCTGCCACTGATTACTGCTCCAGCTCTATTTGCAGTAATGGTGCCAAGCATATTGCTTGTGGTCACAGTGGGGTAAGTTTTTTATTTTACTTTCAATTGAAGCAAGACATCAATTCTAAATATTTCAAATTTATTTAGCAATTCTCTGCCACATGCCCTTCAAATGCGAAAATGATTCCCATTACCGATGATTACAAAAAAATCTTGGTTGATACCCACAATGAAAAACGTAACCTTATTGCTGGAGGTGGTGATGCTAAACTCAGCCCTGCCTGTCGTATGGCCACCATGGAATGGGATGATGAATTGGCTAACCTTGCCGCTCTCAATGTTATGCAGTGCAAAATGGCTCATGATAAATGCCGCAATACTGATGCTTTCAAATACTCCGGTCAAAATCTTGCCTGGTTTGGTTTCACTGGTCCTGTCGATCATGCCGCCAAATTGAAGCAATCTGTTGAAAATTGGTTCTCCGAAGTTAAGGACACTAAACAATCTTATATTGATAGTTATCCTAATGGTTACTCTGGACCGTAAGTTTAAATGTGTACATTATTCTGTTGTGAACGTATTTTTTTAAATTATTTTTCTTTAATAGTGCCATTGGTCACTTCACTGTTATGATGGCTGATCGTAACATCCGTGTAGGCTGTGCTGGCGCAACATATACCAATGAGGGTGAGAGGTATTTGTCTTACTTGGTTGCTTGCAACTATGCCACCACCAACATGATCAACTTCCCCATCTATGAAAGCTGCAGCCGTGCTGCTGCCTCTTGCACCACTGGCATCAACCCCAAATACCCCAACTTGTGCTCCGCATCTGAACAATACGCTGTAAACAAGTGGTTCTAAATCTGTTATAACTACGGTATAGCAGTTTTAAACAGTTTGCATTGAATAAAAAAAATTAGTTAAAATATTTGTTGCGCTTTTTTTAATTGACATTGTATTTGAAAAATCTGGGATTATTATTCATTTTGTTCTAAATTGTTAATAATTTCAACGAACGTGTGTATCTTTGAGTTAAAAACTTTTTATGTAAATTACAACAGAAATGTTAATGGTCGAACTTTCGAAATCCTGAAGAAGAGATCGCACATTTTTAGAGTGTTGATGGTGTTGAGCAAATGCCATAGAAGAGTAATATTCCACAATAACGTAGTATTTGTAATATTCAAATATAATATTTTCTTTTTGGAAACCATTTCTGTACGTCGCTACTAAATTCTAATACCCTCACAAAAAGTTCATAAATTTTTTATCATTTTTACTCATGTCAATTTTTACCCAGTAACAATTTTTGCTTTTGACTGTAACCGATAAAATTTTTGTCAAGTATACCAATAATGATGTGGTGTGATACAAATTAAACGTGGTCAGTCATTTATCGTGTTTTTTTTTTCAGTCAAGTCCGGACCTAAACCACCAAACAAACGAAACTGTTCAACTTAAATTTTATATATTTTCTTTAAGGACTTCATTATTTCATTATTTATGTTCAGAAGAAAGTGTATTTCTTATATTTTTATAATATAGGTATGTTTCCCTTAAACTAAAAGGAAAATAGAAAACTTCCTCAAACATTAGTTGAAATAGAACTGAAGCAATAATCGGTGACAGTTACTACAATACAAAGAAATACATATTGAGAAGCGATTAATTTTTCAAACTCTTATCATTCCTTAATAAACACATTCAACTCAAACTGTTGAACATGTAAGAAAATTTTCTATAGTTAGTCGCTATTTGTATAGTATATGTTAAGTTTAGTTTATTTAAATATTAAACATTTCTGTTTGTGCTGTTATAATACAAATTATGTACAAAGTACAGTCTATTTTCATTTTCATTTATATACATGCATATATATATGCAGTGGACAGCAAAAGTCTTAGTACGGCAATATATTTTAGCAATTTCATGAATTTTAACCAAAAGTTTGTATAAAAATGTATAGTTTATATATTTATTTTATTAATTTATTTCTGTTTTATTATAAAACAAACAATTTTTTAATGTTTTTCATAAAACAAGAGAAAAATAAGGAACAGTTGCAGATGACTCCATAGGTACCCCCAAAAATAACCTTGAGTAAATTTAAAATTCAAAGGCCTAATATAAGAAAATGTTATCCCTTGTATTTAGTAGAATATGTCTTAAGGTCTAGCACTCAATTTAACCCATTTAGAATTGAATGTATAAGTTTTGTTTAGTGTTTACTGGTGGAACCATAAGCAAGTTTTTCGGTTAACTTTTGTTTGAGGTTTAGCGATTACGTAACCGTTCTTTCAAATGATCTCCTAATTACTCTCTTGAAGTCATATCGGGAATTTGTGCAAGAGTATTAAGCCTGTGGGGACTTTTTATATCAAAATATGTATATTCCCGTGCTAAGACTTTTGCTGTCCGCTGTATATTCCAACGCAGATTAATTAAGCAAAGTTATAGGTTTCCTAAGACCGCATATTTAATAAAATGCATATAATAACATTATATTTATTTTAAATAAAATACAGGATAAATTATATTAATAAGAAAATTAATAGGGAAAACAAATTCATCAAAAAATTATATTTAAACCAAATAATAAAAAAATTTACAAATATGTATTATTAGAAACAATATTTCGATGGATCATACGTAAGCACTCTTTAAATAAACATTCCGTATGTTTTAGCAAAAGTAAAAGAAATTAATATTGACATAAACTCAAATTAAAACATTATAATATAGATTAACTGTAGAAAACAATCGATATACTATTTATTTTAGAACTAAATTTAACAACTGCAAAGTAAATTCTCAATTCTCGAAAAATTAATTGTTTTTGAGTATTCCTGTGAAAACTGCTGCCATGTATCATTGGCATTAATTCTAAATATCCCAATTTATGCTCTGATTCTTAAGAATATGCCGTCAACAAGTGTTTTTAAATATTTTTAATGAAATTAATTTTAAAGAAATATATTCAATGCTGTTAGAAATTTTTTTTAAATTTTGTTGTTAAACAACGTCCACGTTTAAGTAACCCTTGAAAGATATATGTATTAAAAAGAATAGAGTTAGTGATAGCAATTACATGCAAATTCAATTGGATACTGCAAATATGAATAATTAAACTAACACATGAATATTTAAATATTTAACATAGTCGGCCACCCGATCCGTTTCAAGGCCTTGTCTGCTAGCCATGTGTGAAGACAGCGAAAATTATACACAAAGTATTCCCATTCATATGTTTTCCAAACATGAAGTCAAATATCATAATATAATCATCTATTTCTGTAAAAATATAAAAAATGTCTGTGTATCTGCAGACCCTGATTTTTCTAACTGTCCACCTCTTAACTTGAAGTTATCATTTAATATGTGTTTTACAGCCATTGGTGGCAGACTAGAGCATGATCTGAAAAGGAAATGTTTGCAAAAATTCATCCAGGGGAGAGAGATATATGATTCCTACTATGAAATAATTGTTGTTGCCGTAGTCTGGTGTTAGCTTCTAAGACGTGAGGCCCCGGTTCAAACCGTAGGTCAGACATCTCCAACTAAACAAAATATGAAAAAATATTTCTTCGGCGACTGCCTCTCAATAATCTTCTGGCAAAAACTCCGAGAGTAAATAAAATTGCCATGAAAAATGTGCCGTTCGAAATCACGTTTAAACTGAAGGACCTACACTCATGTATGAAATTAACACAAACAACATAAGTGGTGTGAGAAACTAGGTTGTAATCCTCACTGAAGGGTTGTAATGACTATTAAAAAAAGAAAAAAATGTTATGAAATCATCCTACGAACGAATCTTTATTAATGAGCTCGGCAAATCTTATTTTGTGGAAGAGATAAAAATATTGGAAACAAGTGGAAATAAGGGAAGGATACTATGTGGGTAAAAGCAGCAGTACCTTTAAAAATCAAAAGAACCTTATTTCATATTAACAAAACAATTTGTCTATCATTTATGAGTCAAACGTCAACCGAGATAAAATTAAAAATTTTAATTTCGTTCAAAAAGTATTTATCATTATTTAAACAAATTGTAGAACTCACCAAAAGTATTATTGTTTTAAGCTATCCAATAGCGATACCACATCTACATACATTCTTTTTAAAGTGTTATAAGTCGCAACACATGTCAAATTTAAAATGGAAAATTGCCAGTCGTGCGGCCCTCTTCGTTTCTTTAAAATTTTTCAAAAACCATCACCCTTTAATAGATCAGTGATAATATCAGCTATTTAATTATGCGAAAGTATTTACATGGACTTGGTTATAACAATTATTTTAAAGCTTCAGTGCAGGACGATCTCAACGGTCTAATGATAATTTTTTTTTTTTTTTGAAAGATGCTTACAACATTTAAGTTAAAAATGTATTTTTGACAATTTAATGTAATTAAATTTTATTAAAAGAATTGGCCACAAATATGTAACATAGCGGTACGTAAGGAAAGTATTTCTATTTTATGTGTAATTCTTTCAAAGTTTATACAATCGATTTTATATGCAAGACAATACACAATATTTAAAAAAAAACAAAACCTGTTCGTTCAAGTTAAATTTTACTATTGTATATTAAAATAAAATTGATTCTATACTATTAAGTGTACTCTAAAAAGTGTTGCGAATGCATTTATGTCACATTCGCGAAACATTCTAGAATTTATTTTAAATAAACAAATTTGATACACATTTTTAATTTACTGCGGATCGATTGTACAATATAACACCAAATGCATGCAAATTTCTGCAAATGGAATTTCGTTTTAACCGCACGTTTTCATGTAATTTCCACCGACCTTATTTAGTTAGTCGTTGGCATTTTCAACACCAACCACACTACATACATACATACATAATTGGCCATTACAACCCTTTAGTCAGGATTACGGCCTAGTTTCTCACACCACTTATGTTGTGTGTGTTAATTTTATTCATAATTGGCGGGACTTAAAGTTTAGAGTCGACTCCGAACGATAGATTTTTGAGAAACTTTTCATGGCAATTTTAGTTATTCTCAGAGGTTTTGCCAGAAATCTGCTGAGAGGAAGTCGCCAAAGAAATACTTTTTGTATGTTGTTTTGATGTCTGGCCTGGGGCTCGAACCCTGGCTTTACGCATAATAAGCCAACACACTACCTACTAGACTACGGCAACGACATCCCAACCACACTATACTTTTGAAATTAAACTTTTGGTGGCGTCGTGTATCACACACACTATACTTTTAAAATTAAACTTTTGGTGGCGTCGTGTGTCGTAAATTTTACATAATTCGATAGATTACAATCGATAATTCAAATTTTCGGGCAAAATACTTGATCTCCGTCAGATTCCTTCCTTCCTTCCTCTAAAATCATCAAGAAAACCTTCCTAATTTTTATTTCCATCGAAGTACAATCAGCCACATGTACAGTTACACTCTACAAACGTGCACTTTCATTTTCCGATTTAAAATTATACAAATTAAATATGATTTAAACCTATTTGTTTAATGTTTTTCACTTGATATATATGTACTTTACTTTCACGTTTAAGAATTAAAATTTCGAAGTTGAAATTAATTACAATTTAGAACAGTCCTTTAAAAAAAATGCCAACAAATATTTTAACTAATTTTTTTATTCAATTCAAACTGTTTAAAACTGCTATACCGTAGTTATAATAGATTTAGAACCACTTGTTTACAGCGTATTGTTCAGATGCGGAGCACAAGTTGGGGTATTTGGGGTTGGTGCCAGTGGTGCAAGATGTACCAGCACTGCTGCAGCTTTCATAGATGGGGAAGTTGATCATGTTGGTGGTGGCATAGTTGCAAGCAACCGAGTAAGACAAATACCTCTCACCAGCATTGGTATATGTTGCGGCAGCACAACCTACACGGATGTTACGATCAGCCATCATGACAGTGAAGTGACCAATGGCACTATTAAAGAAAAATAATTTAAAAAAATACGTTCACAACAGAATAATGTACACATTTAAACTTACGGTCCAGAGTAACCATTAGGATAACTATCAATATAAGAATGTTTAGTGTCTTTAACTTCGGAGAACCAATTTTCAACAGATTGCTTCATTTTGGCGGCATGATCGACAGGACCAGTGAAACCGAACCAGGCAAGATTTTGACCGGAGTATTTGAAAACATCAGTATTGCGGCATTTGTCATGAGCCATTTTGCACTGCATAACATTGAGAGCAGCAAGGTTAGCCAATTCATCATCCCATTCCATGGTGGCCATACGACAGGCAGGGCTGAGTTTAGCATCACCACCTCCAGCAATAAGGTTACGTTTTTCATTGTGGGTATCAACCAAGATTTTTTTGTAATCATCGGTAATGGGAATCATTTTCGCATTTGAAGGGCATGTGGCAGAGAATTGCTAAATAAATTTGAAATATTATTTATAATTGATGTCTTGCTTCAATTAAAAGTAACATAAAAAACTTACTCCACTGTGACCACAAGCAATATGCTTGGCACCATTACTGCAAATAGAGCTGGAGCAATAATCAGTGGCAGTCACTGCTGCAATGGTGGTGACAACGCATAGAAATACCGAGAAACGATTCATTATTCCAACTTTTGTGTTTTCTTAATTAAGAGTTTAATTCGAAACTGTTAAATTTTGTGATTATCTAGCTTTTTATATACCGAAATTTAGTTCTAAATAGCATATCAGTTGTTTTCTACAATTAATCTCTATTTTAATGTTTTAATTTGAGTTTATATCAATATTAATCACTTTTCTTTGTACAATAATATACGGAATGTTTGTTTAAAGAGTGCTTACGTATAATCCACTGAAATATTGTTTCAGATAATACTTGAATATTTCTTTTTTTTTATTTGGTTTAAATATAATTTTTTGGCGTATTTGTTTTCTCTATTAATAACATTATTTATTCTGTATTTTATTTAAAAAAATACATAATGTTATGTTTTTTCAAGTTTTGATCTTAGGAAACCTATAACTTTGCGTACTCAATCTGCATTCGAATATATGTAAGCATATCTTAGCATGTATATAAATGAAAATGGAAATATACTGTACTTTGCGCATAATTTGCATAATAACAGAACAAATAAAAATGACTAATATTTAAATAAACTAAACTTAACATATGCGATACAAATAGCGCCTAACTATAGAAAACACTTGTTATAACATTTTCTTTGAAATTAAATTTTCTTACAAATCCAACAATTAGAGTCGACTGTGTCTATTAAGGCAAGCAAAATGAATCGCTTCTCCGTATTTCAACAGTATCTGCCGCCAATTACTGCTCCAGATCATTTTGCACTAATGGTGCTAAGTATATTGCTTGTGGAGTAAGTTTTCTATTTTACTTTTAATTGTAGTAAGACATCAATTCCAAATATTTCAAATTTATTTATCAATTCACTGCTACATGCCCTTCTAATGCGAAAATGATTCCCATTACCGATGATTTCAAAAAAATCTTAGTTGATACCCATAATTAGGAACCTAAAATTTATTGCTGGCGGTAAATAAATGAATAAAAAGTAGTTAGAAATTCTGGAAAAAGATTCCCAATATGCACATCCAAAATATTTGTTCGACGTGCTCTCTGTCATGCATGTTGTTTCCTTTTTGTTTAATAACAAAAACAAAATTTAAAATATTAGAAAATTTTTTTGTTGTGTCATAAACGTATATAAGCGTATCAGTATTTCATTAAAAAACTTAACCGTGTTAAATCAAGCTTAAAATTAAATTAAAATATTAGAATAAGCGGATACCATGATCGCCTATATAAGTCAATGCCATGTGTTTCAATTTTCATTTGTCGTTACATCGAAAAATGATTCGTTTCTCAGTATTTCTAAGTGTTGTAGCCATGATAGCAGTAACAAATGGCACTGACTACTGCAGCAGATTTCTTTGTAGTCCAGGACAAAGGCACATTGCTTGTAGACACAATGGCGTAAGTTTTCATACGCTCAATCTTAGAAGTCGTTACTAGTAAAGTCATTACTTACATTACATTGCATTACAGAAATTTAGTCCGCGCTGTCCTGGAGACGCTAAAATGGTAAACATTGACAATAGATTAAAACAAGTTCTGTTAGATGCACACAATGAAAAACGTAACTTAATTGCTGGCGGTGGTGCTCCCAGGCATGGTGCAGCCTGCCGTATGGCCACAATGCAATGGGATAACGAATTGGCTCAAATGGCTTCTCTCAATGTTAAGCAATGCCAAATGGCTCATGATCAATGTCACAATACTGATGCCTTTACATTTTCTGGTCAAAATCTTGGGTGGATTGGTTACACTGGTATGGCTACTGATCATGCCAAAAATTTTAGGAATGTTGTTAAAGGTTGGTACGATGAAGTTCAATACAGTAATAAAGCCTTTACAGATAATTATCCAGCTAATTACTATGGACCGTAAGTTTAAGTGTATAGTATTCTAATATGGACATATGTATGTCTACAACAACTACATATTTTTCTTTAACAGCATGATTGGTCACTTCACTGCAATGGTAAATGATGCTAGTATTCGTATAGGTTGTGGTGCCGCAACCTACAGTATGGGCGGCTTTATGAATTACTTGGTCGCATGCAACTACGCCAGAACAAACATTTTAAATTATCCAGTATATGCTAGCTGCAGCATGCCTGCGTCTAAATGCACTACTGGCACTAATCCCAAATACCCCAACCTGTGCTCTGTTAATGAAAAATACGACGTCAACAAAATTTAATTTTATTATATGTACTGCATGAAAGTCTGTATAGAATAAAAATTATATCGAATGTTTTTTTTTGCTATTTTCTTACGTACATTTTGTAAAAAGATTCCTGTACAGTAAAACTAACTTTGGAGGAGGATTTATTCAACGGTCAATCGAAATTAGGCAACTTTAAGAAATTTTTATAAGGAAAGTTTAGGAATAATTACTGAAAGTCAGTAATAAAACATGAATTATGTCATAATTCCAATTTCGTAATTCAGTTTTAAAATAAGAAAGTCTGCACTATTACGATGTTAAATAGGACGTAGAAACTGACTATTAGGCTTTGCCTAAAACAATTTTTATATACATGAAATATTTTTGACCTTTCCATATAAGAGAATAGAAAACAGAAAAGAACAAAAAAATTTTAAATGACCAACATGTGGGTAAAATCTATAACTTAGAAATTAGTTTGAGTTGCTACACATATACATACATACATACATAATTGGTCATTACAGCCCTTCAGTCAGGATTACAACCTAACTTCACACACCACTTATGTTGTGTGTGTGTTAATTTTATTCATAAGTAGCGGGACCTACAGTTAAAAATCGACTTCGAACGACAGATTTTTATGGAACTTCTCATAGCAATTTTATTTATTTTGCCAGCAGCTGCCGAATGAAATATTTTTGTTATATTCTGTTGTGTTCGAGATGACTAAGCCAGTGGCTTAGACTATACATACTAGACGTCAGCAACTACTATGTTGTCAAAATTAGCACATTTTTACTTAGTATTTACATGTGTTTCATGAAGAGCAACAAGGGCTCGGTAAGTCCTACATGAAATTACTGAAAGAGTTCGTTTTTTAACCACTCTATTCATTACAGAACCCTACACGTTGTACAACAATATTCCCATTAACCTTCACAGAGACCGTCGAAGTGCATAAATAAAAGTGTTAGTGCATGTATAAAAGTAGGAAGAAAGCTAGAGCTAGAGTTCTATTAAACAAATCCGACCACAAATTAACAAATTTGTCCTCATAATAACGAAAACCTACTACTAAGATGGGTGTGACAGTAAATGAGGACAAAACGAAGTATATGTTATCGACAAGTAAAGACGTGCGGCGTATTGGATTTCAGATTACGGCCGAAACTACAATTACGATGTAGTCAAGGAGTTTATTTATCTTGGCTCCGCCGTTACCACCAAAAATGATGTCAGTATGGAGATCAAGCGCAAGGATCACTCTTGCCAACAGGCTACTATAGTCTCCATAGGCAATTGAGTAGCAGAGACCTCTCTCGTACGACAAAACTAATACTCCACAAGACGCTCATCCTCCCCGTGTTTCCTTATGGCGCAGAGGCATGGACTCTATTAAGCACTGATGCAGCAGCCTTGAGAATATTCGAGAGAGAAGTCGTCCGTAAGATCTTCGGTCCAGTGCGAGTTGGCGATGATTTTCGCATCCCATCCAACAATGAGCTGTATGAACTGCTGAACGACATAGACGTTATGCAGGGTATTAACATCCAGCGGCTGCGCTGGCTCGGACATGTTGTTCGAATGGAGGAGGATACTCCAACGAGACGAATATTTGATGCGGAGATTTGCGGAAGTCGGATTTGCGTTGGTAGGACCAAATCGAGGAAGCCCTATCATCGGTTGGTGTGACCAACTGGCGTAGGCGCACAAGATGCAGAGGCGCCTGGAAGTTAAGGCAAGCCGAAATCCGTTAATCGGGTTGTTAATGGTCAATTAAGTAATTATGTGATAGGTTTGATAAATAAAGATACGAAGAAACAAAATAAAAGAATTTTCATAAATCGGCACACATTTTATGTACAATGCTTTGTATTCACAATTTTATTTAGAAAAACTTGTTCACATCATATACCTCAGAGGCAGAGCACAAGTTAGGGTAATTAGGATTGGTGCCAGTAGTACAAGCAGTGGCAGCTCTATTTGCACTGGCATATATAGGGAAATTGATAATATTTGTGGTCGCATAATTGCAAGCAGTCAAGTAAGACAAATGCCCCGCTCCAGGATTAGTGTAAGTAGAAGCCGCACAACCGACGCGAATATTACGATCGGCCATCATGACAGTAAAGTGACCAATCGCACTAAAATATAAAAATTAAATAAATTATGACTTAATAATATTGTGTTAAAAAAAGCAAAGAAAACTTACGGTCCATTATAATTGCTGGGAAAAGAGTCAATGAATGACTGTCTGCTGTATTGTACTTCATCATACCAATTTTCAACAGCTTCCTTCAATCTGTTGGCATGGTCGATAGGACCAGTGAAACCAAACCAGGCAAGATTTTGCCCAGAATATTTAAATGCATCAGTATTATGGCACTGATCATGTGCTATATTACATTGTTTAACATTGAGAGCAGCAAGCTCAGCTAATTCATTATCCCATTGCATGGTAGCCATACGACTAGCTGGTCTATGTCTGGCATCACCACCACCAGCAATAAAGTTTCGTTTTTCATTATGGGCATCAACTAGAAGTCGTTTTAAATTCCCGTTAATAGTTACCATTTTAGCATTAGCAGGACAGGTGGCATCAAATTGCTGATAAATTAAGGACTTTGAAAACGTTCTTTTAAGAAATTATAATACTACAGCACTTACACCACTATGTCCACAAGCTATGTGCCTTACACCACGACCACATAGAGTTTCGGAGCAGTAATCAGTGGCAGTAGCTGCTGCTAACATGGTCACAATAATGAAAAATACGAAAAAGAGTTTCATTTCAAAATTTTCGAAATGTTTGCTTCACTGTGTATTGTACCCAATTGATTTGAGTTTAAAACAATTCTTCAGCGCTTATATATTCGAAATTTACGGATTTGTTATCGTTGGAGTTTTAAAATTAATTATTAATACATATGTATATGTACTTATATATGTCATGCCTTTGGTGTAGTTTTTGTTTAAATTGAAATATTCTAAAAATATATTTTTGTTTTTCACTTGAAGCCATAAAATAAATCATGAACTATCAAAAAAAAAAAATGAATTGTTATTTGAAATTGACTGGTTATATTTTATTTTTTCGTTCCCTAAAAACTATAACTATCTCTATAATATCTAGAGTTAAACAATCTACTCGGCGACAAGCATTAGGTTTTCGATCTTAATGATCTTGCTTCGCCATCGTATTAAGTTAGGTTAAGTTAGAGGACGTGTACTTGTCAATTAAGACAAGTACAGTACCCGGAATTCGAATTGACCCATTGTACAACGTCCTAGTTTCTCACACCACATAAATGGTTTAAAGTCGACTCTGAACGACAGATTTTTGAGAAACTTTTTCATGGCAATTTTATTTACTCTCAGAGTTTTTGCCAGAAATCTGCTGAGAGGAAGTCGCCGAAGAAATATATTTTCATATTTCGTTTTGATGTCTGACCTGGAGTTTGAAAGCCAACACACTACCTACTAGACTACGGCGACTTCATCGTATTAATTATCGTTAAAATTTTAGTGAAGGATTTTATATCTTATCTTCTCCATGACCTTCTCGGTTTCTCTCTTTACGGTTTTTAACAATTCCTGAGGAAACCTCCTCTCACCAAACTATATACATATGTGTTTGTGCGAATAATGGTCAGCATAAAAAAATCTAGTACTTCTCTGGAAAATATCATCAAGTCTATGTTTGTGGGATTGATATTAAAACCACTGTCATACGCCCAAAAATAAAAGTTTCTGAGCACAGGCTGTATGAAATAACTGTTACTCGAAAGAAAGTTTCCCTTCACCATTATCACAGAGTCTACATACTTTTAAAACGTATAAAATCCAGAAACCACTAAAACGTTGTGAGCATTTTAGTTTTGGATCAAACCAAAGATAGAGACTTTTATTTAATTTGTTAAAATTTATAATCGGCTGATGGATATGATGCTATTACATATGACTTTAGACTATTAGCGTGAGGGTCGTAGTTTCAATTCCCACCAGAGATTCTGGTCTATTACAGTACACCGAGCATTTGGTCTATGTTACCAAGCTCGTTATACCGTTGTCAATGCTTGTGTTAAATAAAAGTTACTGGAATATTGCTGTATATTTATTTGCACTACAATGAGGGATTGCAAAGTCGTAGTAGTCTAATAGGTAGTATGCTGGCTTATAAGGCGTGATGCCACGGTTCAAACCCCAGGTCAAACATTTCGACCAAAAACGAAATATGAAAAAATATTTTCGTCGGCAACTCCTTCTCAGCAATATTCTGGCAGAAAATCATTTATTCGGCGACAATATTAAACAGTAGATCCCGCCATGGGTCAAACTAACTCACCCAACATGAGTGGTGTGTTAAGCTAGGTTGTAATCCTGGCTAAAGGGTAATGACCAATTAAGTAAGTAAGTAAAAGAAGTAATTCCATTTCAGCTAAAAAACACAAAATATGTTAGTATTAATTATCTTTCCTTATCATCTCATTATTTGTATTGTATTTTTAGGCATGTACTATGTGCTCGCTAAGATTTAATTATAATAAATTATTATACAATATATTTCTTTTTTAATATTGCAGTTGTGAGTCACACCGTATAACAATAAAAAATTTATTTAAACAAAAGCAAAGTTTTTTGACATTTCGTCTAATTTGACGACGTGTTTGGAGTGGTAAGAGATAAAATATTTTATAATTAACAAATGTACGAGGATGGCTTTCTATTTGTCTGGAAAAACATTTTCTTATACAGAAATATATATTTCCAATCAATTAATACGGATTAGCGCCAACACTATTGAAAAACATTAACCCAGTTTTTATAAGAGCTTTTTACAATTCAGCGGTATGGTTTCACCGTGATTTTTACCATTTGTCAAGTTGAATAAACGACTACATTATCGTGATTTATTTTTCGTCCAACATTGGTATAAAATATCAGCGGTAACCGTTATATGTGTAAAAAGAGGAAATGACGCTATAATCGTGCAGTTGCTGATTGGAGCAATATAAATTGAAAAAAAACCAACACATCTACTGGATCATACCTCGTATTTTTTTATCGAGTTAAATTAAAGAATCTAAATTCTATTTCCTGGGAAATGTCAACAAATTCATACATATGTATATGTACGTATGTAAGAATACGTAAGTGTATAAAATATTATTATGGTTCTGAGGAAAATACTGTCAGTTAGTAAGAGTTAGTAATTGTTCAACGAATCATCTCACAAAGAAAAAAAATTTTGATTTAAAATATATTTCTAATGAACAAATTTAAGAGTTGACGAGAATATTCTTTGAATACACAATTTCCGTTTTTCAACTCTGGTAATCCCATCATAAATTACAAAATATTCTGCCAAGAAATTTAAGTGTGTAGAAATATCTATTTTTCTATTTAATGCTGAAGTCGCTTTAAACCCTCTAACCATGTTATGGAACTTCATACTGGACGAAAAATTAAGCAATAGTTGAGACAACTATTCTTCTTTCGAATTATTCAGCAAAAGTTCGATTCTCTCACCTATGAGAGAAACAGTCTAATGTCTCGCTTTCTTCGTCTTTCGTGTATCTAAGATCTGTTTTACTATCTTCTTCATCTCCACCTATGGGATGAAACTGGTACTTGTCTTCATAACAATACCTGATAATTAATTAATAATGGCTATTATATATATCTATATATATATATTTTATATATGTGTACACTAGCCCACTAATGTAACTAATTTAGCTATATATATACGAGTATATATATGCTAGTATAGCTAGCTAATATAGATGGACAGTATAGCTACTATAGCTAGTATAGCTGGCTAGTATTCCCGGCTGCCTGGCTAGTATAGATGGCTAGTATAGCTAGCACAGCTCGTTAGCTGGCTAGTACTGCTGGCTAGTGCAGCTAGTATAGCTGGCTAGTACAGTTAGTATAGCTGTCTGGCTGGCTAGTATAAATGACTAGTATAGATAGCATATCGCGCTGGCGGGCTAACTGGCTAGTATAGCAAGGCCAGCTGGCTAGGGTAGCGGCCTAATGTAGCTGGCTAGCTAGCTAGTAGAGATAACCAGTGTAGCTGTCTAGTATAGCTGGCTAATATACCTGGCAAGCTCAATAGCACAGCTGGCTAGTATAGCTGGCTAGTTGACTAGTAGCTAGTATAGGTGGCTAGCTGACTAGTAGCTAATATAGGTGGCTAGCTGGCTAGTACAGCTATATATAAATGTATGTATGTGTATATACATTGTATATATGTATATATATTTATATATATATATATAATATTCATATATATAACACTTAATATATATTTATGTTTATGTGTGTTAAAAATATTTATATTTATAACACATTAAATCATTTTTAAGAAATTATTTTAATGTTGCAGCAATTATATTTTAAAATTACTTTTAAATTTATAAGAAACGTTAGTTTTAAGTGCCTTACTACCTAATATTACAACTCTGCTAAAGTGGACTATAATGGATTGTCAATTGTTTTTGACAACCACGTCATTTTCAAAGGCAGCCCACAATAAAGCCGAAAAAACAATATCATTGTGAGACAAGTTGCTTTTCTGTGTTTATTTTATGAAAAGAAATCGAAATATTGTTGTAAATTATAAATAACTACCATTACAAAATGGTCTACATAGATCGTAGTAAGTAAACAAATTACATGTCCATTTAAAAAAATTCTGAAAAACAAATTGACGATTTTATTTACATTCATATTTTTGCAGATGGTCGTGTTCTAGAAAAACGGCCTTGGGACCTAAATCGCGTTATTGAAATCTTTACGGGTCTTTGGGTTTTAATAGTGCACTTGTAAGTAGTTTTGATGGTTAATATGGAAAACATATTTGAAGACATTATTTTAATGGATTTGTTTGCTCTAGTTTTACAACACTTTTTGCCCCTTTTAAGCAAGAAAACCGTGGAGGGGGAAATCGCCGCGGTGACAGTTGGGGTTCTGGTAGTGGATATGGCGGAGGAGGTGGAGGCGGCGGTGGTGGTGGAGGAAGAGGCGGAGGCTCTGGCGGTAATGAAGGTCTACGTCCCAATCGCCGTATAGGAAGAATAACAAATTCGATGGATTGTAATATTCCTGGTGGTGGATGAGCTCGGTAAAATGCCCAAGCATTAAGAGGCAATGTTGCACTACAAATACTTGTACCATATAGAAGTATTTTAATGTAAATAGAATTTGTGACTAACATTGCCTGCTTGGACACTGCTGACACCACTTTAAATTACATCAATCCCATTTCATCCATAAAACATCATTGAACAATTTTTACAATGCAAAAATTACAACACTCTGGCATTTTATTGCCCTTATGACGAATCACTTGTAAACTCTACGTTGAGGGAAGTGTTTCTGACAGTTTTAAGAGTTGTAATTTTCTTGTAAAAATTGCAGGATTGATATTATTAGTTTAATTTTATACTCTTAGAGCTAATTTTGTGACTTGAAGATCAAATAACGATTAACAATTGAACTCGTTAAACTTAACTAACATAACTTTTTCGAATCAACAGGTAATATACATATATATAAAATTAAGGAAGAGCAATAATTTTTGTATATCTTTCATTATAATTGTTTATGTGTTATATATTTACTTTTACGAACAACATTTTGCAATGAATTAAGATTAATTACAGATATTAAATACATAAGTTTAATCGCTAGTCTTTAAGTTAAAAATTGGCGCTTAATAAATTTTGCATAACTATATTCTGAACTATTCTTTAAATTTCGAATGTATTATTTAAAAGTGTCTTATATTTTTTTTACTTTCTGCAATACGAATTTGTGTAATAAATTAAAATTGATCTTGTATATTTTTAAAATAAATTTTGATTAACAATATGTTCCAGTGTTATAACAGTGTATTGAAAAGATCTGCATTAACAAAATTTCGATGAATATAAAAAATTTTGAAATTTTAGATTTCCGACCTTGCCGAATAGTGTGTTTTGTGCATCTGAGAATTTACAGAATTCCAAATATAAATTTATAGTTTCAATCCAGTAATGAAAACTTGAAAAGGAAGTGAAGACTTTCTAGAAAACAATGGGAAATCGGCGAGAATTGAATATTCTACCAAACGCCTTCTTTTTGCGACATAGGAAAAAGAAAGAAACCCGACATTATATAATTATATACCTACATACATAATTGATCATTAAAACCCTTCAGTCAGGTTTACGACCTAGCTTCTCACACTTATGTTGTGTGTATTAATTATTATACATGAGTGGCGGGACTTACAGTTCGAAGTCGATTCCGAACGTCATATTCTTTGGGAAACATTTCATGGCAATTTTATTTATTCAGAGTTTTTGCCAGAAATCTACGTTTTGTTGGATTTGTCTGACCTGGGTTTGTATCGTGGCCTCACGTCTAATAAGCCAACCCACCACCGACTTCAGAGCATACATGAGTATTGTGTTTTAATTTTGATTGTTTATAGGTAGTGTAAATGTGAGAAGTCTAGCTCATATTAAAAACCACAACACTTGAGTGTCGAGCAAATTCTGACTGGTGACTGTTGTATGTGGTTCTTAACAACAGTAATCATAGCTCTTGAGCGTCTAAAGACATAGAAATCGAATCTTTCTACATGTGAACATTGTGCGACAGAATTTCTTTTAATGTCCTTCGCCCCAATTAAAAAAAAAACTTTGTCTTTGGTCAAACACGTATGAAAAATGAATGCTCTTATCATCTGTTAAAAAGTACGTACACTAAACAAAAAATTACAATTTTGCTTTTACCGTTTTTATATACAAAGCAAAACATTTAGGAACTTAGGGAAAAACAAATTCAAATTATTTTTTTTTTTCTTTGAATAATTCTAAAACTGTAAACTTCTCAAATTATGTTTGTACATATTTTATTCTATATTAACATTTTTAAACACAAAAAGATTCTGCAACTAATTTGAACCAGTCGAATAGTATTTATGACCTGTGACCATAGCTGTCAGATTTGACGATTTATCGTCATTTTGACGATTTTGAGCTCCAAAAATATCATATTGATGATTTGACGATTTATGTCTATATTTTGACGATTTTTATAAATTAAAAATTTATATCATATTCCTATCTTTAATACATTAATAGCCACTTTAAGCTTTGTATTTACTTTGCAATTCTTAATTTATGCAATTCAAAATTTATGTTAGTAAAAACAAAGAGTAAAGTATTATATTTTTAAGTTATTTTCAAATAATGTGATGATTTTTCTGTATTTTATTCCTTTTTAAGCCCTTAAATGCCAAAAAATTACAACTCCTAAATAACCTCGTAGTTGAGAATGATTTATCACTTGTTGCAGACAATTTTATATAATTCGAGTATAGCTTCTAATATTACCATCGGAAGAACAAAGGCAAGCGTCATTATTTTGTTTCGTACGACCAACACTAAAAGAATCGATGGCATTGTGTTTGGAACTTTGGAATATGTTATGTGAAGAAGGAAAAAGGGAACAGTGTTTATGGACACTAGGCTTACATATATTTATACCATAAGTAACAGGAAAGGCCTCTGCAGGAATTGAGTTCCACATACGAATAGTCCGACTAAAAAACGTATTTATACTGTAATGCAGTGTGCGATCCACTGGCCAATCGACCATATACGGAAGTAGTGGCCGACAAAGACGAGCATTACGTAGGCATATATGATTTTCGGGAAAAGTCCCCTTACTTCGTTCGAGCAAAATCCTTTTGTCAAAGCGATAGAACAGTGAAACACAAACCACATTGCAACGATGCTCCAATGATTCAATGGAGTTGAATACACTACCGTCATTAACGAACTACTACGGCCTCTCCTGTACACGATCGAGAAACCTCAAAATAGACATTAAGGCACCGACCCATACATAAGAGTTGTATTCTAGTCTCGGTCGGTTACAAATGGTGTAAATGGTAAGATCATAAGATCTTAAGAAAGAACTGAAGGAACTGAAAAATGTGGCGGTTGAAGCCAACATTACACTGAATTTTCATGCTCAGAATGTCAAGAGCTTCTGGCTCCTTAATATATACACCACCCATAGATTAAGATGATGCAATAAAAAATACTGGGATAGATTGTTTAATCTTTAAACAATTTTGATATAAAATTTCTCCATTTTTGGAAAAAATTAAATAAATGAAGATGAGGGACGCTAGCTTTTAATTTCTAACAAATTTTTTTAAATGTTTTATTTTTGAACTCAGATATGTACATACATACATACATACTTTATATGTTTTACTACAATAGAAGTAATTTAAACGTCTTTGACCATTTTGACGATTTTTTCTCAAATATTTGACGATTTGGTGCCTCATTTATCTGGCAGCTATGCCTGTGACCAATGAGAAACAAGTCATTACATATTGATGAAATTGTAAAAGTAACAATAGAATAAATAATATCCATTATAAAAAAAATCCGTAAAATTTGTAATGCTCTTTAAGTTGTAAGGCTATTATATTTTAATACTTTATGTATAATACATTAAATGGTAAAAATCAACAATAATAAGGAATTTATATAAAGAAAAGTACATCAAATTAAATTTGAATTTTTGTCATTGGGTAACCCTGAGCGCCTAAACCAGTTACTTTAAAAACAGAACCACTAGGGGGAGGCAAACCGCCTTCAGTTGCAGTAGTTACAAATAAAATATCCAAATTGGGGCCACCAAAAGCAACAGATGTAATATGTAAACAAGGTAGCTTTATTTCCAATAAGATTTTACTCTTGCTAAAAAGAGAGCGAAACTTATCATAGTCACATTATCTAAAGAAATTTGTGATCAAAATTACCTTGGATCAATTTTATAAACAGTGGAGCCATTAAAAGTTGCCACATAAATGTTACCGTTCGTATCAATTGTCATGCCATCAGGCAAAAGATGATCTTTCGCACTGGTTTTACGAAAATCAAAAGTAACTTTGGGATTATTTATTTCTAACGTTGAAAAAAAAACAAAATATTATTAACTTAATATACATATGTATGTAAGTATATGTGTATAAATTTATATTTTTAAGAATATTTCACGTACCAAGTCTCGCATTTACAACATTATAATCATATTCCTTGATTTCGAAATCGGCTGTATCAGCAAAATAGAATTTTTTTCTTTTATCATCCCATGTTAAACCATTCGAAATACCGACATCTGATTTCACCAATTCGGCTTTACAATTCTTTTCGTATTTGTACAATTCCCCCCAACGACGCTCATACAAGTCACCCTCATGACGCATTGTTCCAGCAAATAATCGACCATATGAATCACATTTGCCATCATTAAAACGATTGCCATCATAACGATCATCATGCATTTGCACTTCGAAAAGACATTTTATTGATTTGGCAATTTTCGAAACTCCATCCCATTGAACGACCAGTACACGACGACCACAACCAACGGCAAACTGATCATTGGTGCCTTCGACAGGTACAATAAAACTTGCGAATCTCTCACCATCTACCTTTGCTTTATACACTTTGTTTTCATTATAGTTATAACGTAATATTTTACCAGCATTTATATCAACATAATATAAATTTTGCGTTGTAACATCCCAATGAGGCCCTTCACCCATATCGGCTAAAGATCCGGGAATTTCTTCGATTTGATAAGACATCTGAAAGGTGGTACAATAAAATAATTACAAAATATACAATCTTTCTGTGTGTCATGGGTGGAAGGTGTCCAATGGATGGTTTTTAACCAAATAAGTGAATTTCATCTTTTAAAATGAACTGTTTCGCTCACACGAACAAGCATAATGATGATGAAAATCTAAAAACAACAATTTGCAATTGTAGAAAAATATATAAAGTTTTTATTGCACTTGTTTCCCAAAGAACAACAAGAATCGCTAACTAATATTCGAACATATTAAAATGATGTATAACAATAATGAAAATATTCGTTTAAGGTATATAATATAACTAAATGTTTAAAACAGTTGTAAAAATTTAAATTTGAATCTTAGTCATGGGATAGCCTTTAGCACCCAAACCAGTAACTTTGTATGTGGTACCAGCAGGATCGGGTTCACCAAAACGGGAAGATGTTGTGACATACAAAATGTCTAGATTTGGACCACCAAATGCAGCTGAGGTTATCTGTTTGCAAGGGAATTTAATTTCCAACAAAACTTTACCGGTACTAAGAAAAAATGAGAAGTATAAAAAAAATTATTATTTACGCACACAATTAAACGATAAATAAAACATACGTGGGATTAACTTTGTAGATGGTATAACCGTTAAAAGTGGCTACATAAATATTGCCTTCAGTGTCAATAGTCATACCGTCGGGCAATAGATGATCCTTGGGACTATTTTTGCGTAGATTGAAAACAACCTTGGGATTTGCTAAAATTTACAAGATATTTTACAGATGTTCATCTGAACCAAATTGTTTACAATGCGATCAATACTTACAAGCCTTGCCAGTCTCAAAATCATAATCGTACTCTTTGACCTCATAGTCAGTGGTATCAATGTAATAGAATTTCTTTGTCTTTTCATTCCAAGCGAGACCATTAGAAATACCCACGTCGGATTTAACTACCTCAATTTTGCCACCTTTTTCATATTTGTACAATTCACCATAACGATGTTCGAATTCGTCACCTACATAACGCATAGTACCAGCGAACAAACGTCCACGAGGATCACATTTACCATCGTTAAAACGATTACCGTTAAAACGTTCATCACCGGTTTGCACTTCAAACAAAGTCTTAATGACTTTGGCCGTTTCAGAGATACCATCCCATTGGACAATAACAACACGACGACCAGAACCGACGGCAAACTGATCGGTAGTACCTTCGACAGGTATGGCAAAACCAGCTAAATCCTCGCCTTCAATTTTTGCTTTATACACTTTATTTTCAATGTAGTTGTACCGTAAGAGTTTGCCAGCATTAATGTCAACATAATACAAATTTTGTGTAGCAACATCCCAATGAGGACCTTCACCAAGTTCAGCATGAGAATCGGGTAGGGGTTCAACTTTATAGGACATCTGCGAATGATGATTATACACACACATATATATTTACAAGGGTACAAACAAAACGTTATGCTTTCATATGTGATAAATAAAAATAATAATTTTATGAAATATGAACATAAATTTGAATATAATGCGAATGTTTTTATTTTGATGAATTTTTATTCACAATTAAATAATAAAAGTAAACATACATATAATGCATTTAGATTTGGCTTATTGATAAACTTTAAATCTACAATCAAACTAATCGACTCATTTTTTATAAATACCTTTAAGGGTTCAAATGATAACCTATTTAAAAAAACATTTTTTGTTTTTATTTCTAAAATAGTATAACCAGGTGAAATAGTTACTTCTAAACGATAACATCGAAAACAAAAACAGAGTTCAGATTTAATAAAAGTGAGATTTAAAATTTAATAATATTACGGAAACAAATCATATTTTGGAAAAATTAAATAACTCTTATGCTCTATTTTAAAAAATTTTTACCAACAATGTTGGATATCATTTTAATTAACTCTACTTAGTAGCATTTAATTTAAAATCTTAACTTATTTTTGTTCTTTATTGCACACCTGGCCAGAATGAAATTATTTTTAAAATGTATTGACTCGTGTCATTACAACAAATAAGAATCTTTAATGAAATGTTAAATTTAGCAGAACGAATTTAATTCACCCTACTTCGACGCTGGTGGATTTAAATGTATTTATTGAAAACCATAATAAAAATAAAGTAAAAAACGAAACATATTATGCATATGTGAAATACAAGAATTTTAGAAAACATTTATATACCAATTGCATACGTATGTACATATAGAAATGATTGCAAACATACATACATTTATGGGAACAATGAAAGAAGTTGAAAATTATTGTCAACTACGGAAAATAAATGAATTATTATTTTAATTACCGTTTCATTAATATCAGCATTTATTGATACTATTTTTTGGCCATTGTCATTAGCTGCTCTAATACCAAAGGTACTTGACAGTAACACAATAAAACACAGGTTAAAGCTTTCAATTAACATTTTTAACATTTTATGTATTTTAACTCTTTTTGTTTATTTCTTAACGACACGAAACCAGACACAAAACGAAAACTATAAAGTCTGTTTGTTAAGACGTACTGAGAAACCAGCTTTAAGCGTTGATCTCTCGATTGCAACTAAAGTGTAAGTAAGTTTTGTTTACATTATTTATAGAAATTTAGGAGCATTTATTTGGTTACAAATAAATCCGAGCGCTATATGAGAGAAACATATATTTTTTTATTGTATAATAAATTTTTATTATTAATAAAAATCAATTCAAAATAAAAATAAACCTTTTGTGAACTATACAGTACAGTGGGGCAATTCGCTTTGGAGGTAGATTGTGTGTTCTTGGAGCATTATTCAGGAAATATTAGTATGGAGAAAATTAACTTCACATATCAATTCAAAATAAAAATAAATCTTTTATAAACCTTACAGTACAGTCGGGCAAATCGCTTTGAAGGTAGGTTGTGTGTTCTTGGAGCATTATTCAGGAAATATTAGTATAGAGAAAATTAACTTTACAAAAATGCATTAGAGAACAGAAAATTGCTATTAGAGTTAAAATATTTGATAGGATTACACAAGTGAAGTTATAGGTAAACATTTATATAGCAGGGGTAGTTATAGTACAAGGTTTGGCTTCTTCAAAAGCGAGAAATTAAGCTTTTGCAATTCAAATTGTTTGATGAGCAAAAGTCGTACTAAAACTATATAAAATATTATAATTTTTCACAAAATTTGTGAAATTTCAAGTTATTCTAGAGAAACAAAATTGAAATGTTGGGCCTTAGCTCTAAAAATATGTATAACACTAGGAAATTTTTATTTTTCGCTGTACGGTAATTTCTCAAGCTCACTCTTTAGCGCCTTTGTATGCATATCTAAAATCTAAATCTGCATTGAAAATGTTCTGGGTTAAAAAGTTGAAATAGAAATAGAATTTAGAAATGTAAAGGATATTAAGAAAAGTTTTTAAAAAAATATATTAAATTTTTCCTATGACAATAGGAAGAATAATTAACATTCAATATTTATATTATTTCATATTCAAATTATTATTAGAATTCAAAAAAAAAATTCTTTTGAACATCCTGCTCTAACGCCAAATAAGCGATAAATTCAAACCTAAGGAATTGTTCAAACGTTTACAAAAATCAATCCCCAACAACCTATGTATGTATATCTATAAGCAGCTTTTAAGTTAAAAGAAATATCCTCAACTTAATGAATATTAGTTTAGACGTATTTGCAAACACAAACAAAAATACATGAGATTATGATATGATTGGTGTTTTCTTATTAATAATGAATTTGTTTTTTTTTGATGTTGTGATATATGTACGTATATGTATGTGCTGGGAGCAAATCGCCGCTTGAATAAGAATTCCGTTTCTAACCGAAACAAAACAACTTTCAAATTCTCATCAATAAAATTAAATTTTTATCAAATAGCATGCAATTAAATGTAATATAATTGTAATCACATAATCATATAATCACTTTAACACGAATTGTTTAATTTAATTTATAATCACAGAATTTCTCTTAAGAAAACTATTTACCACACTGTTCCAAATCCTTGTATATATTTTAAGAAAATAATTTAAATAAATAAATTATTAAAAATTACTTAATTTAATATCTTTAAAGGCAAGTGAACTGTTTCCTTAAAATTCACTCTACTCTTAAATTTACGTTATTTTTCATTTTTATCCTTTAAACACTATTTATTTGTTGTTAACATTATAGAAATTTCGCACTTAAGGTTAAAATTTCAATTCATACCTTGTATTGTATTGAAGTGTTACGACAACGATGAAATTAATTTAATTAAAGTGGACACTTGAAGACGAGAATGTCAACTGATGATTGTAAATAAAATCCAGATCTTTTATAGGAAAAATTTATTATATTCAAGTTACCGGCCAAAAAAAAACAAATACTATATATAAATGATATCAGTTTGAAGTAGAGTACAGTAGAAATATAGAATAATTTAAGCTATAAAGAAATTATGGACAAAAACAACATAAAATGTTCTTACAGTAGTGATAAGGCCTCAGACGGATTCATGTAAAATATTATTAAAAGACATTGAATACAGAAATAGTTTGTGCGCGAAATACAATTTTTTGGAAATGGTAGATAGTATGATAGCATATATCATGAAAGCGAACTAGGACAAAGATCAGGGAATACATTAATTAGGTGTTAATATTCGTTCATATCTGAAATGTTAATTACTTATTTTTTTGACAAGTAAAAATGAACTGCTTAAGTTTTTAATTTTCTCAGTGTGGATGTAATTTAAAAATTATATGATTTTATGCTACAGAACTATAAATATTTTCACTCCAATCGTACATTTATTACAGCACAAGTATTAAGTATTGTGATATATAGGAATATAATATATACACGATCATTAATTATATAATTTATAATAATATACTTTCACAAAATTAAAAATATAACACAACAAATACTTTAAATAACATATTTACCTAAACAGGGACACAAGTTAAAAAAACTTAAACGTATCATAGTATAGGTATCACTACCAAACCCACGAGAACTGAACACAAATGATACGATCTTTAATAAAACGTTTAAGCTTGTCGCTTATGCTGATCAGATACTGGTAATGGAGAAAATTAAGAGACTTGGAAAACGCTCTTAACAAGAATAGAGCAAGATCTAAAATAGCTGGGCTTATTATCAATGCTTCAGTAATAAATAAAGTGGTTATAATCTGACCTACGGATGTGTTTCACACGGAAAATATTGGCAAAATTATTTAGTCTGGTGAGACTATCAGATACTGCCTAAATACTTAGATTTAATTATAAATTAAAGGCACTTGTAGAGTCTGCGATTGTAATAAAATTATATGAAAGCGAAAGAACTGAAATGGTTGTGGTATACACCTGGAATTCCTAAAGAATAATAGCACTTTCCTGAAATCAATGACTAGATGCTTTAATTTAAAAAAAATTTAATTTAATTTAGATGAAATCAATTTAAAGCAAGTGGAAGGAAGTTGCCTTTGATGGCCTGTGATACTGAAAAGAAAAAGGGCACTCCATATGCATTGTAATATAATTAAAAGATAAACATCTGCCTAGCGACTCGTACAATATATCAAATTTATTTCTATGCTACCAGTTTTTGCAAAACCTTCCCCTCACAAAGATTGATGATCGTAGTATCATATTTATGCAGTAAATGACACAAAATGTGAATATCGCCTACAGCATGGAAAAATACCATTTATACTGTTCTAATTCTTATCGTTTTGGTTAGAGTAAATAGAGAGTATATAACTAATATAGATGCATCTCAACATTTAAATAATCTAACAAATTACACTTCTCTCAAGTAAAATTTTTAGTCTTAAGAAATATTTTACATTCCATAATAGTGCTCTTTTTCAATTCGTTTAATAGCAACTATTTACATTGATAAGAAATTAGTTATACGAGACTCTGATAAATTTGTTTGTTGACACTTAATATTAATAAACAGTTTATATTTAATATTATATTCTATAGCTGCTTAAAAACAATACATTTCATTTTGCAAAAAAAAGTATAAAAAACATTAAAGGATGTAGTTAATCTTACAAAAAATATACATATGTGTACTATATAGTATAAACAGCACATGTATGACCTTTAAATAAAATGCTGATAAATGTATAGTCTTTTATAACCTAAGAAGAAGAAACTGATTTCATATTATACAATTTAAAGAGTTAAATTAGTCAATGACAATTTCTTTCTTTCAAGAACTTTTCTCCATAAACCATCACTTGAAAAATATTCGAATGAATAAATTCGTTAATTATAAAATCTTATCAATTTTATGGCTTGTATTTTCTAATTTAAATTGTTTTTTAATTAATTCATGATTATGTACTGATTGTATTGTTATTTTTGCCTGACATCTTGTCACGTATTAGAGATTAATTACACAATCCTAAAATTATTAAAGAACGATACAAATATAATATATTAAATATAGTATTTATGACAATAAAGTCTGGCTTGTTACTGAAGCGTTATTCAGCAATTAAATATCAAACAAAACGTACGCAACTTTCTTTTTATTAAGAAGATTCTTAACGTTAATTATAATTTCTAGGCCGTTAGGAGAACTACGTCTTATTGTTTAGAATAAAATTTTTTTAACGAGAATTTATACACATATGTATACATACATATATGTACAATCTATAAATGTTAATATGTACTAAATAAATTTCCTAAATTAGTGCAGTGTAAAGGATAAAATAAAGTACAAGGAATAAAAAAATATTAAGTTGGACCAATGTCCCACCGTTCAATGTATAAAATGGCTAATATAGCGACAGCCCAGCTAACTCAGCAACAAAAAGAAGGAATGATTTCGTGTAAATTCTCAGTCAGTCCAGATATAAATATTTTTACCTATACTCCTAATAGCCATCTCACACTTGCATACATTTTTAAGAGCGGACGGAAGGTATTGAATTTCCATGCAATTGATGGCATTTTAGAAAGGAAGAGTAGTAATGGACTTCGACGAATGGTCTATACGAAAGAGGTAGACAGTAGTCAACATTTGCGTATCTCGGCGTGTCAGTCTATACCAGTATATACCAGCTCACATTATACATTTAGGGTTTACTAAAGTCCTAACTAATTAAATGCAGTAATAAAAGGTCTTTTGAAGTCATACAGGCCAAATTCAAATGAAATTTCACTTGATTTCACAACAACAGAGTAAATTGAATTTCGACCAACATAGTGCATTTGGTAACTTTGTAAAGGAAGAAATTTCATTATTTTCTATGTATTTATTTATATGTATCCACAATTTTGTTTGCAAAATTGTATAGATGTTCCCTTCAATAAAATATATTTTTAAAAATACATATTAATAACTGAATTATAACGAATTTTGTAACAATCAACATTTTGAGTCACCCTATAATATTGTGTTACACATCAGCTGCCGCCTCTGCAAGGTCATTTGTTGCATTTATCGCACCGGGCATGATAAGATATTAAAATGCTCTTAATTTTTAAACTTACCTTAAAGACTTATAGAAAATAAATTATATTTATAGAAAACAACACTTTGTTGAATTAAAAATAACGAAAATAATAAAATATAACAAAATATTTAATTAAAAAATTAAACTATTATTGCACAGTGTTAAACTAATTAATCCAAGAATTGTCAATGGCACTTAAACTAAAATTATGACAGAATTGCAAAAATTAGTATTAAAGTAAATAGTACCAAATTGTAACTTCCCCACTACATACATTGAAATTTGTTCTAAATTTTAACATATTTTCAATGTATACGAAAACCGTTTTTCTTTTTAATTTTAGAAACTGGAAAAAAATCATTTTACTTTAGCGGTTTCACTGCTATAAAGTGTATGTGCCTTCATAACATGCTATTAGCTGGTTAGATAGTCCAATAACTCCTTCAATTTACATGCATTTTTAACAAGTTTCTTACTAAACCACGATAGGCATTATCAACACTGTTTTACTTGCTTTTACTTGTGTAACTGTTTTAGGTCGCGTATACTACTTTCAATAACAACTCTGTGTATTTGTTTAAGATAAACAGCTGTTATTATTTGCAAATTTTACTGATTTCTTCTCTATCGGCTAAAATGCACTTTTAATAAACAATTGATTATTCCAAAGTTCGCTACTGCGTTAATTATTAATACTAGTTAAAATTCGTGAGCAAAAATATTTAGCAGCTTTAATATAAAGCTTATTTTTGTTGTAAAGAAATGTGATACAGCTATATTTTTTTTGGGAAAAATAATGCAATCAACATTTTTACGTACAAAACCTCGTATAAATGTATTTCTATTGAATCAATTCAAGTGTCTACCAAGTCCAACCATTAGTAATTCATGTAGTTTTTACTCTCAGCATATGCTAGAATCTGCATCTTCGTCGTCCCACTCATCCTCGTCTACTCCAAACACCAACAATATGGAAATACCAGTACAAACACAAAAACTATTGAGACTTTCGCGCACCACAATACCCAAACTAACGGATTGTAAGCATAAGGGTCAATACGGTAGAATTGGCGTTGTTGGCGGTTCATTAGAATATACCGGTGCACCATACTTTGCTGCCATATCAGCGCTTAAAGCGGGCGCTGATTTAGCTCATGTATTTTGTCAAAAGGAAGCGGCCGTGGTTATTAAGTCGTATAGCCCTGAATTAATAGTGCATCCTCTTTTGGATGCCGAAAATGCTGTGGAATTAATAGCAACTTGGTTGGAACGTCTACATGTAATCGTGAGTTATAACAGTAAATATAAATCGATATGTTTCTTAATAAAAATTTATTTGCTTAGGTAATTGGTCCTGGCTTGGGTCGTTGTCCTAATATTCAAAAGACTGTTATAGAACTGATCAAGGTTTGTCTGCAAATCGAAAAACCCTTGGTGATTGATGCTGACGGTTTAGCCATTCTAAATGATCATTTAGATCTGATTGAGGGTCAGCGGAATATTATTTTAACACCAAATGCTATTGAATTTCGTCGCTTATTTGGTACAGTAGCTTCGCCGGTCAGTGAAAGCGATAAATTTTGCAAGGAACGCATGGCATCATTGGGCGAGGGAGTTATTGTACTGGAAAAGGGCGCCAACGATCGTATCCATATACCCAATACTTCGGAGATTTATACTTTGCCATCAGGTGGTTCTGGTAGACGTTGCGGCGGCCAGGGTGATGTATTGTGTGGTGCTTTGTCAATATTTTTCCATTGGTCTTTGGAATCGAATCAAGCAAATCCGGGTTTTCTGGCCGCCTTTGCAGCTAGTTATCTAGTAAAACAATGTAACGCCGCGGCATTTCAGAAGCATGGACGTGGCATGTTGGCCACCGATATGATTGGCGAACTGCCGTCGGTGTTTGCTCGCATTTTTGAGTCACCTGATAGCCACGGATGTTAGCATTGGCTGATTGGTGATGATATTTTGTTTAACAGTAACAATATTTAGCGTTCAGTTCTTTTTTTTTCTTAAATATCAAGTATAAAACAGCAATAATCCCTTTTTGTTTCTAGGTTAGGTTTCCGAAAACAATAAAACTTCCTGTCGATAATACTTATTATATACTCTTATTAAGAAATATACATATACATACATATATTCTATATAAATTATACTTATTATTAAATTGTTAAAAAATATGGAAAAAAGAAATTAAATTATATACATATGTATTTATTCTTGGAAATAATAATATTTATTAAAAAATTAAATTTTAAACATTTATTCGAATTTAAATAAAGGTATTTGAAATTAAAACAATGCAATACTTGTTGAGTTAAAAAAACGCTTTTAAGACGAAAAGAATATTTATTTATTCTACAATTAATTTTATATTATTAATTGTTGGAGGTAAAAGTCTGGTAAAAGAGCTTAAATAGAAAACTGCGTGATTCACGACATGGGAAAAAGTATCGCAAAAGCCTTTCCATACTTTTCAGAATAGCACTTTTCAGACTTAAGTTTGTAACTTATCGAAAAGCTGTTTAAAATTAACAGTATCCGACATTAAACATATTTACTCTAAGTAAGGCAAAATGATTACTTTATTTTTAATATTAACCTTTAACTTATGACGTGAAATTGTTTAGCGTATATGAAGAGGTGGTGTAAATTATACACCCGAATTATTTTTCATATAATTTTTAATGTGTATATATTATAATAATGTTATACTTATATTATTCGAATTTGATTGCTTCTAAACGCATTATTAACAAAAACAGAGAAACAAGTTCAAATTTATTTAAAAAAATTGTACTTTATTTCACAAGCCTCATTTACGCAAACAAGAAAAATAAAAAAGATAGTGTAAAATTTACCACCACGTCATAAGTTAAAGGTTAAACCATTCTATTAAAAGCAGTATTGAAAAATTCAGTACTTTTTCATTTCAAAAATACCGCAGTACCCCCGCCAAGCTTTTTTCATCAAATTCGTTTTTGTTCGTTCAAAAAATAAATATATATGTATATTGATAAATATTGCACATTTATTTTCTTTTCCGGATTTGTTAAGTAAAAATTAAGCCCGGTTTGTTTAATGTACTATGTGGTCTGTCTGTCTAATAGGTAGTTACAAGTTAAAGTAGCCTTATAAGTTAGACGCCACTGTTCAAACTCCAGGTCAGACAAACCGAAAACAAAAAACATAACGGCGTACGTAATATGTGTGTGAATGTTGTAGGTGGAAAAGTAGGTAGGTTAGTTCGCTCGGCCCGGTCCAACCGGACAAAACGAAAACAAAAACATAATGGGATGTTGTGTGTGAATTGTTGTTGTGGTTTGTTTGCTGCCAGTTGGAAAGAAAGGCAAAAAAATTTAATTTTTTTAAGTGTTGTTTGTAGTTGTGGTGAGTTTCTAATGTGGGAGTTTTTACAAAATGTGGTGGATTTATCAGGTGTGGTGAATAAAATCGAAATACAGGGAGTTTCTAGTATGGTGAGTTCTTCCAAAATGTGGTGAATTTATCTGGTGTGGTGAATAAAATCGAAATTCACCACAGGTTATTCGAAAAGGGGACTGTATTACCACAAATCCATGTACTGTACATCGTGATTTGGATGATGAGTGTCTAGAATAAGTAATTTTCACATCTGCTAGTGGAGGCATTCACCGATATGTCTGGTTACTGCATTAAAACAATGTTGCCATTGTGTCATTCTATTTAAAATTCTAAAAAATTAATGTTAGAAAACTGCATACAAAAAATAATTAAATTTAAATTATTTTGTAAATGAATTTTTGAATAATTTCTTTCTTTTATGTTTTATTCCCAAAATGCTTTTGCAAATTAGAAATTCTTTGTCCAAATAATTATAATTTTTTGTGCTTTGTTCGATCTAAATTTTGTAGTTTAACATCAGGAAAAATTATTAAAGAAAGAATTCATACATTTTTCCCTCTTTTTCAAAAGTTGATCATAATAGACTTCGTCCTGGTCACAGTTTCCTGGCAACATTTCAATTTCAAAACATTTCAGTACTCTTCTATTATTACAGATTTTATGGTTTGCGCTTTTCAACTATAAATGGGCAAATGGTTAGCCAGGGGCTAACGTATATATGTCCGCTTTTAGATTACGAAAAGCATTGTCATTGCTGAATGAACCATTGCGTCAACATTTTTGACTAAACCTTATATTTCGAATCAACTGTTTTTGTTTTGTATATGAGAAACAAGTAGTTAAGTTAGTTTTTCTTTTCCATTCCATACGTATTAAGTATAAAATAAATATATTTTTATAAAACTACCATTTGATGCAAAAAGGCACTCTTTCAGTTATAGTTCAGTACTATTTAAAAATTTCAATTTTGCAACACTGATTTAAAGTAATACTTTTTTTTCTAGTTCTTAAAATTAAATATTCAAGTCAGAGTATTTAATTACTCAATAGATTAAAAAACTTGGCAATCCTAAATATATAAAATTCAATAGTACCATATTCTTCAAATTTTTGTTTACATTTTCATATTCTTCTTTAAAGAAGTAAATTTACTTCAAAGGCCGTTGTTACACCACATTGAACGCCATCATTTTGATTCCATCTCAGTGCGTTGTATACAACGAAAGAGCGTGGAAATGAAGAAATCTAAAGAAAATCCCGGCAAAGACGGCACAGTTCCCTTCGAAAACCCGTTGTGAGCGGTTGTGCAGAAATTTCATTGCTTTGTTAATTAAATAGAAAGAAAAATGTAAAGAGCGAGAGAGAAAAAGAAAAAATATTGCAAAATACAACAAAAAGTACGCACAAATAAGTGGGTGAAGAAAGAAAAAATATAAAAACAACGGAAAAATAATTAAAATAAAAGTGAAAATCACAATAAACTCAAAAGGAACTTTAATTTTTTTTTATAAATTAATACATAACACCAGAGGAAAGTAAAAATATCGGAAAAGAAAAATTGGAATTAAAGGAAAGAATTGCCAGAGGGCAAAAAGAAAAAAACACGAGACTACGAAAAACAATCATAGCAGCCATATCAGTCTCAGTAATATAACCTCTTGTCTGAGTGGATAAAGGAAAGAAAAAAATTAAAATGTCGGACGAACAACGACACCACCAACAGCAACTGCAGAACCAAACATCACAGCAGCTGCACAGGAGACACAATTGCTGTCGCCTTTGTTTAGCTCCAGACAACGAATGTATATCCATATTAAATAGTTACGCTGCCGATAAGGAACCTTTGGCTACCAAAATTCATACCTGCGTCTCAGTCAAGGTAAGTTGGAGCAAACGAGTGTCGTCTGAGTATTGATTTTTCCCAGAGCCGAATGAACTGGGAATTTGGGGAATGGTTACTTAATGTACACGACGAAAAGCCACACCCGTCGTCCATTGCCGTAATGGACAGGGAAAGTACAATTTGTATTTGTGCGTGTGTGTTTGTGTGAGAACGTATGTAGATAGACAGTCGAGTGTGCCATTCCATGAGAGTCATTAAAAAAAATTTGAGGTTAAGTCGAAACCAGAAAGCAGTCATGCAGTCATCATTCATATTCTTAGTAATTGCCAGCAAGCCAGCCAGCCACTTTTATGTGTTTTTCATTCGACGGTGTTTGTTGGTGTATTGGTTGCCCTCGTTTGACGTCTGCATCATCATCATCAACAACATTATCAATATCACCATTGCCATGTTCGCCAGATAGCCAACCAGCCAGCCAGCCGTACATTAGCTGTTTTGTGACTGTGGTAGTGAGGCAACGACGGCAACGACAACGGTAACGACGAGGCATTCATTCGATGGTGATGATGAAGAGTTCGTCATGGTCGTAGCCATAATTGTTGGTTATTTGGTTGCTTGGCTGGCTGACTGACTGGTTAAATTTTTGTTTTTCCCCGAATGTTGTTATGGGTTGTCGCCATGAAGGTGTTTTTGTGATTGTTATTGTTGTTGTTGATTATATATACAAATATATGATTGTGCAAGCGCTGTTATTTTTGTCCGGCAGCAGTTAGATTGCCTTTTATCTGTCATTCAGCCAATACATTTGTCTCAGCAAACTAACTAGCCAGCTATTTAAACGTTCCAAGAGTTTTTCAGTTTAATGCATACATCAGGCCGTAACAAAAAATAAACCACATGTTTCATTCCCAATTTATATGGATTTGGATTTCATCAGTGAAGTTTCAGCTGTGGCCTGTGAAGAACTCCGGTTTGAACTCGTAACTCATAAAATACAACCACTTTATAGACGTTAGAGATTATTTGTATTGTTGTTGTGTTGTTTGCTTTTGTTGTTATTTTTATAATACGATATACGCTTTAATGGAAAGAATCGATTTCATTTCGTTTCTTTTATTTATTTTCTGTTTTGCTTTGCCATAACAATTATTATTGTATTTAGTTGTTGGAGGTGATGTTGTTGCTTTTATTTAGGGTCGTTTTGAATAACTTTAATATTAGCTCTTGCTTTTTGGGTATTTTTAGAGTCATACTCTAGCTGGGTCAAATGTAACCAAAATTCAAACGTAGTCATGTATAATACACAGTTAAAAAATTCTACTACATACTAACATTTCATTAATGGTGGTGTTTTGCGGTCGTCATCAGTGCCAGAATAGCTCTTAATCAAAAAATTTCGAGTTTATTTTCATGTTGGTGGTATTGGTTACGTATAGTTTTTTTTACATAGGGTTGTCATAGTCTTTTTCTTACCTGCCTCTTAAACGTGCTCGTTCATTTGTTACTGGTTCCCGTACTGTTCCGTACGTTTGTCCATGCTGTTATCTCTCATTGTGTGCTGTTGCCATTATATTATTTCAACAGAGTTGCCATATAAGAGCAGATGAATCGTCAATGGGTAATTGTTTCGAACCATGACAACGTGTTAAAATTTGTATTTTATTTAAACAACCTTTTGAAATATAGTATTGTAGACGAGCTTTGTCTACAGTAATACAATTGAAGTACATAATTACATTTTTTCTTTTTTTTATAATTTGATTCTAAATTTACAAAAATTTAGTAAATTTCTTACATTTTCAAAAATTAGAGCCTGCTTTTGAAGCAATTTAAGATCTTTATTTAGGCGAAAATAGTTATCTAAACTTTCGATTAATGTTAATATGTATGTACCATCTGAAAATATAAATTCAAGTCATCGATAGGGATTTTAATCCTACATATTTCTATACATACATTTAAGTTTAACATTTCACCACTGAAATATTATTTTATTGTGTTGAGTGTTCAGTTAATACACCTATAGCATCAGCCCTCTGCCAAACTATCTGATTTTATATCACCCGATTATTATTATCGGAATATTGCTTTAACAGCTGCTATTAATTTCTAAATGACCTGCTTGTCAAAATATTGAAAGAGGTAACAATTTCGCTTCGTTTTTTATGATTTTAACTTCCAAACATTTTTTAAGATCTGGCAAAGAAATTTAAAGGAATTTTAATTTGGATAAAGACCATATAAAAAATGGATTGTATATCATATACAAAAATTTAAGATGTTTTCTTTTATATTTTACATTAAATTACTGCAAATTCGACTACCTTTATTTGACCTTGTATTAATTTTAGGTTTTAAAATGTCTCCAATTTTTGGAATTATTGTATATAATTAAAAAATAATTCTTCCTAATACACAAATACGCAATAACTTTCCAATATTGTAAAAGCAGCTGCTTCTTAAATCTCTCCATAGTCGGCCATGCCACAAAACATCATGCCATACCAAACCGTTCCATATAATTCATTTACTTTTATATCCCAGTTTACATATTGTTGTTTTTGGTTGTTTGCTTGTTTGTGTGTGTGTGTGTGTACGTTTTGGTGAAGTATACATCTTCCTTCCTTAAGTGTTCTTTAGGCAAGACTCGCCCCTTATATATTGCTGCTGGTAGTTTAGTTTGGATTTGTACAGTAAATCATGTTTCTGTAGTGTAGTGATGGTGACGAAGGCGACTATACAGAAGATAGTGATGATAATGGTGGTGATGGTGGTTGGTTTGCTGGCAGCTTGACTGGCATGGTTGGCTGGTTGCCTTTTCCAAGTAGTAGTTTTTGTGTGTACGTTTTGAGTCATTCTTTTCGCGCTATTTTATCGATTTCTACTCATCTTGATTTTCTCCTTTTGTCCCATTTAGCTCTCATGGAATTTTTCCATTTTTGGTTCCTAAACTATCCGAAAAATTTGCCTGCAATACAATACTTCAATTGTTTAAATTTCAATGTTACTTTTAATTATTATTTTTTAACTGTAAATTATTTACCTAAACATTGTCCTTTATCCTTAAATCTGTATGATCTAAAACATCATCCTCAGCTACCTGCTTTTCATCGTCCCACTTTTTCCCCGTCTTGTTCTTAATTTTTATGTATGAGTCTTTGCTTTGGTGTACCTTTCACATTACCTTTCTTCAGATTAAGTGTTGTTGTTATTGGTCTGTGTTTGCTTTTGTTATTACCGTTGTTATTTGGTGTTAACTGGTCGGCTTGCTGGCCAGTGTACATTGTATCACCAATGGCTTTGCGTATGTTTAAAAAATAAACTCGTGTCAATGCTTAAGGTTTTCATTTTGTTTAACAGACGTAATTCGTTCTTCATAATTAACATCAGCCATCAAGCAATGTTAATAAAACGACAGCTGTGACTTTTTCCTACATTCTGCTAAACAGTACTGCCGGCCGTCCAGGCCAGCGATTCATTTTCTCTTTTGACAAGTGTTCCACTTTTCTTTAAACATACTACAAACCCAAGCCATTGTCGTTGAATTCATGTAAACATGCCGTTCCCTCGTATTCCACACGCACTTTTTTCTGTGACACGGTTTCTTTGGTTGTGTGCGTCGCCTGCTAGTCTTTTCTGGATTTACGTTTTGTTTAGTCTTTCGCATATACTGCTAGTTGTTTTACATTTTTTATTATTTAACTTCTGTTTTCGGTTTTTTGGTAATATTTTGTGTATGCTCTTCTCTTTACACATTTTTGTTCGCAATCCATATGGTGGTTATGAACAGTGAGAGCAGAAGTATATTGTGTACTTGGTTTAACGCTTCTACGTTCATACAACGAATAATGAATGTATCGAGCTTGATATTGAAGTTACTTCTCTGCTTTGTCCGTCATGCTGTGCCAACTGCCAAACCACGTGATAATAATGAAATTAAGTTGGAGCTATTGCTTCATGATTAGGTTATATTTTGGTTCAGCAATTTTGTAATACTTTTTTAGTTTTACAATGAAATGAAAACTTTATACCGACCTAAAAAGAAATCCAGAAAGATTTGTGTGCTAGTAAGCTAGGAAATATGTATTTTTATATTGTTTTTATTATTATTTACATACAATTATTTAGTTACAGATACTACAATGCTGATATATCCTATTTTTTCCAGTAGAATATTTGTGACCAGGGGTAAAGCTCGAAAGTTAGTAAATAAAACGAGATATGTTTTCCTCTAATGTTAGACCAATACTGCTGGTGGAAGAGGCCTACGGTGCTATGAGACACAAACGTGATTCATAAGCTCTGCAAAGAAAGTTTCATATTTTTACTTTTAAAGGGTAAATCCAAAACTCATTCTTAAATTGTTGTACAAGAATTTTAGATCTGTAGAAAATATTATATTTCTGGCAGCTAAACGATTTAAATTTCAAGAATTTTATTGGATGTAAAAACCTTATGTTTTTAAAGTGCAGTATACATCTCTTGGTCAATGATTGGAAAATCATTATAGTGAAAAATCATTTCATAATTCTTTAGGTATAGCCTTAGAAAACCAAAACTATAAATGCTACTATTGTGTTTCCTGTTGTATGTATGTTGTTTTAAAATAAGCCAATGCAACCCCAAATACCAAGATATCATCAAATCGTATGATAACTAATTTTCTTGCAAAGTTTTAATTAAGTTTTACTAAAGACCAGTAAGATCCATTATGGATACTTGCAGTATCACAGAAAAAGAAAACAGAAAAATAGCAAATGAAATAAAAGTTAAAGGGTATATTATATACATATACATATGTACATACATTCTTATTCATTACAACCCTTCAGTCAGGATTACGACCTAGCTTCTAACACCACTTATGTTGAGTGTGCTAATTTTATATATGAGTGGCGGTGCCTACAGTTTAAAGTCGACCCCGAACAATGGATTTTTGGGATACTTTTTGTTACAATTTTTAGTTACTATCAGAGGTTTTGCCCGAAATCTGCTGAGAAGAGGTTACGGACGAAATATGTTTTCATATTTGGTTTTGTTGGTGGTGACTGACCTGGGGTTTGAACCGTGGTCTTACGCCTAATAAGCCAACACACTACCTATTAGAGTACGGCGACTTTAAGCTTTAGTTACATTTGGAAGTGGAGTAGAAGAGCATATATTTCAAATGACGCATATTTAATAGTTTTCGTGTTGCATGTTGCATTTAGAAATGCAGTATAGACAACTTGATTACAATATACATACATAACTTGGGCTTATAAAATGTGTTTCAAGCAGTATATTTAAATAGAATCCCTGAAACAAAAGGTTAATTTTTAAAAAAAGGTTAAAAAATAAAAAATAAATAAATAAACAGTAACATTGTAGTCGAAAAGTAAAAAACAAATATTTTAATTCCTTTAATGTGTTACCCACTCTCTAAAATTGTTCTTTATTGCAATTTCAAAAGGGACTTTAATCAAAGAGCATATTATGATGGTGGGCTAGTTGTATATACCAAGGTACATGCATGTACATATGTATGTACATGCGTATGTACAAATTTGTATACAAGATTTCCTATGTATTCCATTGGTGCATTTTAGGTAAATATGTACATAATTCGTGTGTCCACATGCAAATTTATATGTTTGTTATTACTCCATCTACTTGTTACTAAACAATTGAGATGCACAACTTAATATACATGCGAACACATTTGTTGTCTATGTATGTTCAAAATTTATATTGAGCTACATACATATGTACATATGTATATACATATGTATGCATACATCCTTACATGCATACATACAAATACACGTATATAATTGACAATCTAAACTTTAAGACATGGGCTCTTCTAATTAGTTCGAAAGCTATGCTTTTACAGTTCTATTATTAAATATATTAAAAAAGTTCTATGACCACTTATTCTAGCGTGAAATAAGTCAGTAATGCTGTGATAACTGAAGCAGTTGTCTAAAACTACATCCACAATACAATAGAAGAGGTCTTGCATGAAATGTTATTTCAAGTTTCAGAAGATCATGATGATCCTTCATGTTGATTTAAAGTTTCTGCTGGCGGATATGATTTCCGATTACTACTTCTATATTCTCTAGGCCAAACCATTATTTGCATTCCAAGTTTTGTTCAGGAATGTATAAAATTAAAGCTCCATAAAATTGTGAAACAATTCTAATCTTTAATTACCCTGAACCCCTGAATGTTTCGATATCAGTTCTTGCGTTATTTTATGAATAGCTAATCTCTCCTAGTGATCGACTTTGAAATCTGCAGATATTAACACATTATGAGGTGACAATACAAATGAAAAAAACTGTCAAGATCTTATCTTTTGCCGAATGAATTTTGTGTTTGGTACTTATTATTCACTAAGGACTCTAAATTGTTTGTCAAAAACATTTCAAAACTGTTTGTTCCTTTATATATATGTTCATTTATATTCAAATATATGTATGTATGTATTTATTTATAAAGGAACATGAATGCAATCATATTCAAACAATAACAATGCAAAATTTCTGCATAAAATATTAAACTCAAACTCTTTAAGAAAATTTTCTTTGATATACAAAATATAGTAGGTATGTGCAGTAGTATGGTCATATATTAAGTGTTTGTTGTTATGCATACAAGTAGACGTATGCATACACATATGTGTACAAACATATATTTGTATAGATAGAAAATGTATTGATATACACATATCCATACATACATACAGGATAAGATAGTTTAATAGATGTATGTTTGTACACATATGTATGTGCTTTGTTGTATGATTTTAAATGTTAGTGCCTAGCATTTTGGTGGTTACTCTCTCTAATGGTTTATTCACCTTACCCTTTCCAATGTTTTATATACAATTACACACATACGCAAATACACATACATAGGTAGAGATGTACTTTACTATTTCGATTACATTTGCAACTACAACTAATGATATACGTGGTGTTGTGTCAATGCATTTTTGGAAATTCAAGGAGTATTGGAATATAAACACACATATGTATATATTAGACTTAATTGTCTTCCTTATTATGATGAAATTAACTTTTAGCATGAGATTTTTTTTTGCTTTTGTAATTTTATAATATCCTGCATATTGTTAATTGTTTTGCTTTGTTTTGGTCTGTTTCATTTAACGTTTATTTACGTACATATGTGTACAGTATATTTGTCTTTTTAAATGTAAATGAGTTTAATTTTATTGTTGGTTTTTTGTAAATGCAAGCATATTAAAAAAAGTCATGTAGAGACTACATTTGATATCGATGAATTTTAATAACTATTGTTATTAATTTTAATTAAATATTCTAAATTAAAGGAAAGCTAAATAGTTTTCTTCATATATGTATGCATATTTGAAATTCACACATTCTATGCAATTTTTAGCAACAAAATTATTTGGTAAATTTTGGCGTAAGGTGGAGGCATAGGTAGTTTCATGATAACACACAATTTCTCACATATTCGTGAAGGCTTGCCAACTGCTGGCATAAATTGACCTTAAGAAGTATTAATCCTGGCCGTTAGAATCGGCTGACTGTGTTGTAAGAGACTGATTTTTCATCACAGATTTTGTTACAATTCCGTAGGAGATCGGTTTGTCAATATTCTATTCTTCGAATGACTCACAAGAACATTTGAAGCATGTAATTTAGTTCTTCTCCGTATTTTGTTTTATCAACTTAAACTGACCCTCAATTATAAACATCGCGTTTTTCATGTTGAAATGATTTTAAATACATTTTTAATTCTGTTTTGTGATGAAAATCCCGATAGGAATAATCTTTAATGTTTGTAATAGATTTTAAATATTCATTCATTAATTTTTCATTTTCGCCAATTGTTGGTCATATTTAAGTGCATTTTCCCCAAGTAGTAGTTTCAAATAATGTGTTTAATAAGTGCTTTGGGATCTTCAAATTGCCACCATTAAATTTTGAACACATCGAAATTGACAGTTGCATGTGGTTGGAGTAAGTAGATACAAGCAAGTTACTGACCCCTACACTCATACCTTGAGTGGGTGATGTTGACAAAAAATATTCAACTTTTTTTTATTTATTTTTATTATTTGTTATTGTCCTGTAAAAGTTAGCTGTAACTCTTTGGCAGATTATAAACAGTTGATGCCAAAGTACAAACGTATTTATAAGAATTCGTCTCCTGTTTAGTTCTTTAATTAGAGTGTCATTGACCCCTTTGCCCTAAAACACATACACTATTAGGTGCATGTATGTATGTGTGTATGTATTAGAAAATTATTTCAAATATAATTTGCATTTGAAGCATAATTTTATATAAAATACATACATATACTCTATGAAGAGAAGTAGTAGTAGAAGAAGAGAAGAGGAACATTTGTACATACATACATTATATTAAAGATTTTGAAATATCAATTTTGTTTGTAAGTGTATGAGAACGACTTGACTGATTGTGTATGTGTGTATGTTTCTGTTTTGTATGTTAGTAGATATCCTTTTGTTTAAGTTGCAATATTTGTTGGTGTTGTTGTTTTCATTTTAATAGATGTTGTATTGTTGTTGGTATTTATGTCCTTGTATGGTTACTTCATCGTTGTTTAAGTAAAATTTGTATGTACGAGTATGAAGTACATTTGCAAATGCAAACAATTTGAATATTCCGGTATATGTATGTTGACATGAATGTGTTTGTGTACATGTACCTTCCTACCAATGCCACACAACCAGTTTACATATTTTTTATTAATTTTTTATATTATCCTTTGTAATTATCTATCCTTAGGTAATTATTTTTTTTTGTTAATTTTTCTTTCAATTGTTGTGATAAATCGCACAGATTTTGTGTAAAATGACATTTTAGAATCTTTATGGGTAAATACCAATTAAAATTACAACCCAAAGAAATATCATATAATTAAAAGTTCTTATTTTCTGCAAATACTAATTCTATATTAAATTTCTTTTCTTTCAGATTTCAATCAATGACAATTTATCATTACGTATTTGCCACGCCTGCATTAGTTATTTAAACTCGTGGCAATCGTTTAAGAATCGTTGTCTAGCCGCCCAAGCAAAACAACGTTCCTGGCTAGAGGGAACAACATCTGCATTATCACCAAGCAAATCTTTACAATCTTCTGCAGCCGATAATCACTATGATGAGCAACAGCAGAAGGAACAGCAACAAGACGAACAATCACTGGCTTCTTCCATATTGGAGGGAATTTCAACGTTAAAAAAACGCAAATCTTTAACAGTTTATGTGAGTCCTAAAACGCAACAAAGTAAACAACAACATGATACGAAATTTATACAGAAACAGCAGCAACAACTAGCTACACAAGCAAATGTTGTAATGCCGTTAACGAAACGTCACTATACTAAACATAAATATAATACGACACAGCGGCAAACGCAAATGCAAATGCAAACGCAAACGCAATGTCAAATAACGCAACCAGTGTCAACATCTTCAAATACTGCACTAACTAATATTCTTGCGTCGTCTGCCTCCTCTTCGTCTAGTAAATCTAAACAAAAAATCGATAAGAAGCAATTGCCTACAAATCAGCAGCCATTAAGCGCTACTTGTTCCAATTTGCCACAGTCATTTGTTATGCCGGCAGTTCCAAGTGTAACTGCTACAGTAATTTCTTGTACCGTTACTACATCAACTGTGATGACCACTGCAACAGCAACAACTTGTACGAGTACAGTTCCCAGCATTACACTAACGAACACAGCATTAGCCAGTAGCAGCAGTAGTAGCGCAACAATAATGTCAACTGCTGTTGTTGCTGGTTCAATAGCTGGTGATGCGGGACCAAGTGATGAATGTTTGGCAGGAGGATCAGTGGAATCCTCCTCCTCAGCAACAGCCACTTGTACAAGTGCTGTTCAACAGTTGCGTTTGTTTAGACGATACTCATATAATGTAAATGTATCGTATACAGCGTACCACTGACTTTCAAATTCCATTTAAGATTTCTTTAATTATATATGTATTGATTGTGTGAATTTTTTTTAATTAAGCTGAGTAGTAAGAAGGATTTTATTTCGATCTTTGGCTTCAAATTTTTTGATGTTTGTTTTTCCAACAAAATTCGAAATTTTAATTGTTTGCGCCTTCGTTGCGTCTTTATTATATGCTCGTCGCTTTTAATTTTATAAAAGTTTCAATTTCTTATTTATTTCCTTTTTTATTTTCATCTTAATTTCTTAAGATTTTCTTTAATTTTACAAACAAATTGTTTCTAAATTTTTGTAGAATTTCTTGAATTTAATTTTACCAATCTAGGTTGAATTAAATTCCTTTGGATTTAAAAAGGATCCAAAAAATAAAGAAACGAATCAAACTCTGTTTCTTACATTTTGTAGAAAGAATATTCCGATATATTTTAGTAACATTTTAAGATATTGAGAATTAAAACATTTTAAGTTTAAAAATGTATTAAAAATTGTCAGGAAGTGATTTATTTTAAGTGATTCAAAAGACGATGTTCTATGTCTTAATTTACGTACTTAGATAGTTTTTTTTAATTCCTATAATTGCAGCCTTTACCTGCAGTACAAATAAAAGATGAGCCATGTGAGGTAGAAGATGACTATAATGGATCTAAACAGCAACATGATGAATCTGATGAAATGGTAGTTGATCCAACCATGTTCTTAGAACGTACCGCCGATGAGGGTGATTTTATGGTAAGTATTCGTTTGTTTGAATACTCTTAAATATTTGCACACGAAATAATGTGAGAATATGTGTGTACACATTTCAGGAATCGCCCTCTAATTACGATTATGAAGTAGTAAGAACACCTGCTGACATGAAGCCATTACCAGCGAGCACAACAATACGTGTTAGTACTAAAGAGGCTGCCTGTCGTGCATGTAATTTGAAATTTTCAACGCGAGCCAATGCTAGACGCCATGAAAAGAATTTACATCCAAATCTATTCGAGACTCTGGAAGAAAATGATCAGTCACTAAATAAACAAACTGCCGCTTTAAATGCCTCCTTAGAATTGCAAAGAGCTGTTGCCGCTGCCGTAGCAGCTGATGCTTGTAAGCTGTCTAGTGGAGCTGTTATAACGCCACAGAAATACCGTCAAGAAGTCGTAAATGCTTTTAATAACAGCGAATTGGGTTTCGATTATGATAATCCCGAGCAGTATCGCGAGCTATTGACCGATGAAAAAATCGTTTTCCTACAACAAAACGATGAATTTCTACGTCAATATCAAACAATGACTTGTCGCTGTTGTAATAAATATTATTCCACCTACAAATATTTCATGGCTCATATGCGTAAAAAGTACCTTACATTACCGCGCAATTGTTGTTTTAATTGCCTTAAGCTTAACGATTCCAAAGCCTTATTTATATCACATTTGAAAAAACGCAATTGCATAAATCTACATAAAGTTCTGCATAATCTTATGGCCAGAGATGCTAATTTTGCGGCCGCTGTTACAGCAACAGTGGCGGCCGCTCCCGAAAAGATGCGTGCCAAAGAGTTGCTAGTTAATAAAATGTACGAATGTAAACTATGCCCAAAAACATTCCGTTTGAAATTGGAATTTCGTTCCCATGTTTATGACGAACATTCGAATGTTCAACGAAAAGATGTCAGCAGCACCCAGTGCTGCTACTGTGCCATCGATATTGAAGACCCCGCCGAACGTAAACGTCATTATAATAATATGGATTGCATAGTTACTCTGCGTTGTGTTACTTGTGATTCGAAATATGATACTCAGCATAAGTTTATGGAGCATGTACAAGAAAAGCATTTGGCCAATTTTGGCGATCAATCCAAGTTCATAGTGAATACTGACAATTCACCGGGTAAAATAATGGGAGGTAAGTTTATAAAAACAATAAAATATACTTAAAATTATCAGTTATCAATATTACTGTTAATATTATTTGGTTTTAGGAAATTCGTCAGCGGATGATTCACGTAGTGGCCATTTTAATGTTTCCCTTATAAATACAACACCGAAAACGCAATATTTCTCGCGCATGCCACAAGCCTGTCCAATTTGTGGTCAACAGTACAACAACTATAACAATGTATTGCGTCATATGGAGTCTAAACATCCCGATCAATTGCCGCAGACTTATAAATGTGTTAAATGTGGTCAGGGCTATCCAAGGTTGTCTAATTTACGAGAGCATATGGTTAGTGCTCATGGTGCTGATAAGGCACGTCACACTGGTTTTGAGTATATCGTTAATGCCGATGCTGTTAAAAATGCTGCCGGCACAGTAACAGGTTCACAGAATACCTACACAGGACGCTATGATTATGTTATGAAGGATTTAATGTCTATTACAAATGGTGGGACAGTTGGTAAGAGGATGGAATGCTGGCAGAGAAATTGAAATTAATTGTCAAATTTTTATTATTTCTCTACTTTTCAGTTGATGATGATTGTGACAGTGAGAATGCCAGCAAGAAAATTCGTTTGGACCCTAGTGTCTCTATAAATAATAACAATAATGGGACTGTTAGCAATGCAAGTCCACGTGAATGTTCCATCTGCAATGCTGTGTTTGCGAATAATATTGGTTTATCCAATCATATGCGCTCACATCAAAGTGCCCAAAATAACAATTTTGGACTTTCAGCATCGAAGGTATTGAATGCAGGAAATGCCGTCCAAGGATCGCTTAGTGGGCCACAACAAATTCTGAAGAAATCTCTTGAACAGGCTGCTGACAGGCGTTTCCGCCGTATGCGTTGCCGTATTTGTCAACGTAGATTTTCGTCTAAAAAATCTTATCGTTACCACATGCTCAATGATCATCAAATTCGTAATGTACAATTTATCAAATGCAAACTATGTGATGCTGAATTCGCCTACGAAAAGGGTTTGAAAGTTCATATGTTTAAGATACACAATACACTCCTCAAGGATGATATGATCATAAAACAATATGAGTGCGAAATCTGTTCAATAGTTTATCGTACCGACGTAGAATTGCAACATCACCTGGCCAACGTGCATAACAGGCAAGGCGGTCCTACAACTTTAGATGATGATGACTATAATGCTGATGAGTCGATGACAGCAGTAGCTGACAATAGTTCAGCAGGGGCTGATATGTCCGGCATATCGACTCCCGTGAGTGGTGTGGGTTTGGGTGAAAGTCAGGCGGCTGGGCCATTGTACTGGTACCAGTGTAAATATTGTCCTTCAAACTTTAATACGAATAAAAAGTTGGCCATACACATCAATTCACACGACGAATTTGATTCCAACGATTACTCTTGCAAAGACTGTGGCAATGTCTATAGTGGTCGTAAAAGTTTATGGGTAAGTAACTAAAGTCCTGAGAGTTTTCTAACTGTTGCGTTACGTTCTTTGCTTTAATGTATTTTAAATTCGTTTTTAAGGTTCATCGCTACAAGAAACATCCCCAGATACCAGAACCCTCGGAATGTGTCATGTGTAAAAAGGTGTTCTTTGACACTCAAATGTTGGAGCATCACATACCATCGTGTAACCGCAAACCAATCAATCAAGCAGCAAGTGAAACTGCTACTGCTAAATACAAACATAAGACAGGTGACGATGATGAGGACGAAGATGATGAACGATCTCGTGAAGCTGATAATGGCCTTGCGAACACCTTATCAGCTGCTGTGGGTAGTGCTGGAAGTTTGAAAATAAAATTACCTGAAGTGGCTTGTACGATTTGTGGGGCCCGTTTCACCGATCAAGAGTTATTCGCCAAACATATCCAAATGCATGAAATGGAATTGTATACGGATAATCCGTTGGCGGCTATGTTTGATACTGGCCCTGCAGATCCGAATCAATTTTATATGGATCGTATGAACGACAATGGCGAGTATGCATGCGATTTGTGTTCAAAGACATTTACACAAATGACAGCACTTAAAGTGCATAGGAAATGGCATTTCAGAGGTGATAGCAAACAGGTGAGCTTTTGGACTTGTGCAGTGAGGCTTTGAAGTCAAAGAAAAATCAATAAGAAAAGTACTATTCTTCTCCGTTCTACTAATAATAATAATAATGATAAAATAATGTCCACTACGTGTTTAGATGCATTACAAAAAAAATTAGTTAAAGGTTTTGGCAAAAGACAGTCGAAATTTTATTTATTAACTTCATCTTCATCTAGATTGGTTATTAAATTATTTTATTAACAAAATTCGAAAAGCAATTATTGGATCTATAGCAAGGCAATGAGTTGATTTTGCAGATTTTTCCTATGCTATACTAACAATTGTAATTTCATTATTATAATCGTTATTTATATTCGATTGCTGAGTTCGAATTTACATATTTCAACTAAAGAGGAAATTTTTTATTTTCGCTCAAAAAAGTTGTAACATTCTTAACTTAACTTAACTTGGCTTTTCTATGGTTCTAAATTATTTTGCTTTTTCGTATCACTAGAAAACTAAAAACCACTTTTAAATCATCTAGAAGACTATCGCCGAAAAAATGTTCAGTAGATGGAACATTTTCTCCACATATTTCTGGACATGTGTTTTGCCTCCACACCAGTCACAAAATTATAAATTAATGCAGATTTACTATTCATGACCCAAGAAACTTGTTTTCATATGTTAGTATTTTTGTTTTTTCTCTCTTTTTTTTGTTTGTTTTTGTTGCTGTAATAATGTATAGAACGAAGCCGATCAACATACGTCGAGCAACAACAACAGCACCAATACTCAGCAGCACAACAAATCAACACAACAGCAACAACATTCACAGGGCCAGAACTCCTCCAATATGCCGATCAGCCGTCAACATCTACTGGGATTACAAGCGGTGGGTCTAATGCCGCGTCAATTTGCTCCTATGGGCGGCAATCACAAGCCCCAGAAGCGTAAGCGTGAATTAAAATGTCAATACTGTCCCTCAACATTCATTAGCAACAACAACTTGCGGCGCCATCTGTTTGAGTTGCATAAAAACGAAATGGGCTATTTACCTGAACCACCGAAAATTGATTGTGACGCACCAAATTCATGTAGAAAATGTAATATTAAGTTCGAAACAAAGGGAGAATGGATTGAGCATAAAGTGGCAGAAGCAAGAGTTATGAAACCATTCGGTCCATTCCAGTGGGGCTGTGATTTGTGTGGTGCTTATGTGTCACGTAAAGAGAAACTTATCAATCATTTGCACAATCATATGAAGGATTCAGTTATAGTGGCAATGGAACAAGGAGAAAACAAACAGCAAGAATCGCAACAGAAGCAACAGACAGAAAAGTCAGAAAAATCCATACAAGGGTCAGAGTCTCCTCAAAAACAGCAATCACATCAATCAGAGGGGAACGAAGAGGGAGATGTTATGCCCAAGTTCAAAAAGATTAAAATACCAGCATTACCCCAAAACCAGCGGAACCAATTAGCAGATGGTGAAGAGGAATCACGTGACAGTGCTAAAGATCAGTATGATGAAGAAGATGATGATGACGGTGAAGGTGATGGTGATGGTGACGGTGAAGGCGATGGAGAGGGAGAGGGAGATATTGAAGCCGAAGTTGAAGTCAATGAAAGTGAAAATGAAGTTCGTCAGACACAAGCTGCAGTGGTAGAGTACAATGAGGATGAAGAAGATGAGGAACCGGTTGAAGAGGAATTCGATGATTTGGCTGTAGGAGCCCAGCAGACAGTCGGTGGAGAAGATGATGTTGATGAGGATGATGATGATGAGGACGATGATGATGACGACGAAGACGACAGTAGTGATGGAGATGATGGCGACGGCGACGATGAAGACCCATCAACAAACGAAGATACCAACGAAACCTCCAGCCTTAAAGGCAAACCATCACAAATAGTACAATCGCGTCCTTCAAACGATACTGAAGTCGATGACAACGACGATGTGGAAGAGGATGATGATGATTCAGATGATTTCGATGATGAGGATGATAATTCGTCAACGGAAAATCGTAAACCATCTTCTTCCGTAGTCAGTAATGTAGTTGTTAAGTCCCGTTATAGCTGTGATCTGTGCCAGGTGTATTTCGACTCACAGCAAGAACTGCAAAAACATGTGAAAATGCACTTCCTAAACGGACCCGGTTCAGTGACCCTCACCGAAATCAAATCCTCTAAATCATCCTCCAACAAAAGTCGCAGCAGTAGCAGCGACGTTGTAGCCGTATAGTCATCATAGAGAATTTATATATAATTTAAATATTGAATTGTTTTTGTGTTATTCTTTTTAAAAATTAAATTAATTGAAATGTGCCAGTAGTTGTTTAGACATCTTTTTTGACTTCTGACTAACAACACCTTTAAGTTTCTGTAAAAACTAAACCCCAAATTAAATAGAAAAACTTTTGTAAATTAATATAAAAACGAAGAATTAAAACATTTAAATGTACAACACTGAATAAGTACTTTAAATTGATCAATATTTCAATTTTTAGTTTTTGCTGATTACAATTATTATTTAATAATATTTACTTCAAATACTGAATTGTTATGCCTCTTTATAAACGTTTTCTTTTATTTTCTCTTCTTATTATTTTCTTTCAACAAAATAAGTAATTTTTACTTGATATTTATTAATTCATTTTGTTTTTTAAATTAAATTAAATTTTACAATATACTTATATTTACATATAAATACATTATATATAAATATAGTAGTAGTTCTAAATAAACTTAATAAATACAAAAAAAAAAGAAAAACTTAATACGAAGCTTTGTATGTATCAATTTTAAATCGTTAACGTACTAAACGTTTAAATTGAATTGATTTAGTAAAGCATTACAAAGGAAACTATTATTATTATTATTATTATCATATTATTCACAATAACATTCAGATTTTATTGTATTTTATTTTATTTGTTTTTTTTTAACGGAGAAAAATACAAATTAGTTATTTAAGGTTCTTTTTATTTTCTTTGCATTAAAATTATAAACAATTAAACTAATTATAATGAATAATAATAATCATAAAGAAAAAAATTTAAAATTAAAAAAAAATAAAAAAAAACTAAATAAACGAAATTGATGAGAAAAAATTTCACAATTTAAATAAGAAAGAATTTTTTTTAATTTCTTAGTTGGTTAATTAATCAATATAAAGTTTTCTTTTTTCGGCATCTAAAAATTTTTAGTTGGAGGCTGCCAAGCAACTAGAAATTGGTTGGTATTCATTTGTCGGTATCAGTGAATAGTTCTAATTTATATTACACATACGCTATTAGTACTAAAGTAAACGGAAGACAAAAAATATTAAGAAAGACGATTACATACATAACGTACATAATCGGTCATTACAGGATCCTTCAGTCAGGATAACGACCTATCTTCTCACACCACCTGTGTAGTGTGTGTTAATTTTTTGCATGAGTGACGGGACCTACAGTTTAAAATAGACTCCGAATGACAGATTATTGAGAAACCTTTTCATGGCAATTTTATTTACTCTCAGAGTTTTTGCCAGAAATCTGCTGAGAGGTTTAACGTGGGGTTTAAACCGTGGTCTTACGTCTAATAAGCCAAAACACTAGCTACTAGGCAATGGCAAAGAAAGAGGATTACGTGACCCGACAACAAGAAAATAATCGATTACGATATTTTCGTATGTTTTTCAGTGGGATATAGACAAAGTCACTAGTCGTACCACATGTCAGGTTTTTGTGTAGAGAAGAGCGAATAGTATCGTGTAAAATCATTATGTTATGAGAGCGTATGACTGAAAAAAATTTAAATGGAAATTTAGCAGTAGTACGGTCCTATGTTTTTTGAAAGTTTTCTAAAACCACCACACTTCATTAAGTCAGGGAGGCATTCATTTAATTTTGTTTTTGGTATCTTACTAGTCGTATAACGATCGCAATATTTTTACTCTCATACAAATGGAATTCAGTAATATTTTCTCTCTTACTTTACAGATGTAAACACTTGTCGCGTAAAATGGCCGTTAAAAGTCTGAAGACTGCTTCACACAACGATGAATAGGAGGCCACTAGTTACATACTCTGTTAATGCCTGGCAGTTGAGAAAGCTTTCGTGTACAACGGATTTATTGACAGAACTGGTCTAGTCAAAGCTGGCTGGTTAAAATCTAGAATTTTATAAATTTAATAGGATGTCTAAAAAAGCCGACAGGGAATTATAGACACAAGGAGACTTTAGGTAGGACCACAGCTATGCTAAGAGTTTCCTGGATTCTTTAAATTGAAATTATGTTTTACTAATATCTGAAGGTGGCTTGGCGTAGTAGTTAAAATGCTCGCTTATACCATATTTCCAAGTTATCCACTTTCGAATACGGATGAAGGCAAGAAACTTTTCATAATTATTTAAAAACTTTAATGATCAAGACGTTTCAAAAGCCTTCACAAATTAACAATCCTGAAAACTCATGATCCTTGGTCTCCCACAGAGAAATAATTATCAACAACAAGCGTTATAAAAAGATTAGGCTGCGTCACCTCATAATTATGACTCTTGTACATTGAGTCCTTCTATTACAGCCAAAGATTAGTCAGCGTCACCTCTTAAATATGACTCTAGTTCATTGAGTCCTACTTTGACAGCCAAATCAGCAACTAAATACATTCACAGAAGATGTTGTTTCTGAGCAAAAAGAAGATGACAACCAATCACGTGATTAAGTGAGAAGATGGGGTAAATGCTAGTATGTGACAGTACTATTGTCCTGTTTAATGGTTAAATTCTTTTTGTATCCCACTGAAGCTTAAAATCAGGATTAAGCATCTTAATATGGTTCGGGTTTTAATTTTCTCTTACCCGGTCCAGAGCCAAATATTTTCCTATTTCACTTTAATAATAATATTGAAACCACAATCATATTCTTTGTTTTACTAGATTTTATTTGTTTTCATATATTTTTTTTTCTCAATAATTTTCTTTTAATATATTTTTTTAATAGTTTTTATATCGTATTTAGTTTTAAATAATTTCGTACAAGCAAAACATTGATTTTTATTTAGTCTCTCTTATAATTGTATATTTAGTTTCTTTAATTTCTTTTAGTTTTACTTTTCTTTAATATTTAATAAATCTACATAAGGTTTGGAGATAAAAATCATTTAAATACAAGGAAACCCAATAAAATGGATCTTATAACTAAACATACACACACACGCACAATCATATGTATATATTCTATAAATGAAAACCTAAAACATTAAAAAATTAATTTTCATAAGTTATACGGAAATAATTAAGGAATAACAGGAGAATGGTATGTACTTATTAAACTGAAATTTCGAAATTTTTGTTTTTATTTTATTTTCATATTTATTACTAATAGTATACTTTAGAAAACATTTATAAAATATATGTATATATTTATTAATTTATATGTATTTATTTATATGTATATCGATCGTATTTATTAATTAATATTGAAATATTTATTTATAATTTTAATTTGTTTTTTTTTTTAAACTACCATAAATATTGCATTTTAAAATTATACACCCACACGAAAGATAGAAATTATTCTCTTCCCTTTCTCTCCATGGGGGTGTATAACAGTTAAAGGATTTTCTTAATTTTCATTTTTCTTTTAATTTTTGATTTCGTTACATCGCTAAAACATCAAACATTTATAAGACTACATAACTTCATTATCATCAACATCATCATCACTTCTTTTATCATCGTTTTTAATTTTAGTTTTCATTTGATTTGTTTTTTATGGTTTTGGTTTTACTTTTACTTTGGTGTTACATTTCCCTTTAATTCCCACTATAATTAAAAATCTTTTTTTTCGTTTTGTTTTTATATTCTTTTGTTAAAATTTTACAATCAATTTGTATTGTTGTTATATGGAAGAAAATTTTTGTTTTGGTATTAAATATATATATAGATAGGAGAGGTGAGAGTGTGTTGAGTTTCTATGTGAAATTGAAGAGTTACATCAAGCTTTACACTGAGGATCTCTAACATTTATTTACCCTATCGTGGAGACCTTCTGAAAATAAAGTGACAATAAGAGTGATCCATGTACGTCAGACCTCTCAGTTCTTCACAACAGCAACATCAGTCAAAGGTTTCAAACAAACGCTGGTGTCAAGCAAGGATGCCCACTATCACCTCGGTAATTCACCATCGTGCTGGATGAAATCATGAGCGAAGTCTGTTCAAAGAGATGAGAAATAACATGGAGTCTCTCACGCCAACTCTAAGATTTTGATTATGCAGATGATATTTGTCTGCTCTCACACAAGGTCTCCAACATGCAGTCAAAACTAGAAACCTCTAGAAAGATTGGCGCGCAACGTTGGACTTGAGATAAATGTCAAGAAAACCCAAGCCATGAGAATTAATAACACTAGCACAGAAAACATCATGCTACAGGGCCAAATAGTCGAGTATGTCGACAGCTTCTGCTATTTAGGCAGTACTATGACAACAAACGGCGGCGCAGAAACAGACGTAGATAACAGACTCAATAGAGCCACTGCACTCCGTATGGAGAAGCTCATATATATATAGGCGTACCAAGCTAAGAATATTCAACGCTTGTGTAAAGTCAGCGTTACTATATAGTAGAGAAACTTGGCTTATATCTAACACCATCACGCAAAAATTTCAGGTATTTCATCAATAAATGTCTAAGAATCATATGTAGAATATTCTGGCCCAACACAATCAGTAACGCAGATCTCTGGATCCTCACAGTGGAGGAACCCATACAGAAGCAGATTAAAAAGAAAAAATAGGGGTGGATCGGCCATACATTGAGAAAGAAGCCCGACAGTATTACAAGAGTGGAATCCCCAGGGTTCAAGAAACCGTGGAGGCCCAAAAAAACACCTAGAGACGCACGGTTCTACAAGAACTAAGGTTTACTGACCTGACATAGGAAGGCGCAAAAACATCAGCGGAGAATCGTGTCAGATGTAGATGCTTTGTGGAAGCTGTATGCTCCCTAGAGGGGTAATGGAGAAAATATGTACGTCTTCTAATCCAAATTCCAAGACATATATTTCTAAAATTATGGTAATGGCTTCCCACAGAGAAAATATTACCAACAGCAAGCATCGTAAAAGACTCTTGTTTATTGAATCGTTCTATGACAGCCGGAAATATTTCTAAAATTAACATGATGCCTAATGAGCAACAATGTCCTGAAATGTGCAGGCACCAGCGTGTCCCTTATTAGATGCACCCTGTTTCATAATTTTTTTTATACATGCTTTTCCAACTCAGAACATTTGTCTACTTTTACTTTTATAGCCCTAATGGTGAGATATAGAGCTTAGAATTGCATTAAAAAAATAGAAACTCAACACAAAATAAAAAAAATTGTTTGTTTGTTAATTATTGAAATTATTTGATCCTATAGTAGCAATATTTTTTTATTTAAGAGTGTATAACATTAAATACATATTTAATTGCTGTTGTTATTGTAAATTCAATTTGCATTTGTTTTTAATTTTATAATTTTAATAAATTGTATCGAGTTAGAATTTTTTATTCGATTTTTTTTAATATTAAATTGTATTTGTATTTTGTCTAATTTAAACATTGAAACCCGTATTGGTACTTACTTCTGCATATCATTTATTTAGTTTTTTTTTAATTTTATTTTATTTTTACTTGTTAGAACAACGATATGATTTAGTATTTAAAACAATTTTTTAATTTTACAATTTTTTCTTTTACGGAAATAGTTTTTATCAATATTATTTGGTAAAATTATAAATTTTTTTGGCATTTAAATTCATAATTTGAAAGTTTTTTCTTCAAAGACTAAATGTTTGCATAGTTTTTAACGAAAAAAAAGAAGAAAAAATCGAATAAACAAAAAGAAATGACAATGTTGAAGTCCAATAGGACTTGTTTTCAATTGGACATAAAATTGTACAAATAAAAAAAAATATTTTCGTTTGTCTTTATTTTTTCTATGGATATTCATTTGAAAATATACACAAAACTATGTGGTTAGAGGCAATACACAAAAATATGGCCACTATTTTTAGTATCCTTTTGTTATTCTTGTGTATTATTTTTATTTTGTTTTCTAATTTAAATGGATGCGAATGAAAAAAGAAAATAATTGCCAATTTCCCCAAAAGAATTGTAGTATTCATAAATACATATACAGTTAGACAATATGTATGCCTTTATTTCAATATTTTTTAAATTTTAAACTATTTGGAGATTTTATTTCTTCTTTGCAAAAGCAACATTGTCGTTGTTATCATAAGGACGATATGAATCATTTTCTAAACCACATAAAATAAAATAACAGTTACAATAAATGTGCTTTACAGAAAGGTTAAAATTAAATTCCAACGTTATTATTCACCACTTTGCTAGTGGTGACCTTGCAGTCTATAAGGATCAACGTAAAAAATATTTGTCTCTATAATAACTCTTGCAAAAGTTATTACTTGAGATTGCTCTACAGTTTTCTAGTGCCTATCTTATGTAGTACGTACGTACGTAATTGGTCATTACTACCCTTCAGTCAGGATTTCAACACTGTCTACTAGACTACGGCGACTACAGCAGGTTCACAATACTGATGTTTATTTATTTTTTTAATTCGTGGCACTTGTTTCTTACAAACAAAATATCATTGAATCTAGCTCAATGTGATTTATGCAGTATCCAGTAGCATACCAACCAGCAGTGCCATATTATGCTGACCAAGTTGCAGCAACTTTATAGTTCCCCTATGTTCCTGATAGGAGTCAGAGGAACTAATCAAAATTAAGATTCTCTTGCTGTCAAGCGCCTGAGATTTGATTGATTTTCATGGCCTTCTATAACTAAGGGGGCTTAGGGTAGTTTCTTGGATAATCATTGGAAAATTTTGGTTGTCTACCATACTATTTGAAGCGCAAATCCATCTCGTTACTCATCGGCACCACTATAATGATAACTTGGAAAGGCCGTATAAAAATGATTTGTCGAATATCTGGTTGTGTAGGCTTATAAGGGCTAAATAGGTACAAACTGAGTAGTCAACTATCTTCTCCTACTCCTTCGCATCCGCACAGCAACGATAGTGTTCATTGTAATATACTCCAATTATTATGACACTGTTCGGCCTGAAGGCTGATAAGTTTTGTCGCTCAGTATAAATGCGTCCATTCTGTGTAACCTTGAGACTTAAGGTCCTATAGAATCCAGTAGCCCACCATCTGCTAAATATGTTTTCCAAGCAATAGTCTTGATTACCTCTTTCAATTCATCATATAGATGACTAACATGACTGAATAGCATGCGCATGAGCAATGCATGGGCCAACAATAATTCCGTAACATACCCTGCAACCGTAACAAGCGTTGTCTGAGAAAAAACACTGAGAATATTCAATTCATACATTCTTACTAAAAGAGAGTTGGCATAGTGCGATTGAAGGGCAAGAATAGTCGCTTGTCTGTCAATGAAAATACAGATACATATCCGTCAGATGCATATCCGTCCAGATAGCAGTGTGCAGCATGTACTAGAAAAGATGTAGGGATACTGGAACCAATGCCACAATTCATCCGCATCCGTATAGGCCCGGACGTCTAAGAAATTGAATGTATTGCTACGATTCTATTCCGAGTGAAAAGAGATTTTCACCTCGAACGTGTTAGTGAAGTTATGGTTATGGTTATAGAAAGTACACCAGACCTTTAAACATAATCGCTTATTTCGTTAGCGAATCGAAACAGAGAGATATTAATAGTTCGGATTTTGAAACTTTCTCATATAAATTCTATTGCAAAAAATTAAGCCCGAATAGTCTCGAGACATTAAAGCAAGGGAATCTTGTGGAATCTATTGATTGATTGCTTGTCAAATTTTTTATCGTCTGTTACACGATGAAAATGGTACCATATCGTAAGAGTTTTCTTTTGCAATAAAAATCGCTGTTTAATAAAGCCTGATATCCCATATACGGTGGAAATTTGTTCATATATAGCTACCCAATGATAGAGTACTTATATAATTCGCCATTAGTCAGGATTACGACCTAGTTTCTCCCACCACTAATGTTGTGTGTGTTAATTTTATACATAAGTGGTGCAGCCTACAGTTTAAAGTCGACTCCGCACGGCAGATCCTTAAGAAACTTTTCAAGGCAATTTTATTTATTATCAGAGTTTTTAGCAGAAATCTGCTGAGAGGAAGTAGCCGAAGAAATAATTTTTCATATTTCGTTTTGATCGAGATGTCTGACCTGGGATTTGAACCGTAGCCTTACGGTCTAATAAGCCAACACACTACGTACTAGACTACGCCGACTTTTACAATAAAAATTGATGTTTAATAAAGCACCGTACCCCATACACAGTGGAAATTTATTCACACAAAGATTCTAATGACAGAGTGGAACATTTGGAAATGGATTGAATAGCTTAAGGTATTCATGCTCATATACTTATATATATATATGATAGCTTTTATCGCTGAGAGTCTCGAACACTATTCCGTTCAAGATCAAGATCGTATATAATATCTGTTGCTCTTTTTGGATGTGGATACCCAAAAGAAAGATGGCGTATAGTTGTGAAGTCTGTGATACACCATGTGATTTTAAAAGGATCATCTCAAGGATGCACCTCATTTCAAACTACACAAGTATACACGACGTATTCAAATTTAATAAAATTTTCATAAGATTTTGAAAGAAATATTCTAGGATTAGATCCCTTTATACCATAAAACTTTTTACAGTAAATGTCAAAGTGGTCCTTAAGTCAGTGGGATTGTAATCAATTTCCTTTAAATTAAAATGAAACTATCAGTGTCCACACATTAAAAAAAAAACCGAAAATTTTTAAATTACCGAGAAATAGATTCGGAAATAAATTTACTTGAACAAGAATAAGAGTCTCACTGTGGAGGAAAATCATTATAATTTTCAACATTTAAGGACAATATTGCTTTAAATTAAATCAAATTTCTGCATGTATCTATGAATACTCCTACTATACATTTATGATATACATATGTATGTATATTCCATTTACATTAAATACTATACGTAAGTATGTATATATGTACGTAAGTGTATCTATACTTGTTATATATATTTGATATGAAGGTTTCATATTACTGATTACATTTTTTGCTGTTGTTGTTGTGGTAGTTCTTGTTGTTGTATTATATATGTATATATATTTAGTATCGTTATTATTTTGTTGTTGTTGTTGTTGTTGCTGTTGTTGTTATATTAGATTGCTGTGGACATTTTTAGGAAATTGTACAGGAATTACGTTTACTACCCAAACTTTTCTCTTGTATCCTTTGCAAATGTTGCAATTGTGCTGGTGTTGGGGCATGTGATTGTGCCATTGAACCGGCGTACGCTGAGGCAGATGACGATGATGAGGCAGATGAATGCGGTTGGTGCTGATGGTGTTGTTGATGATGATGATGATGTGTGGGTGTGCCCGGACCATTATTGCCTACTTGTTGTGGTAACGATTGACGACGTCGCCTTAATGCTGGACTTAAATTGTAAGTGATTTTAGCTTGTGATAGTAATTCCTTAAATACCTGTTAACAAACAAAACAAAAAGAAATAAAAATTTGGTTTTTGTGAAAATATTATGTTGAAAAGATGTTCTCTACAGTGTTACCTGTGTTATATTTTCATTACGAGCTGCTGATACCTCAGCGAAACCATTTTCCCAGTCTACAGTTACAACCGATTCAGTTGTGGCATAATCAACCTGTAATATACGTCCAAGTCAAATAAGTTAATGAGTAAAATGAAAACCATTATTTTTAATATTTTTAATTTTTCTAAACTTAAATTAATTTGGAGTGGATTTTCCAAAATCTTTATGCCAAAGCTTATCTTATCTTATTTTGTCCAGTTGCACTATTTTACTAGAATATTCCTGTACAATTCTGTTAAAAAAGCAAAGACATTGGACATCACATGAATTAAAACTGTGAAAGACGATTTTACATATCTGTAGTCCTGGTTCAACTTCATAAAAAGGAATTTTTGCTTCAAAGTATTATTAGCTATAAAAAATGATTCATCAGGATTACACTGGGACTTGTTAATAACTCTTTTGATGATAGCGATAGAGAATTCTGTACCGCCCATCTTCTCTTCGTCTACCATTCGAAGACTATTTACGAAATTGGCTTGTTTTGCTTTTGGCCTTCTGAAATTGGTAGTCCTCTAGAATCCTTATATAGCTAAGAAGGTGGATAAAAGTTATATTATATCGCTATAAACTAGGTAAGTAGGATGCACTGGTAGCTTTGATACCAAATCTCACTTGAACACCGTTGTATGCCACAGTTAAGCGCAGTCCCTGCACTTACCGAATTCTACCAGACTCATCGAAGAAGTTGATCAGCGCAGTGGCTGCACATTAATGACTCACCTATGCTGGGATCAAGCCTGAAACTTTAATAAAAGAAGCTAGGATATCAGTGGATGAAAACTTCGTTAAGCTGACTAGGAATAGGGAGCCAAATAACCTAAGTCAGCACCTTGCAAGAGTCAGTATAAACTGACAAAATTTTCTTGTCCTGAGAGGCTTGTTAGGCAATCATATCGTAATGTTTAATCGTAGAAATGCTGATATCTGATGTCTTGTAAGACCAACTTTATACCTGACGTGCCAATTAATTGTTTATTCAAAAAATATTAATTTTTTGTTTCTGTTGCACTATTTAATGACTATTTCTGATAAAAACAATCATAACTTCTGTAATTATTGTCAAATTTTATCAAACGAAGTGCCATTCTCTTCACATTCTTGGCAATTTAAGAATGTCACCAATTATTTCATATTTTTTTAATTAAATTTTGCAATTAAGAATGGCCAAACCTGAAAAAATAAAAAAAAATAATATTTTCCAAGTTTACCCCATCAAAACTCATTACATATAAGTTTGAACAAAATCTTCATGTACACCGTTTTAAACGCTAATCTCTCCCCTTTCTAAAAAACTTTGAATTTTTAAAATAGGTTCAAACATATTTGTGTAATCAATAATTTTGTGCGAAAAGATCAAAAAACCCTTTTTTGTATTTTTGAGTTCTACTCTACCTAGTGAATAACTTAGACTATGTAGTTACTCGGGTGTATTTTCACTGTCTCACCGTGACAAATATTATACTCACACGTTTAACTTGCGTAAATGTTAGCCTACTTCCGATAGATGGTCCAAGATCATTCAAAAATTTTTGAACTGAAAGTTCATTTGATAAGACAGCATATATAATTATAATTAATACACTGCAGCAGGTCCTGTGACAATAGAGTTGCCATCTAACGCTGCCTAGAAACAACACCTTTACTGAACATGTATTGATTCATACTCATTTGCTAGCTGCCCTAGTATTCTATGACTCACATTGTTGGTGTTATCATCCATATCAACTTAGAAGTCTATGGATTAAAACATTTTAATTTTTATAAAGCGAAGAGCTTCTCAATATTTATTCATCTTCTTTCAGTTTCGAACATTAATTGCCCGGGTTTGATGTCAAGCATTTCAACCATTAACGATATCAACAAACAAAATTAATTGTATGACAGATATGAGAGTATGAGTAATTTAGAATTTTCAACAAATATTACTCATACGTATAGTAAGTGTTCTATTTTTTGATATTCTAATTGAAATAACAAAAACTGTAAAAAGCTTAAAAACTAGGAATAATAAAGTTATTATGCTCGACTACGTTATTTATAATATAAATAGCTTGTACAAGACCCTTGGTCCAGTTGAAAATTTACTCTTGTATGAAATAATGTTCTTTCGTGAATTTGTAGGGAGGCCGTTATTTCCGCAATGTCTGATCACGGTATACCTGCGAAGCTGATAAGACTATGCAGAATGATGTTGAGCAATTTCAGTAGCTCTGTCAAGGTAGGAATGGACCACATCTCATGGACCTTTTAATATCGTGCAAGGTTTTAGACAAGGCGATCCCTTATCATGCGACCTCTTCAACTTTGTCATGGAGAGTGTTCTGCAGAAGGCGGGACCGCATCGCAATGGTAATATTTTTCGAAAAAGCGTCCAGTTGCTTGCTTACGCTGATGACGTTGACATCATAGGGTGTAGCAAGCGAGATGTTACTACTGTCTTTAGTGCTATTTAACGGGAGTCTACTAAGATGGATCTGACAGTAAATGAGGGCAAAACAAAGTATATGTTATCGACAAGTAGAGACGTGCGGCGTCAAAGAATTTATTTATCTTGGCTCTGCCGTTACCACCAAAAATGATATCAGTCTGGAGTACAAGCGCAGGATCACTTTTGCCAACAGGTGCTAATATGGTCTCAATAGGCAATTTAGTAGCTGAGACCTCTCTCGTACGAGAAAACTAATACTCTACAAGACGCTCATCCTCTCCGTGTTTCTTTATGATGCAGAGACATGGACCCTATTAAGCACTGATGTAGCAGTCTTGAGATTATTCGAGAGAAAACTCCTAGGTAAGATCTTCGATCCATTTTGAGTTGGCGATGATTTCCGCATCCGATCCAACAGTGAGCTGTATGAGCTCCTCAACGACATTGACGTTGTATAGCTTATTAACATCCAAAGGCTGCGCTGGCTCGGCCATATTGTTCGAATGGACGAGGATGCTCCGGCGAGACGGGTATTTGATGGGATGGATTTGCTTGGGAAGGACCAAATCGAGAAAGCTCTGTCATCGCTTGGTGTGACCAACTGGCGTAGGTACGCAAGAAGCAGAGGCACCTAGAAGGATGTATTACGGCAGGATGAAATCCGTTAATCGGGTTGTTAATGGCCTGTTAAGTAAGTAAGTAAGTAGGAAGGCCGTTCAAATATACGGTAGGAAATCTGTTGGTTTAAATTTGAACCATCGGTTATTTCGAATCTGGCAATACTTATGTCATTCTATTTTGTCTCAAAATTCAGTATATTATCTCCACTGAACGTAATGAATTGATCTACTTTTGAACAAAGTTGGGATTTATTGGAAATTTGTCCATCGAGAAACTGAACGATGATGACTACTTTTTGGTGCGGCTTGTGGAGCAGAGGCATCATTGGCACATATTTCTTTGCAAATGAGGACGGCGCAATGAAGACACCTATCGCACCATTATAACCGATTTTTTTTGTACTCGGTATTTATGGTATCGATGTGAATCATGTTTAGTTTCAACAGGATGGTGCAACTTGCCACACATCGCATGCCACAATCAATTTTTTGCGTCAAACGTTTAATGGCCGTTTAATAAGCCGAAATAGTGATGTCAGCTGGCCGTCAAGAAGCTGCGATTTGACAACGTTGGGCTATTCTCTGAGAGGCGCCGTTAAAGTGTTATACCGACGAACTAGAGACAATTGAGCATTTGAAGGCTAACATTCGTGATGCGAGATATCACCCCACACACTCGAAAAAGTGTACGAAGATTGGTTTGATCGAATAAGGTGTTGTGAGGCCAGCCGCGGCAGCCATATAAATGAAATAACATTTCATTTCTAAATGGAACAATTGTACTTCACAACAAAATAAAATAAATTTGACAAAATTTTAAACCCTTTTTGCTTTATAGCATTTTTAAATTTAAACTTTTAAATTTCCCACCCTATATATTCAATATTCTCACTGCAATTTAAGTAATTCCCATAATATTTAAGGACTTCATTGTAAAACACTACACACGCCAAACTACCGCCTGATTATCTGAGGAAATATTTGAATTTAATAAACAGCGTATGAAGAAAACAATTTACAAAAATAAGATTTCCATATTCCTCCTCCTGCAGTAATATTAACACCCTAAAATTGTTCATTGTTACGTTTGGCTGCCGGAAGAACTGTAAATGAAAATTGTTAAAATACCATTATCCTTATACCAGCACCATCGTCAATGTGTCAAGGATTCTTTTTATAGGTAGAAATTATGAAAAGAAAAAAACTACTCACACTTATATTGGAGAATGGTGGTGTCCTAAATGGAACTATACAGGTAGGGTTATAATAAACAAGCCATGTGAAAAGTTTCACTAAAAAAGAACAAAATTCGTACTTATCATTGCAAGAAATGAAAAAGAGAAACTTCAGTGAACACATTTTTTTTGTTTAAAAATTCTTTTTCCTTTTCATACACATTTTGAATTCAAGAAAAATGAGTTTTTTTCGCCATTTATTCAACACCATTCAACACCAACTGTTGACAAAGGAAGGGTTTTTGGTTGGAGTCGTTGTTTTTTACTTTCGCACTGCATAAATTGTTTGAAACTATTTGCTGTTGTTGTTTTTATCATACATTGTAAATGGGAAAATTTCTGGGAAAACAAATTGGAAAAGTGAAAAAGAAAATAATGTGGTATGGTGTAAAGAAACTTTTTCAGTTAAAGAGTTTGTTATGCGAAATCGAAATATTTAGAGAGTTTGGCATACAAACACGAATACTGGCGTTTATGTCTGAATGTTTGAAATTCAAACCAACATTATGATTTCTAACAATGGTATTAAAAAAACAGTGAGTATTGAACACCTAATTGGTCCATAAATATGTTGTAATAAAGAATACAAGTACTGATTTCGAAGATAACAATTGAAAAATTTATGATTGTTGCCATGGAAATATTCTCAAGAATATATCGTTCGGAGTTGATTTTAAACTGTAGGTTCCGGCATGAGAAGTTAGATCGTAATCCTAAATGAAGGGTTGTAATAATCAATTATGTTTGAATGTTTGAATTTGAAATAGTACCAACCCAAGATCCAAGGCTATTCAATGCATCCAGAAAAAATCACTGATTGGTGTGGATTTTTGTCTGGCGTCGTCAACATCAAATGTCTTAGAGAATATCGGTGGCTAGGCAAACTGTCGCTGTCACTGATTACCTAATTGTCTTAACCGGAATTAGGTGATCTGGAGACCAACGGCAAGTGGTTTTAGCAGGATGACGCTATGTGTATGTATTATTTTAAAATACTTCACAGAATAATGAGATTTCATTTACGTTTCCCAATAGCGCCCTGGAAGTATAGTGGGTAGTATGCTAGACTATTAGTGTGAGGGTCGTGGGTTCGGTTCTTAACTAAGTGAAGTTTTCAAATAAGTTATAGTCTTGCCTTTTAAAAACGTTTAAAATAAGAGTTCGTAGATTGCAAATAGTTTAGTTTTAATTAAATTCTTTATTGTTCGCACGATTCTGCTTACCACTGTTCACAACTTGATGTAAACAACAACAATTGCTTTGTTCGTTATTCCTCTTTACACTCTTTTGCGTAAACAATAACAATTGTTTGAGAGATCTTTGTAATGGAGATCTTTAAACCACGATTATTCTCTTCAAACACACCGCATCTTCACACAAGACTTGCTCAGGCAAGACGATAACTGAGGACAATTTGTAACCAAATGTGTTTGTTCCGACAAAATTTTATTCAAAAGTTCGTTTTTAAACGTCTTAAAAAAGCCATACAAACTATTATTAAGTAACAGTTTGAGAAATTAGACACAGCAACCTCCAATAGCTGTATAAATTCTCAGATGGAAACCGATTATTTCCGATTTATTCTGTGATATAATTTTTTTTATAATTTAAACAAGTTTTTGTGTCCCACTGTACTGGCTTTAGAAAACTATGTCAACAGGTTCATTTGCTCTTGTACTTACTTACTCGCATAAGCCCATAACGACCACAAAAACTAAATGTATTCGTGTATACCGACCCAAGCAGCAGACATTATCAAATAAATCAATTTATATTCTAATATAATAATAAAATGGCTTTGTAATGAAATATTGAAAAAAGAAGGAAAAAAATAAATTTTATTTTCTTTTTCGTTTTGCATTTTTCGATTGTGGTTTCTGTTAAATTACTGAACAAATCCATACCCAAACCCCGGTATGCAATACAAATAAAAGTGTGGCAGGGGGAAACAAAATTTGCATTTTTATTACTTTCTCAATATGTTGTTGTTGGGGGGTTTTTTATATAAAATTCTTGTTATTATTTAAGGATTTGTTTACTTTTTTCCATACTTTTGTAATTTCTAATCTTCCCATACGTATACCAACCTCATTGGGTTAAAGGACAATGATTGCTTGTCTGGGCGGACTGTCTTATAAAATGGAATTTCTTAAAGAAAAGTTTGTTTGTAATACAACAACAACAACAACCAGAACAACAAAAAATATGTTGGCATCTTCATCTGGCATGTAAATCTATTGATGAGAGAAAAAAAATCTGAAAATTTTTTTGTATTTTTTATTGCATCAGATTTCATTTTTTATCTCCTTATAGAATAAGAAAGAATTTTAATTTGACATTTTTATCAAACTGGCTGACTGACTTACTGACTAGCTAACTGACTGAGATTTCAATAAAATATATGCGATTTATTATTGGCATTAAGGATTGCGAGTTAAAATATTTCCATTTCTGGCTGAACCATACAAAAAAAAAAAAAAAAAAAACGATTGTGGTTGTGAATTTCCAAAAAGGCAAAAGAAAATTTCAATTGAAAGAAATCAAACTGAAGGAAAAAGTTTTTAGGTAAAACTGGATATAAAAGTGCTTTGATGCGTATGAGTGATTTTTATTAAAGAAGAAAAAACCAAAGAATCTGTAAAACAAATGAAATTGAATTTCAATGATTTAATGATAATGACAGCGAAAAAAACTTATCAATAAAGTTTTAAAAATTTGGTGGCATTTGATGTCATTTTTTAGGATCATTTTGGGACAAAATAGGTTAAATTTGTTAATTAAAATTAAACCTTGTAATACTAGCGGCATAAATGTGTTCCATAACATTATAGACACACATACTTGCGTATTTTCATTTCAATACATTTTTATGCGATGGTAGCCTTAAAGACGACTTGTAAGGAAACATAGTTCCATGCCGTCGAATGGTTCATAAAAGTCCATTCGCATTTCAGTTTATTTGGAATAGTAGGTAGTGTGTTGGTCGTCAAGTGTAATCATTTCTAAAAAGCATACAGCAGGCGTTATTATGGAAATATTAAAATGAAATTCAACATTATGAATCTTGAATTATTAAGCAATTATAATAACTGGCAAAGAAGATTAATTAGACAGAAAATATACAGGGTGATGTAATAGTTGGAAAACAAGGAGAGCTGTTTATTACATGTAGTGCCCTGCAAAACTACTTAAATAAGCGGCATCAATAACTGTAAGTCGCCGTAGTCTAGTAGGTAGTGTGTTGGCTTATTAGACGAAAAGCCAGGGTTCAAGTCCCTGGCCTGACATCAAAACAAAATACAAAAAGTATATTTTCGGCGACTTCCTCTCAGCAGATTTCTGGCAAAAACTCTGAGAGTAAATAAAATAAAATAAAAAAAAGTTTCTCAAAAATCTGTCATTCGGAGTCGACTTTAAACTGTAGGTCCCGCCATTCATGCACAAAATTAACACACACAACATAAATGGTGTGATAAACTAGGTCGGAATCCTAACTAACGGGTTGTAATGATCAATTATGTATGTATGTGTTGACGTATCAATCAAGAGCTTTTGATTTAACCCCTGGATCAGAATGAACAAAAGATTTCTTTTGGCGACTTTCTCTCAGAAGTCTTTCACTTTGCATTCTTCTAGCAAAAAATTGTGAGAGTAAAACAAAATTGCCAAGAAAAGCTCGCTACTCATGTATAAAATTAACACACACAACATAGGTAGTGTGAGAAGCTAGGTTGTAATCCCGACTAAAGGGTTGTAAAGACCAATAGTTTCAAATTTCGTAAAAGTAGCCACTTTTTTAACAGGGAACGTTTTAGGTGCAATAGTACAAATGGCTTTTTTTATTACTTGTTTCATCGAGGCTATAGTGAGCATTAAATGGATAAAAAGGAGACTCTGTTAGAATTTCATGTCAGGTTCATTCGTTTCCCTTACTTCGTTCATAGATCTGTCTCATCAATTTTCATTTCTTTATAACTCTAAACGAATATTTAAAAAATATTGGAAGTAAGTTTTTTCAGTTGATAATTGCTATCTTGTTGAAACTGCAGCTTTCAAATTAGTTGTCATTTATTCAGTCTGTTTGGCCAAATTACCATGGATGACCATAGACAACAACGTGTTTCGCTGAATGGGCTCTTTGGCAGTTGGTAACTGATCCCAATTCTCATCTAAAAATCACCTACAGCGATGAGTTCCATTTCTGGATGAATGGGTACATAAACATACAAAATTGTGAAATTTGGGAGGATTCCTATCCACATGAGATCCAATAATTCCGAAAAAGTCTCTGTTTACTTCGGAGTTTGAACTGGCGGCGTTATCGACCTACAATAATGTTAACTTCGAGCGCTATATTTTGATGATTTCCAACTTCTTCTTGTCTCAATGATGATGATAATTGATGATGATGATTACAAACAGATCCTTTCAATTTTAACTCTATTATTTCCACATGCAATCTATAAAGCATTTTTTTCTTTTCTATACAAGATTAAAAATTTCTTTCCTTCTGCCTTCCTTCATCTAAATTCATTCTACAAAAACCAAAGCCACTTTCGCCACATATTATATGCATAGTAGTGTTGTAATGAAATATTTTGAAAGAAACTTACCTCTCTCAGGTCACTATCTTCAGCCACTAAATCGATTTTATTGCCCACAACCACAATTGGCACAGCTGTTGTGCCTTTAGTCTCATGGATTTGATCGCGTATCATGCGAACTTCTTCAAATGTTGTTGCATCCGTAACATCGTATACCAGTATAAAGGCATCTGCCGATGATATGGATAATGCACGCATTGCAGGAAACTAAAAATGTACAAAATAAAATGTAACATAATGTTTAATAAACACTTTTCTTGTTCTTTTCTAACAAAAATGTAACACTTTTCTGAACATATTGCTATAATGACGTAAAAATGGATTACATTTTGCACTCAAAGAGAAAAACACTGAAATACTGAAAAATAAATGTTGTCTGTCTTGCCAAGATTTTCAAATAATTTTTTAAGAGGAACTTATCGAAAGTTTTTTTTTATAGCGGTGAACAAAAGTAAAGCTGTGGGTGTGTTGGTGAACTAACAACAATTGGTCATTGAAAAAAATTGAGGAAATAACTGCGGCAATAAAGAAGAAAATAGCAGGAAAGAAGTTTAGTTTAAAAAATTTTTACCGCAACTAATCTTTCTCCGATCGAAGGAGGACCTAATGAACTTTGGTAAACATCCTAAAACCGCCGAAACGACAAATTATAACGACTAGAGTAGTATCATGCTGCTGCGTGTGACAGTAAACAACCGATGCTGAATTATTTAGGACCGAATAGCAGATACTTTCTTTCTTACGTGCGCCAGTTTACCTGTGAATTATTTTAGAAAAGATCAGTAAGATCTAAAAACCTTTATATCTGGTATTCGTTGTTCTCAACAAAGGTTTCCTTTATCTGAAACATTCGAATATCTGGAGTTCTGCTGTAAGGGAAGAGGCCTCATTCAAGCCGATAATGCCACCTACATATATACACTTTCTTATCTTATATTAGCTTAGCTTACAAAGCTGGATAGTGTTTCAACATTTCGGGGTGGGGTGTTCTGTAAGAACTCTTATGTGCACTGGTAAGAGTTCTTACAAGTCTTCTTTATTTTGTCTTAATATTCTCATGGTTTTTTTTTTCATTAGAATACGCTTGTGACCACATTCAGACTGCCGTGCTAAAACACATATCGTGGCTAAACTTTGCAAATGCAAAAAGGGTTTTCTAAAATTATGTGGTTGTGGTAACTCTTATTTACTAATCTAAACGGCACAGTCTGCAATTTTTTATGTAAATATCGCTCAAAAATTTGCTTTTCAAACGTAGAGCTTTACAGAAATGCGCTGAATTGGGCACGGATTGCAACAGCTGTCATATAGTTATGCTCTTCGACTAGAAGCAATTAAATTTTAATTTAATTTTTAAATATTTTATACAGCAGAAGTTGCCGTAGTCTAGTAGGTAGTGTGGTGGCTTATTAGATGTAAAGCCTCGGTTCAAACCCCATGTCAGCCATCTCCACCTGAACGAAATATGAAAAAATATTTCTTCGGCGACTTTCTCTCAGCAGATTTCTGGCAAAAACTCTGAGAGTAATTTTATACATGGGTGGCGAGACCTACAATTTAAAATCAACTACGAATGACAGATTTTTGAGAAATTTTGGCAATTTTATTTAATCTGAAACTTTTTGATAGAAGTCAGGCGAGAGGACGTCGCCGAAGAAACATTTTTTCATATTTCGTTTTTTTGACGATGCCTGACCGGGGGTTTGAAGCGTGGCCTAACGTCTAATAAGCTAGCATACAGCCTACTATACTACGACGACTTCAATAACCTATAACCTGTACATCCTATACCCTACCCATTTATTTACCTTATTTAACTGGTCAATGGTTTAATTAGGATTACGTCACAGGTTATCATACAACCCATGGTGTCTGCCACTTTCATTCACAATTGGTGGGATCTACAGTTTAAAGTCGACTCCCAAGTACAACTTTTCGAGGAACTTTTCATTGCAATTTTATTTACTTTCACAGTTATTAGAGTGCTAACAGAAAGTCGCCAAAAGAAATATTTTTTCATGTCAGAGCCGGGGTTTTAACCACCTTATAAGCGAACACACTACCTACTAGACTACGTCGACTTCTGTACTATTTATTTACTACCTATTATTCACAGATTACTGATATGGTTTCTTTCACTTCGGAAATCTGTTTGCTTCGACAGTTATATTCCATTCAATATTTTTAAGCTTTTTTTCGGTATGACTTTTAGAAATATTTCCATCACATGTTCTGCAGTAACTGACTGACTCCTTGTAACCAAACAAATGAATAGATTTCTAATAGTTAGAATCAGTAGACATACATATGTATGACTTTTGAAAATATTTCCATCACAATTTCTTCAGTAACTGACTGACTTCTTGTAACCAATGAAATGATTAGATTTCTGATAGTTAGAATCAGTAGACATACATATGTACAATATGCCTGTTTGTTGGCCTTCAATGGCTTTTTAATTTAATTTAAAATTTTATAGAGTGACAATGTTTATAAAAATTAAAAATATTAGAAATCCATTCTTTTCATATAAAAATTATTAAAAAAACCAATTCTTATTACCACATTTTCTATTTTGTGTGTGAAAAAATTCCACAGCGTATGGGTATTGAACAGTTTTGAACACACAATACTAATACGCAACGGTGGTCTGCCTATGTAAACCACAAAATAATTTTCGTATGTTTAATTAAAAACAAACACGTGCATACACAATTTATCGCCGATGAAATACTTTTCATATTTTGTTTTGTTGGATATGGCTGAGCTAGGGTTTGAATCGTGGTCTTACAAAGTCAACATACTACCCTCTGGGCACTTTACTGTTTGCAGATCATTTCATTTTAAATTGAAAGGTCTGAGTGTTTATTAGAAATGCGATTTGATGTCTACGAATTACTAGATTTTGTTTTTATGATGACTTTTATATAAGAATAGTATAGATTGGTGTAAAATTCATAAAAAAATTTAAAATTCAAATGTGAATACAAGGTTTTAATATGCTCTGTAATATTTTTCTACAGATTAACTACAGATTTATTAAGTTCCCTGTATAGATTGAAAAAAACATTACTCTAAATGACAATTAGTAATATTTATTCAAAAAATATTCATTTAATTCTTAATGGCATGTATATGCCATAAAAAAATTATTCTTTTTAATATTCAGTGCATATGGAAATTTCTTTAAAGTGTCTCTCACTCTCTGTCTTCACATACAGTTTAACAGTTTAATTATATACAAACACTTGAAATTTCAATTTCAAAAATTCTGTTTTCATGCAATATTATTGCCTTGAGACAACTGTTTGGCTGTTTGGTTGCTTGGTTGCTTGGTTGGAGTCAGTAGATAATTGAAAATGGAATTGAAATTATGCATAAATTGTTTGAAGTAATTATGCAAAATGTTTTTCCTTGACACATAAAAAAATATGACAATGAAAAGAAAAAAGAACGAGAAAAAGAGAATGAAAAGTGAAAATTTTATGCACATAAATTTTCAGCTGTTTCAACAAAACTTTTATACTCAATTTACTTCATTGGTGGTGTGTTGTTCGTTTTTATTTTTTATTAATATAAGCAGGTTTTGTTTCTTCTTTGGCGGGGAAGAACGCTATTTCGATATACAATATAAGTTGTTGTAAAAAGATATTTATATCTTTTTCAATAACTTGGTTAATTTGTAGCAGAACTACAGTTTATTGTCGACTTCGAACAACAGATTTTAGATAAACTTTTTGTGGTAATTTTATTCACTCTCAGAGTTTTTGCCAGAAGACTGCTGAAAAGAAGTCGCCGAAGAAATATTTTTTTTCATATTTAGTTTTGGACGAGATTTTTGAGCTAATAAGCTAAGACTCTTCCTACTAGACTAGGGCGATTTCTCTGAATTAGTCGCATGCTCGTCTACTGGTGATCCGAATATTAAAAAGGGTGCGGTGTGCTTTCAAATGCTATACCGCACATTTGTTACTGCAAAAAAAAAATAAGATTGGAAAAATTCAGACGTCTTTTAGTGAGGCAAACTGACAACTTGAAAAGAAAAATTTTGTTTACTAATGAAAAAAAAATTAACCATGAAGTCAAAATGTAGCGAACAAAATTATAGGATACGTGCACGGCCATTAAAGAATGTATCTGAAGATATACCTGTGTTTGAAAAAGGTTATCAACCAGCTTCGGTCCTGGTTTAGTAGACTGTCTCTTACGATGTGGTCACTGGCTTGCATTTTTTGGCGAACAAGTCAAAAAATCTGTCCAAGTTCACTAATAATTCGTTATGGAAGCTGTTGTAATATTACTTAACCGTCCTATGCGCCAAAACCTGTCGACATCAAGCAGGCCCTAAAATAGTTTACCAGCGCTCAGTTCCTGTATAGAATTGCCTTTTGGCAGTCCTAATTTGAATCCGCTGGACTACAAATTAATGACATGTCCTCTTTGGCTTGCTCTTGTCTATAATGTCACAAGATGATCATCCATTATTTCGACTTCCACAGGTAGGTAGCTTTGATACCAAAAGCTGACTTGAGCACCCATAGCGGCCCATTGTAAAGCCACAGGTGAACGCAGTCTCTGTACTGACCAAGTTCCTCCAAACCAAACGATTTCCACAACTCAACGACTAAATTTCTATCTTCATACAATTGAGATACTAATACTGTATCTTCATACAATTGAGATACTAACAGAACTAACAGCATTTCATGAAAAGGAAGTGAAAATTATGATCTATTAGCAGAAAATTATCCACTTTGGCTTGATCTCACGCAGTCAAGTTTTTAATTCTGACCTATGCTGTCAACAACTGCACCGTTTAAAGAAAGGAGACATCCATTGCTAGCGCTAGAAGTAAAGTGTATACCAGTGATTTGTGATTTGTCATTTATTTGTTCCTTTTTCTTGTCAGTAAGAACATGCAGTCGTCACAAAAGTTTTATTCCATCTTATTATAATATCTTTGCTTTGGATCGGTTTTATTATTCCAGTTTTTTGCAGCAACAAGTTCTAGGATTACCCACGGAATTATTCAGATGTAATTAAGTTTCACTATAGTTATATTATGAGGTCGCCGTAGTCTAGTAGGTAGTGTGTTGGCTTATTAGACGTAAGGCCACGGTGCAAACCGCAGGTCAGACATCAAAACGAAATATGAAAAAATATTTCTTTTGCGACTTTCTCTCAGAAGATTTCTGGCAAAAACTCTGGGAGTCTAATAAAATTGACATGAAAAGTTTCTCAAAACGAACGACAGAGTTGACTTTAGGTCCCGCCACTCATGTATAAAATTAACATACATAACATGAGTGGTGTGAGAAACTAGGCCGTAATCCTGACTGAAGGGTTGTAATGGCCAATTATGTATGTATAGTTATATTAGCTGGTTATAATTTAAATCTTGTTTATCAAAATATCTCTGCTCTTTATGTTCCGCTCTGTTATAATATTTGAGAAATTTGTTAAGTTATTTACAATTCAAATGTTTTCTATTTTTTATTTGGATTTCTAAGGATAAGGACTTTGTATTGCTACTCGGCAAAGTAGTGCCTTTACCACTTATATCAGTACTTCTATTCAGAAATTCATAATGGGTTAAGTAAGCAACGTGATGAACTTAAAGAAAAAACATTCAAATTCTATTTAAATTTCACCACACCACGACTGGCATTTTGCTGTTGAACTTTTAAAACAAAAAAAAAAAAGCAATTTTTAAGCCTGTTGTTACCATTTTATCTCTTTTCCACTCATCCATTATTCAAGGAATGCTATAAAGAGAATGACAAAAGCCACAACAATAACAATAACAGAACTGAACAGAAACGACAATTTCAAGCCACAAAAAATAATTTCACGCTGATTTCTCCTCAGTGATATAAGACCAACTGCAACGCTGTCCTAGTTTTTAAGTTTATAGCTTCTGTTTTAATATTTTTGTTGCTGGCTTTTTTTCGTTGGTTTTTTGGTTTTGAACTCAATGACTTTCATTGCAATAACGTTCTGTATTTTTCTATAATAACAACATATTCTCTATCTCTCTAGTGTAATTCGAAAAAATCGAGTTCAAATGCATTTCTGTTAAGAGTACAACAAAGAACTGTTATGCCTTACTGGATTATGGAAGATCAATTATTGCCTTATTGTACATGTTTCTAACAGCTTGCCATATATTTTATACGATTTTGGTATACAACTAGCGATAGAGCAAAGTAAATTGGTGAAATTGTATACGTAAAGTGTATTAGAATTTTGGATTATTCACATGAAAAAGCTATGGAAATGAGGGGAGAAATTAAAAATATTTGTAGTTATGGAATAAGATAAGAGTAGTTGTATGAAGGTACACTCTATACTAGCATCATTTTAAATTATTCCATTCTCTGTTCTCGTATTTTCATTGTCAACAACATACATACATACAAAATTGGTAATTTTAACCCTTTAGTCAGGATTACGACCTAGTTGCTTGCACCATTTATGTTGTGTGTGTTAAACCTACAGTTTAAAGTCGACTCTGAATTTCATAATGTATCATCATCATTAACATTAACAGAGGTTAGGTTGGGTCGGAGTGGTAGCTCTGATATCAAAACGCTCACTTGAACACGCATAGCGACCGGTTGTGATGCCACAGGTGAACGCAGTCTCCAAATTGCCTATATATGTATCTCGCAAGAGATGGGCACTGACAAAAAAGAAATGGATAACAGTCTCCCACGGCACAAGTCGTTAAATGGGAGCCGCATCCTTTCCGCGTGTCTGCCCATAACACAATGGCCTGTAAGCATGGCCACTGTGATTGAGATGATGCCACGACCAAGTCCAAGTAACCGGTTGGTACGCCTTCTATCCATCAAGGGCCAGGTGAGTCTAGCGGTGGAGCAGGACTCATCATTGATCCAGTGGAGCAAGTGGAATGCCAAAGTCGATTGAAGAGGATTCCGGAAGGAGTGCGCCAGCTCTGGCGAGCTCATCGGCCCTGCAGTTTCCCGGAATGTTACTGTGCCCGGGGACCCAGACCAGTGAGACACTAAAGCCCCCAGAAAGGAGATCGCGGCAGCGGCGATATTCCCTAACGATCCTGGAGTTATTCACAACACTCGATAGAGATCTTATGGCGGCCCGACTTTCAGAAAAGACCGAGACGCGGGTGAAAGAGGACCGTTGAGCGTCTCGGTAAATGGCAATTACCTCCGCCTGAAACATGCTATTGCAATCCGGCAGTCGAAGAGAAATATTCAGGTCCAGTTTCCCACAGTATACTCCGCTACCAACCCCATTATCGAGTTTAGAGCCGTTGGTGTATATATCCAGGAGTTTTGGAGGGACGATCGTGTTAGGGTCCCAGCTGTCTCTATTCGGAATCAGAAAGTGAAAACTCCTGTCAAGACAATATTCCGCAGGGAGATAATCAATCAACAGAATGGCCCGAAATTTTTTGCATCTTTAGTTTACTAATGTTTAACGTGCACATAAATGCATTACAGTCTATGGAAGCTGCCAAAGTACAGGGTTTCGAATTTCTTCTAATCGTAAGAATTTTGTAAAGTTTTAGACAGATTTGATTTAGTTTTGAAGAGCCTTTTGTATGCAAACCTGTCTAATAAGACTTGAGCAACTTTATTTAAATCTCAACATATTTCTTTTAAACTTTTTCCTCAAACATGTTTGTTTATTTAAAGTTCAATACTGCATGCGAATGAAAACAAAGAAGAAAAAAAGCAAAACTCTTTAAACTTTTGCCATAAAATCTGAAACATTTGAGTGCAAAGAATTGTAAGAATATCAATATCATCTTCATGTGTTGCATATCATATATAAGGTCTTTTTAAAAGCGCTTTCTCTCTTTCAATAATAATACAAAGTGTGTGTGATATCAACGAAATTTTCCATTCATTTAAAAGACCTATTGATGCCATTATATAGGGAGTAAAACATTGTTGAAATGTTCTCCACAGCTTCTATGTATGCAGCGCATCTGAAATGTTTTGTCCATGTCTGAGATATAATAATAAGAAAACTCCACAAAAAAGTTTAACAAGTTCATTTCATAATTCACATCACTTTCACAAATCTCTCGTGCAGAATACTCCAAGGTGCTATGAGTTGTGTGGCACGTTGTTGTTAGTGTTAAGGTCATCCAATACAGGTCAAAAGAAGTTGGGAGTTATAGACCTATAGTGCTCGCCGTTAACAGCGTCTGTCTGGCCAATATCGTTCTCAAAAAATATAGACTGATCAGCCCAAAATCCACGTCAAACAGTGACAGATCGTATGCATTGGATACTTTAGTTTGAAATCGTAATTATAGCTGGTGATGGTGATTTAGCAAATCAGCGTGAATAAATGACAAATTTATCAACTGGCAATATTTGGAAGTTCCTGTTGCAAGGCCCTGTATAAAGTCGTCCTTAATTATTGTCACTTTGTATTAAAATATCCACAGCAATAAAAAAGATAGTCGTTGTATTTGGTTCATATTTTATGGTTCATTAAGTGTGAACATTTTTGCTTTCTCTTTAAGAATTTTTAATGCAACATTGTGAATTTTTTGTGAGTTGCATAGTTTACGTTTTACGATGATTACAAAATTTGCACGCAGTTGTTAAGATTACTTATTCTCATGAGAATATATTGACAGTAAATTATTACTTTTTTTTATTAAATATTTGGATTATTATTTATGTGGTAAGAAAAATGAAACTGTTGGACATAAAGTGCTTACCATGAAAATGCTGTTAAAATGTATTTTTGAGCGGAACAAAACAATTTAATCAATGGATATTCAAATGTTTCATAATTAGAAAGAAGTCTCCAAGTGGGGTAGGAAAGCATAGATTAAAAGCGAGTAAATTTATGCATTTATTTGGCATATTTTCGGTAAAAATTTATTCTTGTAAAAATTTCATCATATTGTGAAAATACATGCATACATACAAAATTGTCCGTCAGTCAGGATTACGACCTAATTTATCACACCCCTTATGTTGTGTGTGTATACATACAGTGCACGCCATAAGTGAGTCAACACTTTTGTTCTTAAGTATAAAACAGTTTTGTTCTTCAGTATAAAAAAAGTTCCTTATCATGAATTGTTGTTTTTGTTTTAACATTTTATAAGTAATAAATACGCGTTTTTATTTTTGGAAATTCATTCGACTATTCTCATTTACTTTTCTCGCTATCCTAAGAAAATGAATTATTTCAGTGGTGTTTACTCACTTTTGGCGCTCAGTGTATGTTATGTTATGGGACCTACAGTTTAAAATCGATTCCTTTTCATGTCAATTTTCTTTACTCTTAGAGTTTTTGCCAGAAATTTGCTGAAAGGAAATCGAAATATGTTTTTTCTTTCATTTTGTTGGAGTTGTCTGACCTGGTATTTGAACCCCGACCTCACGTCTAATAAGCAAACGCACTACCTACTAGGCTGCGACAACTTCATGAGTGTCGAGACATACATTTCAAAGTCAACTCCGAACGTTAAGTTTTTGAGAAACTTTTCTTGGCAATTTTATTTACTTTCAGAGATTTTCCCAGGAATACTGCTTTATTTGGTTTTGTTGGAGACGTCTGTTTTGGGGTTTGAACCGTGTACTCACGTCTAATAAGCTAACACACTACGTACTAAACTAATACGACTGCCTGTGAAAAAATATTGTGAAAATATTTTAGCTTTATCCGAAACCGAACATGAATGCTCACTGTACTGCACTCACTGTACTACTTTACACCATTTCGCTTATTCTTTGGTAATCAAATTCTCTTGTTTTAATAGAATGTTTCTGAAATATTTATTCTTTGCTAGCATCGAATACAATATTAAAAACGTTTTTCAAATTCCTCGATACGTATGATTATTGAAACTTATTCGTATTGACTAAAATATTACTCATACGCTCAGTTAATATCAGTTTACATACGCATCGCTTAACACATGCTAATAATTTCCATTCCAGTATCCCGAAATCTACGCACATTAATTTGTTTAAAATGAAGCCATAGTCTAGTTGGTATTAAGGTCATACGGATATTAGGAAATTGGCAAGAACAATAATACTATAGTGCAGCGAAAGCAACAATTGCAACACAGAAGAAGAGCAGAGTTTAAAAGAGCTTCTCGAGTATTGCAAATAGTGTTTATGTGTTGGCTGGCGTTAAATATTCTACATTGTTTTCATACTTGCATAGATACACACTCGTTTATAGTTTTATACGAAAGCATGCTTACACTATTACATACAATGAACAGGAAATAACTGTTTCTGTTCTATTTTTTTAACTTTATTTTCGGCATTAGTATGAGTTTCAAGATTTTTTCTCTCTTTCTGTCTTTGTCTTGTGGTTTCATTTTTTGCTTTTGTTTTCCGAGTTCTTGTTTTTCTTTTATTCTATTATTTTACTTTGTTGTTTTATAGTTTTTTGTTGTTCTTTGTTATTGTTATTCTTTAAAATCTGTTCAGTGTATAAAATTTGTTTGTTTGTGTATAATTTGTTTGGAAATTTAATTTTTTGTTTGTGTTTTTATTTAAACTAAAAGAAAAAAAACTTGTATTTGGCACATCCTTATTCTCTCTCTCACTCTCTCTTTCACTGTCTTTTGGATTTGAGAAGTTTAACTGCAAGAGGATAAGTGTGCCTGTAAGTTATGTATGTTTTCTATGTCATATAAATCAACATACATCCCTGTCTAAATATACATACATGAACACATAACAGTGTTTAGCGTTGGAGAGTATGAGGGTGTTTTGTTTTCTAATTTGTGTAAAAAACTTTTAATGAAATGACAACAATTGAGTTATTATTTTGCCACTTTCAAGCATATGCTTGTGTTTACCATATTTAATGAGTATCCACGAAATAATTTGAATATATTACGAGCGTCATATCTTTTACTATGATTAAAAAATTGTTATTATTTTGCCTTTGTTGATCATATTTCTTCATAACTACTCGTCACTGCAAAGTTATGTTTTGATTATAAACTTAGTCTTTTTGAAGTTGTCAATAAAAATTTAGTTCGTAAAGAAACAATAACATGACAATAACTCTTTCACTGTTTATAAAAAAATACTGAGTTTATGGCACATTGGCAATGGACACCTTTCAAATAATTTCTGAAGAAAATGTATGGATAAGTATGTAATGGTAATGAAATTGCTCTTCGCATGCTTCGAACATTCCATGCAATTTGTCATCTTGCTGACTATTATATTGTTACTAAAATGGAAAAATTTAGATACTGGTGTTTTGCTTTTACATCGCTACTGATGTATAAAAGTAACACACACATCATAAGTGGTGTGAGAAATTAGGTCGTAATCCTGGCTGAAGGGTTGTAATGACCAATTATGTATGTATGTATAAATTTATTTTAATTTTATTTGCAGTCTACGAACTCATATTTTAAACATTTTTAGAAGGTAAAATAAATAAAATACAGATGATATGGATGTATTGTCACACATTGATACTGACAGATTGAGACGCTTTATCAGAATTTTAGAGTGGATTCGGAACTAAGGGATATCAAAAAAGCTGTGATGTCCACTCAACTTCTTTGCTTTTCTATAGTCTTGCTTGTTGAAAAAAATTGATTTTTGTGTTAAAAAAAAGTGAACCTACTGTGGGTTGGTACAAAGTGTAGTCATGTCTGAATTATTATCTAAGTTTTAAGTATAAGTATTATACCTATAGGTATGAAGTGACCGTCAAAACTCAAATGCTTCCATAGAGAACCTTAATTCTTTTTTGTGTTGGCGATGATATCACATACGTACATAATAGGTCATTACAATCCTTCAGTCAGGATTACAATATAGTTTCTCACACCACTTATGTTGTGTGCGTTAATTTTATTCATGAGTGGTGGTACCCACAGTTTAAAGTCGACTCCGAAAGACTGATGAAAAAATTTTTTCTGATAATTTTATTTACTCTCAGAGTTATTGCCAGAAATCTGCTGAGAGGAAGTCACCGAAGAAATATTTTTTTTACAAAACATGGTGAAGCCCTTAGAACAGATCGCTACTAACAAAAAATGACGACGAGAATGGGTCACAAGACACGACAAGGTAATTTTGCAACATGGTAATCCACCTGTACGCAAAGCATAACCGGTTCATGATATAACTAAAGCACTGCTAACCCACCCGCCATATTCACCAAACTTGGTTTTTTCCGACTGCTCACATTAAAAAATGAGGCCAGAGTTTTTTTTTTAACATTCTACGAAAATGACTTGGATCATTTGATTGGACGTTAAAAGAATTCTTTTCAAACTCAAATTGTAATTTAAATTTGTTCACTTTATAAATTTTCTAATAAAAAAGAACAAAAAAAAAAGCGCGAATAACAATTTCTTTTCATATTATTTAATGTCCGGTGTAGAAATTAATGGTACAGGCACTGGTGTCGACTAACACTGTAGCTGTTAAATGAGAAGAGCAGTAAATGGCGATCAAACTGAATGGCAAACATTAATTTCCGTTTTATTTCAAAAACAGGAAAATAAAAAGCTTCTGTGAATAGAATTTCTAAAGAACTACATTTCAAATGAAATGAAAAAAATTAAATAAAAAACTTAAAAAATAAGATAATAAAACTTGTAGTAAATTAAATATGGTTTGTTGAACACAGCAAGGTATTGTCAAATCTTATTAACTGCAAACTGTGAAAAGCTGAAGAACTTTTTTTTTTTAGAGAAGCTATTAAAACAGAAACACAATGGAGAATAAAATATAAAATGGAAAAGTATGGCAATATATTATTAAATAAAAATATCGGATATTGTACTTTTATTTAATAGTTTATAGGTCAAGGAAATTTAAACATTATGTGTTGAAATTTTAAAATATTAAGTGACTAAGGAAATGATTTTAATTGTGTGCCTTGTCCACTACACTGTGAGTGAAAGACTCATAATTAAAGGAACATTTATTAGTTTAAAAGCAATTCCAATATATAGCTGATATAACTGAAGTCACTGTAGTCTAGTAGATGTGAGGTCAGAAATCTCCAACAAAACGAAATATTACAAAAAATATTCCGGAATCGACTTTAGACTGTAGGTCCCTCCACTCATGTATTAAATTAACACACACAATATAAGTGCTGTGAGAAACAAGATCATAAACCAGAAAAAAGTGTTGTAATTACCAAATATGTATGTATGTAGCTCAGGGATAAACTTATAGAATTATTTCAAATTTAGTTAACCTTTTCTGCAGCACTATTAATGAGAAATACAATAGAGGTTAGAATTAATTGCTTTAGTTCTGCTCAATCCATACATTAGCGTTTACTAGATTGCACCTTCTTTACTCACTACACTAAGTAATCATGTACTCCATCAACTTTTCTCATCAACTCCTTTCTACAGCAGAATCTACAGGACAAACATATTCTTATTTTAAACATTATTACAGGCACAGTGACTTACAGTTACAGTGAATTGTATTCACAATGACCTACAGGCATATTGACCTACAAGTGCACAAATGACGTTCCCAAGATTTTCCCGCTAAGTTTCGGAACGAAGCTACTGCAATTTTTTGGAATGATCAAGTTGTCATTCCTTTTAGTGGATTCCAATTTGAGCCAAATTATTCATTGCAGTCCCAATTTTGACAAAGATTTTTGCTTCTTTTGTTCTGGTATCCATAACAAAGCGATTTGATTTCGATTGGTTACGTTGTACAAAGATGTGATACCGAATTAATATATGTATGGTAAATGTATAACTGCTATAGGCCTGGAGCGTAGATTGAATTCTCGAGAGAAATTTCACTCATACTGCTATATATCCCCTCTAAGACAGGATTTCCATTATTTGCAGTAAGTTGTAGATCTTTCCCTGGAACGTTGAGAGATTTATGCCCAAGGTTATTGGTCAGCAAGCTTTCGACGCTACTATTCCTGCTTCCATTATCTGAAGAATGTCTAATGCATCCATGTTCTGTGGTAGGAAATATCACCCTTAGCTCTTAATAAAACTAAACACAGGGTCACTGGCCTAAGACATGTAGATTAGATCCTTTATTCTACCTAAAAACTGTAGGACGATCAATAAAATTTCTTGTCTTAAGTTTCTCCTTCGAATAGTTGCAGACTGCCTGCATAGTATCTTTTGTTAATATCGATACTTTTAGCGGTGTTGGATTCAACAGAGCATAGGCACGACGTATTCTGTTATGAGTATAACAATTAAAGAGTATACACAGTAGATCATTTAAGCACTCTGTCTTCAAGTTCTGTTTAAACTCTTCGTTTCATCTACCAGATATTTCAAGTAAGTATCCTGTCTAGCATGATATTAATCTACACTCAGCCACAAAAGTATACGTACGGTTAACAAATTTCAGATATTTTTTAACCAATCCGTTTTCGTTGAAAATCTTTATAATTGTCTGACATCCTTCTTCGATTTTAAGACGGTCTTTTGCATTGATTCAGAAATTTGTCAACTGTGCACGGCCACAATTCAGTTCAATTTCAGAAATTTTTTAACCAATGCAAAAGACCGTCTTAAAATCGAGGAAACTATAAAGATCATCGTTACCATCAATATCTCACATCATGATCACGCATCTGTTTATGAAATACACACGCAAAACATGAAACTTGTATTAAAATTTCAAGTTTTACAAAATTGAAGCAGGTAATCGTAAATTTTTTGTTCATTATTCTTACGAACATATAGGGCCTTGGTCAAAAGTCAAATATTACGTAATTGATCATTACAAGCCTTCAGTCAGGATCACGATGTTCCTTCTCACACCACTTATGTTGTTTGTGTTAATTTTAAATACGAGTCGACTCCGAAAGACAGATTTCTTTGCGAAACTTTGCATGGTAATTTTTATTTGCTCTCAGAATTTTTGCCAGAATTCTGCTGAGATACAGTGTCCGTAAAAATATTTTTTAAAATTTCGTTTCGTTGGAGATATCTGACCTGGGGTTTGAATCGTGGCCTCACGTCTAATAAGCCAACACATTTTTTTATAGGTTATCTCCTGATGATTCTAAACAATGTAGTAGTGAGTAGTTGCCCATTTGTCTACCATGAAGCGATTGGTTCTCAGAATTCTGGTCAATGAATAATCGAATAAAATTTATTTAGAATTTATGTTTTAAGAACGCTGTTTTTAGTTTCCTTAATTTTTTTAGGTATTTGAAGAGAATTGTGGTTAAAGTGGCTTTTGATAAGTGTATTGTTAATAGCAATAGAAAAAAGATGTATTAATTGCCTGGAATTCATACATAATTTATCGAAGTCAAAAAAGTTGAGTGACCTGGTAGTCTAGTGGGTAGTATTCTATTGCCACCAAAGGTTCTGCTCTGTTACACTACACCGAGCATAAGGTCTTTGTTACTCAGCTCCCCATATAACGTTTAAAGTTTTCTGAAAATATTCTTAACTGAAGTAAAATTAATATTTCATTCCTAACCTGTGGATCTCCTCCTTTATATTAACAATCGAGATACAAAAAGGATATTAAAAAAGCTATTTAATGCCATAAAGATGCTGCATAAAAATCATTGAAAGCAGAAGAAGAAAAAATGAGAATTATTTTCTAAGTCAGTACTATGGTGACTATTTTTCTTTTTTAAATAATAATCATAGAGAAGCCACAATAAAATATAGATTTACGGTATAGAATTGAAATGAAAAAATGATTTTATAATCACTTTTCAAAAGAAATACACAACGAAATGAGATACGATGCAAAAGGAAAAAAAAATGTAATTCAATATTGAATTCAACATAAAACCAGTGACATTCATCGAATGAAATCCACTTATTAAATTCAATAACAGTGTTTAGATGGTTGAACATTTTCGTTTGTGAAAATAAAATCACAAAAACTGAAGTGGTCGTCGGAAAGAAAAAAATGGTGAAGAAAAATTGGAAGGGATACGCAAACTGTCACAACATATTGCACTGGCATAGTGGTAACGACAAAGCAATGCAACAACTTAACTGTTATCTTTAAGTCAATTGCTAACATATTTCTCTTTATGCCCTACGTCATGTACAGCATGAGTTAGTAAACTGTTGCTGCTGTAAGTAAAGCATTAATTAACTTTCTAAAAGGAATTATTCCTGGATATGGGTTAATTTAGGTACCAAATTCACTCGGAACATTTTAGTTTCATTGTAAAACTACGAGAAAATTCATTTTTCCATATTTCCTCATCTAATAGAAGTAAAATTCGGAATATAAAACGAAAAAGGTACTTAAAATAAGTACTTTTTTGAAAAAGGTTGTTAAAATAGAACCTTTTTCTAAAAACGTACTTAAAATAGGTACTTTTTCGTTTTCGTTTCTATTTATTAAGACAACGCGCCTGCGTTTAGATAATTTATACATTTAGTTACTAGTAGTAGTACTTAAGCTTATGGTTTTTCGGCTACCCAGTTCAGACTCCAAAGTACGTATAAGGGACTTATAGTAAAACTTAATTTACACATAAATTATCCATTAAAGCTCAAAGTAAGTAATAGATTAACAGATAGTCGTGCATCACTGCCTACAATTTTTATTTTTCCATGCTTTCAACGAATACAAAATAGAATAGAAATAGAAACAGCAAAAACTACATGTTCTAATGGTTCCCATTTGTTGTACCACAGATACGCTTATGTTTATGCAACACTTATTTGCTTGTGAGCCCAGAGTGCTACAAAGAGAGAGGGAGGACATTAGTACTTACCTCATATGAACCAGCTGTATCCAATATATCCAAGGTTAGATTAACACCCGCTATTGAAAAGTTACCCTGATGCATCTCTTCAATGGTCCTTTTGTACTTGGTCGTGAATGTATTGTATAGAAATTGTGTAATTATTGAGGTTTTACCAACTTTAGCAGCACCCATGACAACAATTTTGTGACGTGCATTTGTGGGACCGATGGCATCATCAACAGCATTATTGCGTCCAACTCTGCAAAAAATCAGAAGAAGAAAAAGGAAGATGATGACAAAACACAAAAAAACTGTCATGTTAAAATTGGGAAAAAATAATAGAGATGAAACTGGTTAGATGATGGTGTACGGATGCGCTGTAATTTAATAAAACCAATATTTGTGCAATAGAAACTAAAACAACCACTGACAGTTGCAAGACAAACAAGAAAGAAACAACAGTAAAGTTAGTTGGGAAAACGGTAGTACGATACAATATAATGGTGATGGGATTGGAGTGGCATTAACTTTTTCAATTGGATTTACTTTGTGGTTATTGTCAGTGTATGTAGATGTGCTTAGTTGTGTAATAAATTCAATTATAATTTTCATTTTTTTTTATCTCCAACACACATTGTATTTAAGCTCTTGGTATGATTATCAAGGAAACAGCTGTATGTGACATAGAAATATTATTGGAATAGAAGTTAAAATAAAAAAATAAAATTTATTAAAAAACTATAAAATAATTTAATTTAATAATAAATTATTTAAAAAGAAAATTTTAAATTAAAATAAAATAATGCATACAGTGAGCGTCAAAAGAACTGTACATTAAAGAAAAATATACTTTAATAAATTACCGTTATTTTCATTTTAAAATTCTTTCATTGCGAGTTTCTAAATTGAAATGAAAAAAAATACGAAAAAATTTCGAAATATTGTCAAATTTTTTTGGCACTCTCCTTAAGTTGCAAATGTTGATTTTGGTGATTGTTAGAATTTTATCCATAGTGTAGTTTGTTAGGTTACTTCCTAGAAAATGTCTTTATTTTTCTCATTCAAGTTCTGCACTTTAATTGATTACCTTGTTCCTAATAAGGCATGCAATAGAAAACTTTGATTTTTTAAATACTTTCTTTTTTATTTACTCTCTCTGTCTTTTTCCAACCATTAAGATGTGTTTTTATATCGTGTAACATTAAATTTCTTTCTTTCATCTCACTGAACAATTAAATTCATTTTGGCTTCAAGTGCATTACAAACAGAAAAAGAGAATTTTTCTAATTTAGTTTTCTATTTAATTTGTCAAATGCTGTTACAACATTACCAATGTTGCCTGTAATTCGAATTGGTTGTGTTGTGTGAAATAAAATATTCAGTTTGTATTTGGAAATTTCAATTATTGTAAAATGGTAATCGTATAGCTTTTTCGTATGCCCTACCTTATATGGCGGTAAATGATGCTACTCAAATAGAAGTGAAATGCAATGTCTAATGCTCTGTACTGCAAAGAAGTTAATACATTGAAAGTGAAGATGAGGATTATAAAGATAATTTTTTATATTCCAATTATGACTCCATTGGTTTTGGTTGGAAATAGTTTATATTAATGGGTACCATATACACATACATACACTCGTATACGACATGACTTAGTAAACATTTTTCAATTTCTTTAAAAATTGTTTCAGAAATAATAAAAATCGATTCCCTATTCAGTTCAGCAAAGGTAAAATTCACTGTACTATGTATGTATATATATATATGTACTATATATGCATACATATATCACTGGTCATTACAACCACTAAGTTGTGTTTGTTAGTTTTGGTTAGTGGCGGGACCTACACTTTAAAGTCGATCCCGAACGTCAGATTTTTGAGAAACTTTTCATGGCAATTCTATTTACTCTCAGAGTTTTTTCCAGAAACCTAATGAGAGGAAGTCGCCGAAGAAATATTTTATCACATTTCGTTTGGTTCGAAACGTCTGACCTGGGGTTTGAAGCGTGGGATCACACTACCTACTAGGCTACGACAAGTGCTGTGCTATACTTCATGAAATTCAGTTCATAATTGTTTGCATTCAAATTTTTGTAAAATAGTTGATAAAATTACAAGATTTTTTGGCCTACGGGTTAAGATTAATTAAGACAAATTCCACTACAAGTACAACTGCACTACTTCTTGCAAATCAGCTAAAATCTGACAATATTTCATCTATTAATTCTGAAAATTGGTCTACAATCAAGTAATGTCTAAAAGAAAGTCAATTATTACGAGCTCTGCTCAAAGTAAATTTAGTCACAGATTGGATTTACGCGACTAACTACAGCTTAGCTTTATTTGAATACCGGTTCACTGCTGTTTACGCTTACATACTAGTACTTATGGTAAAGACTAAACAAGTTGAAATAAGGCTTAAATTGAATTATGAAGAGATTAATTGTAGACCTTAGAGTGCTTAATTTGATACAAATTTAAACTACTGAAGGGACAGCCTGAAGAGATAGTTTAAAATCAGTTCAATTTATGTTTAATAGCACTTTACTACTCGACGTGGCTTACTTGACGTGAGGCCTAGGTTCAAATCCCAGGTCAGGCATATCCAACTAAACGAAATATAACAAAATATTTCTTCGGCGACTTCCTCTCAGTAGATTTTTAGCAAAAACTTTGAGTGTAAAAAAAATTGCCATGAAAAGTTTCTCAAAAATCTGTCGTTTGGAGTCGACTTTAAACTGTAGGTCTCACCACTCATGTATAAAAATTACACAACGCACACAACGTAAGTGGTATGAGAAACTAGGTCGTAATCTTGACTAAAGGGTTGTAATGACCAATTATGTATGTATGCATATTAGGTAGTGCGTTGGCTTATTAGACTTGTTCAACACATCTCCAACAAAAATGAAATATCTACAAATTTTTCTTCGGCATCTTCCTTTCAACAGCTTTCTGCCAAAAACTCTGCGGGCAAATAAAATTGCCATGAAAAGCTTTAAAAAAATCTGTCGTTTGGAGTTGATTTTAAACTGTAGGTTCCGCCGTTCACGTATAAAATTAATACACACAACAAAAGTTGTGTGAGAAGCTAGTGTGTTATCCTGACTGAAGGGTTGGAATGATAACTTAGCTGTTTTGATTAATGCTAGCAATAATGTATACTTAATTTTTTTTTACAATTTTTATAAGGGATAATATCATAAATTTTCGACAATAAATGAATTTTAAATCTATAATTTATAAATATAAAATCTAAATTTAAAATCTATTCTTCTGTTTGGTTATATGAAATCAGTCATCGGTTTTGCATATAAATACTCATACGAAACGGTGGTCTGCTTCTTTAAACCACAAAATAATTTTGGTATGTTTACTTAAAAGCTCCTTAAAAGCAGAAACTTATTGTGACCGAGCAGTTTTCAAGTTTTCATGATCGATAAAGCTTAAAAACATTGATCGCTTACTCTCTTCTAAAAAAATTATAAATATTTCAGAGACTTGTCTGCAGTAGTAACCTGAAGACAGAAGTAATATGTAATATTAAAGTCTCATAACGACCACTACTTTAATAATTATTAGCGTATATTACCGGCTATACTTTATTTCTTTGCGTTATATGGTCTTGCCCTTATCTGTTTCTATTTGTTGTTATTTAATTAAGCAATTTTTTTTAATATTTTTTCAGTTGCATATTGTGAAAATAGAATAACACTCTGTTGAATAGTTAATTGTTTTAATTTTTAGTTGTTGTTTTCAAGCAGCATTCTGTTGTTATTTTAGTAACAGAGAATATAAATTTGTTAGATTATGTAAATTCTTATGTAGGTTTAATTCTCTTTAGGTTTTACAATATTAAATAATAACTTCAAATCGTTTAATCTCTCAAATCCAATTATTGTTCAGAGTTTACCAATTTAAAGCCATGGAATTCTATTCAAAAATTTTATTATTTTTCACAAACGTACGTATATGTAAATACATAAATTAAAATTTTCATCACTTTATTATTTAGTTTTAAAATTAAAAATATCACACAGCATTGGAAATTGTAGAAAATATATGTATTCTTGCTCTAATTGCTACAAACTTGCAAGTATGCTTGTACTTCGCATGTTAGTATTCACTTGCCATACAAATGGATTTTGATTGATTTCTATGGTTTCGGGTTGCAGTAAAAATCGTTTGTGATGCCTATGTAAGTAAAGTTTGTTGGGAAAATTCTGATTACATGACTCTACAGTAAATATATTGTTACGAAAATGAAAATCAAGATACTGGTGTTTTGCTTTTACATCGCTTAATATTAAAATTATAAACAAATCAACAAAAACAAAACAATGCAGTAAACGAATCTGTTTACAAATTATCGTACTGCTTAAAATAGCAACAAACACCAGCATAAAAAATGATAACAAGTAAACATAAATATAACAACAAACACCAGCATTAATACACAACATACTTAATTGGTCATTACAACCCTTTAGTCAGGATTACGACATAGTTTCTCACATCACTTGTGTTGTTATACATACATGAGTGGTTATACATATATGAGTTTAAAGTCGACTCCGAACGACAGATTTTTGAGAAACTTTTCATGGTAATTTTATTTACTCTCAGAGATTTTGCCAGAAATCTGCTGAGAGGAAATCGCCGAAGAAATATTTTTTCATATTATCGTTTTGATATCTGGCCTGGGGTTTGCACTCGGGCCTTACGTCTAATCAGCTAACATACTACCTACTCTACTACGACGACTTCAATAACCTATAACCTATACCCTACCCATTTACCTACCTTACTTCACTGGTCTTTACAATGCTTTAATCAGGATTACGACACAGGTTATCATTCGACTCCTTGTAACCAATCAAATGACTAAATTTCTGATAGTTAGAAGCAGTATACATATGTACAATATGCTTGTTTGTTGGCCTTCAATGGCTTCTTAATTTAATTTAAAATTTAATAGAGTGACAATGTTTATAAAAATTAAAAATATTAGAAATTCATTTATTGTCGAAAATTTATGATATTATTTCATATAAAAATTATAAAAAAATAAACAATTTTTATTACCACATTTTCTATTGTCATGAAAAAATTCAACAGCGTATGAGTATTGAACATTTTTGAGCATACAATACTCATACGCAACGGTGGCCTGCTTGTGTAGACCACAAAATAAATTTCGTATGTTTAATTAAAAATAAACACGTGCATACACAATTTACAATAAATATTTGTTTTAATTTGTAAATAATATATCAATGGGTTATATAGGTGACATTTGTTTAAACCAAAAACGTAAAATGAACACAAAAATGTGATAATTTTTCATAAAACTCACCATTGTTATGGCAGTGCCTGTGTATTAATATCCGTTTTACATTTCCGTCATATATGTATTTAGTAAATTTGTATAATTTTTTATTTTGAACTTTTTTGTTTATTGTATTCCAATAAGGGCAATTTTATTTAAACACATTATTATTTACAACTATTTTAATGGTCACAGTGGTTGGAGGTGGTTTAAAAATTGATTTTCGTAATGAATTTTAAAATTTTTTTACATTATTTTCATCAACTTACTGAAGTTAATGCCGCTTAAAGAAAATATAAGAGATCAAAAGTACTGGAAAAAATCAATCTGAAAAGGTCAGAAACAAGCTGTGCTTAATTATACGAATATCTTAGTATGGAATATCCAATTATTTTCTTTAATAAAACAGTAACTAAACAAAAGTCACATTGTAACTGTGCTGTTATGAATCAATAAAGTTAGATACCCTATACTGTTAGCCTTTTATTGAATATAAAAAATTTGTATGAGTGGAGATATTTCGATTCCTGAACATAAGGTACCACTCACCTTCCAATAACATTTATCAGTTGGTGACATTACAACTTTATGAGTCAGTAAACATCTCTAGATCCTACCAGCAATCATATTGACCCTGTTCACATGAAATATTTCGGGTATTGCTTACAGAATAGACATGATAAGACAATAAATAATAAATTGGGTCAGGCCTAAAAAGATTTATGTGAACTTATTCTAAATTTTTTTTTGTAAAAGTAAACCATGAAAAACTTGTTTTAATCGAAGACTTTTGATTAAGGAGAACTCCATGCTTTAGCCTATTAAATGCCAGGGCAACAACTTTAATGCTACGAACTCTTGTTTTCACATTGGAGGTTAATGATAACAATGCGAAAACTAAGGTTATGGAAAGAATTATAACCTCACCTCACGGTCAAATAGGAATGAAATGTGCCTTGCTCTGTAATCGCTACTTCCCTCTAAGTTGCGAACCGAAATCCAAGAACTATACACTAATGAATGAACAAATAGTAGAAAGCATACACAAAGTTCGTAAATAGGCTCTTAATAGACGGTAATAATATGGAAGTACGTCTATAACTCGGACAGCGTATGATTGTTTTACCCCATTAGACGAATGGATAATAAATTTCATAAGATTTGGAATCGAATATATTTTATTTTCAATCAAAATTCCCGAGATGGTTCTTATATTCGTGCAGATATATGTAGGTTATGCGAGACAAGTAAGAGAGAATACGGTTTATTGTTAGACTCGAATCTGTTTAAAGAAACAGGAAAACACTTTTTAGAAAATGAGTTTTACTTCGACTGAAAAAGAATACTGTCTATAACATCCTGTGCTAGTCACTGGTAAATCAACTTCGAACGGATGTGCTCTACGTAACGAACGTTTTCTCTGTAAAACTATCTATCTTATACACTTTTCGTTAAGTAGCTTCAAATCAACTATGATATATAAAATGTAAAGAAATCAAAAATTATGACTCTTACATTAGTATAGTTACGAAAATAGAAATGATGCTTTGTTTTCACATCGCTTAAATTGTAAACAAAAGCTACAAAAACAAAAACAATGAACTTGTTTATATGATAAACAAGTAAACAAAAATATAACAACAAACACTGCAAGAATAAATGTAAAGAAAAATACACAAACAACAATAATGAGATAACGATGTTTACATTTATAAAGGTCTCGAGAAGGCAAAGCCACGAGTATTCGACGTCCAAATCATTCATCAGACTGTTTACGTTGGCATATAAAAGGAGAAATAAAGCAGGCAACGGCGTCAGTAAAAATTCAGTCAGTCTTGTGTGAAGACGCTTGTATTTGAAGAGAATAGTCGTGGTTTGAAGATCTGAGTTATAAAGATCTGTCGAACAATTGTTATTGTTACGCAAAAGAGTGTAAAGAAGAATAACAAACAAAGCAATTGTTGTTGTTTACATCAAGTTGTTTATAGTGGCACACAGAATTGTGCGAACAATAAAGAATTTAATTAAAACTAAACACAAATTTATTTTTATTTTATTTGCAATCTAAGCACTCATATTTGAAATGTTTTTAAAAGTTAAAACGTAACAGTATGTTGAACCACCTGTAGTCGCCTTACTCTAGTAGGCAGCGTGTTGGCTTATTAGAGGTAAGGCCGAGGTTCATACTCCTGGTCAGTCATATCCAACAAAATGAAATACGAAAAATTATGTCTACGGCCATTGCCTCTTAGCAGATTTCTGGCGAAAACTGGAAGAGTAAATAAAATTGCCATGAAAAAGTTTCTCAAAAATCTGTAACTCGCAGTCGACCTTAAACTTTAGGTTCCGCCACTCATGTATATATGTAATTAACGCACATAACATAAGTGGTGTGAGAATTTGGGTATATATCTTGACTAGCTGAAGAATATTGGAACTTGCGCAGTATTTGAATTCATGCGTTTGTTTTTCTGTTTCTTCAACTGAAGAGATCCATAAAAAGTTAGAAGAGCCATACTTAAAATCAAAAAAGACTTTTCAGCGTTTTCTGAAAACCCCCTTTGACCCTCCAAATACTAAAAAACGAATTCAACATTTTTATGTTGTATTTGTTTTATCATAACAAATGCAAAACTAAAGAAAAAAAAAAGAATATTGTTGCTGAAGTAAATAAAAGCAGAAAAAAACAAGAAAAAATATAAAAAATTGCAATAAAGAAAATATTGTGTTTAATTATTCGGAGAAATGAAAATAAAAACGAAATAAATAAAAATGTGTTAAAACGAAAGTCTATAAAACACAAAATGGGAAATAATTATTGCGTTTCCCAGACACAACGACAAGGATATAAAAAATGAAAAAGCCGTTAAAATTATAATGAAATAATTTGAGCCAGTAAGAAAATACGATGAAAAATTCTCACCCATTGTGGGGGTTAGTAAAGGAAGAATGGGTGGCAGCAACATTAAATGGGGCAATTAAAATTGAATGTTATAATTAAAATGCGATAAATTGATGAATACATTTTGTAATTTTACTTTACTTTAATATTGAAATTGACATTTAAAGTGTATTTAATTTAAATTGATTTTCTATTGTTTATTTTGTTATCGGGAAAAATTATGTTTTTGCTTAAAATTATAATTCAAAATTTTTTTAAACAATAATTTTATTTTAAAAAATGGACAAGATTACAATTTTCTATTGTAATTGTAAGTTATAGGTGTAAAGCGTAATTATTTTCGCACATTTTGTCCGCAATTTCTTACTGTGAAAATCATACAAGTGAATAATATTTTTAATTAGTATTACAATAGCAAAACCACAAGAAAAATAATTAATTCTTGGCGGTAAAATTTGCACTGCGTTGAAAAAGTACAGTAAAAGACTATAAAATAAAGAAAACATATCTCCATTGCTTGTTGCCAACTAATTCTTTAACCGTTGCGAGATCAACAACCACATAACGGCCTTATGGCATTTACTGCCATACGTTAAAATAAAACTGCCATTTGTTAAATAAGAGTGAAAGTTTAAAAGCATTCACCCAGAAATTTATTACACTTGCGTTTTAAATCATAAAAATATTTAAAAGATAGTCTTTCCTATTACATACACTGGGGAGTATATGTAAGTCTACGAATACAGGCGAAATCACTTCAGAATATTTATTAAAAATAGAATACAAACGGAAAGGGGAAACCTGAATATTACCGTTAGTAATCTCAAAAGTATATGAAAACGATGAAAAGATCATTCAAAATCCATGGCAAGTGACAGACCATGGTAACTTACTGATGCCGACGCTGAAGGTTACTGAGGAATAATGGAACTTAAAACCATTAAATCGTATGGTAAGAATTTTAACCGACTGTACGTAGAACTTTTTTATTTATATTTTGTTGCTTGCAGCTGTTAATCACATAAAAATATGCAATCACATAAAAATGTGAAGGCGTTGTGATGTATCGATTAACTTTTGTAACTAGTTAACACATAATATATGTATTCTTGCGTAAAGTTAGTAGAGTAACGCATCTAGGCTATATATTTTTCTGTCCTCAATCTATATTGGGTATCAATTCAGACTATTTCGATGTTTCGCGTTGCCTTAGTAAGCTTCAGAATGTTGTTCCTTGCTTATTACTTGATAAACACCTGTATCTCCCATTAAGGTGAATTTCCTAAAGTTCCAAGTATGTATTCTAGTGATTCGTATTGGGTTTAAATGGATATCTATTCTAAAACAAGTGTTATTTGAGCCTAATACGACTAGAAAAATTTCGGTTACAATTCTCGTGATATTTCATTAAAGTCTGATGCATAACTGTTACCTCATCTTTCATTTCGTCAGATATACTCTTTCAAACCTCTGTTATTAGTTCACAGAAAAGTTCTAGCCTCATCAGCGGTGTGGAAACTACTTTCCTTGCAATTTAATCTGCCAACTCATTGGGATCCCACCCTGCCTTGCTAGTCTTTGCAATATACATATATATATACAACCCTTTAGTCAGGATTACGACGTAGTTTCTCACACCACTTATGTTGTGTGTGTTAATTTTCTATATGAACGACGGGATCCACAGTTTAAAGTCGATTCCGAACGACAGATTTTTGAGAAACTTTTCATGGCAATTTTGTTTACTTTCAGAGTTTATGCCAGAAGTTTGCTGAGAGAAAATCGCCGAAGAAATTTGTTCGTGTTTCTAAGGTGAGGTTTGAAAAGAGGCCTTACGTCTAATAAGCGAACATACTACCTACTAGCCTACGGCTACCTACTAGACTAATCTGTCCTTCTTGTTCAAGTTTATTGAGTATATTTTTCGATGACGTAAACTTCCGGGTTTTCCCATATTCTCTGAATACACCCTCGCTTTGATACCACTAGAAGTATTGTCCTTGTCCCATCCAGATAGAATGGTACTTTTATTCTTATTACTCATTCTCGTTGTGAAGGATTTTTAAGAACATAGAGTTTACGGGTACTGTTGGGAGGGAATCAGGCTGCCATTCGACTTGTCACAATTTGCGACAATGCTTTCGAAGCAATCTAATGGTTAAAATAGAAAGTAGTACGAATAAAAAAAGAAGAAATGAAGAACATCCATACAGAAGGAAGTATTTCATTTCAACAAAAAATTAAGATCTGGAACGAATATCCCAAATTTTTAAAAATTGGTTGGTAAACTCGAATTTTAAATATTTAAGTGGCCAGCACATAAGTCGGGCGTTAATCCAATTTGAAGTCTCTTTTGAAAAAAAGGCCGACAGAGTATTAAATAGAACGAGACAGTATGAATGAACTTTGCTTACAGGGGCAAGAGGAATTTAGATGTGTCCCAGTGGAATGTTGGTGTTAATTGTGTTACAAAGAAAGACTAGGACTAGGAAAGGTGTAGGACTTTTACACTCCAGTTTATATGTAAACAAGGAACAAAATTAAATTTCACTCATTTTTTAAATGCCATAAAAGTAACACAAAATTAAAATAAAACATGGACTAAAACTTACTTGTCACGTTTCGTAGGTTTATCTTCAGCATTGTCATCCTTCATAAACGATGGCTGTAAACTGAAACGTCTTCTTAAATGACGGCCGCGCATTGTAGCTGTGCTGTCTTTGAAAGCAGTTGATGAAAAATGATTCACGAAAAATTTACTCGTTAGCAACGGTTTTTCTTCTGTTTTTTTTCTTGTTATGAATTTGGATTTGGTGTTTAAATGAGTATGTCTTTCAAAACCTTATGGTTTCTTACAGTATTTTTTATTTTTCTTTTTTCTGGCAATGGTTTTTGTTGTCGTTTGTTCTGGTGTTAAATAAATCACTGTCTTGTATAATCTTTAGTTGACGTTTTTCGGTTTCAACAATTTATTTTAAATATTTTTTTTTCTTTTTTTTGTTGTATATTCCCTTCTGTTTAAACAATGCTGATGCTGCGGCAGCTGCTGCTATTGCACGAGTAAGCAATTGCAAGTGCGTTGATGCAAGAGATTATGATGTTGCATTTACAGTATGACGTTTTTAGTGTCGTTTTCTTTTTTTTTTTGTTTATTCGCTGTTTTACTGTTTATATGCTGGATGTTATTATGTTGACAGAGTTTATTTTTTCCCTTTATTTGTTTTTGTTGTTTACATAAAATAAATGTGGAACATTTATTACACTTTCCTGACTGCTAACGTCCCTTTTGCAGCAGCTTGATTTTTCAATGTCCTGTCTACGAAAGTTATTATTCTTCTTTGTTTCTACTCAAAAAAAAAAAAAATGATTTAAAGTAAGTTTTCTGGAAAATTTTTCCACTTTTCCTGTTTAATTTGTAATGTTCTCTTAACCAAAGCCTTGAGATGAATTTAAGCAGCGTAAAGGGAAATCGTGAAAAAGTCGACAGCATTAAATGTCATTTTATACTACCTTTTGAAAGTGTATTTAAATAAATTCTAAAGCAATAGCAACAATAACAACATAACGTAACAATTTTAATTTAATTGCTTGTGGTAGTAATTCCTTATTAAGACTACACCTGCTATTGGATTACAAAAGCTCCACTACGTTCGTTGCCACTACTCTTAATTTTCCAGCTGCTATCTTTGTTTTCCCCCCCTTAATTTCCTGGTTTTCTTATAACAATTTTAACATTCAAATTGTCGGCGTTGATAGTTTGCTGCATGACTTTATTTTGTTTTTACTATTTCAGTTCCTTGTCGATTTTAAATTTATATTCACGTTTATTTTACGCTTAAAATTCCTGAAAGAAAAGAAAATAATAAAAATTTATTCATTAAAATAATGTTCGCATTGTATTAATAACATAAAGAAAACGATGGCATAATAAAAATTTATATTCACGTTGATTTTGGCATGAAAAATTTATGATTTTTCTTTTTATTATTATGGTTGCGTATTTTTGTTATGAATAAACTGCCAGAGATTTGATTAAGCGCAGGAATAAGATAAATTTTAATAATTTAGTCAACGGGAAATTATTACGTAAGGATTCACATTAGCTCATGGTTACATGGCATTTGAGAATGTAAACATCTGTTATTTATTTTCAATATTTTATTGCAAAAAGTTTTATATGCGTGGAGTTTTGCTTTCTACTTCTTCAATTTGAAAAAAAAATTTTGCTGAAAAATATGGATTGTTCAACAAATACTAACTGAATATTGTTACGAAAATGGAAATTTTGTTATCGTTTAACACTAAAATAATAAACAGAAGCTACAAAAACAAAAACAATGGACTTGTTTACATGATCAACGAATAAAACAAAAATATAGCAACAAGATCAGTATAAAAAAGGGATAAATAAGTAAACAAGAAGCAACAACATCACTGCAAGGACAAACGTAAACAAAATACACAAACAACAATAACAACATGTTTACATTTATAAAGATTTCGCGAAAGCAAATTCATTCTCCTTCAAGAGCATTCATCAGACTGTTTACCCAGCTATATAAAAAGACAAAGCAGGCAACGGGATCAGTAAAAATTCAGTCAGTCTTGTGTGAAGGCGCGTTGCGTGTAAAAAGAATAATCATGGTTTGAAGATCTCCGTTGTAAAGATCTAACGAACAATTGTTAGTGTGTGTAAAGAAGAATGGCAAATAAATCAATTTGCTGTTGTTTAAATCAAGTTGCAAACAGTGGCACATGGAATTGTGCGAACAATAAAGAACTTATCTGAAACTAAACAATAAATTTATTTTTATTTCATTTGCAATCTACGAACTCATATTTTAAACGTTTTTAAAAGGGTAAAAACGTAACAATATTGTCCTTCGATAACAACATGTTACAGATATTTAGTGCGGTTTTCAGTTTAAAGGTGATGAGTTTGACAGCGCTAAGCTAATGCTCTGTGGTTATAGAGACTGGAAAGTAGTAAAGAATGATGAACAAGCTGCGTTATTTAGGATATGTTTGATAGACATTATTAACAGATTACAGCGGTTTTTAAGGAAAAAAAAAAAATTAGAAATGAATACCGTGTGTCAAGCTAAAACTAAGCCTGATATTTGCTTCGGATTCTCTAAGTCATTTACTTCAATTCTAAATGTAAAATTTTGAATTTTATTGTTGATATCGAATGCTCTTGAAGCCATTGTACCCGAAATAATTGGAAAATATTACGATACTGTGTTGGCAGATACATACATACATACATACATAATTGGTCATTACAACCCTTTCGACAGGATTATGATCAAGCATCTCACACCACTTACGTTATGTATGTTAATATAATACATGAATAACGAGACTTACAATTTAAAATCGACTATGAATGACAGATTTTTGAGAAACCTTTTATGGCACTTTTATTTACTTTCAAGTTTTTGCCAGTAATGTGCATATATCGTTTTGTTCCTGGGGTTTGAACTATGGCCTCACGTCTAAAAAGCCAAAGTCTGGCTGCAGATGGAGTTGGCAGATAGAAAATTAAGATTGTAAAAGATTAAAAGCCAAAGGCGATCCACTTGGCTCAATGGTGTCAATTTTGAACGATCACCAAGATGGATATATCTAGTTTGTTTTCTATCAACCACAAACGTAATAGGGTGACATCTTTGCAGGAGTGCTTAGCGCTGATCAAACGCAATATGAATGAGTTACGCGTTTGCATAACCATCGACGAAATGTGGATCCACTATAACACACAAGGGACGAAAATGTAGTAAAGTCAGTGGATTTGTCAAACTGTATTAACAACAAATAATGCCTTGGTGGTCTTGTATCCTATGGGATACGTGCTGTATTATCCATATTGTCTGTAATTTCAAAGGTTTAAATAATCAACGGCGGTTATTATGACGCCTTATTGATCGTTTTAAAAAGTTGTTTCGCACCAACACAAGGCATGAGTAGATAAACATACACTTGCTATGATTAAAATGCATGATTTATGCATGATTTTCTACGAATTGAATGATTCTTTGGATTTTTCACCATGTGTTGAAACCGAATGAAATTGCTCGGTGGAAAGAGATTTGACTCTGATGCTATAAACACAATAGGCAAAATGTAGTAAACGCAGCAGTCTTTCAAAAATAGAATACATGGTTTTAAGCAAATTGTTGTTGCAAAATTGCTGTGCTTGCTGTGTTGCATCTATTGCGTTTATAGCATAACGATGAATGCGTCCCACAAACAGAGTTATTCATGCTCTGGAGGGGACAAAAACAAAAAATTAGAAATATTGGATGAATGTTATGTTGGACAAAAAACTGTTCTCCATTCAAATAACCACGAACTTATTGACCCAATCTTCTTGGATATTAAAATCGATCAACGTTTACCTGTAGAGAATACCAAAGATTCGATTTAAGGCACGTGTTGCTTGAATGGTTTTTAAGACGCCCTGATATATTACTATGAAAACACTCGACTACATTTTGAAAAGCCTTCAAAGAACTATTAATCGCACTATAGTCCAAGTTATGCCTTAGTCTTCTATCATTTCGACGCCTCCGTTCTATAACATTCTAAGTCGAAAAAGTGTGTTTTGAGTTATGAGCTCTCAAAGTTTTCACGCGACATACGACCATATGTGTATTCTAAGAAGATTTTTCCCTATAACTTCGGAACGGATCGGCGCATCTTAACCAAATTTTGACAGTACTTAAGTTAGAGAACGTAGAATTTAAAAATGCAAGCAGATTAAAAACGTTCTAAGTACACTTAGAACGTTCTAGAATGGATGCGTCGATTTATCACTAGAATACTTGATTAACTTACTTAGCCTAAGCTTAAATCAGTTTAAAAATGGCAAGATGCTTTCCTGGGCTTATATAGAATTCACTTGATGTCCAAAAGATGGCAAGGAATCCTTGTACTACTGTTCCACAATTAACAACCAAAGTTTTCTAAAAATCTCTCATTAAGTCATGCTGCCACAACGAAACCTTCATTAATAGGCACGATTTCTAGTATTCATTAAATTTTATTTTAATTTTCAATTTCATTTAAATTTTTTTCTGTTTTTTTTTTTAATTTTTGTGTTGGCATTCAGTTTATAAAAATGATATTTGCCTGAATGTGTGTGTGTATGCATGTCAATATATATTTAATTGTTTGTGAGTATATTTATTTTTAATTTTGTAGTTTGTTTATATTTGCTGGCACTCTTTGTATTCATAATGTCGTAAATAATCATAAAAAAAACTCAGGTTTTATTTATTTATAGTTTATTTCATTTAAATTTATGACTGTTTTTTTACGAAACGTTTTAATGTTAATGTTTGTGCATAAAAACATTATTAACATATTGTGTACATACCAGCAAATATTTGTAAAACAAAGTTGGTGAAATTAAAAATTTAAATTTTTATTTCAATGCTATCGTATAGAAAAGTTTTTACTTAATTTAATTATTTGTTTAAGTGTATACAAAATTTTATATGCTAACAATGTAAATTTGATTTAAAAAGTTTGTTGTTTTGAAGTCATAAAATTTAGTTGTACTCTGCACTAACATATGTTGTAATGGCATACAGTAAATGTTAGTAGGTATTTAAAATTAATTGAATTTCAAATTAATTAATTAATTAAACCAATTATGATAATAAATTCTTTCATAGGAAGGGAAAATGAAAATATTTATTTTCTATGGAAATATAGTTGAAATAAATTTTTTTATCATTAATTCTGCCGTTCTTTAATCACAAATCTTACGTATAATTATCACGTTTTCTATTACCTAAGCTTAGCACAGCTCGTAATATTTAGTAATAGTTGTGATATTTAGTTAAGATTCTAATAGCAGACATAAACACCACACGATGTATAAAATACAATCTGCAAAGTACATCTTTTACTAGCAATTCTAAATTGTTTTAATATTCACCACAAATTGGTGAAATAACGAGAATCGAATTACTGCCGCAGCGCTTTAAAAGGGTGCTGTGAGAATAGTTATCATTCCTAAGCAAGATGGCACATAATATCGTGAAGTGCTCCATATTCTGATGTTGTCAGTGTAATCTAGCAGGCAGTGTGTTACTTTATTAGACGTGAGGCCAGGCAAGCCATCTCCAACAAAATGAAATATGAAAAATATTTCTTCGGCGACTTCCTCTCAGCAGATTTCTGGAAAAAAACTCTGAGAGTAAATAGAATTGTTATGAACAATTTTTCAAAAAAATCTATCGTTCGCAAACTTCTTTAAACTGTAGGTCCCATCACTCACGTATAAAATTAACACTCACAACATAAGTGGTGTGAGAAGCTAGGTCGTAATCTTGACTGAAGGGTCAATGTATGTTAATTTTACAAATGAGTGGCGTGACCTACAGTTTATAGTCGACTCTGAACGACTGATTTAAGTAACTTTTCATGGCAATTTTATTTGCTCCCTCAGAGTTTATGGCAGAAATCTGTTGAGAGGCAATCGCCGAAGAAATATGATTTTCAGATTTCTTTTTGTTTAAGACGTCTGGGTTTTAGCGGTGGCCTCACGTCTAATAAGCCATCACCCTATGTGCTAGACTACGACAACTACACATGTCTTATATGTAACTTATTCATACTGAAACAAAAGCTAGGTTTTGTTTGGTTATGTTCCTACAATGTAAAGTTGATTAATCTTCCTGTTTGTTTTAGATCTTATACACTGTAAGAAGTCAGATGGCTCCTGGATAGATTATTTAGAGGAAAAATTAAATTTCTGAAAAATATTTTAACCTGGGATGCATGGCTTTAAATACTATATTACATTACGCCCACCACTTTAAATCTCATATTTCATCCTCCATTACCCACAAGCAAATTTAAAATTTTTTTTTAATATTTTGCGAAATAATTTTATTTATTATTTTGCCAACCGTTATTAACAACATTTGTAAACTCATTTGCGACTTATACGCCCCCCCATTTTTAAAAACAAAAGTCAAATTGTAGCATACATTTAAGGCAAAAAGCACGTTTCAGACAAATCGTAAAATATTTGAAGTTTGAATCGACACAAATTTAATTTAAAAAAACTCGCATAGTTCAACGAATTAAGTGTAGCATTTGTTAAGTAAAATACAAAACAAAACAACAAAATGTTACAAATCCAAATGTAATCAACATACATACATACTACATTGTACTGTGTTTACAATATACTATACATGCTGAGGCAGGGAAGGAAATGGGAATGGCAGCATAATAAAGCGAATAATGTTTTTTAAAGCTTCTGTATTTGGGACACAAACGAGAGAGAGAGAGAGAGAGAGAGAGAGAAAAAAGAACTGTTTATATTCTTTATTAAGATATGAGGTGGAGCGAATACTCAATTTAGTATTGTCGTACACGAAAATATGCTGAAAAGAAATCACAAAAAAGCAGGGAATACAAGTAAATCCCAAACGATACATGATAAAATTTTGAAAAGATGCTAGTCTAAGCTGAACTAAACGTTTGCTACTGATGCGTTGTGTTGTATTGTGCCTTTTCCCCCACCATTTGAGAGACTAAATCTATGGAGATTTGGCATTTTTTTGGTTGAGATTTTTATATAAATAATCGCTTACAACAGACTTAAAGTCTTTACTTGAAATTTTCTGAAATGACAGAGTAAAAGATCGACAAAAATATTGTTATTCACTAAATAATTTATGATTTCTTTAATTAATTCGCTTCACTTCTATGCTCTTTTAACAGCATATGTTGCGTATGAGCAATATTTATTGCCTTTTTTTTTTTATCATATTCATCATACGCCATGTGTTTATATGAATACATAGGCCAACTGTAAAGTGAAGAAAAGTTTTAATATGAACGGATGATAATGTAAAATTGCGAAATATATTATTTAACAATTCTATATTCATATACATATACCAGTAGCATATGTTGCATATGAGAAAAATTTATTTATTCTGTCACTCCAATAATCATATGCTTGGGGGATTAAGAGATTCATTATGACTAGCAAAGAACGAAGAAACGTATAAAAATTTTAATGGTTTTTATTTTAAAAGATGAGTCATCATTTTAAGATGTGATTTATGTTTTAAGCTTCGAACTCCCCCAGGTTTTCTTTTATAATCTCAGACTCCTTAATATTTTCTTCATGGCCTTTTTAAAAATAAGTTTTTTTTCATATTCATTTGTATGTGCCTGGAAATTAATATCTCGTTCATATTGAGTTATATTATTCATTTAAGAACAAAAAACTATCATGATATCAGGCATATATTTTTATAATTTCTTAACACATACATAATTGGTCAGTACAACTCTGCAGCAAGGATTACAACTTAGCTTCTCACATCAGTTATGTTTTGTGTGTTAATTTTATACATGAGTGGCGGGACCTACAGTTTAAAGTCGACTCCGAACGACAGATCTTTTGGAACAAACTTTTCATGGCAATTTTATTTTCTCTCAGAGTTTTTGCTAGAAGACTACTGTCACCGAAGAAATATTCGTTTTGTTCGAAATATCTGACCTGAGGTTTCAACTGTGGCCCTACATCTAATAAGTCAACGCACCACCTACTAGACTACGGGGACTACTACATAATATCTTAGGGAAACTTAAACGTATTGCTCCATATCCATCTAACTGAAGATGTATTGGTCATGGATTATGCATTACATATCCCATATTCTGTAGGTTAGGTTAGGTAAAATGACGAGTACCCTTTAGGGAAGAGATGTCACTTAGTCCTGCATGTAACCGGAAATCAAACATTCTCTAGAGAAAACCAACCCGTGTCCAAAATAAATCTGCCTATTTCAGCAATCGCTACATGAGAGATAGTCTGACCGATGTCAGAAAATGAGAAAGAAAGAAAGTCTCATTCTCTACTTCAGATCCACAGCTCTTGCAGAAGTCATTGCCGAAATGCCAAGTCTTTCGATACGCCTAATAAAAGAACAGGCGCCGGTAAGAATCCTTGTTTTGTAATGAATGGCCTTGTGATTTAAGGAAATAAGTAATTGTCCATCCATTTCCAATAGAGTCTAGTAATATTACACATACCCTTCTGCTGCCAACAAGATTGAGCTTCTCTATCATAAGTGCTAATAATATACAAATTAACTGAAACAATTGGAGTATCTATGCCATGTAAGATGTCGGAGATTGCATGCGCTGAATTACCTCGGCATTCAAGGACAAGCAAGGACGTTGATACTACGTTCTTTGGAAAGTTAATCGCAGTCTGGCTGTCCGAGTAAATTAAGAGATTTGTGAGGGAAAAACTTGACGTTTACATGTGACTCACAATTTATATGATGCTTTATAGATGGACCACACTTTATAACCGATAACAACTGATTATTATTTGATTGAAATATTAAATTCTGTAATTTTTAAAGGATTCATAAGAATCACTTGATACTATCACTTGATACTATATACTATATTCTCTAAGGGCATTCAACCTCAGCATTCAACAAATCACTCAACAATATTTCTCATTTAGATTACATTTGACATCCAATATGTATCCTCCTTCAAAAAGAAAATGATGCCAATTTAACAAACGTTGTTTTGAATTTAAAAAATCAACCCACAAATTTATTTTTCATTTCATTTTCGAAAGGTTAAAAATTATTTCACATTTTATTGCTGTGTTGTCTCAAGTTAAACATTTATTTGCTAAGGCTGCTATAAAGAAAGTCCGCCCTGCCACTTGGTGTTCCGTTCTTCGCTTTCTTTTGGTACGTTCAGGCAGGGGTCTAAAGAAAAGGCAATGGCAAGCATTTCATTTACTTGGCACAATTACAAAGAAGTCATTGGCTTTAGACATTCGCATTGTATTGTACTTGTGATTACAAGTAAGCATTTTACCATTCATGTAGCCGTCTTAACGATTTCGTTGTTTTCCCCTCATGTTAATTTAAATACGTACTTTTCAACGTTTTTATGCTACTAGTTCTTTATTTTTTGGTTGTTTTTTAAAATCCAGTTTATTTGTTTTAATATTTTCCAAGATTATGTTTAAATAATGGATTTTTTGAGCAGGAGTGGACAATCCTTTTACAAGAATTGTTTAATAATGATTACTTGGCAATTAGGCTCTATGAGCCTTGTTAAAAAGCTTATAAAGAAAATCAAAGTTAAGTAAGACATTAATTGTTAAAACTAAGTATTGCTGATAGACGAAATAAATTACAAATCATTTCATCAAACAGAAATCATTGTTAAGCAAATATTTGGAAATTCGTAAAATGAAGCAAAACGTATTGGACAGTCGGTAAATAAGACGCAATTCTTGTTTTAATAATTATTTATTTGCTAAAACAAGCTGTTTTTCTATGTTTTTTTTTATATTTTTTAGTCTGTATTTCAAAAAAAATATTTGATAGATTTACTGTTGTTTGTCTTTCCCACTGATTTATATTTGTTTTGTGTTGTTGAAACCTAATTGAACGCATTACAAAAAAAAATAAATAAATAAATAAAATAAAATAAAATTCAATTAAACAGACCTCTAATTATTTTGATATTTAATTGTACATTCCAATAGGAATACAGAACATTGTTAATATATGAAGTCCACCATTTTTTTTTCGTTCAGGTAAGACAATCTCTTTAGATCTGCTAATGTCTCCATACTGCTTAACGGTTTGTGGCGAATCCATCTTAAATTTGCGTTCTCCCGAGATAGCGTAAAAACTAGTTTGAGGCTGTAGTTGTGAGAGGCTCAATGTATTCATATCGTATTTTTTTGAAGATTACAAGTGTTTTTTATAGAGGTATAGAACTTTAAGTTGCAATAAAACAACGATGGATTATTCGATTGACATGAATTTTATTTATCCGAAAGATAATCTTGTGGCATTACATTTTAAATATGATTTCTGGCATATGACCGCCACGGCTGGCGCGGATGTAGTCCAATCTGGACGTCCAATTTTCGATGACTTTTTCCAACATTTGAGGCCGTATATCGGCAATAATAATGTTGTCTTCCAAATGGTCAAGCGTTTGTGGCTTTACCGCATAGACCAATGACTTTACATAGCCCCACAGAAAGTAGTCTAGCAGTGTTAAATCACAAGATCTTGGAGGCCAATTCACAGGTCCAAAACGTGAAGTTAGGCAGTCACCAAACGTGTCTTTCAATAAATCTATTGTGGCACGAGCTGTGTGACATGTTGCGCCGTCTTGTTGAAACCACATCTCCTGGACATCATGGTTATTCAATTCAGGAATGAAAAAGTTAGTAATCATGGCTCTATACCGATCACCATTGACTGTAACGTTCTGGCCACCATCGTTTTTGAAAAAGTACGGACCAATGATTCCACCAGCCCATATAGCGCACCAAACAGTCAGTTTTTCTGGATGTAATGGTGTTTCCACATACACTTGAGGATTACCTTCACTCCAAATGCGGCAGTTTTGTTTGTTGACGTAGCCATTCAACCAGAAGTGCGCTTCATCGCTAAACAAAATTCGCTTATGAAAATCGGGAACAACGGTAATCTCGTTTTGGGCCCATTCGACGAATCTACGCCTTACTTGATGATCGTTTGGCTTCAAATCTTGCACGAGTTGGATTTTGTAAGCACGCAAACCAAGATGCTTCCGCAAAATCTTCCATAAAGTGGATGGACACAGATCCAATTCCTGTGCTCGATGGCGGATGGACTCATTCGATTTTCCTCAATGCTACGCTCTACAGCAGCAATAGCTTCTTCTGTACGCACCGTACAGCGTCTCTGGAGATGCGAGTTATCAATAAGAGTAAACGTGGTGCGAAAACGTTCCATGGTTAATCGAATTAACTGCTCTGATGGACGATTTTGTCGACGATAAAATGGAGGTGGTGCGCGATACGTTTTCCGCACAGAACCATTATATTCGAAATAAAATTGCACTATTTGCAAGCGTTCTTCAGGCGTGAGTCTATTCATGATGAATTGCCACACCAAACTGAGAATAAATCACTTGACAGCTATTAAATCGGTCACCATCTTGAAAAGTAATGCCAACTTAAAGTTCTATATCTCTAAAACACCCTTTAATTTAGCTCAAGATAAAAAAGTCGGTTAAGTCCTTTGAAAGTTGTGAGTCCATTGTATCTTATTAGTCGGGTTTTTGCCTTAAATACGATAAGAATTGGAGACATTCTTTATAGAAAATTGTCTTAAATCCAAGAAAAGCTTAGAAAATTTTAAGAAGGAGATGACAGAAAAAATTACAAATAGCACTTACTGAAGCCAGATAGATCGGAGGCAGCTAATATCTTAGATATAATGTTAGCATTGCAAAAAAAAGTTTTTTTTTTGGCATCAAATAGTTTTGACTGTGGAAGTTGCCGTAGTCTAGTAGGTAGTGTGTGAGCTTATTAAATGTGCGGTCACGGGTCAGAGGTCTCGAATATTTCTTCGGTGACTTCCTCTCAGCAGATTTCTGGCAAAAACTCTGAGAGTAAATAAAATTGACATCAGAAGTTACTCAAAAAAAAAAAAAATCTGTCGCTCGGAGTCGACTTTAAACTGTAGGTCTCGCCACTTATGTATAAAAATTAATACAAATAACATAAATGGTGTGGGAAACTAGGTCGTAAACCTGACTGCAGGGTTGGAATGACCAATTATGTACAGTGGACAGCAAAAATCTGTATGTATCTGTACAATTAAATTTCACAAAACAGACTGAAAAAAAGACAACTAATTTGAAAGATGTAGCTTGAACAAGATGGCCGTTTGCAACTACTAAAGTTCAGAACTCCCTGTAAGTTGACCGGGTATAACATGACTAATCAAGAATATCGAAATTAAGTTACGAAATATGTGTAGAATATGCACCTAACGCTAAGAACAGACATTCGATCATGATAGTGTGCTTTGCCACTTTGAGAATCGAGGTCGTAATCCTGATCGAATGCGTGTGCCTTGCTATGATGTCAAATAGATGGACTTACTCGTTATTTGGTAAAGATATTGAGGAATTCTGCAATGTTGGATTGCCAGTAGCGGACAACAATGTAGGTGCGGCAGCAGGCTTTTAATGCTGATTTTTTAAACCGCTTACTTTAAGAGACATAAGAGAACCCATCAAATTGTTCAAAATGGAAATATGATATCTGCCTGCATAACCTTAAAATAAAACGATGCAATTAGGATTTTTTTTGCTAAATATCTCATCTCTTGTTTTTGTTGTCGTTATGATGTTTTAATATTGTCTCGTATTTTTTTCTCTGTATTTATTATTGCTTAACAGACTTTGTTAAATAAATATATAGAGACACAAACAATGATTAAAATGACCTTTTAACCTTTACTAAGGTCATGTTTTATTTATTTTTAAAATTTTTTATCTAAGCAACGGTTCATTTAAAAATGTGTTATTAGCCTTGTACCACCAGATTCAAGGTTGAACATCACTGTTACTGTTACTATTACGGAGGCCCTTAACAATGGCATTCAATTGGGTCGTTGATGACAGTTGGTTTCCTTTAGAATTTTGTTTAAAGGCAGATTAGCATTTGGCTTGATGTTTTGCAAATTTTCATTACGGATTTTTTTTCTTTTTCTAATATTTTCTTTCTTTTTTTTTATTTTATTTCAACAACAATCATTTACATTTTTTTGCATTACTTTCTGGCTTTTTCCATTAAATTCCATTTAAAGATGTCTGTATGTACATTTTGATACAGATAATAATTTAAAACATTTTTTATGGTATTTCTGCCTGATTTTGTTAAACAACCTGATGAGGGTGATTTGGTTGGTAACATTTCTAATGTACTGTGAGTCTTTTCATGGCCATACATCCTGAGGATGGAATAAATTAAATTTTTTTTCTTGTTCTTTTTTTTGTGTTCTTTTTTTGTGAGAGGTAGAACAAGTAAAAAAATTTAAAAATTATGAATCTAAAATTGTTCATTTTTTTATCCCACATCCCTCCACAACTATTTTTTAGGTATTTCGAGTGTTTTTTTGAGACGACTGCTTCGACAAGGCAGAAAACTTGGTGTATATGGAGGAAATGCTGGTGGTATTTGTGGCTTCGGTGGCTGTTGTATGGTTGGTTGTGTATATTTTTATAACAAAATATATGTTTTTTGCTTATTTATATACGCTTAAAACTAAAATAAACGCAGATACATTGTTTTCTACCTAAAAAGCCTGTTGTTCTGTTTATTTTTAAACCTCCACCTACCTGCCACCTATTTTTTTGTTTTTTGTTCTTTTTGGGTAATGTTTAGTTGTATGACAGAATGAGGTGTTTAGTTTTAATTTTTTTTGGTAAAAAAGTATATTTTTTTAGAATATTTAAAATGTGGTAAACTTTGTAAAGATGTCCAATAAATCATTTATTTAAAATGATTTTTTAAAATCATTTTATTTTAGATGATTTTGGAAGATATCCTCCTTAGATGTTTTTAAATTTTACTTTCATTGGATCCATTTAAAAACTATTTGAATTTACAAGAACCTGAGAAAGTATTCAATTTAAAATATATTAAAAAGTTATTATATCAGTCGTAGTAAGAGGAAATTCATTATAATTGACTGACGTTGAAGGCTTTTTTCTGTAACTTCTCATTTTGAAAGTACATAAATCCATTAAACGCTAACTTTGTACATGAGTGGCAGGATCCACCATTTAAAGTCTACTAAGAACGACACATTTTTGAGAAACTTTTCACGGCAATTTGATTTACTCTTTGAGTTTTTGCCAGAAATCTACTGAGAGGAAGTCGTTGAAGAAATATTTTTTTATATTTCGTTTTGTTGGAGATGTCTGCCCACCAACGGTGCTTCTTATAAATCATCCAGGAAGCCTCCCTGATATATGTCACATCCTGAGACGTTAATATCAACAAGAAACATAGAAGTGATAAGCTTACATTACTTACTTCAGAGAAAAAGCAGTACGCAATGGCCATTATTTGTGGGCAACGACAGATGACAGTATGATCATTCTAGATTCTGTTAAAATCGACCAATCCCTCGACCTTGGATAAGTAGACTAACGAAATTGAAAAAGATGTAAGGAAATGAGAACGATAATCTTTAAAGGAACGAAAAGATACATTAAAAAAAAACTGGAAACTCACATGAGGTGAATGTGTAAAAGCCTCCCGATCATGATCTCGGAATTTTATTTACTTTAAGAATTTTTGTCAGAACACTGCTGAGAAGAAATCTCCGAAAGAAATATTTTGTAACATTTCGGTTTTGCTTGAGATGTCTTGGCTGGAGTTTAGACCACGGCCTCACGTCTAGCAAGCCACCAAGACACCATTTACTAGAATACAGTGACTTAGTTCATAATTTAATTTGCTAACAGTTTTGATGCGAATTAAGAATTTGCCACTGCTCCTAATATGTTAATCCGAACAAACACATTTTAAAACTCTTCTGATCGCTAGTATAGGTTCAACAGATTTCTCGCGCAGAAAATCGAACAAGACTGTTTTCACTTTAAGTCAAGTCCTTATTTGCAAGCACTTACTAACAACTAAAGCAATGTGTGTGTGTGGGTGCCCTGGTAGTCTAGTGGATAGTGTGCTAGACTATTAGCGTGAGTGTTGTGGGTTCGATTCCCACCAGAAACTCTGGTCTGTAACACTACACCGAGCATATGGTCAAGTTGCTCCGCTCGTATATAGTTTGAATATAATTTGTAATTGTATTGTAATTAATAAATAAATAGAAATACATAAATAAACGTGTGTGTGTGTGCGATATCATCGAAATATTTTATTCGCATGAAAGACCTATTGAAGCAATTATGTGTGGGATATAAAAACCTTCAATTGTTTAACACAGCTTCTCTGCATAGAAGTATATCACGGGGTTGAGAACCGCTGGTTTGGTTATTCGCATACATCAGCGACTGAAGAAAAAGTATAACAGAGTTAAGTTACACGATCTCGATGACCACTTCACCTGAGATAACCGTGTTTTCAAATCCACCTGTTGAAACCACATATCTTTGGTGACGATATCATCCAATTCAATTTCGGAATGTATTGGACGTTCTTGGATTTCATGTTAATTCGTACTGTCCCAAATTCCAGAATTTTGTTTGTTTACATATCCCTTTATTTAGAAACGGTTCTCAACGGTGGAGATGGTTTTCCGGTAAAAACATCGCCCCAAAAAACACTGATTTTGATAAAACAATTTTATCATTTGCACATTCCGTCGAATGCCATATCCGTGCAGTTCACAACACCTTCATGTAAGATGACCGTGCCCTCAAATCGTTCGAGCAGAATAACCAACATGACAGGAGCTGTGTAGTATGCAACGCCATCCTGTTAAAACCATGTGTCGTTGGTGCCCAAATCATATAATTATACCGGTCGTAGCATAACGAATGTATAATTCACTGTCATTTCCATAATAAACAACGTCAAGTTTTTCATGTTTTAACAAATCCTCCCCATTCCCTATTGTTTCCTCCTCCTCTTACATACAATCTTCTACTTATATTGCTGTGAAGGATATTTCGACATAATATTATTTGATTTCCTTATTTTTATTTGTGATTAATTAAAATTACAGTCTGTATGTATTGTATGTTTTTTCTAAATTAATAAACCCATTCTATCCTGACCATTCATTCATTTATTTGTTTGTTTGTTCAGTTCTAATAGTCGTAGATTTATACATTCATCTGTCATAATAAATGTCCATCATTATTAAAGTTGTGCCTTGTGGCTCATATGACATTTACTTATGCAGGAAAATGTACGAGGGTTAATTGGGAAATTATTAAACATCTTACAATCTGTGTTAAATTCAAAACTTCTTTGTTGTAGACACGCAAACCTCCATGGTCGTCAAATCTATAATCATTTCTAAAAGGCATGCAGCAGGCGTTATTATGGAAATATTAAAATGAAATTCAACATTATGAATCTTGAATTATTAAGCAATTATAATAGCTGGCTAAGAAGATTAATTAAAGAGAAAATATACAGGGTGATGTAATAGTTGTAATGCAAATAAAGCTGTTTATTACATGTGGTGCACTGAAAAATTGCTCAAATAAGCGACAATAACTGTAAGTCGCCGTAATTTGGCAGATAGTGTGTTGGCTTATTAGACATGAGGCCACGGTTCAAAACCCCAGATCAGATATCTCCAATAAAACGAAATATTAAAAAACATTTCTCCGGCGACTTGCTCTCAGCAGATTTATGACAAAAACTCTGAGTGTAAATAAAATTGCCATGAAAAGTTTCTTAAAAATGTATCGTTCGGGGTCGACTTTAAACTGTAGGTCCCGCAACTTATGTATAAAATTAACATACACTACATAAGTGGTGTGAGAAGCTATGTCGTAATCTTGACTAAAGGGTTATATTTGGAATTCTGAATGATTCAACACTTCTCTGCTCTTTGGGAAGTAACGAAAAATAGAATTTTTTTCACTGTTTTCACTTGAGAAGAAGTCTACTGAAAATTACATTTCATTCGGCCACACTCTGTAACATATTAAGAGTTAAGAATTATGTTCTCTTCATATGAATTTCGAAAGTATTTTGTTTTTGCATTGTTTGTATTTATTGTTAAAGCAGCTTTCGTGTAACCTAATTTTGTTTTATTAATTTTCGTAAGACAAATAGGAAATGTTGGAAATTCTCTTAACAATGATTTATTTAATGGTCTTAGTTATGACAGCTTCTCAAACCACTGGCGATTGTTATTTTTATGTTCAGCAGAAGTAATTTGAGAATAATTATACGAAATAAAACATATTTGAATATTCAATAAAAATAAATTTAATAAATACTGAAATAAAGATGTGTATTGTGTGCGATGTGTATTGATATTGTTAAGGACGTTTAAAAAGATTTGAAAAAAATTTTAAAATTATTTCCTGTATTTAGAAAATATAACACAAGGGTCTTGAAATTTTATTTGATTCCAGACTTTCTTATGAAGAACTTTTCACTGTATTTTAAATATTTTTATCTTAAATGGTTAGCACACGGATCACAAAGATTTGTTTCTTATAGAGTAGGTGAGGTTAGGTTAGAGGACGTGTACTTGTCAATTAACACAAGTACAGTACCCGGAGGTCGAATTGACAAATTGTACAACGTCCTAGTTTCTCACACCACTTGTTGTGTGTGTTAATTTTTATACATGAGTGGTGGGACCTACAGTTTAAAATCGACTCCGAACGACAGATTTTTGAGAACCTTTTTCATGGCAATTTTATTTACTCTCAGAGTTTTCGTCATAAATCGCCGAAGAAATACTTTTTGTATTTTGACTTAATGTCTGGCCTGGGGCTCGACCCCTGGCTTTACGTCTAATAAGCCAACGCACTACCTACTAGACTACGGCGACTTCATATAGAGTAAGCTGGATATGATGCGTTCCAGGCATATGACAACACCCCTGCTATATAGTTAAAATAATCTACTACACCTCGATTAAGTTCACTACTCCTATGCTATGTTATATGCTGCTTTAAATATAATAATTCTCGTAATTACTGCATTTGTTGGACCTAGTGGGCTGGATAGCCCTGGTATCAAGAATCCAAAATAGGTTTCCTTACGGTCGGACGTTACTTGGCAACAAAGATATCAGTGACGAAGCTAATATAGGCGCTGAAGCTAATATCTTTATCATCAACCAAAAAATGCAAGTCATCGACCAAAAACTGCATGTCATTGTCCAAGTCATCGGCCATTCCACGTCATTGGCCAAAAAGTGCAAGACGTCGAGTGAAGAATGCAAGTCATCGACCAAAAAATTCCAGTCATCAACCAAAGAAATGCAACTTACGAAAAATACGACATTTTGTTGTCCTTTTATATGTATATAAATCAGGAATGGGAAATTGATCTTAACAAATTGTATTTAAAAAAAAAGTTTTACTTTTTTCAGCCCGATTGTACTAAATTCACTTTTTTTCTTTTTTAAACTTTTTATTAAAAGTTAAATAAAAATATAAATGACAATTCATTTTACATACATATATTTATGTATATATATGCGTAAAAAAACATAAAAATTAACAAAAAGGTTCATTGCAGTTTCTTTGTACTAAGTACTTGTACATATAATAGGTAAACTTAACAGTTTACTTTAATACTTAACCCTTTCCTTACCGCAACCCATTCCGCCTGGCAGCACAGCAATAAAAGAAAACAAAAGTTTATGAGATCTAAATTTTAAATCACTGTTTATGATAAATTTTTTGCTAGCAAACTATTTGTTATTTCAAAATTGTAGCAACACGAATTAAATGACTTCAATAAATCTCTTGTTTGGAGTAAATTGGAGACAGTCGAAGCAAACAGTCTATTTCTCCCTTTGGTTTTTATTGAATTTTGGTACGAAAATATCCTTTCTACATTTGCAGATGAATGTAGAATGGATAATATTCCTTTCTTGAAATGTCATTGAACATTGGTTCATTTAGTTCATTTTTTATTTCTGATACCTTCGGCCAAAAACTTTAATAGATTCTAAGTCCGAAAGCGCCTGAAATTGATTATTTATTGATTCAATATTCTTAATTTCATTGGAAAACATTTTTTAATATAAACGGTGCAATACTTGAAGTTTTACCTGAGACAACGTGTTCAAATTTTTTAAATTTTTCATTATTTAAATAATCTTTTTCTTTGCTACTTCTTCAAACTCCAAAATAATACTGTGATCAATACATCAATTTCTGTTCCTCAATATATTTCGCCAATAGTAATATGGTTTTCATTGATATTGATTTTTAATATATCATTTTCATCTAATACATACTTTTGTATAAAATTACGTGCTATTTGACAGAACAAAAACTTTAAGCGGTCTAAAAAAATATGTATTCTGGCATCCTCGGATTGCATTTCTAAATTAATATTGTTAATAATTTTAAGGACATATTGTAAAAATAAAAATATCAAAGTGGATTTGAAAGTCCGGATAAAATTGAATTAATTCTACCGTTTTTCAAATCAGCTTCAAAATCGTTGAGCGTAAAATAATATTGAAGGGGTTCCCACTGTTCCAAAATTCTGTTATTTACTTCTTCACGTGACATCCAACGGGTTGGAGTATTTTAGGACGTGAATATTAGTACCAAATTTTCTTAAAATTTGGAGAAGTGATAAGACAGAATATTTGAGTAATGTAATAAAGTAGGGAAAATTTCTAAATAGTGCTAAATAAGTCATTGAGGTGCTATGGCGTTTTTGACTTCCAAATAGTGCTAAAAAAGTACAATTGTACCAACTTTTCCATCCCTGATATAAATGCATATTAACTCAATGAAAATTATTAAAATTTTCCATCACAATTTCATTCAAAGAAAACAATTAGCTCCGACGTCTATATATATATATCTCCGGTCCCAAGTAACGCACGATCGTAAGGCAACCTGTTTTGGAATACTTGAGGCTATTACTATCCAGTCCACTAGGTCCACATCCCCCACTTGGTCTATTTTTTATACGATTTTGGCCGATTTATATATAGAGCACTTTTTTTTGTGCTAATTTGAAAAAAGTTAGCTTCGTAAGCTATATTTCCGGTCTTCAGTAAGGCCCGACCGTAAGAGAATCTCTTTTGGAAGGCTTATTCCACTTGGTACAAATTTTTCATTGACTGATTTATTTACTCTCCGAGTTTTTGCCGGAATACAGTTGAGAAGACGTTGCCGAAAGAAATATTCGAAATGTTCAAGATGTTTGGAGCGGAGGACTGGCTAATAAGCCAACACACTACCTATTAGACTATTTTCTCTTTTTTTCTCTTTGCCACACCTGACCTTGTCCTTTTTTCCAACATCAAAATAAAATTAAAGCTTCAAAAAAATTTATGATAAAATTAATTTCTTTTAACAGAGTTTTCAAAATGCTTAAGGCACCACCACTACCACATTTCAAAGTAAACAAGAATTCTAATGAGCTAAATTCCAGTAAAAACAACTAAAAATAGAAAAATGTACACACAATAAACACAGACGATATATCCCCACACGTATACAAATTAAAAAGTAACACAAAAAGGATACCAAAACATTCTTGGCCTTAAAGAGATTACAGGTTTAGTCAAAGTATGTATGTATGTCATGTCATAGAATTGTACTTTGTTTTGTTTTTGTTTTGTTGACAGTGGTTGTGGCAACTCCTTTGGACTTTAATTTGATTACACACACACAATTTGAGAGATGTAAAAGCCTTTGGCATTGTTAATGTTTTCAAATGTACGTTTGAATACATAGACGAGACTAAGAGACTGCCAAATGCAATGGAAGGAAGGCAAAACAGTTTTTGTATGTTTTATGACCGAAAGGCATATTTCTACAAAGCATAGAAAGAAAAATCAAAAATGTGCATACACAGCAAATGTTGAATGATACTACAATACAAATAAAGAAAGTACCATCATGTTAGCATGCCAATCAAATTCACAGTTGTATTGTTAAATGAGGCATAAAGTAAAATGGCTAATAAGCAGAAAAAAAGGTACAAAAATTGATTTGTAAGACATTTATTTAGTCAGTCAGGCAAAATGACAAAAACAGAAACAAAAAAATAAAACTTGGATATTAGTGGTAAAAAATTGTAATGTGTAAAGCTTACATGTAGACAACAACCATCATATGAATGTTAATGACTCCAGTCATTAGTTTCATTAATTTGAATGTCAAAATACCTAAACGTGTTATATAAACGGGGAGTGGAACAATTTGTCTAACACCATAAACACAAAAAGACAGACGACAAATATGCGGACCGACAGAATGAAAAGACAAGTGAACAAGTCAACTACCAACTCATTGTACTAATCAGTTATTTATGCAGCCAGTTAGTCAACCAATTACTCATTCACACGCTTACGAAATTAGTCATTAAGTTGAGCAGTTAAATTGGCCCAGAGGAGATATACAACAATAAAATAAAATAAATAATTATTACAATTGCTTGCTAACGAACGAAAAACAGGAGATATCTGTTGTCATTAATAAATATTTTTTGGCGAACAATGGGTTAAATGGTTAAAAGAGACAAGGCTAGATGAAGAGCACACGATAAATCTCCAGAGAGACAAGCTCAGCATAGTTGTAGGGGTCATTACGGGCATTGTATTTTAAGTACGCATGCTATTCGCATTGGTAACTTTGCTAATGATTTCTGCAAAGGCCGCAGAGATGAGGAATAGGAGGAGACCGATCTTTACCTGCTGCTTACTTACTGGATGTTTTGGAGGATTGACATTGGCAGTTTAAGTCGCTTCATTAGGAGTTCCAAGGGGTTCCGGGACTAAGAGATAGCGGAAAAGTGTGGTAAGTGTGTCCATCCAACTCTCTTACATGGACATCCACCTCTACCTATATATGGATTGAATATTATTCGCCAAAGTCAAGTGGGTGGTCCTTTTTACAATGGTCCTTCTCTCAGCAGTTTTCTTTAAAAAGGTACGAGAGTAATTAAGCCATGAAGAAGCTGAGGTCCACGCTAGATTATTCAGAATGCATTTGACATAAACACGGATTCTGAAATTCTTTAACAATATTGGGGTGTAGTTGGGAGCATTACAAAATCAGACTCTGAGACTCTTCAAATCTTTTACTAAAAGTAGCTAAGCTGCTGGTTCCGCAACTCATGGATAAAATTAACAACTAACACATGCAATATGGCTGGTGTCAGAAGGTAAGTCGTAATACTGAGAAAGGGATTAAGCATTTCGTCTGTTTAAATTCAAATGAAGAAAAGAGTGGGTATGCGTTGAAGTAGCCGTAGTCTAATACTTAGTGTGTTCGCTTACTAGACGTGATCTCACGGGTCAAACGCTCGGTCAGAGATCTCCGCAAACACAAAATATGAAAAAATATTTTTTCTGTGATTTCCTCTCAGCAGATTTTTGGGGTTTAAATAAAATTGCCATGAACAATTTCTCAAAAATCTGTCTTTCGGAATCCAGTTTAAACTGTAAGTCTCGCTACTCATGTATAAAATTAACACACAACATAAAGTGGTATGAGAAGGTTAGGTTAGGTTAGAGGACGTGTACTTGTCAATTAAGACAAGTACAGTACCCGAAGGTCGAATTGACCCATTGTACAACGTCCTAGTTTCTCACACCACTTATGTTGTGTGTGTTAATTTTATACACGAGTGGTGGACCTACAGTTTAAAGTCGACTCCGAACGACAGATTTTTATTTATTGAGAAACTTTTCATGGCAATTTTTATTTATTCTCAGAGTTTTTGCCAGAAATCTACTGAGAGGAAGTCGCCGAAAAAATACTTTTTGTATTTTGCCTTTGATGCCTGGCCTGGGGCTCGAACCCAGGCTTTTGCGTCTAATAAGCCAACACACTACCTACTAGACTACGGCGACTTCAAGTGGTATGAGAAACTCGGTCGTAATCGTGTCGGAAGGGTTGTAATAACCAATTATGTACGTACATATGTATGCATTTTTGTTGGTGAGCTATCGTCGACATTTTTTTATTTATGTCCCTATTACTGGAATACAACAACGTTCAAATGACATCTCCGAGTGGAGTTCATCCAAATTGTTAAATATTTCATTACTTAGTAGCAAAAATCAGGTTAAATTTGATCGATGGCGTCTGTTATGTTGGCTTTTCAGACCACTGTGGTTTGTGGCTTATTTTATATTATAAATAAGAAGTGAAAGTCTAACAGTGTGAAATTGAACGATCGCAGTGGTCAGTTAACATTACCTCCACTTGAGTAACTATGTCTTCAAATCACTCGCACAGAATATTCAATGAGACATGAGCTGTATATCACGTAGCGCTATCCTATTACAACCACATGTCGTTGGTGTCCAGATCATTTAAGTCAAGTTCAAAAGAAACTGGTAATTGCCGACCTTTAGTGCTCGCCGTTGACAGTGACTGTTGTTACCAACAAAATATGGGCTGATAAGGCCGCCTGCCTAAAATTTACTTCAAACCGTAACATTTCTTTGATCTCACATGGATTTTTTCTACAATTTTATTCGTTCACGTACTCATTCATCAAAAAACGGGCCTTATCGCTGAAGATGATTTAAAAATGAAAAATTGCCAATTGCTCCAGAGCCTATTCAGCAAACACACGTCGTTGTTCGTTGTCATCCATGATAGTTTTGCAAAACAGATAAAATAAATGACAAATAATTTGACAGATGTACATGGCTCTTATGTACTGCCCAAGTTTGGACTTTCTTTTTGCAATGGTAGTTGTGTTATTATATATATTAAGGATTACGCCCTAGCCTTGTTCACTTCCAATTTTGTTTGTATTTAATATCGACTATGAACGATTGATTTGACAATATACAGTCAAGGAAAAGAGTCTACATATGTAATTTTTATTTTTATTTTTTATGCTTTTTCTTAAAACATTCTTAATTGTAAAAGCCTTTAACAACGTAATAAAATCTTTTTCAATTTGTATGTAGACTTTCTTCTTTAACTGTATCTTTATTTCAGATCTTTTGTCAGAAGACTAGTTTGGCGACGTCGCCAACATATCTTTTTTCATATTATTTCTCAAGAATATCATCCCATAAGACTTGTAAATTTGTGTTTCGTATGAAATTTTCCTGAATCTTACTTAAACACACCCAATCATACCACTAATGGGGAGACTTTCATTGCGAACAATTTCATTTTATTTTTATTATTTTTATCGCTTGCATATAAAAGCTTTATTACCTTTTGTCGATAAAAATAAAAAAATAAAATTATTGTATTCATTATTTGCTGATTTTATGATTTCCCTGCCATGTCCCCCAACATTGGCTCATCTCTAATTTCATACCCCAAAAGAGCTTATAAACCAGTCTACAGTGATATGAACAAATAAATGGTGGCCCATAAATTCTTCAATAAAAGTTACTTTAGTCCGCTACTAATCTTACCAATTATTGTTTAAACGATTTCAAAAATTTATTGGGAATTCAGTAATCACCGCACCGTACCAAACCCTCTCTGTAACACACAGAGAAAATCCTTCAAAATCCTGTTAAATGTTGGCTAATAAAAGAATACAAGAAAACTTGTATTGTTGTATGGGTATGTGTGCTCCATGTTTGTAATTTACGAAGTTGTATTAAGAATAAGTAATACAACAAAGCAACAATAATAATGAAGAAGAAAAAGAAAAAAGTTTTTAAGTAAATAAAATTACAAGCAGTTACAACAGCAACAACCTAAAGGGAAAGTAACATCTTCAATAACAATAAAAGTCAAATAAAAACAAAGAAAAGAAAGAGAAGAAGAATAAGAAAGAGAGAAAACAAAAAACAAATTTAAAGTAACAATACAGCGCTGATGAACTGAGGCGAAGGAATATTATGACCGAGAAGATAATAAAACAGAGAATATCGTATAATTTTTCTATTTTACATGCTCGGGGAACAGAGTCGTCCCCAGTGTGAAACAGTGGAAATGAAATCAAATATAAAGTATTCGCCAGAGTACTCTAAGTCCAGTTACAACCACATATAATTGCTAATGAAAAACAAAAGTCCAAAGGGAATAAAACATAAAACATATAAGGGGGAGGGATAGGTTGATAGACAAACACTAAAGAAGAAAAAATCGTAAAATTATGAGTAAGCTTATCAAGCTACAAACAGAACATAACTAACGAGTACAATGCTAGTAATGATATGGTAAAATAAGGAAAAAATAATTTAAGTTCGCATACAACAGGAGTAATTATGAAATTCTCAAAACAAACAATTTTTTTAAAATGATTTCGAAGTAATGTTCCACAAGCAACAATAATCAAGGGAATCAAATTTCGGGTATGAATTGCTAGTGCTTTAAAGGAAAGTTTAATTTTGTGTAAAAAAAAGGATTTGCTTCCTTATGAATGAAGTTTTGAAACTATTTTATTCTTCGTGGCTTACAAATTTGCGAAAGAACTGAAAATTATATCCCGAAAAATAAAAAAAACTATTTTGATTGGGCCTTATAAAGCCAAAAGCAAATGTCTTCTATCTTCAGTTTTGAGCTTAAATAGGAGGGTCAAATATACAATAGACTTCTTGGAAGAATTTGGAATTTTGGAGTGATAAATGAATGCCCTCTACATTTATACATAATTTATCATTACAATCCTTCAGTTAGAATTACGACCTAGCTTCTCACACCACTTATGTTGTGTGTGTTAATCCTATTCATAAGTGGCTGAACCTACAGTTTAAAGTCGACTCCAAACGACAGATTTTTCAATAGCTTTTCTTGGTAATTTTATTTACTCCCAGAGATTTTGACAGAAATCTGTTGAGAGGAAGCCGTCGATGAAATATTGTTTTCATATTTCGTTTTGTTGGAGATATCTGACCTAGGGTTTGAACTGTTTGAGCCAGAACACTACTTACTAGACTACAACTCTAAATATTGCCTTGTGCAAATGTTGCTGGCGGTTAAGCCGTAATAAGTGTCTCTCGAAATGCTTGAAGTTTGTTACTTTTTTGCTTTCACAAAATATCGATAGAACTCCAATATAGAAGAAACTCAGAATAATTTCTTTGTAATCTCTAATACAGCGCCAATATCCGTCCAAAGCGGGCAATGTATGTCAACTCTTAATGAGTGTCTGGATGTTTGGATTCAATAGAGGTCTCCTGAAAGAGCAGATGAGAACATGGTCAATAACTAACATGAGAACGTTGATATTGCTCTATGTTGAGGGCGGAGTTTGCTCTGAAAGTGAAGCGAACAAGCTTGAGAACATTTTTGGTGATACTTACAGGTTACATTGCACGAGGTACTTTGCAGATTCTGGTGTGAGAAGGAGGGGACAATGGATAACTGGGTCACCAACTGTGTATATATCTTCATTACATTACTATACATATTCCCCACTAGCAGAATAGTGAGTGGGAAGGATGTGATTTCGATTTTCTCCAGAGATTTTCGTCTGTTATACTTTTGATTGAAAAATGGAAATTAAAAATAATAAAAAAATATTTAATGATTTAAGTCGTTCGAAATTTTCCCCACCCTCCCTCTTTCTTTCTTGTCCTCAGATAATTCATTCATAATTCCGAATTCAATACAATGCCATACATGAGTAGCAGTAATTCCTTGAGTATTGATTGTTGAAGTCGCTGTAGTCTAGTAGGTAGGTCAGACATCTTCAACAAAACGAAAAATGGAAAAATACTTCTTCGGCGACTTCCCCTCAGCAGATTTCTAGCAAAAACTCTGAGACTAAAATAAAATTGCCATGAAAGAGTTTCTTAAAAATCTGTCTTTTGGCGTCAACTTTAAACTGTAGCTCCCGCGACTTATGTATAAAATTAACACACACAACATAAGTGGTATGAGAAACTAGGTTGTAATCCTGACTGAAGGGTTGTAATGATCAATTATATATGTATGTATTGTTTGCGCAGTAAGACCAATATCGCAAGTTAGATGGTCCGTGATTTGCGTGCATTATTACAGAAACTAACTGCATTCTGTAGTTGGTGTAGTAACTACTTGCGATGAGACTAGGCCTTCTTTATTTTTTTTTTATTTTATGATAAATTAGGTGAATATTCCTGTGTAGGTACTTTCCGGAAGGATTGTTGGTATATTTCCAAAAATTTTTAAGCATTTTTAAAGTCGATAATGCTTAATGAGCATATTGCTTACCAAGAATAATATATTAAAAAGTACCTCCTTAATGGCTTTGCTTATACAAACATTTTTTTACTCATTATTCTTCTAGTATTTGTTGTTCCTAACTGAGCCTTACAACAAGATTGAATTCAATGACAATCGATTGACACTAGGTCTTAAATTTTTATTTCTGTTCGACTGTTTCTTTTTCTTTCAATATCAACTATCATATCAAATAGAATTACTCTTTCTAATTGGAATATTGAAAATTGTTTCAATCATGCATACCCTCACACCTCTTTCAATTCTATGAAACGTATGAAATTTGTGATTAAAATATCGACTGTGGCAGAATACCAGTAGCAAATTTGACCTCAATTAGTTAAAAACACAACCTCGTTACCATTATTTCACTACTTGTGCCTGCCGTAGCAAAATGTTGTAGAAACACAAACACTTTTAACAAAGTTGTTGTTTTATATTATTGTTTTTGTCATTGTAATCAAAATACTGAATAAATTAAAAGAAATTATCACAAAAATATTTAACGAGTTTCACACATTCAGACCAACTTTCCTATGAATATTTTAAACATGATTGTGTACATACCACACACAATACACAACACTTTTGCCATGGCATAGGCAGGCAAGTTATCTATCTGAGTGTGTGTATTCGCAATTATTCTACGTTTTTCCATATGTTTTTGGGTAAACAATATACATACACACGCATATATAATCAAATTTTCATAGAATGCTTTTCGTTTCCACATAAATTCGTATGATTATGGCCTTCTCCTCATTTTCAAACATTGCAATCATTGAAAATGATAATGAGAGGGAAAGGAAAAAAGGTTTCTAAACGGTTACCAATTTTTTTTTAAAGTGGGCTGGTTACTTGCTCTGACTGTTATCGTTAGAAAATTATCAAGCATTGTGCCTTTTTAGCCTAAAGGCAGGTGACAATTAATGAATGGTAAGGGAAATACGTTGCCAAAAAACTAGTTGGCATTGACTTTATCTCCACATTTGAGTACGAAAAGTTTCATACAGCAATTGGCACGTGTAGTTATGGAACTGGAGTAAGTTGGACAATAAAATTTGGTAAACATTTATGTGCAGAAGTTTTAAATACAAAGAAAAAAAATATAAAAATAATAAAAAAATTAAAAACTTCTATTTTTACCCTGGGAGTCTTAAAAAATCTTAATGGTCTTCATTATAATAATAGACAGACACGTATTTCATTTCATTAGGGAGGATTTGATTGTTCATTTAAACTTTATTATCAATGATTGTAATTTGCAAGATAATTTTTGTAAAAAGGTCGCCACAAGTTTTCTTTGCTGCCGGGATAATTTAAAATTTTCTTTTTGTGAAAGTAATTGAGTTTTTAGGCTTATTTTGAATACCTACATACTTAATTCAACATTATTACACTCAGTTAGGATTATGACCTAGCTTGTCACCCCACCCACTTTCTATTTTTATCCATGAATAAGGGGATCAACGGTTATTGTCGACTGAAGACACTTGGTCTTACAGAAGCCAATGCACCCATTACGAATGACTGTTTGGTGCGGCATTGGCCCATATTTCTTTGAAAGTAAGGATGACGCAATCAATACGATCAATGAAGACACCTATCGCACCATGATAACCGATTTTTCTGTACCCGATCTTCATGGTATTGATATGAACGATGTTTGTTTTCAAAAGGATAATGCAACTCGCCACACATCTGATGCCACAATCGGTTTATTGTGTCAAACATTTGATGGCCGTTTAATTAGCCGAAATTGTGATGTCAATTGGCTGCCAAGTACCTGCAATTTTCTCACTGTTGGACTATTTTCTATGGGTCGCAGTTAAAGAAAATTGTTATGCCGACAAACCACAGACAATTGAGCATTTGAAGACAAACATTAGTGATGCCATTGCCAAGATACGACCCCATACCATCGAAAAAGTGCACAAAAATTGCTGCGATCGAGCACCGTGAGTGCAGCCGTGGCTGTCATATGAATGAAATAATATTCCATTTTTAAACGGAACAATTATTGTAGTTCACTATAAACAAGTAAATTTGACTAAATTTCAAATCGTTTTTTTAATGCATTTTTAAATTTAAACTTTTAAATGGCCCACCCTTTATTGATGCCTTCTTTTCAAAAAATAACATTATTTTCCCGTTTAAAGTTATTCCTGTAGCTACATTTGCAGCTTCGTCTAGAGAGGACTTACGTCTGAAAAATACTTGTATAATATGGGCCTTTCTTACGTTTCAATGTTCAATTGTTTCATTTTTCTTCATTCCAGTTTTAAATTTAAACTTTAAATGGCCCACCCTTTATAAGGAATATAACATGTGTAAGTGAGCCACTCATACGAATACGAATTAGGTGGGCATATTGTCACTACACCAAATACAAAAGTGTTATGCGTTATTACAGATGATGTTCTTGCTAAGCAACGATAAACGGCAACCCTATCATCCTAGAACTAAACATTTATTTGTTTTTTAACCAAAATTTGTTGATTTTCTTTTGCAAATAAAAATTTATAGAATCATTTGTTTAAAGGCTTTATTTATTTCATTTGAGCTTAAGTCTCATCTCCAAATACTTTCCAAGCCATTTGTTTGTACAAATTGTCCTGGCCATTATTTGTTGTTTATTAAGTTGTATATCCTCTACTTTATTTTTAAAGAAACACAAAAAAAAACAAAAAAAATTACTTTATTTTTCTGATAACCTATGCATTATTAATGGAAAAAATACAATGTCCGATACAAGAATGTTCTCTTAAGCTGCTTAAGTTAAGCAACAAATAAATAAAACAAAGAATTTATTTTAATTCATTTTTGCCAAATCTACTGGGAAATTAAAACATTTTAACACAATGTACCCATACTCTTATGATAATGTATTATAGGATTAAATAAATAAATGAAATGAAGTGACAATCGATTATTTGAATTTTAATTTCCATAATAAAAAATTTTCGCTTAAAATTTAATATACAGATTAAATTCATATTTTTATTTAAAATATTAAGTATTTAAAATATACTTTATAAACACATTATTTAAAAGCTTTTAATCTGCTATTTCTAATTACATCATTAATTACCAGGAATTGACTGTTTCAACTAACATATTTACATGACAAGTACAATTAGTTGTTGTTTAATCACATTTAATACAGAAAAAACTCCTCTATTTTAAGCCAACCGCTAACAAATAATCTCCAATAGATATTGACGCATGCCACGGAATTAAAAGGGATTAGGTTTGTAAATGCTCAGGCATTACAGCGATACATTCATTACAAATTAGGCCATAAATCTATTGCATAAAATCAATTATTCGTTAATAAATAGCTTAATTCAATGCTTGTTTCTCGTTGAATGCAACAAGTAGGTCATAAAGGTCATATCGCATATTCATTTTGGGGCCATTATTACAGCTTGCCGTTAACTAAAAAGAGGATTTTAACGGGCAAATAAATTGTTTTTCATTATTATAAGTGGACGACAAGGTAGAAGTGAGTGTTAAGCTAGACGGAAGAGCATCCTACTGGCAATTTTTAAAGTTAAGTTTATGTTTGAACTTGCGATATTATATACTATTTTGAGGGTGCTCTGGTAGTCTAGTGGGTTGTGTGCTAGACTATTAGTTGAGGGTCGTGGGTTCGATTCCCACGCCTGTGACACTACACCGACCATATGGTCAAGTTACTTCGCTCGCATATAATTAGTAATTTTATTGTAATTAATAAATAAATAAATAAAGTATATACTAATTTCAATATGGCAACTTCAAATATAAATAAAGTGAGCAAATACAACAAAAAAAGAAGCCCGTCATTGCCATTGCGTTTAAATAAAACTTGCTTAATTTGAGCAATGTTATCGACATTGCTCCGCCACTGCCATATTTTTGAAAACGTTAACTTTATTTTATCAGTAGGTTGTAATATCAAAAATAAGTTAAACGTAACTTTACAGTTCCCTTTAGCTAAACGTACCTTTAACTAAACCCACGTTTAACGGCAATCAGTAATAATGGCCCTTAAAGTTTTTGTACAGAGAAAATTTTTAAATTAATTCCTACATGTTGCTTACGTGGCAGTTATATAAGGATAGTCAATATACCAGTAAATACCATACCAGTAAAAAAATGGGAAGAGTTTTCCATCGTAAAACTAAACACACTACATTGCCTTCGTTCAAACCAGAATATTATTAAAAGTGTGGAGTACATTTTCTTCTAATGTTCCCATTGATTTAAATTGAGCGTATAATCCAGTTGAACAAAGGAAGGGAATCAATTGATCGCAAAAAATTTGTTCGAATGCCTTCGAATTGGTATAATCGTTGATAAAATAAAGAGTGTTTCAGTAAGAACACTTACTTACTTACTTAATGGGCCATTAACAATTCAATTAACGGATTTCGGCCTGCCTTAACACATCCTTCCAAGCGCCTCTGCTTCTGGCCCACCTACTCCACACCAATCGATGACAGGGCTTCCTCGATTTGGTCCTTCCAACGCAAACGCGAAATCAATTGAACGAGAATCAAAGCAGCCGCTGGATGTTAATACGCTGTACACAGTCCATGTCGTTGAGGAGCCCATACAGCCTCATTTTCAAAAAAGTAAAGTAAAAGTAAAGTAAGTGTTGTTGGTGTATTTATTTCTCGCAGATTGTATAAAAATTTCTAAACGCCATGTACCTAAGAACTTTATATGGAAATAGGCTTCCTCTGAGAAACTTTTTTAAAATTGACTTCACTTTGCTCCATTACACATTGTGTGAATTGAGGGCAGTTTTAATTGTCTTTTGCTTTGAGCTACCTAAATACATACATAATTGGTCGTTACTACGCTTCAATTAGGATTACGACTTATCTTCTCACACCACTTATGCTGTGTTTAAAGTCTAGCCCAAACGACAGATTTTTTGAGAAACTTTTTCATGGCAATTTTATTTACTCTCAGAGTTTTTGCCAGAAATCTGTTGAAACGCAATCGCCGAAGATATTTGTTTTTAGATTTCTTTTTATTGGTGATGTCTGACCAGATGTTTGATCCGAGGCCTCAGTCTAAAAAGCCAACACACTATCTAGTTGACTACGGTGCTTACTTATGTAGTAAACATAATTTTGGAAGCATGTTTATGGGGGTCTTTTGTTTAAAAGCGTTGCGTAGTGTTTTGTGAAATTGCTATAACTTACAGAAGCAATGTTTTCAAGAGGTTGTCTGGTATGTCAGTAAAACTTTATAAATTTTTATAGTATGTTTTCAACCAATTCAGAATTCATCAGCTTATCACTGTTGTGCTTTGTAAACTTTAACGTTACTTGAGTGCCGAAATCTAGTAGCCCGTAACTAAATAATAAAACTCTTGTTCCATCTAAATTTATTAAAATATTTCAATCAAATTAAAAAAAAAATATATTTTTAACTCATTTAGTGCTATTATTACAAATGCCGTTAAAGTTGGGTTTAGTTAAAGGTAACTTTAGATAAAGTGAACTTTAAAGTCACATTTAACTTCTTTTCGTTATTACAACCTACAGATAATATAAAGTTACTTTTTCAAAAATTTGGCAGTGGCGGAGCAATGTCGATAACACTGCTCAATTAAACAAGTTTTTTTAAACTCAGTGGCAACTCATTTTGTTTATATTTGAACAATAATATTATAATATTTAATATGGCAATTTCAAATATAAAGTGAACTTTAAAAGTTAAAGGTAGGATGATCCTCCCTTTATCTTAACGCTCACTTCTACCTATTTGTCCACTTATAATAATGAAAAATAATTTATCTGCCCTTTAAAATCCTTTCTTTAGTTAACGGCAAGTTGTAATAATGGCCCTTAGACTTACGATATGCCAGTCCAATGAATTTCGTGCCCTCAGAGTGGCTAAGCGTTAAGCTATTTTAATAACGACTGGTCCTCAAGCTGATAAATTGTCATTAATAAAGATGCTAAATAGTTTTGTTTACGAGTTGGTTTGATATTTTTCATTCCTAGAACTACTTCGACGTATATTACAAAATGCCTCTTGACACCGATCAACGTATCACATTAAATTACAAAAATTTTAAAAAGCTAACGCTTATTGTTGTGTCCCACTGTACTGTACCGTACTGTAATAACCTCTTGTAATGGCTTTCGTATTTTTTGTTATTATTTTTGAGCAATTCTTTGTTTGTTTTCAACAATAGCCGTCACAATATTGTTGCAATTTTTAATACTTTTCGTATATTTTTTTCATTTCATTTTCTGGATTGTCGGTGTAGATTAATTATACTTTTAATTAAAATTAATTGTTATCTTAATGGTATTTTTTCAATAAATTACTTAAAATTTAAAGAAATAATTGTTATTGTAAGCGGCGTTGTGATTATTGATATTAATTAATACTGTTACTTTTACTAAAGTAAACAACATACATACATACATATGTACATACATATATTGTTGAATCATGAAATTTCTATGGTTTTATGAAAATAAAGTTTCAATAATAACAACATGAAAGTATTTTTAAATACCATAACCATGGCCATAATTGGCTGTAAATAAATTTGTGTGTAAAAATAAAACTGCAAAAAAGAAAACGTCATTAAAAATTATTAGCTTTCAATCGATTTTATTCATTACAAATTATAAACATAATCCAACCACATAAGTTTATGGCAGATTGACAAAGAATTCTTGCAACAATGTCGCAGTTAATGTCACAGTAAAGATTTGTTTTCAATACAAAAAAATTTATTTCTAAGAATTGTGGCCTTATCTTCGTACTAAAATTAAATTATCAGCTTAGTATGTGATTTTAAAATCACTTATTGAGTCAATGAAGTATAGTTGCCCTATTTCAACGTGGACAGCTAATGCTAAAACACAAGATTTAAAATCTGAGCTCCAAATTGTGAACACCTATATTCTCTTTAAATATTATTAGCATTTAGACGAGCTACCCTCAGGACTTTATTTTTATGGCCAGTATTGAACGTCGTCTGGTGTAGCCGGAAAGCAATTTCCCTCCATTGGTGGAGAGAGATTGAATATATGGTTCCTGAGGACATATTTGCCTTTAATTTTGGGGCTTCTGATATTCGATAGCGTTTCGTGGAAAATGGTGAATTTTCGACATGTATTGGTATGCCCATGCGGATGGATTAAAGGTCTATCTGGTAACTTCAACTATTTTTAGGTAGAAATCTTTACGGCAAATTCTGAGGACATGACCATCCTCTCTTCTTCTAATACGGGTTTCAACACTATTTTGGTTAACAAACAACTGTCGCGAGTTGTTTACTACTGTAAGGACTCCATAAGGATGTTTCTACAAGATTGGGAAGAGGCAGCTAAAGCCGTTGCAAGCTTGTGTTCTCATTCGGTTACTGAGGAGATTTTTGGACCAAGACCCCAAATTTATTACTTTATCGACTCATCGCATAATAAGTTCAAGGAAAGTATCAGAGGAGCAAAGCAGGGGAAGCTAGATTGGTTGCGAATCAATAAGTATTGACTAATTTGCTACTGAGACTAACGGGGATCTGCCATAGAACTCAGCCTGATTTCTGCATGAGTATGTGAATGTGAAGAGGATTTGTAGTCCGATTCTTAGTAGAAGAAGTTGTTTTTGAACCCTTGGTCCGTAGTTAACGTTCATTCTTTCCTGAAGTTTATTGTGGAATTTCGCTGGTATTGACTATTATACACGATCGTCTAAGCTAGAAGTTACATTGTGGATTTGATTTTTCATAGGCGTCCTATTCAGTCTGTGTGTTTATTAAAAAACGCAGTTTCTACAAGAAATATACAGCAACTCGAAAGGAGTAATACATTTAAACATTTCAGTGTTTTGATTTTTGGTTGTGTATATATGGTGTTGCCATTTAAGTAGGGCCTAAATGGAGAAATCTTTATTTAGTTCAAAAAGAAAATAATATCGAATAAGATGAAATTTAGGAATATTGAAATAAATTTGATTTACGAACTGCTGACAAAAAGTACCTTTATTATGCACGGTAGTAATTAGACGCCCTCTTAAATCCATCAAACAAAATAATAAAAAAAAATTTTAAAACATATTTGACACCCTAAAAATTCTATCAAGTAAATATTTACAAAACTCGCCCACCGTACGTCACACTGAGGTGTTTTTGTTTGTTTTAGAAAATATAAGTCTCGGTATACACTGGTACAGTCATATTACGCTCAGCCTTTGTGCGTGAGTGCGGTTGTGGTCGATTTTTTTCCACCAAAGATAAACACACACTCACGCAAATTTCATTTTATATTCACCATAATATATTATGTAAAATCAGAGTTGGGAGTATGCATATGATAGTATGTTGTGCAGGAATAAAAACAAATAAAAGTTACAAAGAAAAAAGTATTGTAATCCTATATTACATTGTAATGTATTTGCATGATAGTGTATGTTATCATATACAAATAAATTTATCACACATTCATATACCTGCCGTACATGAAACTTGTTTTTTTCAGTGAATTAAAGCAGAATTAATTAATGACAAGCGAGACGAGTTTCAGATTCTTTAACAGTTGATATCGATAAAACCCAAAAGTAATGTAATTATAACCGTTTCAGTTAAATTAAATGGGGAAAAAATGAAGAAAGAAATTCAATTGCCAATTGAAATAATTTTTGTCAAACTGTGGTATGCGTTTTACAATGTTGTGTGATAACATGTGATGCTTAAAAGTACCCTTGTGCGAGTATTGAGAGCAGTTATAAAAAATTTTATATTTTAGGAGACGTAGTAGTCGTTTTGTCAGTTCTACTGTGGAATAAATTTTATTAAGTAAGTAGAGCATTAATCTTTAGAAGCTGTAGACCTAACAACTCATACATTGTACGATTGACTCAGAGCAACTAGTCGCAATAGAAACTATATGGACATACAGATGATACGCTGAAGAGCACTGATCATAGAACAGAAAGAGATACACTACTGCGCTCATGACTCCGAGATGAACGACAAGGTTGATGCAAGAGTTTAGTCCCAACAATTGAGCATTAAAAAGTAATAAAGGTTCGGATTATGCAAGTATTTTTCAGGCCGTAGTCCTCTCTAGATGAAGCTGCAGGTGCAGGAATAACTTCAGATCGTTGAAAAGAAGGCAGCAGTAAAAGGTGGACCATTTAAAAGTTTAAAATGAAAAATGCAATGAAACAAAAACGGTTTGAAATTTTGCCAAATCTATTTTTTGTTGTTGTAAAGTACAATTGTTCCGGTTAGAAATGTAATATTAATTCATTCATATGACTGCCGCGACTGGCTTCACAGTACCTCATTCGATGGGATCAATTTTCGTGTACTTTTTCAAGTGTATGGGTCGTATATTGGCAATGGCATCACGAATTTTGCGGTTCAAATGCTCTATTGTCTGTAGGTTGTCGGTATAACGCTTTTCTTTAACGGCGCCCTACAGAAAATAGTCCAACAGTGAGAAAATTGCAGGTTTTTGGCAGCCAATTGACATCAACATTTCGGATAATTAAACGGCAATCAAATGTTTGACACAATAAATCGATGGTGGCATAATATGTGTGGCTAGTTGCATTATCCTGTCGAAACCAAACATCGTTCATATCAATACCATAAAGATCGGGTACAAAAAATTTTTTTATCATAGTGCGATAGGTGTCTTCAATGACCGTAAAGGTTGCGCCGTCCTCATTTTCAAATAAATATGGACCAATTGTGCCTCCGCTGCACAAGCCGCACTAAACAGTTACTTGTAATTGGTGCATCGGCTTCAGCAAGGCCACGTGCGGGTTTTGTGGCAATTTTTCTTACTAACCTAAATGAAAATGATATTATTTTGATCGAAATCATCGTGCAGTTTCCCGTTGGTCCTAATTTCCAATAAATCCCAACGTTGCTCAAGCGTAAATCGATAGCTTACGTTCAGTGGGGATAATATGCCAGATTCGAAATAACCCATGTTTCAAATTTAAACCGATAGATGGCCTACCCGATACAATATCATATATATCAGTAAGGTGATGAAGTTATATTGCGTTGGATTACACGCAATATGTATATCAATTAGAATGGGAAAGCTGATGAACATTCTCGCAAAGGATTATCCCACTAGAGTCATTCAGAGGCCTTTTACCCAATTCGTGAAATCATGCAAGCACAGCTTCATGCATGAGGCCAATAGCAGATGGGAAAAACAAATTTGTTGAAGAGAAAACAGTGGTAGAGAATGGGTGGTACATCTGTTATACGAATATTCTGGAGATACCCTTCTTTAAATTTATTAAACGATATGCTCACATCAAATATAAAGAAAAAATTGCAATTGTGGAAGCATTTAATAAGATGACTAGGTAATCCGATTGGAACTGCTGGCTTATATAACACGCACATGAATTTTAACAAAACGTTGTTCAATCCTTTAATAATCACTCCTTTCTCGAATTGAAATTGTAATTAAAATCTCTTTATTTGCTAATAAACTCAAGTCACTTCAACGTATTGCTCAAGTGCTTTAATTTGGCAATCATTCAAATCTGAGATTCATCCCTTAAGTTTTACTTTTAATTACTTGCCTGTAATGCTAGAGGAAAACAGGATCCATAGAAGAATATAACAGACAAAAAATGGAATAAAAACTTCTAGTCATTCACGTAATAATCCAACCCATCATCGTCATTAGTTGCATAGTACTTGACTCGTTTAATTTTCTGCTTTTGTCGTTTGTGCTGATTAGATAACTTGGTTATAATGTGTATCCCCACTATACCTCTTTCACAGGTTGTTGTAGTTTCCTTTTTTTTTTTGTTTTATCGTTATTCATTATTGACTTGATTTTTAGTATTCCTATCTAAATGATTAATAATTTTTTGTTTTTGTTGTTGTTTTAGTTTCACAATTTGCGGAAATAATTATTCGTTATATTCCTGTCCCAATATTTTCAAAACAAACACGCTGACTAAATGAAATGAATCATTGGCAATCAATAATTCATTCCATATACGCTCTGTTTTTCTTTTCTTTTTTTGGTAAGCGACTGACTAGTTTTCTACTGTAGCGTTTAGAGTTTGCGTTTATAACCTACACCATCACAATGAGTATGCTGAATTGCTGTTGATGCCTGTAACGGTTTTACGTACATATTTAAGTCAGTTTACATAAATCTGTTGACCAGGTGTACTGGTATGAAATGAGCTTTTTTTGAAAATAAAACATTAATTTCGATTCATATTTCTTATATCCCTCAAGCAATTTGTGGATTTCACGTCAATAAAATTGTGCATCTTTTGAAGCAAACCAATGGTCACCCAATTTTCAACTTCTTCTGAAATCAAATAATATTAGTCCAAGTCCCCGGTATATGGCAGGTGGGGTAGCAGCTCCAAGCGTAACGCCTTAAATTCTATCCTGAATCAGTCTTGCTTTGTATGCAGTTGCATTACCGTGTTGCAAAAATACCTTGCCGTGTCTGTCTTTTGAACAATGCATAGGTCAAATTGATCATTTATTGTCGGTAATTCAATTATTTGCGTTTAAGGTCCTGAAAATACATCATCTTACGTACATATATAATTATGTATATATATGTCATTACAATCGTTCAGTCAGAATTATGGACCTAGTTTCTCTTTTTTAAAAACTTTTCATGGAAATTTTATTTGCTCTCAGAGTTCTTGCCAGAAATCTGCTGAGAGGAAGTCACCGAAGAAATATTTTTTTCATATTTTCGTTTTGATATATGCCCTGGGGTTTGAACCGTGGCCTTACGTCTAAAAAGCCAACACACTACCTACTAGACTATGACGACTTCAATACATCATCACCTGTAACAATTCGATACAACATTGATTTTCTATCGTGTCTTTGAAGTGAAATTCTTATAATTTTAATGTTAAGCGACGTGCCTAAGCTGTATGTAATCTGTATAATGCCTTTGGAAACGGCACAGAAATGTAATCCAGATTCAGAAATATCAGATTTTCTATGCGTATTGCATAACAATTGCCCTATTATCGTCCACCACATTGTAGTGTAGCTTTTTTATTCGACTTCATTTACCATTCATATTACATATTTTTATTTCATTCCATTTTTATTTATTGTTTTAGTTCTTTTTTGTTATTTTTTATTTATTTATCGTTTATTTACTTTTACTCACTCATTGGTTTGGTTTCGAGATAAAATATTTGTTTTTCTTTTTTTATCTATTGATGCCTGTTTATTTGGAAAAATAAAGAAGAAAACGTGTGTGTGTGTGTGTACCATTTAACTAAATTATAAATTATTATTAAATAAAGTTCTATCCCTGATATTCACTGATAAATAAAAATATCTGATATACATATTATTGATTATACAGAGCTCTGCTTTCAGAAGTGTACGGAGTAGACTTTTTTCGTTTTATATTTGTTTATTACAATCAGGTTTTTAAAACGAAATTATTTTCGTCAAAATTATATTAAAATGGGTTTATTTTTTGGTGACAGCAAAATAATTAATTTTCTTTCCTTTGGATATTGAAAGAAGCAGAAGGAGTTTCTAATTGATAGTTTAAACGAAGGAATAACACCCGTATTTCAATAAAATGCAAGCTATGTCGAAAATATTACCGCTATCCATGAGCGTTAATCAGACCACAACTTATTGAATTCTTCATAGTGACTTGATCTGTGTCCGTACAAAATTCGCTTGACCCAGGAACTGAAGAAAAATGACCATGGACAACAAGGTGTGTCTGCCGAATGGGCTCTTGGTCATTTGGCAACTGACGCTTATGTTCATCGACAAATTATCTGGATCTAGTTTCTCTCTCCACTACATGAGTGGCGGGATCGACAGTTTAAAGTCAAATCCGAACAACAGATTGTTGAGAAACTTTTCATGGTAATTGTTTTTTGACTCAAAGCGTTTTTGCCGCAGAAATATTTGTTAATATTTTGTTTCGTTCGAGATGTCTGACCTGTAGCTTGAACGGTGGCCTTCCGTCTAATAAGCCAACACACTACCTACTAGACTACGACGACTTCCAATTAAAATTTCAAATCCAAATCAAGAGCATCCAATGTATCCCGAAAAAATTTGTGTTGAAAGTGATTTTTTTTATAACGACGTTGGTTTGGTCATCACTAAGCACTATAGTGCCGTAATTATCAACAGTTTTTAGTGTAAATTGGATGATCACCACACTAAGAACATTTGGTTCCAATAGAACGGTACTACGTGCATGAGTGACGAACATCATGAAATTCGACCTCATTATACTTTTTCTAGTGGGGTTTTCTTACGAAACATTTGAACGATGTTATATACCACACATAATGGCATGAAAAACTTTGATGCTTGTTTTATTTAAATTCAAAGATATGAAGCCCTTAATGAAAGACTTGAAATATATACCTGAGCTATTCGTTTGGAATTCGGAAGAATGTTAAACAATTTCTGTCATGGTTTTCGAATTTTTGAAGATTGCTTCAATACTCCTTCAAATAATCAAAATAGAAAATCAGATCGAATTTGGAAACCAAATTAAATAAAATAAAATTATCAACAAACATTGTAGGAGGTCAGAAAGCATCCTCTCATGAGGAAAAGTAGAAATTCATTAGCAAAAGTCGTTTCCTACTATACCCAATTCATGCTCACGGAGAACATTTTCACTTGGTGTAAAGCAACAGAGAGCTCTGTGGAAAACCAATCTCCTGCTTGGCATGATGAATATGATTAATGTAACTGAAGTAAAGTCAGGAAATAAGGAGAATAAAAGGAAGATGATATACGGGAGCCCTTAAAAGAGGGAAAATAAATTAATAAATTATCTCAGGAGTTATTTTTTGTCGATTCGTAAAATTTTTTCCCTTTTATATCGTTTAGTTGTAGATGTCTGAACTGTGTTATGAATCGTGGCCTCATGCCTAATAAGCCAACACACTACTTATTAGACTATGAAGACTACTATTGAAATACTTAATGTCAAAGAATTGTCAATAGGTTATCAAACTATATTCTACTCTCCCTCTTCAGATGTTGTAAACAATTCGGAAAAAGGTATCTTGAATTCTACGATGGTCGTAGTTGCCGTAGTCTAGTAGGTAGTGTGTTGGCTTTTTAGGCGTGAGACGTAAGTAGTGTAAGTAGTGTAAGAAACTAGATAGTAATCCTGACTAAAGGGTTGTAATGACAAATTATGTATGTATTCTACTATATGTCGCTCTTTTGGAACCTGTCCACCTACCGACTTTAGTATACCAACAAATTGAATTTCATTAGTAAGCCGACATCTGTAATAACAATATCTTCAATAATTTTGAGTGCAACTGTCTATACCATGTTATTTAGTGTCCAACACTTTTTAGAATTTGAGTGTAAACATAAACAATTTCTGAGCTTTAGGCAAAGATTCATAAGATGATCGGCGATTTATTACTACAGCCTTAAAAAAGTCATCGCAAATTTCTTTGAAAGGGCTATAGTGTTCCACACTTTGGGTATAATTTAGCGTAACATATTTAATTCTCAAAGCCGTGAGTATCCGGCTTATAAATTACCTTGATAATGCTGTAATGTATCTTAAAGTTGATTGGTTTTTCGTCGAGTACTAGTTTATTAATACCCGAAATTGAATATTTCATATCAGTTCATACGTTAAAAATTTATTGATCAGTAGATATAATAACATGGAATATTCCTTTTGTGTTTTTTTTTATGTATAGAGATTCAAATCTAATATTCAAAAACAATCCACCATTCTTTCTCATCTTGCTTAGGGCAAAAAAGAAATAGATTATGGCCAATAATTTTTAACTGTTTTTAATTGTGAATTCATAAAACGTCTTTATGACTTTATGACGTTATTATTAAAACGATTTCTATGGACGCTTAAATTTTAATTATTTTTATTTCGTTTATAAAAAAAATTCATGATGTAATTAAAAACTCTTTTTTAATATATTTAATTTAAACGCCAATTTTTTCCACCTTTTTTATAGACGATCTTAAACGTTTTCTTATTTCCATGGCAACTTCAAATGTTTCTGGCCTCTTTGCACTTCAATTAAGATGAAATTTTAATATAAGTTTACCCAAAATAAGTTACAAATGAAATATGAAATGATTTACTTTAAAAATTTTCAATTAAAACGGCTTAAAATGCTTTCATTATTTGCTAATTTTAGCTGAGCAACAATCTGTTACAATCTGTAAATAGGCTTACAAAAGAAGAGAACAACAGAATTTTAAATGCTTTTGTACTCTTGTACGTATGATTAATTTAAGATTAAACACCAACACAACACAAATACTTATACGCACTAGGGAAATACATTGTATTTATGGGACAGAGAGACTGTTTCTTTATCGTTCTGCAACAGAGAATGTGTAATACATAAACAATATGTATGCATGCATGTATGTGCTTACACATACGACAACGACAAAAGCACGTTTGTTGTGTGCGTGTGTGTAGCTGAGCTTAAAACATCAATTTAAATTGTTAAACCAGCCATTAAATAAAGATTTAATTTATTTTCGAACCACAAAAATGAACTGAAATCGTACGTAATCTTTGCCACCGAATAGAACAAAAAAAAACGAAACGTTACATGACAAAAGGGGAGAAAAAATTAAAAAGAAATAAAAAAGATTAAATGTTACAATAACAAAAAAAAAACGCAAAAACTGTACAACCATTGAATCGTATGTGTTGTTTCGTTTCATTTTTTCATGAGTTTTATTTATTTCGCAGTTATTTTACTAATTGCGCACAATAAAACTTTTAAACGTTTTCTGTTCTGTAAAAAAAAAATATATAAAACGTAAAGAAAGCCAGCTTAGAGACGTGATTTAAATTAATCACTTTATAATACGCCCAAGAAAGTGAACAAATTGCATGAAAAGATTATTTACAAATAATGTGTGTTATCAATGGCAACCTTACCTACATAAGTTAAATATGGAATTGCACAGAATTGAGATGAAATTAAAGAAGAATTTATCAAAAACATCTCGAATTTGAATGGGCTCTTATCAGGATTCTACTAAATAAAGGACGTATATAATTGTGTCTGAATATTTATCCTTGTTATACCAAGCGACAGAGAGGGCGTTGCACACAGCTGGAGAAACTGGATTAAATGAAAACAAATCAAAGAAGTTGCCGTAGTCTAATATGTAGTGTGTTGACTTTCTAGGCGTGAGGTCACAGCCTAAACCCCAGGTCAGACATTTCTAACAAAACGAAATATTAAAAAAATTCTTCGGAAACTTATTCTCAACAGATTTCTGAAAAAACTCTGAGAGTACATAAAATTGCTATGGAAAGTTTCTCAAACATTTGACGTTCAGTGTCGACTTCAAACTATACTTCCCGCCACTCATGCATATAAAATTAACACACATAACATAAGGGGTGTAACAAGCTAGGTTGTAATCCTGACTGAAAGGTTGTAGAGAATAATTATGTATGAAGGTATAAAACAAATCAAAGAAACCATAAAAAAATAGAAAATAATTTTTGACCGACGCAAAGGTTTGCAAACTTGAGGAGCTAACAGGATTCGACTAGATTGATATCGTTTGCAGAACAATTTATCTACGGGTGCCATAACATTGTTTTCAACTTTCTTTCTTTCTCTTCCTTTTTTTGTGTTAGTTACCCCCTTTCCTCTCTTTTCTTTTTTACCTTTTTTTCTTCGTTGTTTGATTCTTACTTTGATGATACCTTTTCCATCTTTTCCATACTCTACTGTTGATATTTCAATCATTTTTTTAATAATTTTTGTTTTTCTTCAATTTTCATCTCCTCATTTTAAAGCCTGTATTATTGTGCTCTAAACTTTATTGGGTTCTTAACTATATTCTGAATAAATTGTTTTACATTTTTGAATTATTAAACATATTATTTATAGCCAATGTGTGACTAATAACTTTAAGAGAAAATATTTTTTTTAATTATAAAAATAAAAATTTCCAAACAATTAAATTCCAAATTACATTTTGTGACAGAAACCGTTTTTTACTTGACAGTTGTATTCCTCACCATTTCATTTCAATTTCAATGTCAACAGAAATTTCTGAAAAATGCTTGAAAGTATAATTTAAAATCGTTTTATTTCTTATACCCCCCTACACTACTAGTGGTGGTGCGAATGCGGATGTTTCGCTACATTAACATTTCAGGGTGTATTTTTTCTTTTCTTGGAAATGTTAAATTTTATATTAAATAGCTGTCGCCTGTGATCCTTATTCTGCTTATTAAAATTCACAAGAAATCAGAATATCTGGTTAAAAGTGAAAATTCATTAAAAAATTGAGTGGAGTTGACATAAGAAGTGCGTTTCATAGAATTTTCTGTAGCAATTATATTTTATTTGTCAGGCATTTACAATGTGGATAAACATGGTTTAAAAAATAGGTCCTATTTCCTTGTGGTAATATATCTCCATTTTAACATATGTATAAATATCAATCTGACCACCAACATTAAGACATTAGTCTTCCAAAAACTTAAAATTTTATTAAAAGAACTTTTGGGAAGCGTTTCAATTCAACGGCATATTTATTTAATGGTTAACGGCAAAGTGGTATGCATGGAATTAACAATTTTTCATCATTGCCATCCCTATGGAAAAAGTTGTTTAAATTGTCGTCAACTCCATTGTGGAGACTTTGTAAGGTGGTATGTATTCAATACTGATACCCTTTCAATACCAATTCGAATATTGGATCCCAATTTAATAGCGAAATGATCACCATCAGTGTAGGAAAATGAGGAAGAGTTAATGAATACCAATGGCATTAGTTGCATAAGATATCGTAGTTAGGGTGCTCGGTACTGAAGGCTTTCAAAGTTTTTCAGGCAGATTCTAAAAATTATTAGGAAAGTCTTTTGAAACTTTTGGATAGTAGGGGGAATATCATATAATGACATCGAAAATAGTTATCGATTACTGCATCACAATGAGATGGAATACAAAAGATTCGAATCGAGTCACTAGTTTTCTTGCACAGCCCACTGTAAATTTTTGTGGCCAAAATTGGCAACAAAGCAAAGGCGATTTTGACATTAAAGACAAGATTTAAAACGACAACTCCAATTGCAAGAAATTATAAGTGAAGAGTCTGCAACGAGTAAAATCTACGGTCAAGCATAATATCCATTATGCCAGGGTAATGGTGTGTATTGAATAGTATTAGCAGAGTTAAATCCATTATGAGCTGCTAAAACTGTGTTATATTATTACAAGAAACCTGTATAAACATCAATTAATTCGCTTGCAGCTATTGGTCGAAAAACATCCGGATTTTACAATCAAATCTGTGGTCATGATGGAAGCATAACAACACTCGGCAATGTTACTGCAATGGACAAAAAATTAGTAGTCCCCCTTCTGACTTCCATTTGTTTCAATCAAAGCAAAATGTTCTCATTGGAATACGCTTCACTTCAGAGCAGGGTATCCGAAATTGTCTTCATTTATCCTTGGCGTCAAAAAAACAAAAAAAAAACAAAATCTATAAATTGCCAAAAAAATGTGAAAAACTCATAGCTGCCGATGGACAAAAAAAAAACTATCTTAATTAAGCATTTGCTTTCAATAAAAATGACACACTTTTAAGTTATGTTGCTCGACAATTCGACTGCATTGCTTTGGCGTTCGGGTGTAAAAAAACAAAAATCCTGAGTGGCAGATTAAGATATATAAAAGGATCGGTTTTTTAAAAAAAAAAAATGTATAAAATATTTCATTAAAAGACCAATACAAACATACATATATAGTTGGTCAATACAACCCTTTAGCCAGGATTTTTACCATGAGTGGCAGGAGTTAAAGTTTTAGGTCGAGTCGGCTCGACAGATTTTTTAAGAAATTTTTCATGCCATTTTTATTTTTCTCTCAGAGTTTTTTTCAGTAATCTGTTGAGAGGGGGTAGCCGAAGAAAAATTTTTTCATATTTCGATTTGTTGGAGATATTTGGCCTGGGGTTTGAACTGTGGGCTGAAGGTCTAATTACATTACACATTACATACTAGACTACGGTGACTGAAAGAGTAGTAGTCTTCCAGAAATCCCGAAAGAACATATGATTCATACTGATTTTTGATTTTTTTGCTTATTTAATTTTTTATTATTTTTTATTTTAGTTATGTTCATAATATTAAAGGGTTCCTTAAAGTTGGCTTTCATCGATTAGAATTTCTGTCTGTCTGTATTTGTTTTTTTATATTAAATTTCTCAATGTCAAAAACTTTATGTTTAAATACAATATTCCTGACAGGTAGTTAAAGATTTGATAACACAGTAATAAAAACATGAGAAATACGTTTTTTTGTTTCACGTTTTGCCCTGCTAAACTTTCAAATCCTGTCAAGTGTTCAAGCGAACATGTGAACATGTCATTTACGTGATGCTGGTAACTAAAACTGACAGAGGAATAAAATATACAAATAAATAAAAAAGAAGAAGAAATGTAAATAAAATAAATAAAAAATAAACTGAAATGTAGAATGCTGCGGAAGAAAACCCATGTAACAACATGTACTTCCTCAATGTGTTTTGCAGTTTCTTGATAATTTTTTCTTTTGAAATTTTAAGATTTAAAAAAGAAAACTTATTTTAAGAAAAGTCTTTAAAATTAAAAATATGTGTATATTAGTTGTGAAATATTGTAGCAAAGAATTCAAAAATTATACCTTCTTATACACTTTATAGAGAAATGAAACTTTACGTTCTGTTTTCTTTTTTATTACAATAAAATTATGGTTTCAAACATTTAATTCTATTAAATTATGGTGATTATTTCTTCCATTTTTTCTGCTGTTGTCTGTGCTCTTGAAAATCCTTCTAATGAAAATGAAAAATAATGACAGCAAAAATCTTTAGGGAAAATGGATTTAATTGTCGATACGCTTTTCTTAGACAGAAATATGTTGCAAATGTTAATAAGGACAAATGAGTTGTTTTAATGGATACTGGTACTCATAAGGTTTAATGCATATCCATATCCATGCATAGGGGTAGTAATTTAAAAGGTTTTCGAACAAACAAACAATAATCTAGAAAAGGTTTCCTTTTTGGGGCAATATTTAGTAATGTAATGTAGTCTTAAAGTTTTAAAATCTTTGGGATTTCAAATCTCCAATAATCTTATGTATGAAATATTCTTTCCTGCATTTGGTATGATGACGAAATTTAACTTTTTCCCAAATATTTTAATTTTTCAAAGATTTTGTTCATATTGTCTGTCATTTCATTCTCGCGATAAAAGTTTTAAAAGCTTAAAGTTTTAAAAGTCAGACATTGTTTGAAATGCTAAAGCTGCCATAGTTTCCATAGCAACGTCATTTCCTTCGTGTCTCATTACGTTTTTAGACTTTAACATGTCTCGCTATGTATTATTAAATAATTTTGATGTCAGCAAAGTAGTATTCTATCCTATCTTTAAGGGTCAAATGTATTTTACATACATATACATACCTTGAAATAATGGAGATTGGTATCTCAATTAGCAGCATGTTGCCAGTAAGTGAATTTGGATGTGTTGAAATCCATGACCTATTTCAATATGTTTTAAATTGAATTTTCTTACACTTTAGGGCTTTGGAGATCAATGGATGATCAGATCCTTACTTAAGCTAATGTTTATGGTCCTGTTAAAAAATAAAAATTAGATAATTTCGTATACTGTAAACAAAAACCTCAAGTGGGTACTTCGCACGGAATTCACATTTGAAGCCGATAATGCAGACCTTCTTTCTCCCATAAGGCAGATTTGGGCTATCATATGAAAGCTTGAAGGGACTCTTCTTTTAAAAATGCCTAAAACAACAATCATTCTTTCGTATTGATGGGTTTTTTTTGAATGATTGTCGCCCTTTATGGCTTTTTTATAAGTGAGTTTGAAATGTCACATCCACATCTTGAAAGCTTATGCATGGTAGACCGTTTAATTGTCCTTGTTGATAGATCCGATCCTAAGAATAAGGTTTAAATTCATCCTTAGAACTTTTTTCTCGTATGACCAACTCTCAGAAGTTGGCCTCTACTCATGCAGTGCGTTGTATTGGAACTAGGAAAATATGTTATGGGAAGGACGAAAGAGGAAATAGTGTTTGTGAACACTTGATTTGAATCTCTTTAAATCATAAGTGATAGGAAAGACCACTGCAAGAACGAATAATAATAATAAATACGAATAAAAAGTTTCTTTTTCTGTAATGCAGTGTGCGATCCACGTGTTAATCGATAGCTGGTAACTGGTGGTAACTGTCTTAGAAGTCTTATCTCTTGTAAACCAACAAACCTACGTAAACAAGCTAACAATTGTTCGTTTGACGTTAGCCTAAAAAATTCTCTTTTGACGATCCACACTACGTACAAATGCTGTAAGAGCTAATAATTGCCATTAAAAAGCCTCTTAAAAACGACCTGGTAGTTTAGTGGTTAGTGTGTTTGGTTACTTGTATCAGAATAATACTTTATATACTTACATAATTGGTCACTACAGCCCTTCAGTCAGGATTAAGACCTAGCGTCTCACATCACTTATGGTGCGTGCGTCAATTTTATACATGAATGGCGGATCCTAAGACTAAAAGTCGATTCCGAACGATAGATTTTTGAGAAACTTTCCATGGCAATTTTATTTACTCTCTGAGTTTTTGTCAGAAATCTGCTGAGAGGTGAGGAAAACACCGAAGAAATATTTTTTCATATTTCAATTTTTTGGAGACGTGTGATCTGGAGTGGTCTCACTACTAATAAGCCAACACACAAGCTACTAGACTACGGCGTCCTCAAATAACTGCCGCATTAATAAACTAAACGCATAAATATTTTCATCCCTTTTTTATTTTGATGACTTTAAGCCCTTAGGCTCAAAAACTTGCTCATTGTCACTTTATTAAAGCACATTTAACACCATAATTGGAATCAATTCGGATTTATTTTTAACTCATAACAATTGATTTATTTTTTATTGATTTGGCGTTTTATTTATAAAAGCAGATGTACGGTTAAGTGTATCTCTTGAAAAATAAATTAATCATATAACCGTAAATATATATAAATGTATATATACAAATACAGAAACAAAACAACAACACAATATAATATCAAGGGTAACCTGTTCATATGTTATATTTTTTGAGAGGCAAATTACTAAACCTGCTTATGAGTTGTGAAATGAGGCAAATAATAAAAAAACGGGGAAAAAATAATCATAATAAAAATAAAAAATAAAATATAAATGGAAAAATAAAATATAATTTTTATGATAAGCGACGGCTTCCGTTTTTTTATGATGATTTATTTTTTTTTTTTTTCTATATTTTCTGTCTTTGTGATCATATTCAACACATGCCAAGCAAGTAATGTTCGTATAATTTTTATTTCGATTTCGGGGTTAAAAGCCATAAATTTTTGAATTACAATTTGTGATGACATTCTCCCTTTGTGAGATAACAAATATTTAAAATACAAAAAAAAGTAAACACATGCTACACACCTTTAAGTGTTTGGTTACCATTACGAATACGATACGAGGAGAAACAAGTAGAATAAAATACCTTCTTTAAATGCTTTTATCCTTCAATTGGCATTAGAAAATATTCTCCTTTGAGATTTAAGTACCACACTGACTGTTGATTTTGTTATTGAAATTGCACACACGTCTATTGTTTGTTGTTTGGCACAGAGAGCAAACACTTGAAACTTTGACACAGAAACCAAAACATTCTTTTCTTTTATGATTTTAATCTTTTTTCCCTTTTTTTCTGAAATAAGTTTTAAATTAAAATTTTTTATAAACTGAATTCCATTTAAAAATTTGTTTTCAATTTTAATTTGAAATTTTTCAAAAAAAATTTTTTTTTCCTTTGTTTTATTAGAAATTCTTCCGCTTTTGAAACGAATGACAACGTTTCTTAAGGAATACCCGGGAAAAACTGATTTCACTTGATGCATGTGAAATGCCAAAAGTATGAATTTGTAGTTTTGTTCTGTTTAATTTAGGTTTGTGTGAAGGTTCGTCTAGCAATTGTGATAGTAAAAAAAGGTAAGGCAACATAAACATGTTGCATGTTTTGAAGCTTTTTTTTGCAATTCCATGGAAAAGGGAAAAACTCCGGGAAAAGCTTAGTGTAGCATAATGCCCGTTAGTAGTGAAAATGTTAAAAGCTTTTGTTAGAAAAAATTTCTCTTGTTATTCTTCGTTTTTAAAGAGTAACCAAAAAGGGTTTTAATGGCTGAATTGTTGCTAAAGCTTTTAAAGAGAGCTTTTTCCTTACATGAATACCATTAAGGGTATAGTAATTTTTTTTTGTTTTCATTATTGGTTAAGGGTAAAGCCACTTTATACTGGTGCATCTTCCTTGTTTCTTTTATTTTCGGAGACGTAAGCGGACTTGTGGATTGCATTACAATAGTATATTATTAGTGGCCGTAGTATAGTAGGTAGTGAGTTGGTTTATTAGAAGTAAGGCCACGTTTCAAACCCCAGCACATATAGAGATATATAAGATACTATACTTGCATACTTTTAGCAGATTCAGAACTCCCTTGTATGGCCTTATATTTCAAACACATTCAACAAATATTCTAGTATTTATTTCAATGTATATAATTTATTTGAGTATAACAATACAACCTGTCAAGTGTTTTCAGTTTGGATATAAAGCTAGAATTGGCCAAACGTTCACAAAACGTAACGAGACGTATGTTAGTTTCTAGCATATGAAAGACAATGAAAACGATTATCGTAAGTATTTGCATTATTTTCGTATACTATAAACAAAGGTACTTTTCGTTACCTTGCGTTAACGTTCACGTTATTCTATCTTAACCCGTTTAATGAACCATCATTTAGCAGCACTATTACGGGCATTTATCACAGTAACATTATAGACGTTGTGGAATTACTAGATTCTGTAAAGTTTTTCTGAGCAGATCATCTAAAGTTATGGCAGCATATATATATATATAACGGTTATATATGTTATCTTATATATTGACCCGAAATCATTCAGTCAACTACTGTTCCGATGCTAGTTTGATTACAATGCCACACATGCAGGCATTGAAATGCCCTGTGAATGTGATAAAGCCAGATAAACTTTAAATATTCAGAAGCACAGATTGAGAGAAGTTTGAAAATAATTGAAATTTTGAACGAAAATCATTGTCTACCATTTCCTTTATAAACTCAAAATCCATGAGACCCTGACAGGATCATAAGCCAATACGAATATTGTTGTACTCTCATGAACTAGATATAGTATTACATTTGACTCCATCGAACATCTGAATGACCTCAAAGAAATTTATTTGATTAGCTTTAGTATGCCTATGCAGAGTATATAATTTAATGATTTAGTCTGTCAGAAATCGCTTTTCTATAGTTAGGTTAGGTTAGCGGTCAACTTGCCGTTTACAGGTAAGGTCACTCGCTGCCTCATATGGCCCTTTGTGCCACTCCGTGTTCAGAAAGCTCCTTGTCATGATCTGATAGTGGTGGGCTTGAACCACCTCGAGTTCTGGATGAAACCAGCCAGTAGCACATTCGCCACTACGCCCAGACCTTCAAACGTTCTATCACCCAAATACCTATAGATTCCGTTCTGAAGTGTAGGGTACTCGCATAAAAGGTTTTGCACCGGAACCGTTCTCTCCACATTATGACAGTTTCTGCAGTAATCCTGGTGAAGCAGCCCGTGCTTGCAGGGGAAACTTCCAATAGCGTAGTAGCCTGTTTGAATTCCTGTTAGAATGCGAACTGTTTTATTGTCGAACTGAAGTAGTCCCCTGGTTTTTCCGCTGTCCACTGCGGAACACCGCAGTTAATAAATTCGAAAACCATGTACATTGGACCACCCAAGGTCTGCTCCTCATATAGCTCCAATCCCTTCCGTGCGAGTTAGTCTGGCTTTTCGTTTTCCTCTTTGTCTTAGTGGCCAGTGAACCCAGCAAAGGCGGATGCTTTGCCGACGTATATTGTGCCGAGAGTTCCTGCAACTCCTGATGCCTTTTAATTTGAGATGGGAACCCAGCGCTTAGATTGCTACTTGACTGTCCACACATATGATCAAGATCGAAGTTGGGGTTCTCCACCTGAAATACGCTGGCCTGGTTAGGTAATCTCTATGGCTCGTTCAGTGCCAGTTTACCGGAATATATCTCAGATCCAGTTCCACATTCCATTTTTGAGCAATCGGTGAAGATCGTTATATAACATCACTTTTCTATAGTTATGGATTATTTAGTGCATTGCCCAGTATCCCGTAAATTTTTTCTTTTACGAATCAAAAAATTATTTCTAATTGAAGTCCAAAACTTTATGGACGGGTGTTTGTTGTTAACCTATGTTAGATCAGCCAAGTTAACCAAGGATAAATTTTTAATTGAAATCAGTCAATTCATACTATACCTTTATAACAATTAAAGAGATTTGAATAGCAAACTTTAACATTTCCATTTCTGCAAATACACTTTAAGTGTAACTTAAGTAAAATATCATCCATGACCTCTATTAAATATAATCTATGTGAGCCATTGACACGTTTTTAGAATTTAACACAAGAATAAATCGTTAAAATGATTTAAGAGTTGAATTGAATATTTTATAGCCTTTCTCACAGCATAAAGAACATGAAAAGGTCTACGTTATCAATGTCTGGAAAACGTTGTGGGTTTTTATGGTAATACGCTTAAACTCACATATCTTTTCGAAGTATCAATATAAGCTCAAGTACAAGGCACAGTTTGCCTATGCAAATAAGTTACTCAACTTTCTTTCGCATGTTTGAACTTGTATTTGTTTTTGTTGTTGTAGACATGTTAGTGGAACCATAAACTTGGTTTAGTAGTGCGTAAACCCAATGACTTAAAAATGAATAAAAACCGCTGCCAAAAACCAACCAAAATAGAACACAATCTAAATATTGCCAAAAAAAAAAACAAAAATTGCCTTAAAAAGCAAAACACGTTTTCCAAAGTATAAACATTTCGTAAACAATAACAAAAACAATATCAATACAAAAACAGAAACAAAAAGAACAAAAAAAAAACCAAGTGTTACATTAAGATAAGGAACGATGCATAATTGTTTCCATAGTCATGGGTTTTCAGGCACCATTAGTAGGCTATGCGGACAGACAGACACTAGGTAATGAATATACGGAAAAGAAACCCAGAAATTATTAAAGAAAACAACAGCCACAACAGTAGTGAAGTTACGCAAAACAATTTGCGTTATAAACAAAAACAATGTTATAGGCACGCAAAGCGGAAAATTATTTACTGCCAACCGTTTTTGGTTTTACGGTTGCAAAGTATAGACCAAGAAATATTGGCTAAATTTACCAGCAACAAATACAATATTTCACCGGTGATATACAAGAATTATATGTAGTTATAGCATAATGTTGTGGGATTTATGAGGCAATCATATACCAAAGTTTGATTAAAATTTAAGAACATTTTTGTCTGTTCAGTGCACTTACGTAATTCGCATGCACACTAGATTCATTCATCCCTTCAGTCAGGACTACGACCTAACTTCTCACACTACTTATGTTGCCTGTGTTAATTTTATACATGAGTAGCGGGACCTGTTTTGTTCTCGCTATGTTAGGTTCACTTTCTGAGGGCGATTTGATAGTTGGTCCTGACCCTCCAATCTGCCACCTCTACGGACTTATCGATGGATGGGTCAGGGAGAAAAAGCAGAGGCGTTGGGGAAGTGGATCGGGTTGTTATGTTTCTCGATGTGTATGGCCTGCTATAGACGGTGTAAGAATGGGTTGGCTGCTGGGCTTGGATAAGGCTTTATCATAATAAGTATAAGGGTTTATCACAGGGCACTGCGAGATTAGGTCGCTGAGGGGGATCTGGAACATATCCCAGCCGGACTACTGCAAGGTATGTTGCGATGAGGATGAGAGGACCCTTGGCAGGGGTTGATGGTTTGAATTCTGTGTCGAGAACCGACATCAAGGCTCTCCACAGGTTCATTACTAACTTGAGCTGGTTGAGAAGTGCTAGCGCTTCATCGGTGTAGTCTCGTTTTCCCATTTAGTTTTGTTCTGGTCTGTGTAATTTCTTCGCTTCCCATTCTCCCTTCCTACATCCGCTCCTTTTTCCTATCCCCTCTTTTATCTTTCTTTCCTCCAGGTACTGTACTTGTCTAAGTTGACAAGTACACGTTCTCTAACCTAACCTAACCTAAGCGGGACCTACAATTTAAAGTCGACTACGAACGGCAGATTTTTGAGCAATTTTCCAGGGCAATTTTATTTATTCTCAGAGAGTTTTTGCCAGAAATCTGCTGAGAGGATGTCGCCGAAGAAATATGTTTTAATATTTCGTTTTGTTCTCTCGTTTTTGTTCATCTACTCACAATACGGTTCAACAACTTATAAGCTAGATAAGCAGTTTCTCTACTGTTGTAGCTACTCAAAGCAGGATTTCTTATTCATAATTGCCTTGGTAACCTACTGTTAAGCTTTTATTTTAACTCTTTAAAAATTTTTTTGAAACAAAAATTTGAATAGTTAAGGGCTTAAAAGCAAAAATACGAATTTAACATTCAATACGTGATATAGTACAATTATTACAGACATACTAACTGAGGAACTCTTGATTGTGAGGATAGCTGGGATTGGAAGTTCATTTAAGTTTTTGATCTGAATTGATGTGTCTGCTTTAAATTCAATTGTTTTCTTGCCATTGAAGAATAATAGAATTAAAAATCTTTTGAGCTCGTTTATATTTCATATCCTACAATCACTAGGAGCGTCTTAGGTTACAAGATTTGTTTTTATTGAAAAATTTAAAAAATTCGTTTGTAAAAACTGGGCTTAATTTGGATATTTTTTTGAAAACTTTTACAAAATAATTTAATAATTGTGTTACCATTTAAGCCTATAATTTCAACATATTTTGTATTCCGTAAAATGTAATACCAAATGTAATTTAATCTTTTACAAATGCCTAAATTCTCTTAAGCTAAAATGTATTTTTTAAATTAAAAACTAATGGTCATGGTATGTATCACAGCAAATAGAAATTTCGTTACATTTTTGATTTAGAATTCTAATAATCAGTGCATTTATATGTGCAGCAAATACGCCATTTAACATTTAATTAGAAAGCATTTAAAAATTTTTAAAAATGCATTCATGCAACATCACCAACATCAACACACATACATAAAAGTTCGCATAAACATTTTGGCCTCTGGGGCGGGAAATTAATGGTTTTTACAACATGTTTGAATAACACATTATTAAATCGAATTTAAAAATCATTTTTCATATGAACGGGAAATGGCATACAATCAAACTTCTGTTTATACGCAACGAACAAGAGAGAAGAGAGAAAGAGATTTAACTGTGAAACATAAAAGCAAATGCATACTCATATGCATTCTGATGCAGTTCTATTGCCCGAATTTGAGCTCGTGCATGGCATATGAATATTTTGCAAATTTTTACTCGTATGCAAATGGAATCAAGTCAACAGATGCATTCAAATGCAGCATGTTTTTGTTCTTGCCAAGAAATCGCAGACCAACGAATTATAATACAGAAATGGTTCGTAATTTTTTGGTCTAAATTATTAGAAAAACGTGCAAATGTTAGTTGTGGTTGCTATTTAATACAAAAATTTAATTGTGGTTGCATGATTGCACATGCAAGTGCAGACTGATAGAATTTTGTTTGAAAATATTATTCCATCACAATTAAAATATCGTAGAGAGTGGAATTTATAATTGAAGTTAACATAACAAAATTTTACATCAGAGATTAGTGGCTGACCATTACAGTCTGTTTTTTCTTTTTTGTATTTATTTTATTGCGGCGAGGAAAGAAAACGGAAAATAAATTACGGATATGGTTTATGGTGTCATATTGAGTATTTTCCGTCCCCTAGAGCTTGCTTCATGCATAACAAATGTATGCAATTTAGATTTTAATGCCTTGCAATGCAATGTCTGAGCATGTGATTATATTTTATTAGATTTTTATTTTTGTTTTCATTCCACATATGCAAATATAAAATGATGTTTAGTATAGATACGAGGGTTGAAGGTAAGGTAAAAAGTAAGATCAAGGTTGCCCTACACACACAAGTTTATTCGGTGGCCATATGGGCCATTGTGTTTCACAGTGTGAGGTGAGTCCCCTTATAAAATCTAAATGACGACGCCGTAGTCTAGTACTAAGTGTACTGGCTTATTAGACCTGAGGCCATGGTACAAACCTTAGGTCAGACATCTCCAACAAAACGAAATATTTTATTCATATTATTATACTCTGGCAGAAAATAGAATTGCTGTTAAAAGATCCAAAAAAATTCGTCGTTCGAAACCAACTTTAAACTTTTGATCCTGCCACTCATGCATAAAATTAAAATTAACACACACTACATAAGTGGCGCGGGAAACAGGTCGTAATCCAAATTGGTTGTAATATATATGTAAAGACAAATGATATTTTATAATTAACTCTACTACTACGCACGCATTTAAACTTTTCTTTTCGAATGTTTTTTTCATACGCAGTTGTTTTTATATAATTCACTTTTACAGCATATAAGCCATAAGGAATAAATAATTGTGAATGTCCATCCCTGCATTCATTTTAATATTTCAAATAAATTGTTTTCTTTTTCATTTTTCTATTTTTATGAACTTTTGACCATAAGTTTTTTTACTCTGTTTGTGTTTATTTTGCCAAAATTGGAACAGTAAGTTAAATAACAGAACATATACTCGTATAAGAAAAAGAGGAAAGAAGAAAATGATAAATGCAAATATCTTCTACTCGTTTGCCATAAGGAATGGTTAAAGAAAATGAATATGAACACTAGAGCAGTTGCTGATTATGTTGAAGTCTAAGTTTAAATTTCCATTGGTTGCGACATGCAAATTTTTTCCGAAAGTTTTAATTGATATACGGAATGATATACTAAATGATAGACTTGTATTTAAATCAGCTCAGGGAACTGCTGAAATGTCAAAGAACAGAATTTCGTATAACATATACGAAAGTTCTTGATGGTATATCAGACTCATATTTCTGATTGTGGTTTTAACATGACCTCTATGGCTGAAAAGAAAAGAAAAACAATTATCTTATTGTTCACCAGCCAACTTGTTAAAAAAGCTTTTTTATACACGTCAATTTTATGATCTGCCAACTGTAGTTGTGAAGGTAGTTGAGTGAGGAATGTTGCTGAAAGAGTTAACCTATCTGCTGACAGCCTGACGTCTGTTTTAATACCAAATACCTGTAAAGGCATACATCGATCTGGCTCCTTATCTTGCTATATCTTCAGTATCCATGAGTTTAAGATTTCAATTGATCAAGAAAACTATTACAGTCATTAATCCGAAAATAACTCCTAGTATAGCATAAGTTAGTAACAAATTGGAAATTATACAGGGCAACCGTATTGGATAATTGTTTAGACAGTCCAGTCCAGAATATAAGACTGCAGTGGTTACATGATACCAGACTAGAGTTAAACGAAAATGCATTAACACTGGCACATACTTTTATTACAAACAATTTTAGAATGTATAATTTTGCTGGTTTCAGAAGTAACCGATTAGTACAAATAATGAGAGCAAAAAATATTGTTCTTCTCTATTTATCCACATTTCTCTTTCTTTCGAGAAGGTTTGACATAAGGACCTATTTCATGAATGACCTCAAACTTATACGTTAGAATTTTGAAGAAATTGGAAAACTCCATAATGAAGGCGCCTTTATATGTGCTTCCGATTACCAATGTACAGTCAGTATGCCAGATTATAAAATGTTGGGTGGAAATGTGAACATATTTAGGATAGAGGAGAATGAATAAGAATCTATTTACATGACATTTGCACTACGAGGAGAAATCTGCTCCTCGTTTTAAATAAACAATCAATTAGTTGGACAGTAATAGAATATATCGCATTTTCCGACAGGGACTTCCGCACTTTAATAGTTGAAAATAGCCATCTCGTTCAAGCTATATCTGTTAAACTAGTTGTCTTTTATAAAGGCTGTTAGACCGAATCACAATGGATGGCCATTCGTTTTTATCAAAATGGGTTTGCTGTCCTAGCATTGCACCGCACGCTGCGCTCATTTCACGATCACCATAATCATTCCACCGAGGAGACTATTCGTAATGTTGTTGACTAGAGTACACTGCTTTAGTGAACCTTCAAACATATCTACACGTCAACGATATGTAAGATTTGTTGAAAAAATCGATGATGTCTCTGAGAGTTTGCAGAAGAGTCGGAGGCAGTCAAATTCCCGTTGCACACAAGAACTCGACCTTACGCGGACCACAATTTGGTGAATTTTATGTCGTGACTTGGGCCATAGTGCAGCCAATGAGCTCACCGAATTCATCGATAGCCTGGTGGTATTTGATTAGTACAGAGACTGTGATGACTTGTGGCATCACAACAGACCGCTATCAGTGCTCAAATGAGGTTTGACATCAAAGCTATCAGTCCAACTTACCTACCAACCTTGGGCCGTATAAAATTCACCCGGGAATCGATGGTGAACAAACATAGACAACGGCATGTGTTCACTGAATTGGGACTGGATCTGTTGATGACTGACCCTAATATTCATCGAAAAATTATCTTCAGCGATGGAGCCTATTTTTGAATGAATAGGCACGTGAATTAAATTCATATGAGATTCGAGAGTGTCCAATGCATCCCTAAAAAATACTGTTTGGTGTGAATTTTGAGCTGACGACGTCATCGTTTCATATTTCTTTCAGAACTACGTTGGCCAGACCATCACTGTCAATTACGAACACTATTGTTCCATGATTACCAACTTATTTTGGCCTGAATATGATGATCTGGATATCAAGGCTTTGTGGTTAAATTCTTTCTTAACCCTTTCATGCCCGAATTTGTTTTTGCCAGAGCTAAAATATTTTTAAGGACATGTGTTTGTTAGTCATGGCCCAAATATGAAGTGATATTAAATTCAGAGTCCTACGTATTCTGGTTTACACGTTTTTAACCAAGCTTGTTTGCAAAAAAAAAAATCTTTTAAAAAAATTAAAAATTACGGAATTTATGAACAAAAATGTACAATGTTGCCTATAGGCAACATCGGGCATGAAAGGGTTAAATCACAGGAGTATTTGGTCCTCAAAGCTAGCATAATCCATGCCATTGGTAAAATTCAGTCTGATTTATGTGTGCCTAAGTAATGGGGAAGTAACATTTTTAATGCGCTTTACCCAGAGCAGCAGTGACGGACATTTGAACGAATAAAAAATGTCGATGATATCTTATACACAATTTGTTTTAAGATAGAAGGCACTTAATGGAAGACCCTATAGTTTTTAAGATTTGATTAGTAATTGTTCAATTTGAAATAGAAGATTCATTAAATAAAGTTATGATCGATAAGAAGAAAGATAAAAAACTATTTTTGGAGAAATATTAAACACAAATGAAATGTTAACATACATACGGAAGGCGCTCATATGTCTGAAAGATAACTTGAGTTATAAATTGTATATGTGAGCACTCTAAACATTTTTATTTATGTTTTCTAAATGTAAACATTAAATTTTCTATAACTATTCCTATAGCAATGCATTAACTGTCTAATAATTGCGGGTGTTGTCATCTTCTACATTTACTGCTGCATACCATATGTAATGGAAAAATATTTTATTTTTTATTTTATTTTATTTATTTATTTTATAGCATATCACATTCAAGAAGAAATTAATCTTTTAAATTACAGTATGGGATTATATAATATATTATTACAAGGAATGAAATATATATAAGACAAATAATTAAAAGTAGTTAAAGCAAATAATATCGAAATAATAACATGTAAAAACAAGAACGAACGCGTTATACACTACTGTTAATCTAGCTTTACTAGCCGAATCGCAATAAGCAAAAATTTCGCAGCCATACAACAACTTGGGCACTAAGTAGGTTTTCGCAAGAAGCACACGAATATTAAGAGGTGTAATGTGCTGTATAGGATATAACGTCGTCCTAAGCATAGAAAAAATTGTCACGGAGACAGAATTTATATGGGTATTCCATTGAAGGGATTTGTTAAAAATTATACCGAGGTTATTCGCTGAATCTTCTATCGAAATGTTCCGAGTTCCCAATGTGATCGGTATGTCAACGACAATATCCTGATTTCGCCGTGCTATGATCAGGCATTTTGACTTCGTAGGGTTCAGGTACTATCAGCAAGATAGGTTCTCATTAGCGATGATGCACTCGAAAATTGTTGTACATCTTCCTACAAATCATGGTTCACAGAGTCAAAAGCTTTCGAATGGTCAAGAAGTACCAAAAGTGTAATACCACCATTATCAATATTGGATCTTATATCCTCAGACACACTTAACAGTGAAGAAACACAGCTATTACCTGTTCTAAATCCTGATTGTTTACCAAGCAGCAGCTGATGGTCATTCAAATAACAGTCGTAACAGTGGTGTAACAGTCGTTCCCAGATTTTAGATAAAAATGGAAGTATCGAAATGGGGCAATACTCATCCGACGCTTTCGGCACGGGAATGAGCTTAGCATGCTTCCAACAGTTAGGAAAGTGGCTGGTAGTGATAACGGTGTTAAATAAGTGCGTAATATAACGTGATATCCTAGGCAATAAAAGTCTAATGAACTTAGGATGGATCTGGTCAAAGCCAAATGCATTCGAAGTCACTGATTTACAGCATAAAATAACGTCGTCTTCAAAGACACGAGAAAACTCGAAACAGTGTAAAGGAGAAATTTCCGGGGGTTGTTGCAATGGCCCAGAGGCAAAAGCTGATTGAACCCCATTTGAGGGCATTGGAGATGGAATGTTTATAAAAGATTCATTAAGTTTATTTGCATCAATGCTGTAAGCTGGGACAGCCTTGCTTCCAATACCAATCTCACGGATTGTTTGCCATTTTCTCCTTGAATCTACAGCTGATTTAAAACGGTTCTCATAATAAGAAGTTTTAGCATCATAAATAGTCCTATTGATGAGTCTACGGGCTTCGCGATATTCTTCGTATAGATCAGATACCTTTTCCAACGCCTATAAATATCATCACGAGTTTTAATTCGTCGTTTAATAGTAAGATTAACCAGCTTTTCCCTGATGAGTCTACGGGCTTCGCGATATTCATCGTATAGATCAGATACCTTTTCCAACGCCTATAAATATCATCACGAGTTTTAATTCGTCGTTTAATAGTAAGATTAAACCAGCTTTTCCCAAGGCCGTTACCGCGGTTCGCTCTCAAGGGTATGGCAATATCACAAAGGTCGATAAGGCTACTATTAAGGAAGTAGAGTTGTTCATCAGCAGTTGGCATATAATATATGTTGCTCCATTCTATCGTGTTATAGCATTCTTCCAGCAACCGATAGTTAATGTGACGGAAGTCGCGATAGTAAGTTAAAGTTTCATCCTTTTGGAAATTGAAATCATATGATATGAAAATAAGATCATGACTTGGAAAAGTTGGTGCGCTAATCTGATCGAACAGTAATAAATTAGACATGTTACCTGCTATAAATATATCAAGTAAAGTACTGCTACTATTAGTGAAGTGAATAGGTTGCACAGTATTTACAATATATAAACCAATAGACTCAAGCTGATCGAACAAGAATGAGCTAGTATTAGACATTAAGTTGCAGTTAAAATCATCTGCAATAATAATGTCGTTGTACTGCATAGCCAGTGACTCCAGGTTACACATAAATGAATCAATAGGTACACGAGAAAAAAAATTTGCAAAATAAAAAGAAAATAAAAATTTATAAAACAAACATAATTTCATAAAATATTTATAAAATATTCTGCACTCATATGCTTTACAAAAACATTTATCCTCTGTAGCAACTTAAGAAAAATGTAAAAAGGCTTGAAAGTTAAAAGCAACTTAAAAGTACACAAGAAAATCTGAAGGATTTCTTATAATATTTCTGGATAACTTCCTGATGGAAAAATCTTTCAATTTTATTTTATTTTATTTTTTTTTCGATTTTTATATTGTGTTCTCTTTTGTTAAACTTTAAATTAAATTGTGATTTAATAAAGATTTATTATTTTTAAATACAATTTCCTTAAGAACACCAACACATAAATCAGATTCGGGCTACAAACGAAAGGGTAACAATTTATTACGCAGGTAACACAGGTAAATGTAATGTTATGTAAATAGTTTATGAGCAAAAGTTTGTAATTAATTTTTGAAAGATAATTCATACGCCTACTGTAAGGATAGAATTGAATTTTAATTATTCACAATGAGTTGTTTAAAGGATAATTAGGCAGAGCGTTAAGTTAGTGAATTAATTATGAAAGTATAAAGGATTTTACAGAATATTTTATGGAATGGAAAGTATTGGCAAGAGAGAGAGAGAGAAAGAAATATTTGGAAAGGGGACTCAAAGCTCTATACAAAGGTTTGTTAAAAAATCCTTCGTATGCAGGGTGTGGCATATGTTAATGAGAGCAAGTTAAGATAAAATTGGAATATATTTTAATTTTGTTATTTCCAGGAATACTTGGAAATCTTACAGAACACTTTTGCGTTAAAGATACTGAAAAACATTTACTAATTTATGCCAGTCGGTTCAATTGATACATACGCACATACGTAATTGGTCATTTCAACTCTTCAACAGGATTGCAACCTAGTTTTCCACACCACTTGTGTTGTGTGTGTTAATTTTGTATATAAGTGGCGGGACCTACAGTTTAATGTCGATTCTGAACGCCTTGTATTTTGTTTATAAATCGCTCCTCCTTCAACAATCGGAAAATCTTACGATGAGGAATGGATTTCATTCATTCATTCATAACTGGTCATTTAACTCTTCAGTCAGGATTGCAACCTAGTTTCTCACACCACTTATGTTGTGTGTGCTAATTTTACATATGAATGGCGGAACCTACAGTTTAAAATGGACTCATAACGACAGATTTTTGAGAAACTTTTAATGGCAATTTTATTTTCTCTCAGAGTTTTTGACAGAAATCTGCTGAGAGAACTTCTTGGAAGAAATTTTTTTTTGTATTTCGTTTTGTTGAAAATGTCTGACGTGGGGTATGAACCGAGGCCTCACGTCTAATAAGTGAATATACTATCTACGAGACTACGGCGACTATGTGTAATGGTCATAAAAAAGTGGGCAACAATTTTTTTAATAGAAAGCCTTAGTAAAAAATTTTAAACATACAGACATAAATTGTTATTAAAAAAAATTAGAGAAAATATGTTGAATTTGGAAAACCACAAATGCCACAAATATATAACATAAATTTTATTTTAATGTGCATTTGTATGTTATTTAAAAGAAAAAATAGTCATCTTTTTTAATAACTTTTTCTTGATCTGACTTGAATTTTAAAATTGCTATTCATGAGTTATTTTTATATTCCCATTAATTTCTTTTTTTTTGAATTTCAAATAATATCTGCAATAAATTTTTTATTGAACTGAAATGTTTTCTTATTCAAAAACGTTTTACTAAATTCGTTTTTGTAAAAATGGTTGTTAAAAAAGTTTTTTAATTGTTCATACAAATAAAGGTTGTGGTTTATAAGCACACCCACGTGCAAAATATTCGATTTTTCTTTTAAAGATTTTGTTTTAAAGGCCTATTGCTGACTAATAATATAATTATTGTGGTAAAGATTTTGGATTAATATTGAAAAAAATTACAATAATTACTTAATAAGCAAATAAAAGTAAGTTAGAGTGGTTAAGACCTTTCACCTTTTAAAAAACTTTTAAAATATGAACTCGTAGATTGCAAACAAAATAAAAATAAATTTGTGCTTGGTTTTAATTAAATTCTTTATTATTCCCAAATTCTGTGTGCCACTGTTCACAACTTAATGTAAACAACAACAACTGCTTTGTTTGTTATTCCTCTTTGCACTCTTTTGCGTAAACAATAACAATTTTTAAACAATTGTTCGACAGATCTTAGTAACGGAGATCTTTAAACCACGATTACTCTCTTCAAACGCACCGCATCTTCACACAAGACATATTGAACTTTTACTAATTCCGTTGCCTGCTTTGCCCTGCCTTTTATATGGCAACGTAAACAGTCTGAGGAATGTTCTTAAAGGCGAATGTTCGCGGCTTTGCATTTTCGAGAACGCTATAAATGTAAACATCGTTGTTTCATTATTGTTGTTTGTGTAGTTTTGTTTACTTTCATTCTTGCAGTGTTTGCTGTTGCATTTTTTTTTACTTGTTTATCCTTTTTTATACTGGTTTTTGTTGGTATATTTTTGTTTACTTGTTTATCAAGTAAGCAAGTATATTGTTTTTGTTTTTGTAGATTTTATTTACAATTTAAACGATGTGAAAGCAAATAATATTCTTCGGTATGAAGCAATTGAAAACGGTAAAAGTAACAAACTTAGAATCTTCTATGATCTCTGTTCCCAAGGGAAATGCTATACTAGTTTTGAACGAAACCATCATGATTAAAAAGGTATTCAATGTCGGAATATTCGCCATGAAATGCTCGTCTTATCACTTTCAATATAAACAGATCCAAATCCAATATCCTTAAGTTAGCATACCGGTTTTTCCGCCTCCTTATTCCAGTTGCAATGCAATGTTCTTTATGAGCAGAAGCTATCCCGAGAGTGTTTGCTATAAAAAGGCTTAAGCGACTTTAGTGTGTTGGTGCCTCGATAAATAAAATACTAAGAACTTTTCTTATCGATTACACATCTTTAGCAAGAACAAAAATCTTCCTTTAAAATCTGATGCAGACACAGGAAAACTAATTTATTTCGAAACACCAAAGTCGAGGCATACAAATATAGGAGAGCACTAAGCCCACTGTTGCTTGGCTGATAGAAATGCTTTAAATCATATAACGTATGTTATTGACAGAGACAAGGACTTGCTTCGTATCAATGTATTTTTTATATAAGTCAAGCTTTTTAATGAAGTTCCAAACTCTTTAGCCATACATCTACACCAACATTATTCTTATAAAGTATGTGCTCTACACAACTATAACAAAAAAACATTAACTTTTGATTTGTTTTTAATTGAATTTTAATTTCTTTTAATTATTCAATAAAGCTTTAATAGTATTTGCATTCAATATTGTTTTTACTTGGAAGTCTTACGATATCTCTGTATATATTATGTGTACGTATGTATATCAGACATAAATGTTCTTTACTCGTATGCCACCTGTAAATACAATTAAATAATTATGCCTTTCAAAAATATTAATTTTACGCATTAAAATAAATATTTTTCTTATGTTTCTTTTGTTGGAAAGCAGAAAATGAAGAGCACACAATGTGAAAAATTTAAAATTTACAATGAAAAATAAAAATGAATGAAAAATGAAAGATACATGTGATACAATTGTAAAATATTGATTCAGAAATCACTTCAAGCGTACTTTAATATCAAAATAAAAAACGAAAATAAATAATTATTTATTGTAAAACGAGCCAAAGAGAAGACTACAGTTTACTACTTTATATATAATTTTGTTAATGAGTGATTAACTATGAGGAGTGTGCACGAACAAATTTGGTCGTATAATTTACTTTCTAATAACCAAACTTAAAGGAAAAGTTCTTTCAACCTTTATTTGAATTAAAGGAAATATTTCGATGTTGTTCATTTGAGTGATGTCCTATTCCATGGGGTCGTATTTCGGCAATGGCATCAGAAATGTTGGCCTTACAATGCTCAATTGTCTCTAGTTTGTCGGCATAACACTTTTCCTTAACGGCGCCCCACAGAAAATAGTTCAGCGGTGTCAAATCGCAACATCTTGGTGGCCAATTGACATCACCATTTCGGATAATTAAACGACGTAATAAATCGAGTGTGGCAAGTTGCAGAAAAATTGGTTACCATGGAGCAATAGGTGTCTCCAATGACCGTAGTGGTTGCGCCGTCCTTATTTTCAAAGGAATATGGGCCAATAATGACCCCCTTCCATAAGCCGCACCAACTCGTAATGGATGCATTAGCATTTGTAAGACTACTTGAGGGGTTTCTGAGCCCCAACTACACCAATTTTACTTATTAACGTATCTACCAAGATGAAAACGAGTTTCATCTGAAAAGATGATTTTTTTTGGCAAAATCGACATCTTCGTGCAATTTCTTGTTGGCTCAATAAATCCCAACGATGTTCAAGCGTAAATCGTTTCATTGCGTTCAATGGAGATAATATACTGAATTTTGTGATAGAATAGAATGACATAATTATTGGCAGATTCGAAATACCCGGTGGTTCAAATTTAAAGCGATAGAAGGCCCAAACTATATTAAACAGAGGCATTTCGTCAACTTTAAATTTGTTTGCTTATCCATGTCGTACTCTACTTGACCTCCATGAAATGAAGTGAGTTTCTACAATGCTTGCCGCCAAAAATGACGAAAATATCAATTTTTTTTGGTCGTAAACTCTTCGCACCTTAAGTTTAAACAAACTGTGTGAGTTAAAATTTTCAAACTGATTCTATTGATTCAAATTAAGTCCTTTAAGCACTTTATTCCTTGTGCCTTATTCTTTCTATATTGCAATAATAGAACTTCTGCACTAAAGAAATTGAAAAATAATAACAGTTTTTGTAGTTTATTTTCTTTCTTTCTTTCATTTCTCGTTTCTTTTTTAAACAGAAAATAATTTTCCACTTCAAATCAGCCGACCGGATGTTGATTTTAAATTATTCATATGCACAAATCGTTAGTTTTTCCATATTTTTATTACTGCATACATGCACACAATTTTATAAGCATTTATATTTCTTTTAAGGCCATTTAAAATGCATAAATATTAAATAAAATAAAATCTATTAAATGCATATATGTTTTCTTTTTATTGTTGAACAATTAAAAAGCAATTAAGAACAATGCGGTAATTGTTTGGAAATGAATTGTAAATGTTAGCTTCATTTATGGCTCACGCCTAATTTAATCTAATATATAGGCAGAAGGATAAATGCTATATAAGTAGTGGGCCAGGTTTACATTGTCAACAGCAAACTCTATACATAATTGGTTATTACTACCCTTTAGTCAAGATAATGATCTATCTTCTCGCACCACTTATGTTGTATGTATTAAATTTTATACATAAGTGGCGTGCCCTGCAGTTTAAAGTCGACTCCGAACCACAGATTTTTGAGAAACTTTTCACGGCAATTTTATGTGCTCTCAGACTTTTTGCAAGAAATCTGCTGAGAAGAAGTCACCGAAGAAATATTTTTTTATATTTTGTTTTGTTCGAGATTTCTGACCTGGGGTTCGAAGCATACGCTGGCATCAATAGGTCCTTCAAACCAATAAAAATTTTTTTTGATACCTCCCACACCTACATACGTTATAACCCTTTAGTCAGGATAACGACCTATCTTCTCACACCACCATGTTGTGGCGGACCGACAGTTTAAAGTCGACTTCTAACGACAGATTTTTTGAGAAACTTTTCATGGCAATTTTATTTACTACCAGAGCTACACCCAAGTCCATCTAGCCGTTAAAATAATACATTCCTTAAATTATTTGTGAATCAGTTCGTCACATTTTCTAAGCGTTAAGATATCCGCATATACTTTCAATTTCTTTCGCCCGCTTATGCGACCTTTCCTGAAACTTTCATAAATTCTACGAATAATTTTTCATTTTCTTATGAACTTTACTGTTTAAGTTTTTTTCCTGAATTATTGTGTTTTATATCCGCTATCCGTTTCCGTTATCATTAGTAAGATACATGTTACGGAAACTATTTGAAAGCAGAGTAGCTTAATTTCAACATTTGCTTTCGTTTGTTTAACTCTTTTGTTGTCATATCCCCTAGGTATGCTTAGAAATACACACACACATATATATGTTTATAATTTTATTTATTCTCGTATATCAGTTTGATTTTCAAACTGATTGATGATTTTATTGTTATATTAACAACTCCTGTGTTTATTTTTTCTTTTAAAACGGAAACAGTGACTGTAAAGATTATAAATAATTGACTTTTCAATGCCATCATAGGAAAGACCAGGGAGAAGCTTAGTAAAAACTGTGATTTCAGCATAAGTGTAGGTTGGACATATTTTGAAGGGAATAAAATAGAGGCAAGTTGCCTTGATAACACTCTATAGGATTGAGTTGAGGTTGAGTGCGCCAGAACTTGGTTAAGTTAGGTCGGAGTGGTAGCTCTGTTATCACAAAGCTCACTTGAGCACGCATAGCTGCCCGTTGTGAACGCAGTCCCTGTACTAACCAAGTTCCATCAAAATCAGGGAAAAGGAAGAAGTTGGTCAGCGCAAGGGCTGCACCACCAGATCTAAAAGGGGATTAATAGTTCCCTGACGAATTTCTGTAATCCAGTGATTTGATCGAATTAGCCAGAGGACTTAACCTTAATAGAGTTATAACTTGGCAATGTTTATATTTAAGAACTTTTTGCTTTCGATGTTGGTAGTCACTTCTCTCGATTTATATCGAGCTTTCTCAGGAATTGCACTATACGGGTTGTTATAGATGGGATCCCATTAGACGAGTTCAGGTTAAAACCGAGGGCACCGCAAGGCTCTGTTCTTTTCCCAATTCCATTTCTTTATTTTCATTAACGTTCTTCTCTCATTAACTTCTAATCCTATCTACTCTTTTGCAGATTACAGCAATATTTGCCGTTCACATTCTTTTATAATATGAATGACACTCTCACATCCGACGTTTAATTTTCGAATGGGGTCGGATGAATAGGGCCAATTTTAATGCGTGAAAAACCCAGTGCTATTTATTGACACATAAACGCAGGAATAATATTCCATTAACTGCATTTACGTGTGGTGTACATATTAGGGTGTCAGAAGTTCTCGATGTTCTGGGCATGAAAATTCTATGTGATGGTCGCTGAAGCCAGCATAAGAAAGAAGCATTCAAGTGCCTCGGTTTCTTGAGAAGGTGCAAGAAATACTTCACTCCCTTTGGCCACGTTGCTAACCCCAGGTCAGACATCAAAACGAAAATATGAAAAAATATTTCTTAGGCGATTTCCTCCGAGCAGATTTCTACCAAAAACTCTGAGAGTAAATAAAATTTCTATGAAAAGTTTCTCAAAAATCTGTCGTTCGGAATCGACTTTAAACTGTAGGTCCCGCCACTCATGTATAAAATTAACACACACACAACATGAGTGATGTGAGAAGCTAGGTCGTAATCTTGACTGAAGTGTTGTAATGACCTATTATATTAAGTATGTAACTCATGAGAACATCTGATCTAAATAGTTACAATATAGGTTCTCTGACGAATACCTATGATCCTGTAATTTCATCGAATCAGCAAGCAGACTTAGGTAGGTGGGTAGTTTGGAGTGGTAGCTTTCATACCAGTGCTCATTTGAGCACTCATAGCGTGTCGTTGCGACGCCACAAAGAATACGCAGCCCCTGTACTGACCGAATTCCACCAAGCTTATCGATGATGTTGATCAGGTCAGGGGCTGCATACCAGGACTCGATTCCCCTATGCTGGAAACCAGCCCGAAAGTTTGATAAACGAAGCAATAGAGAGCCAAACAAGCTAAACCTACACCAGGCAAGAGAACATAAAGTGCATAAGTTTCCTTCTCTTCAACTGACCCGCAACCTCGGTAGAAGTCGTTTGATGGGAGCTGCAATCTTTCCGCGTGTCTTCCCATGACGCAGTGACTTGTAAACCACTGTGATCGAGATTGTGCTCAAGTTAGAGTAGTTCGATGGAATGCCTTCTATCCTTCGTGGACCTGGCAGTAGAGCAGATCCTGATCCAGGATTGTGCAAAGACCTTAATCCTCATAGAATTATTAGTTTGCGCTGCCTGTACTTAAGGCGCAATTTAAAAAAATTTTAAAATATTCCTTAAACAAATAAAATTTATGCAAATAAAATAAAGCCAACATTTTCATTTTGTTATACGTATTTAAAGAAAGAAACTGTGCTAGACTTGTTTGCATTACCATTATTTAACATTAACTTTTTAGTTTACGAGCCACAAACGCATTAAGAAGGGTCAGCAACATTAAATGTTACAACATGCGTAGACACATAAATTCGGTCCTAATGTCATACAATAAAACATAATCTTCTGAGAGAGAAAAAAAGAGAAGAAGAAGAAAACTTTAAAATATTTCTGTAATAAAAAAGGTATTCCCTTAAAAAATATTTTTTTTAATAAAATGAAGACAATAAATATCATTTGTAATCCACAAAAGCTGGTCATGAAAAACAGTCGTAAATAAACATTTGGGAGTCTTGTTGTTAAATTCAATCAAATACTAAAAAATGTTGTAAAAATACTTGCATTATTAATAAAACTAGAAAAACTATGGACATTTTGGTGAAAAACAACCAAAGGATGAAAGGAAGCCTGAGTTAATAACAACAGCACCACCAGTAAGCCACAGAACCAAAAACTGCTTGAAATACATACAACTGCTGTCTGATGAGAGAAAGGCAGCACATACAATCAATAAAACAACAACAGCAAATGAAATATTTTTTAAATAAAAGAAACAAAAAAACACAAGTAGCCAGAGAGACAAACTATATTACGTAGAAAAGTACATCAGAGCCTATTTTGAATAGGGGAATACACTAAAACCTTTGGAGGGAACATTACTATTGTGTTTGATTGGAGATTTAAATTCTATTCGTCATTATTTTAGCCTCAGTTCTTAGTATCGAAATTGTATTTTAAATTTTCTATTTTGCTTTGTAATACTAGTCTTAGGTGTATTACAATCGACGTCCTTTTTATATGTATTTGATAGAGCTTATGTTCAACATGTACATCGCCTTCGACAAGCATTTTTAGATAGAAAAGGAACAGAAAATTTATTTTCAAAAACATGTTAAGCAAAGGCAGCTACAATGTTACATGAGTGAATTGTAGTATTGTGGCATCATCATCATCATCATCAGCAGTAGCTGATGCCGCTGCAACAACAACAAAAATGTTTCTTATTGCGGTTGATGAATAAATGTCATGTTTCAGTTTCTTTATTCTTCGTTTTATTTTCAATTCTTTTTTCTTTTTTTCTTCTTTTTGTACACGTTAAACCGCATAATTAAGTAAAGAAAAGGAAATTGAAAACTTTACAACAATAATAGTTTTACTTTTCACTGTTTCCTTTTACAATGCTTCCCTCAATGCCTTCGCCACCTTCTTATTGGCAGCATAGTTTTCTACGTTGTTCGTGTAATATTTAATTCACATTCACATTCATTGTCGTCGTTTTGTTCATGAAAATTGAAAATCTTTTAAAGAAAAATTAAATTCCTTTACAGTGGAAAATTTAGTATTCATTTTGACAAAAGCCAATGATTGTACTCCTACAATTGTGTAGGAGGAGTACACATCATGTAATCAAAGTGTTTTAATTGTTAAATAATTTATTTGGTTAATTAAGAAAAATGGATGAAGCAGCATCTGTAATATTAGGTAAGAACGCGGAAATAGATTTTATGTGAAGAGTGAGATTAGGAAAGGTGTGCAATTTACAGCTACATACCTTATTGATCGTAATAACACTTTAAACTTAGGTTGACGGACTGATTTCCCACGCTATCCATGTTATCAGTGGTGTGTACAATTAATTTATTTTCAGCACTTTTGTCACAAGTTTCCTCAGAGGTGTTAGGTTAGCGTGGTAGCTTTAATTTACCAAAAAGCTCACTTGAGCACGCATAGCAGCCCGTTGTGATGCCTCAGAGGGGAATCACCGAAAAAAAACTTTTTTTAATGTTTCTAATTTTCAAGTATGAACACACCAGTTTCTCTAATATACAGTCGAAGGAATTGAAAACAAGCACATTAAAATATCTTTTAAATCGTTCGGAAATACCGTCACACATATTTCAATACAACAGTTTGGCTATGGTTACCATAATGTTTACATCACCCATAAGTGCAGATAATATTATTCCATCAGGGTTACAATTTTAAGAAATATAAAACGATTTAAGCAAAGTCACTGAAGAATATCTCTTATAGATTTGGGTTGGAGTCCTGTAGGTTAAGCAGAGATGAATAGGAAGTCGAAACAATATAATATTTACATTTTGTTTTGAGACCAACACTCAGGAGATGGTTCCTATTCATGCAGTGGATTGTGTTGGAATATAGGAAAGATAGGTACTGCAAAAATCATAGAGGGGGTGTGCGACCACTGGCCTCGGCACTTGAACTTCTGCACCCTAGACCATTGGAGAACTTCTGTGCTAACTGGACTCTTGGTGGAAAATGAATGAATATGCTAAATAGTGAAATTGTTTATGGGTTAACGTTTCTGTCGGCTGCTTGTTTTCAGAATTTTCTGAAGTATTGGATACATCAGTTCCAATAATTGTCCACCATACCAATATGTTTCTAACTTTTAGAAAAAGGTGCTTTAGCAAGCTATTTTTTGAAAGCGGCGTGTATTATGGCTGGAATGATATAGTGAATGAAAACCTGGAAAGAGTTAAGCATGAATAAATACGCCTCTGACCCTAGCTTGTTACTCGAAGTGTGTCTTGGTTATGCAAATATATATTTAGTGGGTAAGAAATCGATTAGAATGAGAATGGTTCGCTTTCGAACAGGAATTCTTGAGGGATACTGCGCTTTTGGCAGTTTTGCTGACAGGCTCGGTCTGACTCAGCAGGATTGCTGTAGAAGTTGCCATAATGTGGAGGAAACGGAATCAGTACAGCGCCTTTTATGCGAGTGCACTTCAGAGATGACGTCATCGGTTTTTGGACTGTTCCACCAGGATTACTGCAGAAACTGCCATGCCAAGGAAACTGGCCGGTTTCATCCGAAACTCTGAGTAGTTTAAACTCGCCACTAACGGACTGTGGCAAGGGTGCTTACCTCACACTGGGCACCACAATGGGCCAGATGGCCCACCGAGTGAACAGGCTTGTGATCTACAAGCTACTCGCTAACATAACCTAACATATGAAGGTTATATATGGTTATGGAGTATATGATATACCCAATAATAACAGGAAGCTATGAAATATCTCAGGCTTAACTAGCGCTGTTGTTAAAATTAAAGTCACTGGTGAACAAACATGTGAGGTGTATTATGTCTTGATCAAGAAGTCAGAAATTTCTAGACAATAGAAGCTTCTGTTATTCGTTTTGGTTCTGCTAGATTGACTTTCAGTAACATTTTGTGTATTACGAAGTATTTTATTACGAAGCCTTTATTGCCTTCAATCAGTTGTTTGAGAACTCCCTTTATTAGGTTTTATTTTTTCAATCTTAAAAGATAACAAGCCTTAGTCAGGATTACAACCTAGCTTGTATATGTTATTTTCTACACATGAGTGGCGGGACCTACAGTTTAAAACTAACTGCGAAAGACAAATTTTCGGAAAGTTTTTTACTCTCAGAGTTTTTGCAAGAAATCTGCTGAGAGGAATTCGCCGAAGAAATTTTTTTTTAAATTTCGTTTTGTTGGAGATGTCTGACCTGGGGTTTGAACCGTGGCCGCACGTATAATAAGTCAACACTCTGCCTACTAGTCTACGGCGATTTCTAATTTACTTATCTATTCATTTGATCCTTACAATCCTTAGTCAGAACTGCAACCTGCGCATACATGTCTATTCAAACAATCATGTTGTGAATGTTAATTTTATCCATAAATGCTGGGACTATTTATTTATAAATAATAATATTTAAATTTGTGATACTTTTCATGGCACTTTTATTTTACGCTCAGAGTTTTTGCCAGAACATTGCTGAAGGGAAGTCTACAAAAAATTTTTATATTTTTTTTTTTTGAAATGTCTGAGTTACTACGGCAACTTCCAATGCCTTAGGACAAAATAGAAATCTTTTTTAGATTGTGAATGGCAATTTTATTAAAAGTTCTGGATACCAGCAATGAAAATAAAAATACAGTGAACTTACCAGCTTCGATTGAAAATTCGAATTTTAAACTTTTTCAAAGCAATTCCTTTTAACAATAACTACGCAAAAATTTACTTAAAAGCATTGCAAGCAGGTAGAAAACAATTATAGTTGGTAGTAATTGCGGGGGAAAAAAATATTTTTCACAAAATTTTGGAATTTAGAAAGAACAAATATTTTTGCCCACACCTAATGCCGAAATCAAAACAATGCAATCAAAAATTCGTTTCATAGGGAATTTTTTATAAGGAATTCTCCAACCACTGTTTAAATATTCTATTGATAAAATCTATGTAAAGGTATACGAGTATTGTACTACGAAAAAGTAAACAACAACGAAGAGTTTTGGTTAAAAACTAAGAATTTGTTCGTCTTTTCACAGTACTGTAATGGAATTTTATTAAAATTTTTAGAAATAAAAAATAGAAACTTTACTAAAGCAAAACAAAGACTGTAACTGAAAAAAGCAAAATAGAATAAAAAATAAAAAATAAATTTTAAATAAATTTTAATGTTATAAAGGAGGGGGAGGGGGTTCTACCTTTGCCTTCTTTTCATTGCAGTTTTATGGATTCCCATAACACTGAATGACATTGAATAGTTTTACAAGTCAAAGATAGTAGAAGAACGACAAGGAATACATAAAAGTTTCCAAAACTTTTGATTTGTTTTTTTTAGGAGAATCAAATATTTCCCTTAACCGAAAAGTTATTTAAGCGGCTTTGGGAGCAACAGCATGTTTAGTCAATGGATCTAGAGGGCATTTACTATGATGGCAAGCAATATATCCCCGAGCAATAATTTACATTTATTGTTGGTGAATTGAAATATTTAAGATTAAATGAAATTTCTGAAGCTTAAGATTATAGCTTCAATTGTTAAGCAAATATTTAGGAGTACATAGGTAATATATGTACAAAGATAGAGTAAAAGGAACATTAATTTTGAAGATAGTTGAGGAAATCGAATAAATTCGTTTTTTGTATCAGGTGCAAGGTAACAACGAGTTGGGGTTTTACTAACCGTATGTATCCAAATTGGGAAAATTCGTAAAAAAAACTTGATCAAATATTTCTATTGATTGTATAGCTGGTGACCTGGAGTTTCTCAGACAGATCAGTCAAAATAAATAAAAAAAAATCCATCAGTTACTAGAAAATTTCAAGCTAGTCAAAATTATTCTGGAAACTGTTATATTTGTTCATAAGGACATGAGAATGTACTTCTAGAATATTTTACCACCATAAACGTAGTGCTTAGATCCCCTGAAATCATTTTTTATTTTGATTACAAAAGGGAAAGCATCCTATATTTTTGGGAGAAAAAAAATAAATTTTTTCAACTCAAACATCAAGTTAACATTCTTTGTGTGTGACTTGCAATTAAGCTGTTAGTGGCAGAATCGTACTGAAAATGTTTGATAACCGATATCTCACGAGATATTTAAAAATTTTAGCCACTACCAACCATATGAACAGCCATATATCAAACACTATTGAGAACAAACCTTTTGAGATACGAGTGGTATATCAAACCAGCAAAATAAATACACTTCCACACACTGAGTAGAATCCGCAGGGGAAGAGAATGGTCTACCCACAAATGTTAAAAATACTAGATTGGGAGCTTGCAATGGATTTTTATGGAATATATTTTCAATGGGCTCATGTTGCATATTGTAACGACGGAAATAAATGGTTGATTGGATAAGGAGTCCCCGTAGCCTAGTGGGTATTCACATAACATACATACATAATTGGTCATTACAACCCTTCAGTCAGGATTACGACCTAGTTGCTCGCACCACTTATGTTGTGTGTGTTAGTTTATACATAAGTGGCGGGACATACAGTTTAAAGTCGACTCCGAACGACAGATTTTTGAGAAACTTTTCATGGCAATTTTATTTACTTTCAGAGATTTTGCCGAAGAAATACTTTTCGTATTTTGTTTTGATGTCTGGCCTGGGGTTTGAACATTGGGCTTACATCTAATAAGCCAACTTACTACCTACTAGACTACGGCGTAATAGTGTCTTATTAGACAATAGTGTGTTGTTCAAACCCCAGGTCAGACATCTCGAAAAGAAGGGAAATATGAAAAAACATTTTTTTGCCGACTTCCTCTCAGAAATCTTCTGACAAAAAACTCTTAGAGTAAATATAACTGTATCTTCTGTCATTCATCGATACAATTAAGACACATAATATAAGCTCAGCTCAGACATCTCCAACAAAACGAAAAGTAAAAAATGTTTCTTCGGCGACTGCCTCTCAGCAGATTTCCGGCAAAAAAGTCTGAGAATAAATAAAATTGCCATGAAAAGTTTCTCAAAAATGTGTTTTCAAAATAGACTTTAAAGTGTAGGTTCCGCTACTCATGTAAGAAATTAACACACACAACATAAGTTTGGCACGAAATTCGTTCGAAATTCTGGTTGAAGGGTTGTAATGCCCAATTATGTATGTGATACATTAAGGCAACGCTTATTGCTGCTGGAAGTCGCCGTGGTGTAGTAGGTAGTGTGTTGGCTTACTATTCGTAAAGCCCGGGTTCGTATCCCAGGTCAGACATCAAAATGAAATATGAAAAAAAAAATATATTTCTTCGGCGACTTCCTCTCAGCAGATTTCTGGCAAAAACTCTGAGAGTAAATAGAATTGCCATGAAAAGTTTCTCAAAATTCTGTCGTTCGGAGTCGACGTTAAACTGTAGGTCCCGCCACTCACGTATAAAATTAACGCACACAACATGAGTGGTGTGAGAAGCTAGGCCGTAATCCTAACTGAAGGGTTGTAATGGCCAATTATGTATGTATGTTATTGCTGCTCCGCTTAACGCTGTTTCAGTATTACGCGGTAATATTGGGATTCTCCTAAATCGCCCTCTGTATTGATACTTGTTCTATATATGTGTGCAAATGAAACGACCATGCATCTACCAAAAGCGGTGCACTATATAGCGACGGTGTATACTATGTATCTTTTTCAACGCTCTTCTGTTAGTCTGTCCAGAATAAAGATTCCAACTGTATTTTCCGAATTCGCAATCACAGCAGGAATGCTGTATCGTTTAACGCTGTTTCGTTTAGCGCTGGAAGTTTATGGTACGTATCCCCCGCATTAAGCGGGGTCTTACTGTAGAGTGATAGAAAATCTCGTAGCGCGCTTATATCACAATCACAAATAAAATAAAATAGAAATAAAATAATAAAATAATAACTTTCTTATGATAGCTAGGTTTACTAGGTCTTGCATTTTAAGAAGCTATTAAAGAACATAATTTAGTTGATGAATGATTGTGAGTTTGTAGAATTGAGCACATTTTTCTGTGGAGTAACCGCCTACTTGGAAAATGTTTGCTAGCTTCTCCATAAGCTGCATACAACATATTAGAATATCGCTGAATAATACCTCTCCTAAAACATGTATAACAACAATCATATCAAAAGAGAATCGCTCAACAGTTAATTATGTTCCGATTTAAGGAACCCAAGGAGCTTTTATTGATTGCTGAATAGATTTCTTCAAGAAAATAAATGCAATTTCATCACATGTAATTGAGATATTACTTGTATTGCTTGGCATTTTAACACCATCTAAAACGTAAACGATGTTCCTTGTGTACAGATATTTCCCACATATTTTAAATAAATACAGTTTTATGCTAAAAGTTCTTAAAAAATTTCAATTTTTTTAACAAAAAATTCTCATCTTGTTATTGTCACCCACACAACAAAATACCATACGTGGTAGCAAATTTAAAAAAATTTTCTAGTAAGAACATGATGTTGTTTTTTATTTCTATTTTTCATTCTTGTCATTTTTCCCCTATTCAGGTTTTGATAAACATATCATAGCAGGGAACACAGAAAATCAATTGCAAAGAGAATTGTATTTTGAAAGACGTAAGTAAGTAAGTAAACTCAATCATCTGCACATCTGCTGCATTGAGAATGAAAATGAGAAAATGATTGCAGCATTTAAATACGAATGCAAAACGAAATTTTAAAGCAAAAGGAGACCAAAAACTAGGAATAGAAAAAGTGAAAAGTACGCTTTCATTAGTGTATTGCACACAGTGAGGAAAAACTAAAGAAAATAAAATCATTTTTTTTCTTTTCTTACATTCATAAAAGAGAATGTCGAGAGTTATGCTATAAATTTAAAATCATATTTGCAATGTTCTCTTCCCCCCTCGCTTAAGGCAATCAGATAACTTTATCAAAATGAAAAGTTAATTTAAGCTTTAATACAGTTAAGAAAACATTTCTACTTAATGAAGTTAATAAGGGGATGTGGCACCAGCTTAAAAAAGGAAAGAAATAGAAAATAGAAAAAAAACTAAGCTCACCCCTGGTGTGGGTGAGACAGAAACTGAAAAAGAGCAACGGAATATTTTACTGTACGGCACTGTACTGTACGGCAAAGGCACGCTGTAAATAATAACAACCATAATTTCATTAAAGGCGACAACTTAAATTATTAATAAAGTTTGAATGTAAAATATTTTTTTTTTGCTTTTTTAAAGGAATTTTAACAGTGTTTAGAATACGTAACAACAAAATTAAATTTTTAAATCCATGTTAAATTGTTATTTATTCAAAATGTATTATTTTATGAGGATTAATGTGTTTCTTTAATTATTAACACTTATACAATAACACTGGATAGTGGGTATATTGTTATACTGACAAAAACAAGGATAGGTTAGGTGGCAAACCCCCTTCAAGGAATAGATATCATTTAGGCCAGCATTTCGGTCTATTGTAATATCATAATAAATTCTACTCTAGGATCAAACAACCCATGTCCAAAATAAAATTATGTCACAGTTGGTAGTGTGTTGGCTTATCAGACATTAGCCCCAGACAACTCAAACAATCTGAAATATGAAAAAAAACTACTTTGGCCACTTCCTCTCAGCAGATTTCTGGCAAAAACTATCAGAATGAATATAACTGCCATGAAAAGTTTCTTAAAAATCTGTCGTTCGTAATCGACTTTAAACTGTAGGTTCCATCACTTATTCATAAAATTAACACACATAACATAAGTGGTGTGATAAACTAGGTCGTAATTCTGACTGATGGTTTGTATTGACCAATTTTGCATGTATATGTCCAAAATAAATCTTGTCATTGCAACATTCTCCGTATTAGAGAGTTAGGCCATGAATCTTAGAACGTGAGACGTGAGGAAACTTTCGTCTTTTTATGTCGATAGCAGGACACTCACACATGAGGTGAAGACAGTTTCTTCCTCTTCCTCAGACCCACAGCTGAAGAAGTGATTTGCCGGAATCCCAAATCTTTCGACATGCCCGCCAAAAGGACAGGGCTTCGTAATAATCGCTATTGTGATGGCCATGCGAGTTAAGGACAGATGTAACTTAGTCCTCTTCTTATCCTCTTGCTAACATCGGAGTTCTGAATAGTTCAAATCCACAACTAACGTGATAAGGGGGCTTACATGATAAGGGGGCTTAACTCACACTGGGTAGCATAATGGTTATATGGTCATATGGAGTTAGTCCTTGCTGCCAACAAGATTTAGCTTCCCTGTAAAAAGAGTGGATAAATAATTAGCTGAGGCCAGCAGATTACCTATGCTCTTTAACATTTCCAAGATTTCGTACTCCGGGCTCGGAGCTCAGGCCAGCTCATCAGCAATGCAATTTCTAACGTTATCCCTATGGCCCGGAATCCATGAATTATCTGAAATATTTTCGACATTCATTGACAAAGATGGACGTTGAAACTATTTTCGTTAGGTACTTAAGCTTAACCTGGATGTCTTAGTAAATCAAGAGATTTGCACGTAAAATCCCGCCAAGCACTAAGCTGCTTTCAAAATTATCGTGACCTCTGCCTGGGAAACTTTGCAGTGGTCATGTAGTCTTTAAGGAAGTTTAATATTAGAACTCTTATAAATATACCACATTCCACCGTGTCATTTATCTTTAAGTCATCAATGTAAATCTCAAGGGTTCTATTGGGAACCTCCGGATCTTCGGAACAGAAGTTCCTGGTTGCAATTCTAAAATCGAGTTTTCTATTCAGAAAGTTGTAAGGAATTATATAAACGAGCATGATGTGTCTATAAGCTATAGAATAGCAGCATGTCCATAGTCCAGATTAAGCCTGCATTTGATTGCACTGACTTTTATTGCCACCAACTATCCGACATAGGGCTGGAAATGCATCGAATAAATACCAAGAATTTAACTCCTATAGATTTTCCTTGAGTGTCCACACTACAATGTTCAGTAATGCCTCCAACCATATCTCTGACCATAGTCCAAAGGAGCATTATAGTATTGTCAATTATCACTGGTTGGTCTTTAAAGGGGTGCCAATTTAGAGAATTCACTACAGAGCACAATGGTGCAATGTCTAAGGATTCAATTTACGAGGGTTAAGAGATTACTTTAAATCGTGTTAATTTTTTAAAATTGAAAAACCAAGTATAAACCTAGCACGACTTAAACCTAGCATGACTGCCTTTAAAATTATTTCAAAACAATTCCCATTAAATTTTTTCAATCACAGATAAATCTATTCGCAGAATTTAATAAAAATTTCCTTATTTAAGCAATCTTTATTCGTCTCGTCATAAGAACAGAGCATTTTCTAGCATTTAAAAATTATTTTTTCTTGATTTTCTTTTTAAAGACTAAAGGTAAGTAAACCCGGCGACGGTGTTTGTTTCATTTGTTACCCAGGCTTAATAGTTTCTTTTATTTATTTTGTCACTCTTCAAGTTTTCTCTCGTTTGTTTTTTGCGCAGATTAAAATTCCTTCATGTTCTTGACAAAATGCCAAAAGGACAGTGGGAAGCATTTCAATAGAATTTGTTTGGGTTTTGTGACACAAATTTTAGAAAAGGTCAACGAATTTAATTTCAGGCTATAAATGGTATGTGGGAGTAGTTAACGATTTCGTTTGCATTTCATTTAAAATTATAGTTAAGAACTAAAAATTTTTATAAAGTGGAGATAATTCTTGAACGTGAGTAATTAAATAGGGGTGTATGTGGTACACATCATATACCCAAATACATGACAACCACTGTCTCATATTGAAACTATGCCAAGTGGGAAATTATATTTGACAAAAAAATGTAAACAAAAAACTTTAAGAATTCCTTTTGAAATTTCATTAGAGCCAATCATATTTTGCACATTTGCTTTTAACACTTGAAATATGTTGGCGTTATTCAGTTTTTCTTGTTTTTCAACATTTTTTTTTACACAACACACATGATTTCCCTTCCGAAATTTAGCTGAAAATGTCTTCTGTGTCCGTATAACCATAGTCAAGTAAAACTAAAATGGTTTTGCTGGCTGTTGTACAACTAAAACTAGTGTAAGAAGAGAAAAGGATATGAAATAGAAAACATAAATGAGTATAGTTTTGTACAGAATTTTTTTGTACAATTGTTGCATTTCATATTCTGCTTACTGTGTGCAAGTGTAAGTTGGTTAAATTCTGTACATAATGGTCTTTAAGGAATTGCAAGAATATTTTAAAGAGACAAAGCAGGTAATTAAAAAAGTTTTTGTTAATTTCAGAATGAAATATAGAATTCTCTGTTATGGTAGAAGCGAAAACCGAAATTTCTAATTATCATAACCCTGGCGCAGGTTTTTGGCCTATGCCATGGGTTATATTTGTTTCAAGGAATACTGTGGTTTGTTCCTTATGGGCATACACCTGCGTTGTAAGAAGAGTCACGACTTAAGAAGAATCTCAAAGTCAAATCGTATGTGCTCCGTGGCCAGCTTTTATGATTTTAACAAATCGTTCATGCAAAATATCCAATGTGGCATGAGCTGTATGGCATGTGGTGCAGACCTGTTGAAACCATTCAGTATAAAAGAAGTTGATAACCTATAATCTGTTGTGCTTGCAGTTTGCCTTCTCAAAAAAAAAAAAAAAAAAAAAAATATGAACCAATGAGACCGCCATATCAAAGTCCACACCAAACAGTGACTTTGTCGCTATGCATTGGATTGATATCGTATCTTTGTTCACTTACCAATTCATCCACAAATAGGCCTTCTCGCTAAGGATGATTTTTCAACAGCTTCAGAGACCATTCAGCGAATATGCTTTGTGGCCCAAGCCATGACGCAAGATTTTTTTAAAAAGGCGGGATTCTAAGGAGCGACATGTATCGAATGCCTTGGATTCTCCTTCATACTCTCACTCTTATGGTGACAGTAAATAGGTCGAAGACGGTACATTGCCCGAACAGAACATCTATTTTAATAAAATAATTTTATGCCATATTCGTTCATGATGATTTGTCAAAACGGACTGAATAAATGACAATATAGCAGATGTAGTTCAACAAGATGGCCATTATCAATTGTGAACGTTCTGAAGACCCTGTTTGAAGACCCACCAGAAATCATTTCTACAAAAACTTGTTCGTTTCAGAATTATTAGTGCGTTTGAAGTTGACCTGTTTAAACCGAATGTCGTTTGAAGCCATGTACACCGTTTTATTAAGAAATTTAGGCCAGCCGCAAAGCATTGCTCTTTACTGTATTTGTATCACATAACCTACATATATGCATATAAACATAGTGGGTCATTACAACCCTATCGTCAGGATAACAATCTAGTTTCTCACTCCACTTTATGTTACGTGTGTTAATTTTATACATGAGTGGCAGGAGAAGAATTTTTGAGAAACTTTTCATGGCAATACCATATACTCTCAGAGTTTTTGCCAGAAATATGCTGAGAGGAAGTCGCCGAGGAAATATTTTTTTAATATTGCGTTTTGAGATCTCTGACCTGGAGTTTGAACCGAGGCCTCACTTCTAATAAGTTAAAACACTACCTACTAAACTACGGCGGTTTCAGTTCCATTAATTAGGTTTTCCAGTTTGGTTTATAGGTTAATCATCCATTTTGGTTGAAATGGTGAATGGCGAGCAGAATTATTCGTACTTGTTTATTATTGTTATAAGGAGATTAAATGCAAATAATTCTCAAATTTCGTAAACTATACGTAATGCTTGTCTTTATATAATTTATTTATTTATTTAAAAACTTTAGTTATGAGAAGAAACAATAACTTCAAGACAAATTCGAAACTTACCACCAATTCTTGCGAATTTTACTCGAATTCAAAATTTATTCTCCATTTCCACAGAAGTGAATACAACATTTTACTTTTGCCAGCTAAATAAATTAAAAATTTTTGTGCCTTTTTTATACAAATTCTTAAAATAACATGCCCTAAAGCTTTATTAAAATTAAGAAGAAAAAAAATTTAAAAAAGAACAAAAATTATGGAAAAAAATTTAAGTTGAAATCCTGCCGGCCATTAAGAAAATATTACAAGTCAACAAAAAACCTGGCATTTAAACGATTTCCATAACAAACGTGTTAAAAACCAACCAACCATTAAGAATCGTTTACCAAACCGGACCCACGGTTTTATGTTTTATTTTGGCCAACACATTATTGCACTACAGCAGATACATTTCACACCTTTTTTTTGAAGTTCTTGTCCCAGAAGATGCGAAAAAAATATGCATAATTTAAGTACATGCTTATGAAAGAGCCAGTATACGTTGAGTGGGTGGATGTTTGCATAAATGTGGGTGTATGTAAATGTTAATGTTATAGTAACCAGAATAATGTTCGACCGGTTGTTGAAACCATCATACTATGTATATTCGGGTGTAACTGCAAATGTTAAGTACGTTACTCAATGCATATGTAAGTAAATATTCATGGATATGAATAAATTTTAAATACTGGCATGTAACATCACATAAATAAATGCCAACTTGCCGGCATTATGATGTTTTACAAGGTAAATATTCCCAACTGAATACAAAATCACATTGAAAGTCAAAAACAGGCATTGAAAATTGAATAAAAATTTTGATTTCAAAGAATAGTTCTGGTACTAAGTATTATATTATCGTGAAGAGATGCCTTAGTACTGCGACCATACGATCTATTGTAATTCTCTTAAATTTTATAGGGTATCCTAATAACATCTCCTGTAGGCTTATTATCCTAACAAAATGTAGGATGCTGCTCGGTTGTTAATAGTGGCAATTGTTTACTTATCATCTGATATGCACCGCGTTGTGCCCTTCTGGGATGAATATATGTCCTACAGATTCTAAGAATGCGTTCCATTGATCCGTTTTTATTGCCACTGAATTTACGCCTTTGGATCGAGAAGAGCTCCACTCTTAATAAGTGTACTCTGAGTCTACTCTGTCAAAAGACCTGTTATCAACCTCAGATTTTCCTGAATACCGTTATGACATCAGATCTCCTCTTCCCTCTCCTGTTCCGATTGGCTCAAACCTACTAGATTTGATAAGCGTCTCATTCTTTCTTTATCGTCGCTTTCGTTAACCATACACTTCACTCCGCAGAAAGCTTCTGGCTTGCTCATTGCTGCAAATTTCCACATGATCTACCTACCTAACTGGTTCAACTATATCCTGTCTTTTGTACATCTTATTAAAGTAGAATTGTTGACGTATGATGTAGATATCATTCTGGGGCCGAAAACTTCCGCTCATGTCCAAAGATTTGTTCTTGATCCATCTGTATACCCCAAAGTAGCAGCTTCATTTGTATTACTAGGTGTCGTTGTGACCGACTTTTAATGTTTCTGGACCCTAATGAACTTTATGTAAGACTTGTCGTTCATCAACCTAAGCAAACCTTTAGTATTTACTACCAAGAACAGCGGACTTAAATTCTGCAGAGATTTTAGACCCCATTCTATTAAAACTCACTATATATCTTGTCCAACTATATTTGAGCTGCTTACAGGTTTGTTCTGTTTATCCATACGATATTGTCGCATAGGTTACTGTTAGTCAGACGATCATGGTATACATCCAGTGTATTATTACCAGCTTGCGTCCACAGGATTTCACTGCAAGCTTTCTACATAACATTATAGAATGTCTGGTCTTTATGTGAGCTGTCCATGTCAATTCACCATTCAGTGATATTCCGGATTTAAATTAAATAAAAAACTTGCCTTTCCTGGAATGTAGAGGTCTGTAATTGTTCTTAGAACATTAAGCATTGAACATCACACTCATATTTGTTAAAAGTAAACGCCCATTACGCAGAATTAGTTGCCGAATGCTTCATTAAGTTTTCCCCCCATTTAAATTGAATTAGGTTTTTTCTTTTGTGTTGTAAGTAATTTGATTTAAAATCTTTTATTTTTCTTTATTAATTATGAAAAAAAGGTCATTTGAAAATTGTATTTATATCCCCCAGGACGTATGACGTACATGAATATAATTTTATTACTCATACTCACCATTGACTTTAAACAGATAAGTGAACAAAATTTTATTGCTTCAATTTAGATAAGCGATAAAGACATGTGTATTGTAAATGGTATGATTCTCTTTTTATAAATATATTTGATGATTTTAAACAGTTTGGGAACTTTATAAAGAGAGAGAGAGAGATTTAAATAAAATTTATGAAATACTTCATACTTTAGTTGAGTCTCTCTGTAAACTCTGTATTAATTTGTTTTATAACAGCAGAGCTGAAAGTTTAACATTTAAACGTCTTTAATTTCATGCATACCGTGCTATAAAAATTATAAAAAAAAATTCAATTTTTCCAAAAAGTTTTGAAATTTAATACTCATGTGTAATCCTTGTACATCACGTGAGTAGGGGTGAGCAATTAGATACATACATAATTGGCCATTACAATCCTTTAGTCTGGATTACTACCTAGCTTATCACACCACTTATGTTGTTTGTGTCAATTTTATACATGAGTGGCAGGACCTACAGTTAAAAGCCGATTCCGAATGACAGTTTCTTTTTTTAAATCCTTGTCATGACAATTTTATTTACTCACAGAGTTTTTGCTGGAAATCTGCTGAGAGGAAATCACCAAAGGAATATTATTTTTTTATTTCGTTTTGTTGGAGATATTTCACCTGGGGTTCAGCTATTTGGATCTATTTAAATTTAACAAGATCCAGCTAAATTTTTGATCCGGAGATAATTTCACGTCAGTCAATTTTATTGCTTTATTTATTCTACTATGAAACAAAAGAGTTCTAAAATATTATTCCACATGCATTTATTGTAGCTGATTGTTTTTATTCCTTCCCATATTATATTTATTAGATAAACGTGTACAATGCAATACAATACTAATACCACACGTACTACAGAAGAAAGGAAAACCTTGCATCGGTTTTATTGTAAAAGATTCGCCATAAATCACACCAAGATCAAACTCATGAACTTTCATAATGTGCATCAATTTAATCAGCACATTTTATGGTCCTGAAGAGTTTTTCGCTATCTATAACACGTAATTATAGTGAATTCGTCCTCACAACTGAATGGAAATCTGTTCATTCCTCTTTTAAAAATTTAAAGAATCTCTATAGGGCACATAGCTTTTGTTCACAAAAACTGCCAGTATTTGGTATATAAAAATAGGAAGCTTAGTGCCTTTACAATAACTACAAATCACCCTTAAATACCTCCTCTTGCCCATGACATCCATTCTTGTATACTCTAGCAAATTTCCACTTAATAGTGTTCAATTCTTGAAGTAGATAATATTCTCTTCAGATGATTTATTGCTATTTAGGAAAACAGTTGATGATGAGATGATGTAGTCGCCGTAGTCTATTATGTATTGTTCAAACCCCATGTCAGACATCTCCAGCAAAATATTTCTTCGGCGACTGTTTTTCAACAGATTTCTGACAAAAGCTCTGAGAGCAAATAAAATTGCCATGAAAAAATATGTCTTTCAGAATCGACTTTAAACTGTAGGTTCCGCCACTTATGTGTGAGAAGCTAGGTTGTAATCCTGATTAATATAATAATGTAATCCAATTATATATGTCATGTATGTATGTATGATAATATACGATGTTGTAGAAGCTTCGGTATGTAGTGTAGATTTTCATGGGTGTTGATCAGAGAACTGTTGGAAAGCATTCAACATTCGTAGATTCATTGCTTTTGTCATGCTTTTGTTCAGCATCCATTTCTACTGAGATTGCTATGCTCATATTCGCTCTTATTGTTGAATGCCTTTTGCATACTCTCTTTTTATGATGCAATGACATTTCAGGTAGATAATGATCTAAAATAAAAAAATCAATCGATGCACACTGTCGCTGGTTGAAATATACACACACAAAAATATTTCGGAAGAGAATATTACTCATCATGCAAGAGACATGTTAACTATTCATGCTATTCGTTTTGTATTGGTGATTTTTTGAATAGAAAATAAGCCCTGCCTACAATGCTCACAATTATGCTTTTAAGCCATTCTCTGATGTTGTTCTTTGCTTTACTAATTCGTTGAAAATATAGTGGCAATTAACAGGTTTCTGAATCTAAATCCGCTTTCAGTTGTCCGATTTCATTTATGACACTTCGAATGCCTCTGGGTAGCTTAAATATTGTGGGGTCAATAGATTGATTCACTGTAATTAAGCTCATTTGTCGAAATCGGCATTCAATTATATTAAACAAAGAAATACGTAACTTTCTTTCTATTTGCACTACATACATACATACCTAATAGATCATTACAACAGTCAGGATTATGACAGAGCTTCTCACACCACTTATGTGGCGGGACCTGCAGTTTAAAGTCAACTCCGATCTACCGATTTTTGAGGATCCTTTAATGGCAATTTTTACTTACTCTCAGAGTTTTTACTAGAAATCTGCTGAGGGGAAGTCGCCGAAGTATTTTTGTTTCATATTTCGGTATTTTGGAGTAGTCTGACCTGTGATTCAAACCGTGGTCTCACATCTAATAAGCCAAGACTTCACTACCCAGATACGGTCGAAAATTAAGGAGCCTTTAAAGGAAGCCATTGTTGAAATGGAAACGAAAATTGCTGTGATGGCGTTATCAAGAGAAAAGGGACTCGGATGGAATTTACTTCAAAATTTTTCTTCTCTGTTCATTGTATTACAACCGATCAATATGTTGATTAAAATCAATGAAATGCAATGGAAATTGAAAATTCAAAAACCAATATGAAATGCAAAATAAAAAATGTTGATAAAATTTTCTTGTGGTTTTACAGCCTTGGTTATCATGTACCAGATGTTATTATTCAAATCTACATTAAAGCACAGCGGCAACCAAACAGCAGCAGATGACATGCAGGGCATTTAGAAAAAAAAAGAACCAAAAATGTACAGAAAATCAAAATTTAAATGTATATTTAATACAATATGAACCCTCTTTTATGTCTATTGGCATAAATTTAAATGTCAACCAAAAACGAAAAAAGAATGATTTTCTATAACAAGAGTTTCTTCTTTTTTTTAAATCGAGCCCAGTATGACCTAAAATGTTATGATAGAAGAATTGTAGCAGCAGTATACATATAAAATGTTTGTAACAATACACCGAACAACACATACATTGTGCAGGCGTATGTGAATATTAATATTCTTATAAACATGAATTTTATGGCCTTAATTTCTTTCTACTTTTATGGTTCTGTCCCTTTCAATGAAAAAATAACATTGAAATGTCTGCCACGTTTGATATATTCGAAGTAAATGAACTTTTAAGTCTCTCTCTTTCTCACTTCCTTTCATTTTTCTATTTTCTTTACATATACCTCTACACATTAGTTAGTTATATGTAGATGTATACATACATATCTCTACCGCTTACTACATAAAAAATTTATACATTTTTGTTGCAAAAAAAAATTTCGTTCATTTAAACAATTTCCATTCGGAATAGTAGTGATTCATTGAAACTGTGTATTCAAATCCTACTCCACATGTTATAAAACATATGCATGCACAAGTGTGTATGTTAAAATCTCATAAACAAATGTATGTATGCATTCGTGGGAATATGCAACCATAACCATAGCCTTACATACTTGAGAAGTTGGTAGCATGGATGAGTATGTATTTGCATTTGGAATGTGTATCTGTTTTATACCCACATTCATACACTGCACTTTTGCAATGATAATGTTATCAAATGTGTGTGTATAACTGCAGGTTTTTGTTACATATTTATTTATAAAAACATGTTACAACATATCTTATCTGTCTGTCGAAAAAAAACTGATATATTTTCCCAGCGAATAATAAAAAATTACTTGGAATACTTCAAGTTAAAATACTGAGCGATATGTCAAATGGCCAAATAGAAGCTGCGTAGGCCATATCATATTTAAGCCTTATATACAATGTATAGATATTCGTACTTCCCTGTATTTACTGTTTACTGATTAAAAGAAAATCGATTGAGGACAACAAATCGACAGCTGTATGCAAAAAATAATTTTATCCTTAATAGTATGGAGAGGTGGCATAGTGTAACTAATAATGTGATAGATTGTAAACGCATGTAGGGAGTTCAAACAACACGGAGTAGAACAAATATGTAATTGCACTAAGAACTAAAAAAATGTTTCTCATTGTTTTCAAATTAAAACAAATCCCTGCTTGCCTTTGAGAGGATGACATTAGAAGTCAGTAATTTAGCTTTAGAAAAAGTAGGACTTAATCAGCAACATCCAATACGGACAATTGGTGGAATTGACAAAAGTCAATGAAACATTTGCCATTATTTTTCCGCCCTCCGCGCCTGAAGTTTGCTCCAGATTGATATTGTTGTTAACTATTTTAGCATTAAAATTGCTCACAAAAACTATAATACTCCCCCTATATATCTTCGCGACTGTTGCCGTAAACTGTTCATCCTTTATGTTTACATCTGTATCTTTGTTGATGCATAACATTGTTCAAGCGGTACAGCTTCAGAAAAAAAACCAGGCTGTGATGGTACGGGTTTGATATTATATGCCGAAACTGAAGCAATAGCTGAAGGTCTTTTGAGATGAGGAAGCATACGCTCAACTCGCATTTTAAAGGAGTTCTACTATACAAAACTGTATTGATATTGTCAGTGTTCGTTTTTTCAAACGTTTCCACCTCATTTCGCTAATAACCCATTTCTTATTAAGACAACCGCGATGACTCAGTAAGCACTCATACGTTCCATTATCGAATTCGTGTCATTTCCGTAATACAAAAGTCATCACCAGAATTGTTTGGTTTGAAATTTCATTAGTCGATTAAGTTGATTTTGGATAACTGATTGCTCTGCCGCATCCCATTCCGGTGCTAGGTTCGCTCGCAGCTTGTAAGAAAGCATATTGAAACCGAATTGCTTCCGCGAAGCATGATACGGTTATACTGCTGATGATCGGTAGATAGAGTATTGTTAGCGATTACAGAGATTATCAAGTCTGCAGACAGTCGGTGAGGTTGCACTTAACTTTCCTATAATTCTAAAAAAACAAAAAAAATATTTATAATCAACTGTGAATGCAAAAAGTTGTGTATGGTGTGTTGGTGTCTGGACTTAAACTTGATGTGTCAGTGTGTCCCTTATAATGCTACTAGCTATTAACTAAGCGATGTGTTGAAACAAACTTTCGCTTAGCACTGATGTGACATCGACATGTTTATTTCACAACATCAAGAATCCAATTAAAATCCACCATTTTTAATGGTATATGTTTAAAGCATATTATCGAAGTTTTTCTCCTTTCAAGGGATATTCGATGCAATGTAGTATTAAAATATTCTCTGTGATCTTAGTCTGACCATATTTTGCTTTTTCTTTACAACAATCAGTCAAATAAACTGTGAAAGGAAAGAATACTTGGGCTTTAGAACAAATTATTTTTGTAACACCTTTTGCGATCCACTAACCAAACATTATTAATGTTCGTGCTCAACGTGAAGAGCAAATACGATAAACTAACCAGTCGCTCTTCTTCATAATGAAAATTTCCATTGTAGCATGAATTCAAGGGAGCTAGGTACTCTATAATAGTTCTTTATAGAGACAATAAAATTGTAGGATACTATTATCATTAATAGTCGTAAGTGTATTCAATCTCCCCCGGAAATTGAGAAAAAATAATTCGAGGCCTTTTTGCATTCTTAACATATAGTATTGAGTTCAGGTAACCGATATCCTACATTAACTGCTTTTCTTACTTTAAACGTTCTCTGGGAAATATTTAAAGTGTTGCATTAAAAACTGTGTCAACGTGAAGTGACGGCTTAACAGAAAATTATTTGTTTAAAAAACATCATCAACAACAACAACAGCATCAACATATGAAAATAGAACAAAATACTTGAAGCTTTTCACATTTTCCGCATAGGGAAACAAAAACAAAGTGGCAAAATATATTTTAAATAAAGAATGTAAAAAAAACAAAATAAATAATAAATTCTGTTAAGAACTTTATTTCGAAATTAGTTTGTTTAACTTGATATATGAAGTTAATAAATTAAATTTAATTAAATAATTAATTAAGGAATTTAAAGATTAAATATGTTACAAAAAGAAAATGAATAATATTTAACTATGATGGTAAATAAAGTAACAAAACTTACATTAAAATTTATTAAAATGTTAAGAAATATGTTCCATTAAAATTCCTTGCAAGATAATCCTTAGCATCGGTTATAAAATTTATCAGTCCAGAATTATTATCAGTCCCCTTAATGTCATGCAAGCGGTAAGTTAGTATAAAAATTATGGCATCGTATTTATATTTTTTATTAAACTTTTCCTAAAAAAATGTATTTAAAATGCATGAAGCATATACACATTTATCCCAGTTGCTTTAGATTTATTGAAACAATTAAAAATACTTTTACTTTTCACTTTTAAGGTTTGAAAATTATTGAAATAAAAGCCATTGAAATGGCATCACCATCAGCATCATCATCGCCATCATCGTCATCATTATTGCCTTCAAGCAGTTGTAAAATGAAATTTACTGTTCACTTAGTTACGTGATGAGCAAATAGAATATTAAGCCGCCTATACGTATGAGTAACATTTCGTCATGCCTTATAAATAAAATATACGCACCGCACCGCTACACTATGTGGTTGCAATATAAAATAGAAGGTAAAGAAAGAAGCGAAGAATTGTTTTTTGTTTGTTTCTTAAAGCAAAGCAATGTGTTAGAAAAGAAAAATAATTCTTAAATACGAAATAATAGCTTAAATGAAATTTTATGAAAAATTTAATATGAATATCCACAACAATTTGGATATTCTTTAGGAAAGTTTTTTTTTTAATTTTTGTATATAAATTTTATGAAGTCTGAAATTGATGTCCTAATAACATTAAAATATTTGTAGCCTAGGATTTAGTAGAAAATTACAAATTAATAAAGGGTGGGCGATTTAAAAGTTTAAATTTAAAAATGCAAACAACAAAAACGCTTTGAAATTTTGCTAGAATTATTTTTTTGTTGTTCCGGTCAGAAATGGAATATTATTTCATTCATATAGCTGCTGCCGCTAGCCTAGCAGTAACTCATTCGATCGGACCAAATTTCGTGCACTTTTTCAAGTGTATGGGGCGTCGTATCTCGTTAATGGCATCACGAATTTTGGCCTTCAAATACTCAAATGTTTCTTTTGACACTTTTCTTTAACGGCATACCTCAGAAAACAGTCCAACAGTGTAAAATTGCTGCCAATTGGCAACGCCATTTCGGCTAATTATGCTTATTAATGTACCCACTAAGATGAAAATGAGTTTCATCCGAAAATCGACATCATCGAGCAATTTCTCGATAATCAATCCAGAAAATCGAAAACAAAGCACTACTGTGGCTTCATCTCTTGAAGCAATTGAAATTTGTTAGGAGTCATACCGAGATCTTTCCACAAAATTCGATGTTAACGCGTGCGTAAAATGTTGAATTCTTGAGAACGACAAGTTGATGGATCTACTCATGCGCTCTTTCATCCACAGTTTCGATGTTTTCGAGTGTACGCTCACGCTCACGTCTTGGCGCATCAACAATGAAACCAGTTTCTCGAACTTTATCAAGAAACTTGCGTATTGTATGTTAGTACTTCTCTGCGACCAAATTTTATACGACATTTTCGTGGAATTTCCGACCAATTGTCTTTGTTATAACATTAGATTTTTGATTCGAATGTCATTTAGTCGGAATATTGATAAATTCCTATATTTTTGTTTGAATCCTGATTTCAGTAGTATCTATGTAATAGTAATGTAATGTTTTCCAGAAAACCTGGTAGGCGGCTAAATTCTTTAGATCTATACATCTCCGCTATGGAAAGTTTATTTAACCCAAACTATCAGTCTAAGGAATGATAACTACAGTACAATGCTGAGTTTCCTTTAACTCAGGAATAGTTTACGTTCTAAGTCCAATTTTTTTCTGAAGTGCTAAAAAGGCCGTGCTGGTTATCTCTGTTAGAGTTTGCTTTTTAGTTTACTACTATAAAATAATTGGCATTTATAGCGATTTTTTATGAGTTGCTAACATGAACAAATTTATTGTCGATCAGAACAAATTTCCAGGACAGAATTAATAAGAAAGTCCACAAATTAGTATTGAATTACCAGGAGGTGATAGTGCGAGAATTATTTGAAATATATTATTCACCGTGTGAGGATGGAAAGCAAACCTCTATGTAAAGAGAGTGACGTAGTTGCCTAAAATAAACAACATCATTATGGACTAGAAGATTAAATAGGGTGTTTGGTAAGTTTATACCACAGTATAGTTATTTGCTTGGATAGTGCCTGAGTATAATATCTGAATTGAGCGTCATTAACTAGGGTGTGGTCGCTTAGACGCCAGGCCACGGTCTAAACACCAGGTCAGACATACATATCTTACAAAATGAAATACGAAAAAATACTACTTCGGAGCCTTTCTTTCAGCAAGTTCCTGGCAAAATCTCTGAGCGTAAATTAAAATGCCATGAGTTTCTCAAAAATCGACTTTAAACTACAGGTTCCGTCACTCAGGTATAACATTAACACACACAACTAGAGTGGTGTGAAAAGCTAGGTCGTAATTCTGGGTTGTTGACCAATTAAGTAGTCATGTGTGTAACTAGGATACAAAGACCTGTTAAAACTGGACAAACCATAACTTACATTTTATCATAGCACTTCACAGTATTAGTGGAGACTTTTGTTAGTCATATAAGTTACTGACTTTCTTACGAAATTGGGCATTAATAATTCGATTAACGGATTTCGGCCTGCCTTAACACTTTCTTCTAGGCACCTCTGCTACTTGCGCGCCTATGTCAGATGACATGGCTTGCTCGATGTCCTGCCAACACAAACAAGGTAGTCCTCTTCGCCGACTTCGCAAATCCCCGCATCAAATACCCGTCTGGCCGAAGCATCCTCCTTCATTCGAACGAAATGGCCGCGCCAGCGTAGCCGCTGGATGTTAATACGTTGCACAACGTCCAGGTCGTTGAGAAGCTCATACAGCTTACTGTTGGAAAGGTTGCGGAAATCATCGCCAACTCATACTGGACCGAAGATCTTACGTAATACGTTTTTCTCGAATATTCTCAAGGCTGCTGCATCAGTTCAATAGTGTCCATGCCTCTGCGCTATAAAAAAGCACGGGAAGCATGTAGAAAAACTAATACTCTACGGTTTTTCGTACGAGAGAGGTCTTTGCAAGAGTGATCCTGCACTTTATCTCCGGATTGATATCATTTTTGATGGAAAATTGTTGAAAACCTATATTTTTACCACAGAATTTGGTTAAACATACACATACAAACGCTAATCGTAATCGGATATTTACGACCACATACACCAATGCTGGCGCAGTACATATAAACAAATACTTGACTTCATAACTCAATTTCCACTGGTGATAAGTCTATTAAGTATTCATAATTTGATAAGGATAATTGCTTTCTATTTATAAAGGTATAAATGACTAAAGTTGTTGACAAATAAACACGAATAACTTCCCACTTACAAAGCAAAGGTGCAAAAAACAAATATTCGCCAAAGAAACTACCAAAGCAAATAAAAAAAACAATGTCTATACAAATACCAAAACACCGCTACCATAATAATACACAAGGATTATTAAACCGCAAGAAAAGGAGAAGAGAAAACTTTTAATGGAGTTTTTAATTAAAGCTTCCTGGTGATAAATAAACAAATATTTTCTCTTTTTTGGCATACACCCGCATAATTTTATAAACAACGTTATTTTACACCGCATATTTAAATTTACTTTTATTTTACGTTTTTGCGTTTAAAACTTACTTAAAAATAAGTTTTAATTTTAAAATAATTAATACATCAGAACTAAGGTTTATAGTTTGTTAGAAGAAGACATAAGAAAGGTGGCATCCAGGGATGGGGCTGGTACAATGTTTCTGCTTTCGAAAATATTCGAAAACAACAAGACCTAACTTGCCTGTCAATGTAAAGAAAAAAAAAACTGTGCAATTTATGTAAAAGTGTACATGATTTTAAGGCAAAAAATTCATGCCAGCGTATACAATGTCAACGTCTGATAAGATGAATAATTTCCAAAATGCTAGAAGCGCTTGCGTTGTTTTTTTCAACGCTTAAATTCTATCACCAGGATTCATCAAAACTCCCATGTGAGCATTAAAATGAAACGAAACTGTTTGTGTATTTTCTTTTAACGAACATCAGCAACATTTTGATAATAAAAATCAGCAGCACCAAACAAAGATACAACAAAAAGGGAAAGAAGACAAGTGTTGTGTAAAGAATAAGTATAATCAGATCAATGTATCCTTAAGTCTGTGTCAGTGTATCATTGTAAAATTTAACAGCATCTGTCATCAATAAGTGATGCACTGTTTAATGATGTCAGTGTCTCGTATTGCGTGCATGTAAATAGTACTGGCAGAAGTTTAATGGTTGTAAACAGTAGTGCTGATAAGTAGCGAGATAGAAACAAATTTAATTTCAAAATATATGTGATGCGAATTGACATTATAGTTATTATATATTAATATCCATTCATAAAAGATAAGTTCTTAATTCCTATAGAATTAACACTCCAAAAAGTTTGAAAATTATACTCAAATATCACCCACTGTGCCCCCTGTGCATGCAGCGTGCGAGATATAAATAATGTCTGAAAATAGTAAAAGTAAAATGTCTTTGTCTATTGCCCCATTTACATGTTAAAACATAAGAAAAAAAAAGAAACAAAGCAAAGAAAGGAAAAGTGGGGGTAAATTGCGTACGACTGGAAGTAATCGCTATATGATGTGCAGAATATAGTACAAAATGTCAGAATAGCTTCTTCCTTACAATTTTTTTTAAAACACACACTGAAAGAGATGTTGTAATATATATGCACTTCGAAATGAAGAACTGCAGCAACGTTTCAGCATATTTGCCAGGACAAGACACTCTTTTATATTCTACACCACTACAGACAGCAAGGGTGTACAGATATTTACTTTCTAGGCTACGTCTACTGATTGAGAATTATAAGGAGAGGACTGGCTTAGTTAGAGTGTGGGCGTATCACTAATAGGAAAGCGGCTTTTAAGTACTCCTGAGGATTACTAGATTGGGAAACTTGGCTTGACAAGTTAACAGGAACGTAGTTTTTAAAAATGTTGGACAGTAATTCCAATATTAGGGAGACAGGAGATGCATAAATGGAATCTAATGGCCATGATAACCATGCACTGATACTTTAACCTGTGCTTCAAAGGATAGTGCTTGTAATTTGGCAACCGCTGTGCGGTAAAAGGTCACTTGCCAGTTTTTCACCTTGTTCGGCTGATTTCGGTATGTCCCTTAAGTCACAATTAATTTTCCCTTCAAAACTCATGCTAAGCATTGAGTTACAATCTCTCTAAGCATTGATTACTTGTTATTATGGATGCAGTTGATGGTTATTTCTACGATATCGAGATGATTCAAAGGAACGTCTTGTCAAGCTGAGTTGGTTAGTTGTGCAATAGCAGCAATTTTTGGATCTAATCTCACTGAAGAAGAGGTACGTGGACTTTAATGGTTATTTTTTCTTTAGTGATATAAATCATATGTATTTTAAATTTTTTATTCAGTATTCGTTTGCAAATTTATAAAACCACTTTCTGTTGTCATCTTTCGTAGAATTTTGTCTTGCCTAACCGAGTTCTAGCCATATTAGACAACAGCTTTGGGCTTTCTTTGAAGTCGATGTAGTCTAATAAGTAGTGCATTGAATTATTAGACGGGAGGCCGTGGTTCAAACTCCAAGTCAGACATCCCGTACAAAACGACTTTTTCTTAGCAAACATTTGGTAAGAACTCTGAAAGTAAAATAAAATTGCTATGTAAAGTTTATCAAAAAGCTTTCGTTCCGAGACGACTTTATACTTATTTATGGTGTGAGCAACTAAGTTGTTATCCTGACTAAAGGGTTGTAATGACCAATAACAAATAACACCATACGAATCCACTCATCCTTGGCAATTTAACGTCTATGCCAGAGTATATCACTGGGCTATTGCCATACGACTTATTCGCAAATAGGGGTTCACAGAGACATTAGCAAATCTTTATGACCTCTACTAATACAGATGTTTCGAGCAGTGTACATTACGGATCGCGTCGATTTCTTGAAAGGATTTGGCTTAAGATGTACAGGTGATTAGTCTGTAGCATCCGATCCTGCCAGCTATCAGCACTATCTCTAGGCGATTGCAAGCTCTTAACATGCTCCTATAACATACTCCTTAGAAGCTTAGAAGATGAAGAGATTGTAGGGCTCTATTGTGGATTCCAAGCCACCAGGATTATTGTAATTACCGTGATCTCAGAATGATAAGTTGCAGCTTTCATATGTTGCTTATAGAATTATACCTTCCTTGACGGAATTCCGAACTCCATCAAAGTGACTGTATGCACCAATCTCTGGATAATGATGGAGTAGACCTTAGACTTGAAGATAATTGTGGAGTAGACCTTAGGCTTTAAAAGGATTGCCAGTCACATTAATATCTGCTTTGCTTTACATAAATACATTTTAATAGTCGATATAAATAAATAACATTATACGGTGGGGCCATTATGTTCAGTTTGACTGATTCTTGTTTTTTCATTCCTTTTTTATTTCTCCTGCTTCCACAAGTGTGAAATGGTGCAACAGACAAGAACACATTTCACTTAAACTAAAAGCTAGACGAAGAGACATTTTAAATGCAAACTTCTCCTTCCATATCTGTATGTAAGAACAGAACATTTCAAATACCGCTGTTGCATATTTTGCTGAATTCAATGCTGAACTGCAAAGAAGTCTTACTATTTGATAAACGTGAACATAAACGTGTAAAAAGGAAACATAAGTAAGTAATATTGATTTGTTTTAAAATTCGTCTTCGTCTTCTGTTGCTTTCAAATAATCATCAGCAGATTAATGAATAGAATGGGTGGATATGATTGTTAAAATGATTGACTATCCTCCTACCTTGTCACGTCTGAATGAATGATCACGTTTTAATGTGATTTTCTATTCTTAAATTAACACATGTTCAAATGATTGTTAACAGACGGACGGATGTGCATGTAGGTGTGCTTGTGTTAATGTATTTATTTGTAGCATGTAACATGAAAATAAAACTTTTGTGTTTAATTGTTATTAAAACAAAACATTATTTTAAATATTCAGTTTTTTTTTCTTAATTTTTGTTTGTTTTTTGCACACCAACAACATATGAGTTAAGCAAACGATTTTCATTAAATATTGAAACGTTTCAATTTGTATTCAATATGAAAATATTTTTGGAAAACTTTATACTCGAAATGTTGGAGTATTTTCTGGTGAATTGAATATTCACAGTGAATATAATTCATGGAAATTTCATGATTGGCGAATAAGCTGAATAAGGTGCTGCGGCTGTACTCACAGAGCCTCATTATATTTTCGTGCATGAGGTCGTATCTCGGCACTAGCATCACGAATTTTGGCCTTCAAATGCTAAATTGTCTCTGGTTTGTCGGCATAGAACATTTCTTTAACGGCGCCCTACAGAAAATAGTCCAACGGTGTCAAATTGCAGCTTTTTGTAGGTCAATTGACATCACCATTTCGTCTAATGAAATGGCCATCAAATATTTGGCTTAATAATTCGATTGTGGCATGTGATGTGTGAAAAATTGCAGCATCCTGTTGAAACCAAACATCGCACACATTAATACCATGAAGAGCGGGTACAAAAAGTCAGTTATCATGGTGCGATATATAACTATATTAACCGTGATGGTTGCGCCGTCCTCATTTTCAAAAAAATATGGGCCAATGATGCCTCCGCTCCACAGGGATGCTTCAACATCTCTCGTAATGGGTGCATTGGCTTTGCTTATTAACCCACCCACCAAGATGAAAATGAGGTTCATCCGAAAAAAAGAAAAAACTACACGATATCATCGTGTAGTTTCTCGTTGACCCAAATTTCCAATAAATCCCAGCGTTGTTTAAGCGTAAATCAATTCATTACGTTCAGTGAAGATCATATGCGCGACAGATAGAATGACATAAGTATTGCCAGTATCGAAATAACGGATGATTCAAATTTAAACCGATAGATGACCCACCCGATAGAACCACTAATTTACGATATTATATTACAGGTCCCAAATTTAATAATAATTAACACAGATGAACCCTACATCCCGAGAACTGCAATATATCATAGAATTCGTAAGTGAATGCCTTGGCAACACGCTAATTGCTAATTATTCTGGTTTAGAGCAGCTTCAGAAGCAAGTCAATCAACAACATATGAATACACAAAGTTCAACACACGATCATAGAACAATCCAATGAATTCATTATTCTACGGAAAAATTCGTCATCGGAAAAAGATGTAAATGGCGGTGAATTTGTCTGACTTTATAAAGATCATAAAATGTTATCACAAACCATACCAAAGACTAGAACCCTCAAGTTTATCAAAGAGTTGAACTTTCCTTATCCACCAGGAATAAATATCCGTGGGTCATTCTTGATCCCGAGCTCTCAAGTAAAGATAATAAAATTATCACACTACGCCATCGCTTATTAGCTCTATCAGGCTGTGGTGCGCTATTGGGTACAAATATTAATGTCCCTGTCGACTTGTGGATAGAATACCCAGGCAGTCAGCTGTTCTAATCAAGTTCTACTCCAACCTAGGCATTATTTGCTATACTCAATTGGCTCCCCTTTGACCTCCTACTAAGGCTGAGGGCTGAGTTGCTGGCAGTAAAACTAGAAAAATAGAAAACTAATACATAAGATTGTCAGTCCAGTGCGAGTTGGCAATTATTTCCGCATTCGATCCAACAATGAGCTGTATAACCTCCTCAAGAATGTGGACGTTGTGCAGTGTATTAACATTTAACGGATGCGTTGGCTCGACGAGCATTTGATGCGGACATTTGTGGAAGTCGGCGAAGAGGACGACCTTATTTGCATTGGAGGGGCCAAGTTGAGGAAGCCCTGCTATCGATTGGTGTGACCAACTGGCGAAGGCAAGCAAGAAGCAGAGGCGCCTGGAAAGATGTGTTAAGGTAGGCCGCAATTCGTTAATCGGGTTGTTAATGGCCAATTAAGTAATTAAGTAAAACTCTATGAAAACAAATCCTGTCTAAATCTGGACTACGGACATGCTGCTATTCGGGGAAGACAGACATTAGGGTCGATTATATGATTCCTTACAAATTTCTAAAAAGAACATTTTATTTTCGGAATTCCAAGAGACTTTCTTTCACATTAGATATCAGTGCCTTGCTCTTGTCATAAGGGTCAGAGTATTTATACGTCTCATTTTCTGATATATTTTAATGAGCTCTTTAAGACAAAGATTCCTTATCTAAGCTAACATAACATCTTACAAGTTAAGAATTGTCTGTCATCCATTAAGCGTTAAGTTATTGTATTCAATCATATTTAGCCGAAATTTTTACAGAAGTACAAAAGGGTCACAACTTCTACATCGCACACACAATATATATCAAAATTATAAGTTTAAAGTAACTTTTTATAAAAGAACTATTAATGATTTTGTGTTATAGAAAGTCAAACAGTTGCTATGAGCTCTGTTAAGAAGGATATTGTTCTTTTGTATTAATTTAAATCTATAGAAAGCTTATCAAATGTTTAAAAGTTCTTTAATTGTAAGTTTAACTTTTTAAGGATACTTTTTTAGATTTCTTTTTTCATTTTTTTTTGTTGCTTAGATTTCAGTAACGACATAACTTTTGGGTTTAAAAACTAAAACAATATGTGTGTGAACCTTTTCTTGTAATTTAAAGTTCTTGTTGTAACAAAAAAAAGGGACACCAACTAGTCCCTTTTGTTAGGTCAATAAAGCAAAAAAAAAAGGAAACAATTTTCAAGAAATAAAACAAAACCAAAATCCCTTATAAAAGAGGAAAGAAAACTTTAATTTCTTCTCCGATTGTTTTTAATAAACAAAGCCATAAAACAGCAAAAAAATTAAAATAAAAGAGAAATTTTTGTTGGCTACCAAGAGTAATTAATTTGAGAATTTAAGGAAGAAAATCAAAATAAAAATTGAAATTTCATCTTAATTTCTACATTGCTGCCACCACCTGTTACAGTCCCTCCATTTTAGTTGTAGTTGTATTTGGGGTTTTCTCTTTGTATTAAACCACATTAAAGGCATACATGTATGTATGTATAGCCATGCCATTGTTCAGCAACCAGTCAACCAAACTGACTAACGTTTATCATTAATCACATCGAATATATTCTCTTCCTCTTTCTGGTGTTTCTTAAATTTATTGGATTTAATTTCAGCAATCAAAGTGGAAATTTAACAAAGGCAATACACCATGTTACACACAATAACTGTCATAATTTGTATCAGGCCAAATACGCCCGACCATATACACATTGTTGCCACACTGACAATTGCTTCAATGTGGTGCCTCATTAAATGTAAATGGCAAAAAAAAAGAAATCTGTCTTTGAAAAAGAAAAAATATGAGCCATCGGTATTATCGCATGTATTATACCCTTGGCTTAATTGTGCAGCAGTTATACATCATAATAATTGTATACCAGTAGGCCTTAGCAAGGTATACATGGAACGAATCCATTCGGATATCACATGGTAGAAAAGGCTGGAAGAATATAATTACCTCCGTTAGGTCCCATTATCAACATCAATATTTCGTATATTTTACTGGTTTGTCGATTAGAATGATGGCCATAGTACCCATCAAAAAGTAAATCCTGTCTCTGAGTTTATTGTAGAACCAGCCAAAACTGTTACATATCTGAGATATCTAACCAAACCAAACCAAATCGGTTTCTATAAACCAGATTGGCCTCATAAAATGCGGCGTCATTAGGAGTCTACTGCATTCAAAAATGCTACCTAGTATGCAATCTTCTCCAATAATTTTATTAAATTGTATTAAGGCGGGAATCATCTCTTAATTGAGCTCCTCGTATTTCTGTTGAACACTATTTTTGGAATCTTCCCTTATTAGATGGCAAAGCAGACTGTGCAAGATTTATGTTTTCTGTGCGCAACTTTGTAATTTGAACAGCCAAGTATAATGTAGAAATCTAGACAATACATTCCAATGGAAAGATCGTTTTTGATGCAAAAATTAATGAGTTCCTGGATATTGAGATTAGTATTGATGTACGATCTATTTGTAAAATTTTCTCAGACTTGACACCATAAACAGTTCGGCGTACGTGTCCAACATCTTTACTACAGATTGTCACATTAAAATCAGAATACGATAACAAAAATATACCATACTAGCTACATGTTTTCTATTTACACCGTTGCAATCTGAACAGCCGAGAATAACGTAGAAATCTAAACAATAGATTCCGAAAGAAAGATCGAATTTGATGTGTAAATTAATGTGTTCCTGGATACCCACAGTTCAAACACCAGATCAGACATCTCCAACATAACGAAATATGAAGAAATATTTCTTCAACGACTTCCTCTCAGCAATTTTCAGGCAAAAACTCGGAGAGTAAATAAAATTTGTCATGAAAGGTTTCTCAAAAACATGAAGTGCTGTGAGAAGCTAGGTTGTAATCTTAGCTGAAGGGTTGTAATGACCAATTATTTGTATGTATTATGCAAGTATGCGGCCGAGAAATTGTCAAGCTTCAATTTCTTTTGACGTACCTTGTAAGATCTGTTTGTAAAACTTCTTAAGCCTTGATGCCACGAACAGTGCAGTGCTCCTGTGTAACTTCTTCACAAGAGGTCGCTGTATTGAAATCAGAAAACGAAACGGAAACAAATTTCTGTTTCTCTCGTATTTGTCTTTAATTCAAGGAGGTATCTTATACGAATTAATTATGAGGTTTTTAATTGCAAAATTCCAAAAACCTTGACAAGTATTTGTTCAACTTTTTTGTGGTTTGAACCTGCGGTGCTATACACCATGCCATAAAATTTTGTTCTTTCAGCTAGTTACCCCAGTGATAAAATGGAATTTTAAGGGAATTTTTAGAAAAGAAAACAGTAAATCAGCATTTTTTCCTTTTCTTCAGAGCAGTAAATGAGTCTAAAATATTTTGGCCTGCTATGTAGATTTTTGTGGTGGTTCATATTAGTCTAGCATTTCCGTAATTTGTCACATCGAATGATTTGCTCATGAGTGCAGTCAAGTCCAAAAGAAATTCCAAATGGGAATCTTTAAATAGATTCCCACTTTAATACCTCGTAACTATAAACAGCAGATATCTCGCAAAATCTCTAGGAATAAATAAAATTGACACGAAAGATTATCTCAAACATCTGTCGTTCCGAATCGACTTTAAACTGTAGGTCCCGCCACTTATGAATAAAATTAATACATACAACATAAATGGTGTGAGAAGTTAGGTCGTAATCCTGACTGAAGAGTTGTAATGATTAGTTATGTATGTATGTATGTATCTAGATTTCTACTTTAATATCGCGTAAATATGAATATTAAAATAGTTCAAAGATCTGTCTGATCGAAAGTGGTTTTGAGGAAGCGGTATGTTTTGTAAAGTGATCTTGAATAATCTTATCTTTTATCTCAGAGCTATGGACAGATTTCAAACTTATTCTGGCTTATAAACATTTGATTTTTGTAAGGCACTCGCAATAGGGTCACTAAGCTCCGAGATTATCTGCTATTGTCTTAATTTCGATCTTATATACACCAACATAAAATTTAATTTAATTGGTTATTACAACCCTTCAGTCAGATTATGGGCCTAGTTTTTCACACCACTTATGTTGTGTGTGGTAATTTTATACATGAGTGATGGGACCTACAGTTTAAATTCGACTCCGAACGACAGATTTTTTGAGAAACTTCTCATGGCAATTTTATTTACTCTCAGAGTTTTTGCCAGAAATCTGCTGAGAGGAAGTCGCCAAACAAATATTTTTTCATATTTCGTTTTGATGTCTGACCTGGGGTTTGAACCGTGGCCTTACATCTAATAAGCCAACACACTACCTACTAAACTACGGCGACTTCCTAAAATTTTATCTTGCTTGCCAAATAGACGGCATAATATCTATCAGTTGGAGGACATTCTTTCTACAGATTAATTTTATATTCGCCTGGCAGTTGAAAGACCGTCTACATTATTTATGAGCCTGGAACAAAGTTACAGAGTACTGCTAGGCAAACTTTATTTTATTGAACACTTCAGCTGAAGGAGTGAAGGTTATTGATTTCTTTTGAATTTTTGCTCCTTGAATCTACAAAGAGGAGTTTAACGGCTTGCTTTATTAAACAGAATAGTCAGTATTACAATTACCTCGTAAGATGTAATTCATCAAACTTCCCTAAAACGTCACATTCGCCATAACAAATCTACAGTGCCAACAAACTTCTCAAGCAATTGTATTGGTTTTTGCCTTCTAAAGTAAATCGAAATTACTTACACCAAAGTCGCATCTATATACCAAGAGCTAAAGCAAGAACAAAGATGTGTTTAACCACATACACATGTATCCGGTTTTATTACCACAAAAGGTCTCCAGAAAAAAAAACAAAAAGTAGCAAAAGGGAAAAAACGTAAAAGAAAAGAAAAAATATGTCAAATAAGTTAAGCTAGGGGATAAAGAGATACTGGCTTTATTTTCTTGACATTATTGAAACTAAATTGCACAAAATAAGGGAGCAAAATAGATGTTGAAGCCGAAAGTAAATTACAAAAGAGACGATTCCTAATGAGATCGAAGAGTGGTGTATGCCAGTACATACAGTAAGTGAAAGATGTAGGCAAAGAAGTTATGTGCCAGTAGTGGTTGTAGTCGTAGTAGAGTTTTAAATGCTAAAGGTTGATTGTTTTCATCGTCATTACAATCAATACTGTTGTATTGGTGATGGGTAAGTGTGATTTCTAAGCTTTCTTATGCAGATGATTTATTTATTTATTTAATCAGATTATGTTTTATTTTTTTTTGGGGAAATATTTGCTATTTATAGGATTAATGGTATGGAAATAATATTAAAGAAATAATTTATTGATAATGAAGCTCGAAAGTAAAGAGATTCGAATTCATTTAAATTGGCATATTAACCTGTTTTATTTTAACTTAACTTGAGAACAATGGGTCAATTTGGCCTCCGGGTACTGTGCTAATCACATTTGTCTGTAACCTTCCTGGAGTATACTTTCTTCAATAATCAAAGTTTGGAAGTAAATTTCCTGTCGTGTTTTAGATCAAACGCTTTCTATTTTTGAATTTATGTAAGTGTATGTGTGCGATAAGATCCATTCGTTAGAATATAACATCGTTTAAATATCCACCCGGACTTTTCTAGATGAAACACATCAGAAATATCCAATTTTCCAGGGCGCTGGCGCATAAATCAGGCTGAACACACGGTTTGGCTTAATATGCCTTTGAGGACCGCTGCGGATTCTGAGTTATTTGCATACACCTGCGACTTACTAAAAGCCTCATAAAAAAGTCTAATGGTTTCGAATTGATCGATGTCGGTGACCATGCCCTCATATCGCATGTGCAGAATATACAAAGTGACAGGAGCTGTGTAGTACATAGCGTCTTACTGTTGAAACCTCATGTTCTTTGTGTCCAAATCATCCATTTCAGGCTAAAGAAAATTGCTTATCGTCACATGGACAACGTCATTCTCTAAGATATATGAACCGATGTCGTCGGTAGCCTAAAATCCACATCATACACTCATTTTGTCGGAATGCAGTGGACTCTTTTGGATCTCATGTGTTCCCGTGCAAATTCAACCAGAAATAGGCCTAATTACACAACATGATTTTTTCGATGAAAGCTAGGGACAGTTGTTACCCGATCCAGAGAACATGCAGCAAACACATGTCGTTGTCTATGGTTGTCTAGCTTTAGAGTCAGGGCAATTGAATTTTGTACGGATACGGGCCTAAGTCATGAAGCAAATGACGCTCAGTTGGAGTCTTCTCAGTGTTATATTTTTATGAGCGATTCGAAATCAACTGCCTTTGATTCACAGACAGTGGCGATATTTTCGATAGATTTTGCGTTTCATCGACGTGCGAGTGTTTACTGAAACAGTGGACTTGAATTATTATTAGCATGCTTATGGAGATCGCGCGGTACTTTGTTCGAATACAACATAACAAAAAAAAAAAAAACTGTTGTCGAAGGCTGTGTGATGTGTACATGGTGATTTCGCAAAACAGACTTAGTAAATGCCAACGAATTAGGCAGATGAAATTTTAACAAGATGGCCATATAGCAACTTTGAAAGGACAGAAGTCCTTGAGGAAGGACCAGAAGCAACCAATGGAACAACACCACTAGAACAACACCTGCATACGTAGCCTTTTTATGGAAGAAACGAATTTTATTGTTCAATGTTCAAAAAAATTTTTGGTAGGAGACGGGTGCTTGTGGTATTTATGCAAAGATTATGGGTACAATTTTGTTTGTCTTGTTAACCGTAGATCGAGCCTTAAAAAAACTTTATAATTCTAGCTTACTTATTACTTTTGATACATATTTGCAGTACATGGAATTGTTAGGATTATTGATAGATTTTGTTGCTGCCAATAATTTTGTCAATTCATACGACGAGGTTCTGTTTTCTTCTTCAGAGTCTTCAGCAGCAGGAATATTACATATATACATACATAATAGGTCATTACAACCCTTCGTTATAAATTGGAAATGTCTAATCAGAGACTGGAATCTTGGTCGGACGTCTAATAAGCTAACACGCTATATACTAGACTACGACTACTTCAATCAATATCAAGAACATATCAAGAACAGAAAATTCAACATGTTCACTTTCATCCAACACTTAACTTTCAATTCCTTCTCAAATACCATAAACAAAATATTATTTACGATAAAACTTTACAAAATCATTAAAAATTTAAAAAAATTGCATTCACAACATCAACGAATACCTAGTAAAGTCGTATGTATCAAAAATGTTACATACATAAGCCAGAATTATGAAGTTTTTGAATTTTTTAAGCCTTGTTTAAAATTTTCTCTTTTTATTTGGTTAAAAATAATGGCGATAACAATACTAACGAATTAAAAAAATAACAGGCATCTCGACTTTTTCTGAATTAGAGTTATATAGTCTCAAAAATTGTGTGTAAATGTATCATTTTTGATATAAAGATCAATCTACGGTTAAACAACTTGATGTTGAAGACATAGTTTAAAACGATATTGGATTTCACATAAGGCAATTACATACAAGTCGCCGTAGTCTAGTAGGTAGTGTGTTGGCTTATTAGACGTAAAGCCAGTTTTCGAGCCCCAGACCAGACATCGAAACAAAATACAAAAAGTGTTTCTTCGGCGACTTTCCTCTCATCAGATTTCTGGCAAAAACTCTGAGGGGAAATAAAATTGCCATGAAAAGTTTCTCAAAAATCTGTCGTTCGGAGTCGACTTTAAACTGTAGGTCCCACCACTCATGTATAAAATTGACACACACAACATTATTGGTGTGAGAAACTAGGTCGTAATCCTGACTGAAGTATGTAATTACATACAAACATTGAAGTTCTCACTCACATAACTAATATTAATAAAAAGGATTTTTTTTCAGTCTGCCTGTTGCAAAAATCTACGATAAAATTCTAAACGAATTTATTTCTTAATGTCTAGACAGTAGAGATTTTTTCAATCTTTTTATAAATACTCTTTGGTTTACATCAACTATTCATTCCTACGTTGCGTTTTATAGAAAAACTTTGTACAAACCTTGTTCACTTCATAGTTTTGTGTCCCAAAATATTCTTATAAGCTCTTATACTCTTAAGACTATAAATATTGCTGAATAATACACAATAATTTCCATTTCATCTGTTCACAAGTATAAGCTCCCGATTATAATACGAAAATACTATTTTTCCTTAATCTTATCCTTATCATCATCAACATTTGTGTCTGTCTATGGTAGAGAGCATTTTGACACACACATGACTAACAAGTAAATGTTTCTCTGTATAGGTATGTATATATAGTACACCATATACATATGTATGTATATGGGTGGGTGTGCTTTTTTGGTTTAAATCACTTATTTTTTGCTGTTTAGTCATTTGCTTTTCAGGTCTAGTGTTTGGGAAAAAAGGATCTGTGTATTGTATGTGTGTACGTATGTATGGGAAATGATAGTCGTATTGACACAAATTGAGATAATGAAATGTCTCTTTCTTTTTCTCTCCCTCTCTCTCTCTGTCTTTCTTTATATTATTTTTCCTTGGGATTATTTATTATTATTGTTGCTTCTGCTTACAGGGAATTGCTTTCATGTGGGCCACTATTAACGCTCAAGTGGTGGGAGAGTGTGTGGCCGTATTTATGGGATAAATTTTATTTATTGATGATGTAGAAAAATGACATTTTTTTGTACCCAGCATATATGTACATATGTATGTAGAGGTATTTGTTATTACAATTGGATATACGTTTAGAAGGTAAGGAGAATACTTGCTGTTGCTTTTCTCTTCCTTAAAACTTTAACTGTCTTGTATCAGTTGGAAGAAGTAAAACAATATAAAAGTAAAGAAGACAATTTAATTTTGATTGCTGCATGAAAGAATGTTTTCAGAAAGTAAGTTTAATTTTTGTTGTTAGATTTCTTTGTCAATTTAAACTTTTTCTTTGTTTGAAGGGTATTTGTTTTATTACGAAATATTTGCGGACATTACTAAATCAAGGATATCATTCATAATAAGGCTAACGAACGGGCAAAGGAACCTGTGTTTAAAGCGTATCAGAAATATTTAATTTCCCATGACTATGCCCTAAAAATCAGGCTGAATTTAAAAGGTGAGTTGGTTTAAGATGGCTTTGAGAATCGATGTCATTTCTGGGTTATTAGCATACACTTTAGAGTTAAACAAGTCACAAAGGAAAAAGTCTCATGGGGCAAATTGAACGATATCAAGACAATGTCCTCAAAGCGAATATGCAATTGGCATTAGCTGTGTGACATGTAGCGCGATTCTATTGAAATCACATGTTGTTGGTTCCAGATTATCCACCAGGTGATGTTATTTTATGTGGAATATATCATGGTTGAAGGGACCGCCACTGCTTCCCTGGGTGGAGGGCATCCGAAGTATCCACATTTTCATGAGTCAGGCTTACAAATAAGGCTGAATATGACTTTGAGATCTGCTGTAGTTTGTGGTTTATTCGCATGCATCTGCAACTGTAAAAACCCCACAAGAACATATCTAATGAGGTCAAATTATACAATCTCGGTTGCCAGTTTACATCTCCTCCACTTGAGATTACCATGTCCTCAAATCACTCGTGCAGAATATCCAATGTTGCTTGATCTGTGTAGCACGTAGCGCCATACTATTGAAACCGCATTGTGCAGATGTCCAGATCATTCACTTCAGCGTGGTAATCATGGCCTCTCCAATGTCATTCTTAAAGAAATATGAACCGAGGATGTGGGCAGCCCAAAATCCACACCATACACTGACTTTTTCGGAATGCATTGGACTCTCTTGGATTTCGTGCATTCAAGTACATATTCATCCATAAATAAGACTAATTGCACAGCATGGATTTTTCGATGACTTGATTCAGACCTATAGTGCTCATTGTTGACAGTGATGACCTGACCAACATCGTTCTCAAAGGAATATGGGCCCATAACGCAGCCACCTCAAAATCTACACGAAATAAGGACTTTTTCGGAGCGCATGCGATGCTTTTGAATGTCATATGGCTTAATATCGTCTCAAATTCAATAATTTTGGTTGTTTTCATTCATCTAGAAATAGGTATCATCCTTGAAATGATTTTTCGATCAAAATTGGAATAAGTTGTCAACCACTCCAGAGCCCATTCAGCAAAGACATGTCGTTGTTTATGGTCGTTTACCTTTATTTTAGGTCAGTTGAATTTTGTACGCCCAAATCCCAACGCAAATTTCGTCAAGTTGTGGTCTGGTCACATCATTGTTTATGGTCGTTTATCTTCTGTTCCTGGGTCACTGGAAGGTCCAAGTCAACACGCAAATATCTCAAAGTTGTTGTCTACATACGCACATTCGTCAGGATTACGACCTAGCTTCTCACACCACTTTATGGTGTCTGTTAATTTTATACATGAGTGTAGGGACCTATAGTTTAAAGATGATTACGAACGACAGCTTTTTTGCTAGAAATCTGCGTAGTCGCCGAAGTCGCCGAATAAATATTTGTTTGTATATCGTTTTGTTGAAGATGTTTGAACCGTGGCCTCAGGTCCAATAGGCCAACATACTCCCTACTAGACTAAGGCGGCTTCAAGTTGTAGTCTACAAAGACCGAATTCTTGTGGAGGACAGGAAATCGAGTGCCATGGATTATCTTACACGGTTTTCGGGAGATCTATGCATTTCGTTGACGTATGGTTGTTTGTCGATGATTTGTTAAACCTATAGACTCGAATTGTGAATAAGTAATCTGGGACGATTATCACAAAATTTTCTAGAAAAATTTTAAATTCGTCTTCAAAATTTAACTCCTTTTTTCGACACTCTTTGAATTTATTTGTGTGTTTATTTTATCGTCCCTTTGTTATAATAAATCCTAGTTATTTGATGGTTGCAAAATTTATGCCATTTTGTGGTAGACGAAACGAAATTTATACACCATGCCCCTCTCCCCCCCCCAAAAAAAGTGTTGTTTTTGAACAATTTTTATTAATTAGTCGAGAAGCATAATGACAGTTAAATTAAAATTAATGGCAGACAATAAATTCTAACAAATTAAAAGGTCAGGTCAACAGCTGTCATAGACGCAACCCAATAACAAAATTCGTTCAACTAGATACAGATTATTATGACATTTTATACCATATTTAATAAAGGAGGGCAAAAATTAATTTGACAAATTGTCACCACGTTTGCAAAGGCGGCCATTAAATTTTATGGACATTTTATGTAAAATGTGGCGCCAACTTTAAAATAAGGCCTAAAAGCGTTGAACGCTAGTCAAGGGAAAGCACAGCACAACAGGTGTGCTTTAAGTAAATGAGAGGGTTTTTAATGATGATAAGAAAAAAAAGATAGGCAGTCAAAAACGGATACAGCAGAATGACAAATTGGCGGCAATGTTTTCTAGAGCAGAACAATTAAAAACCACTGTCTACAGTAATGATGAGTTGACGTTGTGGTTAAACGAACGACTCATACACTTACACTCATACACAAATGCAATTAACATTTTGAAAAAAACGAATTCAATAGAATCCCTTTATGGTACAGGGTTACATGCTAAAAATTATGTGTGCTTTTGAGCCTTATGGGTTAGCATGATTATATTGGCGACAACCACAATTAAAATGTTAATACCTTAAAAAAAACCCCATTAACATTAACATTACCGTTACCATTAACAATAATTAATTATATGTTACTGGCTGGCTAATGTTGCCACAAGTATCTCCACTTTGTTATTGTATATTGCACTTTGCATGTGGTTGTTGTTTTTATGTTTATGTTTGTTGAGCACATTTAACTTTGTCATCATTAGTGTCATGTAATAAGTTGACAACAACTACTAATATGAGGCAACACTAATGCACTCGCATGTGGTCTATACAGTGTATATCATAAGTTATATAAAAGCATAGCAGTTGTCTTCAACGCAAGAATAAAACAAAGCTGGTCGTAATAATCCTCAAATTATCAATGTGCTAAATCTCAGTTTGAAGTGTGAGGCTTATACGGCATTTCTAATGATGTTTGCAGCACAACAAAAAAAATTTATGACAGCTTAGCCTTAAGTTTTAATAGATCAGTCTATTTGAAGTAGAAGCATTCATTAGTTGTTATGGTTTAAAAAGGGCCGAATAATCGGTGGGCTATTTAAAAGTTTAAATTTAAAAACAAAAACGGTTTGTAATTTTGTCAAAGTTAGAAATGGAATATTATATCATTCATATGGCTACCGAGGCTGGCCTCACAGTACCCAATTTGATCGGACCAATTTTCGTGGACTTTTTCGAGTTTATGCGCTCCTATCTCGGCAATGGCATCACATAGCACATTTCTTTACGGTGTCAAAACGCAGCTTCTTGGCGGTCCATTGATATCACCATTTCAGCTAATTAAACGGCCGGCAAACGTTTGACGCAATAAATTGATTGTGGCATGTGGCAAGTTGCACCATTCTGTTGAAACCAAACATAGTTCACATCAATACCACGAAGATCAGGTCCAAAAAATTTGTTATCACGATGGGATAGGTGTCACTCATTGACCGTAATGGTTGCACCGTCCTCCTTTAAATAGAAATTTGGGCCAATGATGCCACCGCTCCACAAGCCGCACCAAACAATCACTCGTAATGGGTGCATCGGCTTTTGAAAGACCACGTGTGAGTTTTCTGACCCAAATACAACAATTTTGCTTATTAACATACCCACCGAGATGAGTTTGCAATTTCCGATCAATTATCTTTGTTTTGGAAATAAATTTTCAATAAGTCGCAATGTTACTGAAGGGTAAATCGATTCATTACGTTCACTGGGGATAACATATTGAATTGTGTGACAGAATAGAATGACATAAGTATTGACAGATTCGAAATAATCGATGGTTCAAATTTAAAGCGATAGATGGCCCACTCGATACTAGCAAATTGTCTTCAGAAAAACTTGTAATCAAAGCCTATAATTTAATCATGCGATATTAAATCTGAACAATTTTATAACATCTTTGACGTTAATCGTCTGTTCTACTAACTGGTCTATTGTAGTCAGCACTTGTACATTCTTAGATTGGAATATTTCATCTCCAATTTTATTCTTATTTCTGTCGTCGTGTTCTCATCAAAGTGTACTTTTGTCATTGATTTAAGGTACTTTACCTTGTGGTCTTTGAAATGTTTCTATAATAATCTCTTTCCCTTATTGTAAGTCAAATTGAAAGTTTTGTTAGTTTTGCCAGTCGCCATGAGTGGACTGACAAACAACAATTGCAGTTCATTGAATTTTATTATAAAAATTCTTACTGTGAGAGAAATACATATGTTTCTATAGAAAAATTATCTTCAGCTACTAAGCTTACCTTGACTCAATAAGTAAACAATGGGTAAACAATAGGTAAACTATAGGTAAACAATAGGTAAATAAAAGATAAATAATAGGTAAACAATTGTAAACAATATGTAAACAATAGGTAAACAATATGTAAACAATATGTAAACAATAGGTAAACAATAGGTAAATAATAGGCAAACAATAAGTAAACAATAGGTAAATAATAGGTAAACAATAGGTAAACGATAAACAGACCTAAAGAATTTATTGGGAGAAGTTTGTCAGAGGCAGCTCAAACGTGCAGTATCAAACTGTTTTGTGCGGTTTGTGTTACTCTGTAAGAACGATGAAAATCGCAAGGTTATTGTCCAACATCGGAGAATTTGACATGAATAATAAGTGATCGCATTAAAAATGTGCCACAGTATGTGATATTATGAATCTGGGAGAGAAATTTATCTCTCGTTTTAAAGCAACCCATTGCACCCCAATCATATTCTGTGGGAATACGTCAAGTCAATTGCCATGAAAAGTTTATCAAAAATCTGTCGGTCGCAGTCGACTTTAAACATTAGGTCCCACCACTCATAGATACAATTAACACATACAAAATGAAAAGCTTGAGAAGTTAGGTCCTAATCTTGACTAAAGCGTTGTAATGACCAGTTAGTAAGCTGGAAACATTGCAGTGAATAGCATTCGTTTAACACCATCAATCATTCAAATGTAGCCGTATTCTAGTAGATAGTGTGTAGGCTTATTAGAACAGAGCCCTTGTCTCAAATGTTTCGTGAAAAAATATTTCTTTTAGCTACTTCCCCTTATGAGCCGGACTGTAATTGCATCTGCTGTTAGCGCACACACGTTGGATTTTTCAATGACTGAGTAAATATTAAAGAGGAATATGATGACACCATTTATTAAGTGTACGTTGCTGTTCCATAGACTTTCCATACTTTACTAATGGCAGTCACAGTATGTTACAATGTTGAAGTGCTTTAAGCTAAAATCTACATGTGCGTGTGTGTGTGTGTATACATATTGTTACTACATTATGAATGTAAGTACAAGTATGCTGTTGTTTTTATTATTGCGAATACAGCATAAGAAGTATCGTAGTTAAACTAGTCATCGTAGGATACTTGACTTTAAGAGACCAATACATGGTTGCTTGTTAACCCAACGTATTTCTTCGTACTTCATTACAGTTCTTGTTATTGTTTTTGTTGGCTTTTTTTTACCATAAATGGTTGATATTTCTTTTCTCTCTTAGCATTCTAATGTTGTTCTTATAGAATTTTACACTATTACACTAGGGCATATACATACATACATATACACCCATAAAACGACAGAAAACAAACCATAACTATAAACTGATTGTTTATTTTGCTATTTAACAGTGCTAGTGTATAGTGTCTGTATGTCTGTATGTGTTTGTGTTTATATGGTATATAAGTGAATAAGAGAAACCGTTAAAACACAAACACTATCATGTGTTTACTACCACGCTTCCAGCGTAGTGATAGGAAAGTATTCCGAAGTCTATGAGTCTTTTACAGCGCTTACTTATAGAAAAAATAATAAAAGTATTGAGTATAACAACGAATCAAATGTCAACATGCGTTGACAGCTAGAGAGAGGTTTGCATATTTCACCAAAAAATTTTTCTGGGATATAGCGTTAATGTTCGTTTATGTGTCAGTTATTGTTACAACAAAACTAATGTGCTGCATAAATATTTGAGCACATGGACATTCTCATGAAGTACATCAAATTTCCAAATGCTTTCATTTTTTCATGACATTTTTTGTTGTATTTAATTTCGGTTGTTTTCAAATGGTTGAGTACTACACGTTAAATAACTGAAATAGTTTCTGTTTATATGAGCAACAGTCACATATAGTGGTGATAAAGCGGATATTCAGTTTTACATATGTACATACATAATTGGTCATTACAACCCTTTAGTCAGGATTACAAACTAGCTTCTCACACCACTTATAATGTGTATGTTAATTTTATACATGGTGGCAGGATCTACAGTTTAAAGTCGACTCCGAAGGACTGATTTCTTTTTGAGAAACTTTTTGTTGCAATTTTTATTTACTCTCAGAGTTTTTGGCAGAAATCTGCTGAGAAGAAGTCGCCATAGATTTAAATTTGCTGGAGATGTTTGACCTGGTTTAAACTGTATGATATTTTTAGATTTTAATTCTGGAGTACTTGGCATCGTAAGTCATAATTGAAAGAATGCATACTGCGTTGATTAAAAATTCGTTCTTAATCTTCAGTGTAAATTTACAAAAACACTACCCTCTCCTATCATTAATATTAGACTAGCATTTGAACTATTAAAACATCATTGCTGTACAAGCATTTGCACAATAAAAAAATACATTTTAATTTAAAATATTAACTTAACTATACAACCTAGCTTCTCACACTACCAATGTTGTGTGTTAATGTTATACATGAGTGGAGGGACTTCGAACGACAGATTTGAAAAACTTGTCATGGCAATTTTGCTTATGCCCGCAGTTCCTGCTAGAATACTGCTGAGAGAAAATTTTATATAAACGTTGCGTTCTATGTTAGATTTAGGTTAATGGAAGCCTAGTCTATCATAGACTAGTCAAGTTTATCACAAGGTATTGCCACCTGACAAATCAATTGACTGGCAGTTAATTGTCTACTGGACAGTCCCAGTAAATTCGATGATTTTGGAAATATTTCGCAATGAGAATGAGTAATAAGAGTGGAAGGAATAATTTGGTTACTAGTTAATCTTTTAAGTGAAAGATTATTCTGTGATATATCAATTGGGTCGAGAACATATTGTTACGTTTTTACCTTCTAAAAACGTCTAAATTATGAGCTCGTAGATTGCAATAAAAATAAAAATAAATTTGTGTTTAGTTTTAATTAAAATTCTTAATTATTCGCACAATTCTGTGTGCCACTGTTCACAACTTTATGTAAACAACAACAATTGCCTTGTTTGTTATTCCTCTGTTTACACCCTTTGCTTATACCAATACCAATTACAATATTTTTGTTTACTTGTTTACCATTTTTTATGCTGGTGTTTGTTGTTGTATTTTTTTACTTTTTTTTACCATTCTTTTATGCTAGTGTTTGTTATTTTATTAAGCAGTACGATAATTAGTGAACAGGTCTGCTTACTGCATTGTTTTGTTTTTGTAGCTTTTGTTTATAACTTTAATGTTAAGCGATGTAAAAGCAAAACACCAGTATCTTGATTTTTCATTTTCGTAACAATATAGTGGAGAGAAGCAGAGCATTCGTTTCCAAAGTGAAATATTCATGTGTTGTTTCCAAGTTTAAGCTATCGAAAGATGTGTCCAATACGCCTTGAACAGGAAGAATATACTTAAAAGTTTGACTCGAAATTAGAATGGAAGTCGAGACGAAAGGCAAACCAACTTGCGAGGGGTTCCTTCAACGCCGCTGATAAAGCCAAAACCTGATCTCTAGTGAGATCAAAAGTGTTTGATTATGTAATTACAAAGAGAATCAGACTATTGGGAATAACAGCTTCCTGAAGTTTGCCAGGTCAACAGAATTGTAGGAGACATTACAGGGATATCGTATATAGGTTGAGGGCATTACAGTAAATCGTCTGGTCGTTGTACCGGAATACCTCTATGCATCAAATCTGTTATATACTGTTTTCTTTTCATTCCTTTTTTTACGAAAAACAATCGCTGTACAGAAAAAATCGATGAGTTTTATAATAAATCATTAAGCTACGGCAAATTCAGTCATCACTGAAAACTGTCAAGATAAAAACTGTTTGTTAGAAATACTTAAAGATTTGATGAAAAACATTAAGAAATTATTTGCCATAAAATGAAAACTAAAAATTACGCATAAAATTTATGTTTATTTGAAGATAAAAAATAATATAAAGTTTAAAACGGAATTTATGTTTACCTTAAATTAGTAGCATTACTGTAAACCTTAAATTCTTATACAGCTTGCCACGGAGAGATAAAAATTCATTGTCATTGCCTCTGAGCCAATAAAGTTATATTTTTTACTTGTTTTTTTTTTTTTTTATTTTATTCTTTTGTTTCATTTCATAACAAAAGTATAAAATCAATACAATCCCAGTGCCTATTGTGCTTTTATTAAAAAACTTCCAAGAGCAATTGAAAATATTTTTAATATTTCCTTATCAGACACAATAATAATAAAAGGAAAAACGAAAAGCTCCACAAACTGTACACAAAAGGCAAAGCAATGAAAACTTTAATAGGCTCAATGGATGAAAAAAAAACATCGTTTTGTTTCCTGCGATTTGCAAATTTTTGCTTTTTTCTACCGCAACACGTAACCAAACAAATCACGCTTAGTTCTAGGAAACATAAATCAAAATGAAACAAAATTAAATGAACAGAAAATTCATAAAACTAAGCTGGCCTAAGAAATAAAGAAAAGAAAAGGAAAGAGCTGAGAAGAAAAGAAAAGCAAATGAAGTTAAGAAAGCATGTCACACAGAATCTTATGTATGGAATTGAGATGGGAACTGTATCGGTATAAACATTAATACTCCTACATGTGTTGAATGCCATAAATTTTGCATGCTTATTCAGTATGTAGTATATGTTTATATGTTTGTAAAAGTGTGCGTGTGCTACCATAAAAACTAGTGTATTGAAAGTGTTAAAAACCATTATACAATACAATACACAATACACAATCGCAATCACATACTTTCTCATACACGTTCACACACTTCTCAGAGTATTAAGATTTAAAAGTGAAAAACACTATAAATAACAGTAAAAATGGAATACACACACGTGTACACTTTTGCCTGCTTTCAAAATATCACACTTATGGTGCATGTTTGTATGCGATTGTAGTTGTAATAACAGTTAAAATAAATATTATTTTTCTTTCTCTCACTTTCACTCTCTCTCTGAGAAAAGCATAAAGATGCCAACAAATTCTTTATATCGCAAGCATGTGCGTCGAAGTGTCTGTGTGTAGAAAGCGTGCGAGTCTGGATTTTTGGTGTTGTGCTTAAATGTTAACAATTCATTACAGTTATTTTTTATTAAATTGCTGCAATAGAAGTAACAAATAACAACAACAACAGCAGCAATAAAATAAAATATTTTTAAGAGCAAAGCGAAAATAAAAGCATTCATACTTAATTTAACCAAATGAAACAGTGAAGTTGTAGTAAGAAATTCTTCAAAATACTTTCTGCTTGCACGCGGGTATGTCTTCAAAGGCATGTGTTGAGAGTTACTCGAAAAAAAAAAAATAAATTCTTCAAATACTTCAAAGCGTTTCCTAAATAAATGAATCACTATATGTAATTTCTAGACATTTAGCTAAATGAGATGAGATAATTTAACGCTGCAGGCTTGGGGCACATACTCTACATTTTCTTACGAGTGATACCTAAACGTGGGGCTCGTATTAGTATGGATTAGTGTAACGGCATGGTTGCTTTGTATAACATTTAAAGAAAGAACTAGAGAGCCTATTAGACACATTTGTAGCTATTCCTTATACAAAATGAATCGGAACAGAGCATATCAAAATGCTTTGGCAGTAATCTACAAAGCACAGCAGACGGTACAGTACCCATGACACTACTTTGAAGCATGCATTGAACAATGGTCGCTCTCGTTTGTGTGTACAAAAGTACCAATATATACTGAAAACGTAATGCGACGTTTCAAAGTCAACTTATTAGTTTGCAGACTATATGCCACAATCAATATTGTTGCGAAAATGGAAATGGTGTTACATCGTTTAACATTAAAATGATAAACAAAAGCTACATAAACAAAAAGAATGGACTTGTTTACATGATCAACAAATAAACAAAAATATAGCAACATTATCAGTATAAAAAAAAATGGGGATAGACAAGTAAACAGGAATCAACAACAAACATTACCAGAATAAATGTAAACAAAATACACAAACAACAACTATGTTTACATTTACAGAGATTTCGAGAACGTGAAGTCATTCTACATCAAGAGCATCCATCAGACTGTTTACCCTGCGATATAAAAGGCATGATAAAGGCGGGCAACGGAGTCAGTAAAAAAATTCGGTCAGTCTTGTGTGAAGACGCGTTGCGTGTGAAGAGAATACTTGTGGTTTGAAGATCTCCGCTATACAGATCGTTATTGTTTACGCAAACGAGTATAAAGCGGAATAAGAGACAAAGCAATTGTTGTTGTTTACATCAATTTGTGAACAGTGGCACATAGAATTATAAAGAATAATAAAGAATTTTAAGCAAAACTAAACACAAATTTATTTTTATTTTTATTGCAATCTACGAGCTCATATTTCAAATGTTTCAAGTTTTATTTGAGAACTTATAGTGCTTAACAAAATGTGTACCAGTACCAGCTCTACCGAATATCTCGTATCAAAATGTTTTCTTTAAACCCAAGCGGAGAAAACTTTGGAACAGTGAAAGTTTGATTTTGAAGAAGTTGCTCAAAAAAATCTGCTGTTCAGAATCGACTTTAAGAACAACATATCACAACATAAGTGAGTGTGAGGAGCTAGGTCGTAGCCCTGATTGAAGGGTTGTAGTGACCAATTATGTATTTATACACTTTAAACAGATCTCCACAGCTGATTTAAAAGATTTCATTTATTAATATCTTCTTCTAATATTTCAGAAATGAAAAAGAATCCTGGAAACTGAAATTCAAACATAATTTCCTTCTGCGTAAAGGAATTAAAAAAGATATTTCTTTGCCATTCTTAATATTGCTTTTTAAATACAAATGAAGTGATTAAGAAAAAGTTAATTAATATGAAAATACAAATCACTGTCCTTAGTAATATTTATAGGAATTAATTAAATGATATAAAAATCTTGCCATTTTTTATGGCTCTTGTTTAAATTCCATTCTTTTATTGGTTTGCATTTAAAGTTTTCTCCCTCCATTCATTATTTGATCATGTTTCAGCATGTTGTTGCATGTATTGTTTTGAAGTAACTTTTTCGATTTCTATTTAACTTCTTATACTTTTAACTGTTTTTTTTCTTCTAATATTTTAAAATTTTTTTCTTGTTGGCATTATTGCAGATGTTTTCTAGTTGTTCTACACAATCGTTAAATACAATACAACCCTTACAGGTTTCAAGAAAATTCAATGTTACATTTGTTTTCTATTTTTCGTTGTTTTTTTTTCTTCTTTTCCTATAACTTTCTAAACTTTTCTGCAACTTTAGATTGTTATTTAAATAATAAATATATCTTCTTGAAATAAAAATTGTTCACAGAGGTGTTTTCAGTTGAGGGTTAAAAATTGTAATTGGAATGGACATTGCGCTTGCAACACTTTATTGTTAACTTAACCAATAAATTTTTAAAAAGTTCAAGTTTTTGTTTAGAAGCTTTACAATCAAGTGGATTAAAGGATCCCACTACCCAAGGCTATAGAAAATTTTTCTTCTGTCACTATTTTTTTTTTACAAGATATCGGGTGGGCCATATATCGGTTGAAATTTGAACGATCGGTTATTTCGAATCTGGCAATACTTATGTATGTCATTCTATGCTGGTTGAGAAGTCTTTAATAGCGTAGTCGCGCTCTCTTGTATGTTTTAATAGTCTGTGTAATTAATCTGTTTCCTTGTTCTTCCTTTTCTACTTTCTCTCCTTTTTTGCTATCTCCCCTATTATCGTCTTCCCTTTAGGACGTTCTACAATGGGTCAACTGGACCTCCGGGTACTGTACTTGTCGTAATTAGCAAGTACACGTCCTCTAACCTAAACCTAAACCTAAACCTATGTCCTTCTATTCTGTCACAAAATTCAATATATTGTCTGCATTGCACGTAATGAATCGATTTACGATTGAGCAACATTGGGATTTATTCGGCCAACAAGAAACTGCACAATGATGTAGATTCCGGGAAAAATCATATTTTCGGGTGAAGCTCATTTTCATTTTGGTGGATACGTTAATAAGCAAAACTGTCGTATTTGGGGCTCAGAAATCCCACAAGTGGTCTTACAGAAGCCAGTGCACCCATTACGAGTGACTGTTTGGTACGGCTTGTGGAGCGGAGGCAACTTTGCCCCAATTTTTTTTGAGGATGGCACAACCATTACGGTCAATGGAGACACCTATCGCAACTAGATGGTGCAACTAGCCACACATCTCATGTCACAATCGATTTATTGCGTTGATGGTCATTTAATGAACAAAATGGTGATGTCAGTTGGCCGCCAAGAAGCCGCAATTTGACACCACTGGACTATTTTCTGTAGGGCGCCGTTTGATACTTCCCTATACAGTCGGAAAAGTGCACGAAAATTGGTCCGATCGAATGAGGTACTGTGAGGCCAGCTGCGGCAGCCATATGAATGAAATGATATTCCATTTCTAAGCGGAATAATAGTGCTTCACAACAAAAAAATAAATTTTGGAAAATTTCAAACCGTTTTTGTTTTATTGCATTTAAAAAGTAGTAGTCTTTATACAGTAGGTCCCGCCACACATGCATAAAAATTAACACACACAACATAAGTGGTGTGAGAAACTAGGTCATAATCCTGACTGAAGGGTTGTAATAAAGGCAATAAATTGGGTACGGTTTTATTTTCAGGCAAATAAGGACTTTCCACAAATTTCTGTAAAACATACCGGAGATCTACAGGCCTCGATTCGATTCGCTAGCTTCAATCGTTTGTCACTGGGTTGCTCTTCCAATAACATTCTTACTAAGGAACACTTTAGTATTGTGATTCTATCGCACTCATACAACTCGAAAGAAAGATTTTTATAGCAATTCTCTCTCAACTAAGGTGTTTTTCACACTTGGATAGTCATAACGCCTCTTCTTATATTTTTTGATTTTATTTTATGTTTATTTCTTAAGAAAAAAAAAGCATTTGTTTGCAATGTGAACTTGACATTTCTGTACAAATAAGTCTTCTCAATTTGTTTTCTCTCTGTACGAAGGTGGAGGAGAATAACAATGAAAAAGAAAGCAAATAAAAGCGAAAAATTTTAAATAAAAACTTATTTCCTGACTGAGAAATTTTGTTAAAATATGTGGCTTCAACTTAAAGTCACATTTTATCCTTTGAGCGTAGAAACGAATCAGACGAATATTTAATACCTAAATATGAAGTTCAGCAGGTGAACAGCGGATGACAATATTGAATTAATTTAGAATGTTTTTAATGCATATTTGTCCAATTTTAGGAGAGATATAATTGGTTATTTCAACATAGTTTCTCACATCATTTATGTTGTGTGTGTTAATTTTATACATGAGTGGAGGGGCCCACAGTTTAAAGTCGATTTCGAGTGACAGATTTTTAAGAAACTTTTCCTTTGCATTTTATTCACTCTTAGAGTTTTTGTCGGAACTCGGCTGAGAGGAAGTCGCCGGAGAAGTATTCTTTCATTATTCGTTTTGCTGGTGATGTCTGACCTGGAGTTTGAACAGTGACCTCACGTCTAATGAGCCAACGCAGCACCTACTAGACTACGGCAACTACTATTGATATTTTATAGTTGTCGGCTTCTTCTTGCTTGTTTTCTTTATATTTGGCCAGCATATTTTAAGAAGTGTGTATAAACAGCAGTTAATGCATTTTGCAGTTAATGAATTCTGTAGTTCTGTATAGTGAATGCTTCAATAGCCTTTATAACCGCCTTAATAAGCCTTCTGCTTACTGTACTGACAAAGGATTGGTTTTCGTTCATCCTATCTTTTATTGGCCGACTTATAATAGGAGGATCATCTCAAGTTGGGTATTGCTTTAGCACTTTTTGGACCTTTTTTCGAAAATTTTTTGCTCCACTTATCGAGTTCCTTCATCATATTTTTTTTACTTATACTCTTATGCACACTTGTCGTTTACAGAACTCAACAGAATAATTTTGTGATGCCCGATAAAATATTAAAATATACATACATGGGCATACTGCATTATAATTCTAATGCATTAAGCTTTTCAGTATTCAGTAAATGTTTACTGGTAATGAAATTTAGATTGCATTACCAGTAAAATTTTACTGATTACTGAAAAAAAAATCAGTATTCAGTAAATTTTTACTGGTAATGAAATTTAGATTGCATTACCAGTAAAATTTTACTGATTACTGAAAAAAAAATCATTATTCAGTAAATTTTACTGGTTACTGAAAAAATTCAGTAAGTCAGTAAATTTTTACTGATTATTGAAAAAAATCAGTATCAGTAAAATTTATTAATTACATGTTAGTGGAATTATTTTCTGGAAAAATTGCCTACAGTTCAAGGATTCGAGTAAAATTTGCTCTGTTCAATGAATTGAATTATTAACAATTGTTACTGGAAAATCATTCATTAACTCAAAAAACTTTCAAGAAGAACAAAAAACTAAAATTGTCAACATTTTTTATCGTTGCAAATTATTACAAGTTCTATTTTGAATTATCTTCTGTTTACATTATTGTCAGAACAATTTAAAATCAAAATATTTTACAATATCGACTAATCAAAAATTATACAATTACCTTTTTTTTCCAAGTTTTTATTAATAAAGTTTTCATTTACTATATAGTTTTTGATTAAATAAAATAGAAATTTTCCATACTTTTTATTATCACTCTCTTAATAGGAATTTAATGAACATACTTAAAAAAATTTTTTTTTTTCAAATACACAAAATTTTTATTAGTGTCCACCGTTAGTGTATCTTAGAAGATACAACTATTAAATGAGGCTCTGTGGCAAGGAATCGGAATATATTTTTTCCCTATTATTTCTATATATATCAATTTGTAATCCTGTCCGATTTTTCAATATAGCAAAGCACCTAATTCACCAAATTTGGAAAAAATATAATTTTTAACTTTGATGTTTAAGCTATCAGAGAATTTAACATTTTTTCCTTTGAATTATTTATTGTTTATCATTTATTTATTTTCTAAATAGAACAGTGAGAATTTTTTTTTGGTTGTATCTTTAAAGACACAGAGCATTACAGCCTGAAACTAAAAATTAATATAATGTCAATAGGTTTACACAAAAAAAACTTAAAATAAAAAATCAAAATATGTATGTAAACAAAAAAATTGAACAGTTACTTTTTGTTAATTTGCCTATTTATTTATATATTTATTTTTAGAACTGTTTTTTACACGAATAAAAAATAAATTAGTATTAGAAACAACACAATTAAATAAATATTTCGGTATTGTTGTGAGTACAACGGCGATCAGAAATCGGGTGGTCGTCGGTTCAAACCCAGTGGGCTACATCTTTTTCTAATTCATATTTGACATTATTTTAATTTTTGTTTTTTACAAATAAAGTCCGCCAAATAACTTTTTTTTTTGAAAATACTTTAAAAAAAATCTACTGAATATTTTCTCTGCCACCGAGGCAGCCATTTGAAAGAAATTATTTTCCATTATTAACCGGAAGGATTGTACTTCCAAATAAAAAAAGAAATTTGAGAAAATATTCAGTAGTTTTTTTTTTAAAGTATTTTCAAAAAAAAAAAGTTATTTGGCGGACCCTTTATATAAATATTTCTACTAATAACATCTATTAGAAATGTTGACAATTTTTTTATAATTAATAAAAATTTACTGGTAATGCATAATGGGTTTCAATTTACTGGTACTAATTTTTTTCAGTATTCAGTAAAAATTTACTGGTTTACTGCATTTTTTTTCAGTAACCAGTAAAATTTACTGAATACTGATTTTTTTTTCAGTAATCAGTAAATTTTTACTGATTACTGATTTTTTTCCCAGTAATCAGTAAAATTTTACTGGTAATGCAATCTAAATTTCATTACCAGTAAAAATTTACTGAATACTGTAATTTTTTTCAGTAATCAGTAAAAATCAATTTTTACTGAAATTTTACTGGTACTGCAAAGTGCCCATCTATGAAAATATATAAAGCTAAGAAGAAGCTATAAACTTAAAAGTAGAAGATCCACATATATCAATGAAATACATTTTTATAACGATTAATTAAGAGCGTAACCAAAAATGGAACCAACTATTGACTAAGTTAAAACCAGGCGACAAGTCTTTCTGGAAAGCTAGCAGAAGCTTGCGCGGGAAAGGCAAAATCAAAATACCAAATATAAACGTTGGAAATACTAAAGTTACTTCAGATATTGAAAAAGCTGAAATACTAGCAAATACATTTTCTCAAGCCAATAAGCTGACTATTAATTACAAACACACGATGGATAATTTAATAAACTCTACGGTTAGTGACTTTAAACATGAAAGCATATGTTTACAAAATGTAAATTATACAACATTCAATGAAGTGTCAAATATAATTTCAACATTAAAAGTCTCGAAATCCCCAGTCTCGAAATGCCAGCTAAAGCTCTGAAATTACTAGTAATTATTTTCAACAACTGCATAAGACTCAACTATTTCCCAAACATCTTTAAAAATGCTAAAGTAATACCCATATGTAAACCTAACAAAGCAAAAAATAAGCCTAATAGCTATAGACCTATAAGCTTACTAAGTAATTTAGGAACATTTTTGAAAGTATTATCTTTGCTCGTCTCAATGAATTTGTTACTAATAACTCAGTTGTCGCTAAAGAACAATTTGGATTTAAAAAAGAACATAGCACAACTCATCAATTAAACCGAATAAAAACCCAAATACTAATTAATAAGAAAAACAGAAAATCTACTGGACTAATACTACTGGACATAGAAATGGCCTTTGACACTGTTTGGCATGCAGGACTCATTTACAAACTATTGGCTGCAAATATTCCAAAATACATTTGTAAACTAATTGCTGTTTTTATCGACTCTAGAACTTTTACGGTGGCTTTTAATAATGAAACTTCGTCAGCAAAAACTATCACGGCTGGTTTACCTCAAGGTTCAGTTCTGTCGCCATTGCTATATGCCATTTACACATCTGACTTTCAAATACCTAACTATTTCAAAATCGCATACTACGCTGATGACACAGCCTTAATTTTCTCAATCAAACTTACAACAGAACTGATGAAGAAAATGGAACCAACAGCATAAATATAGTAAATGAAGTGAAATATCTCGGCGTGGTTTTGGATAAAAAACTTTTATTTAAGAGCCACATTAACGTAGTATGTTCAAAGCAATGAAAGCCTTCAAAGCTCTATGGCCGCTGTTAAACACTCGATCATTGTTAAATTACAAAAACAAAAATTTACTTTTTAAGAACGTTATAAGGCCAATTTTAACTTAAGCATGCCCAATATGGAGCTCAGCAGCAAATTGCCACCTAAAACGTTTACAAATGATACAAAACAAGTGCCTTAAAATTATTAATAAAAAACCTTGGTGGTATCCAACGTATCTTATACATGAAGAAACAGGCTACGAAAAGATACTAGATTTTATAAGCAGATTAAAAAATAAGCAGACTGAAAAAAATGAAACTTCCTCTTATTTATTAATAAGAGAGTGTAATAACTCTATTTAAAATGTTATAATCTATAAATTATCAAATGAAAAGGTAGTGCTTATTTTAGACTATTATAAATAATAGTCATACTGTAACCACATTAACTTTTTGTATGTTTGGAATATCTATCAATTCATATAAAGGTTTTTAAACGCATTTTTGCCTTTAAAATTCTCAACTATGCAAATAAAACTTCTTTATCTCACTATATCAAAACAATCATTTGTTGTAATATCTATATTTTAAGATAAGAAAATATTTAGTTTAGTAGAAAATGTAAATAAACGACAAAATGTATAATTAAAATTAAAAAACTTGTCGTTTACAAAATCTACCCTTACTTTGGAGTCAAATGGATTCCACACAATTCACCGAAAATCTTTATTTATATAGTAGAGATGATAGACATCGTCGTTCTCGAAATGATGAGGAAGGTATCGGAAAACTTTTCGAAGTATAGCATTGTTGTTTTAAGACTACCATAGCTGATGTTCATAGGATGCATTATTTGTTCAGGTGCGCTCAAATCTCTACTCATTGAACCCAAAGTCTTCCCATAATTAACGAAAATAACATGCATCGTAATTGAAATTCATCAGCAAGTTCCATTATAATTCGTAGCATACTGATTTGGTTGACTGAGAAAGAACTACCCTAGTTTGTTCTTGTCGTAAAATATCTTTTAAAATTTTGTTGAATATTATGTTAAAAAGGCCTCACCATTTCCCCTTCTTTTTTTTTAGCAACTACACCCCTTTTCTTTATACTTTGTTAAATAATGGATAAGGATTGTTTGTAAATAGTGAAGAATCTCCTCGATTGATCGAAAATCGGTCCTTACGGAATTTTCCAATTATTTATGATTTCATAGCTTTTGTAATTTGTGTTTATATAGGTGCGGTTGATTTTAATTAGAAATCAGCTTGTGTTGGACCTTACTGCATATACTCCATCATTTGTATTTAAAGGACTTTGAAAATATTCTTTCTATTGCTTGAGGTGATCATCAACATTGATTACCAGTATTTCTGTTTTATCCTTAACTGGCAGTGATCTTTTGCAGTTCTGTTGATATGTCTTAAAGATCTCTTCTAACCCTTTTTAAATCCTTCTATATTGTAACACTTTTTCCATAATTTTCTGCACCATATGATTTCCAAAAACCACAAAGGAATCTGTGCTAAATGCGCAATAATATTTAATGACTGTAATTATTATTCTTATTAATGACCCACTCCTTGGCATAACCAACATTATGAAATTAATTTTTTTTTTCATCTTAACCAAGTTGATGTTGTTATTGTTGTTGCTCGAAAACAATTTACCAAATTGTCTCATTTTCATCGATACCACAAAAATTAATTGTCAAGAAAACCGCAACAAAAAAAGAACCCAAAAAAAGAACTGAAACTGTGCAATTTGATACAGACAGACTCAATTCCATATACAAGAATATTATAGCAGACGACATACTCACAAAACCAAAAACCAAAAAAAAAAAATAATATAAAAGGACCAAGAATTATAAAAATAATCCCATTGGTCGTGTATTTTAGCCAGACACTCGAATAAGCACATTACTTTCACCCGCTTGCCAATCTTTTTCTTTGTCCTGGCCATTAATATTAACCGCCTATGAAAATAAAATAAAATAAAAAAAAATGAATCTAATGTTGGCATTTTCTATTCTATTTCTATTTTATGTTGGCCTAACCTAAATGCCCGCATCCTTCGTCTCCAGTTCCATTTTATTTCATTTCTTTTTTCATTTTATATTTGTTTTTTTTTCTTTTCTTTTTTTTCAATGAAAGGTGTTGAGCCTTTACTTGAAATTGTGGCAGGTTTTGAATTTTATCTGGTTATTGTATGACATTCTTCGTTGTTGTTATTGTTCTTAGGTTTCTTATTCATATTGTTGATATCCAATGTTGTTTTTGTATTTTTTGTAGTTGTTACGGCTGTCGTTTCTTGACTTCTGTACGCATTAGCTTTCAACGCAATTTAAAAAAAAAACAGACTTATAACAAGTTAACAAGTTGAAGACGGTGAAGTACGACTACATGATACTCTACATCACAATCGCAAATACTTTTCGTTTTCGCAAATGAAATACTTCTTGAACTGATGAGTTAAATCATACATAGAAGACGTTATTCTCCGGTTTACTAGTATGAACATCTGTCCTTAAGCATATGCTATAAATGATTTAACGGATTTATTGTAAAGCGAGTTGGAGTTAACAGTATGTTTGTTAACGAATCAGAACGACGGATCATGCTTTCTTTTCAAGGAAGCACAAAATTTCCGGAGTATGTTGCCACAGACTTGATAGCATTTCATGAAAAGAAGGTCAAAAAGACTCAAAGATCAGATGCATACAAAATATTATAAACACACTGCTAAAGGCACTCTGTGTAGTTAATGTCTGAAAATGGTGTTGAAAAAATAAATGGATTCAGAATATGATGGTTTATTCTGGGAATCAAATTGCCGTAGTTTATTGGGTTGTTAGCTTACTAGATGTAACGCCTCGGTTCAAACAGACATCAAAACGAAAATATGCCAAATATATCTTCTGCGACTTCCTCTCAGCAGATTTCTGGCAGAAACTCTGAGAGTAAATAAAGTTGCCATGAAAAGTTTCCCAAAAGGAATGTGTCGTTCGGAATCGACTTTAAACTGTAGGTCACGCCACTCATGTATAAAATTAACTCACACAATATAGGTAGTGTGAGATACTAGGTTGTAATCCTGACTGAAGGTTTGTAGTGACTAATTATGTATGTGTATGTATGTATTGGTTGTAACTGAGTCAGTCTGTTAAAGCATATCAAGTTCAAATACAACATTTTAGGATTTGAAAAACTAAAAGGATTTAATCATCATCCTTCACTCATAAGTCTTTTTCTGGCAAAGATGATAACCCCATTAGAGAATATCACAGAAAATTTCAGGCGAAGACACCTTTCGAAAAAATGTAGAATTGGATAAGCAACGTTACTAACTATTAAAAATGTTAAGATGGCAGCTTTATCACTCCAGAACCTAAAACACTGAACCACGCGATTTGCCGGAAGGAAATTTTATTTAATGAAGTCATCGTAGTCTAGTAGGCAGTGTATTGGCTTATTAGACGTAAGGCCTCGGTTCAAACCCCTGGTCAGACATCAAAACGAAAATATGAAAAAATATTTTATGTTGTGCCAACATAAGCGAACACACTACCTACTAGACTACGGCGACTTCAATATACCAAGATAGCCTTTGTAAAAGTATCTAATCCAGATGCTAATCCAGATGCTGCTTTAAAATGACAGACAATCCGATTAAGAATTGTCTGGCAAGGATGTACAGCAAACTGTTTGATTTGAACATGAAGCAATTTACAACGCTTAAGTCGCCAAAGAAATATTTTTGCATATTTTGTTCAGTTGGAGATTTAAAATTTTAGGCAAGTCGATTGCCGGTCATATGTGAGTTCGCGAACGATTTCAGTTAAAATATACGATTTGTTCTTGGAAAGTAAAAAACACTTTGTTGATCATATTTTTGTATGGAAAATCAAGAATACGTTCATGAATATTATGTTGTATATGAATTCTGTCGACACCGATCTCGATCAGAATTATTTCAAGGTTTTATAAGAACCAATACAAACACAACATATCATAGTGTAGGGCATTAAACAAAAATTAAAAAGTAATTCCCTGACCTGTGTTCGTCCAATTTATTTTTCTTTCCCATGCGTGTAAGTGCCTCTTCTATATGCTTTCTGTGTAACGTTAAGCTACAGTATGTGTATGAGTGTGTGTCTGTGTATGTGTATGATTGCGTGTGTGTATCAAAAGGACAATAAGTAAAATACTTACAACTACGTGTGTATTTTGTTTTATAGACAATTGTAGCATTTTTTAATACAAAATATACCAGAGAGTTTACTTCTGCTAATGCATGCAGCTTCATTCAGCAAACCCATTACATTCAATTGTACTTCGTAGAGCGTTTACAAAAAAATATTTCACTTGTTTTTATTGTTGGTTTTTGAAGCAATAAAGCTTTTTAGTTATTACTGCTACTGGTTGCTGCTTCTTGAGCTGTTGTTATTGTATTTGTGTTTGGCATTAAAATCATATGAAATTTTTCTTATCACTTTCGGTGATTATTGGTTTCTGTGTTAAATATTTTCACTCTTTTTGTTTGCTTCTTAAAGTTGAAAAAATTTCTTTCTTTCTTGCAAGAGATTGGTTTTCTTTGTTTGTATTGTGCTAAGCATAAATGCTCTTAAAATATGCCGAAAAAGTTAAGAGCAAATGTGAGCTTTTTGCTAAAGTACTCTTAGCGGCATAAAACTTTTTCAGCAATTATTTGTTTCAAGCAGTGTGGTATAGTATTGCTTATGACCAAGTTAAAAGTTTTTAGTTGATAAGTTAAGGTTGTTGTCTAGGATTGAAATACTAAAGTATCCATTGAATTTGTTTATCAAGTGGCAGTATAGGTATTATTGCACATTAACAAGTAAGAAATATTTTATTCGGCCAAACGCTTATGTATATAAAATGGTATCATAAATAAACATTCGTCTTAAATTTACTAAAGTTTAAACTTTTTAAGCAGCTGTAGAGTAAACACTTAATAAAGTTCAGCTATACCCGCACTTAGACATACGCCCTTTAAGGTTTAAAAGATTAAATTATGAATACTTCTATGACGATATACAAAGATCGCTTAACATTATCATAATGCCGTGTGTCAATCTACAAAAAGCTTTCTATTCTATGTCGATGACTGCTTACGTATATTGTATAGGTGGGCCAATTTGAAATTTTACCAAATTTATTTTTTTTGTTGTAAAGTACAATAGTTCTGGCCAATTTTCGTGCACTTTTTAAAATGCTCAATTATTTCTGGTTCGTTAGCACAAAACTTTTCTTTAACGGCGCCTCACAGAAAATAGTCCAACGGTGTCAAATTGCAGCTTTTTGGTGGCCTATTGACTTCCCAATTTCGGCTAATTAAACGGCCATCAAACGTTTGAATCAATAAATCGATTGCGGCATGAGATGTATGGCAAGTTTCATCATCCTGTTGGTACCAAACATCGTTCACATCAATATCATGAAGAGCGAGTACAAAAAAATTGATTATCATGGTGCGATAGGTGTCTCGATTGTCCATAAAGGTTGCACTGTTCTCATTTTCAAAGAAATATGGTCCAATGATGCCTCCGCTCCACAAGCCTCACCATACAGTCAAGCGTAAATCGTTTCATTACGTTCAGTGGAGACAAAATACTGAATTTTGTGGCAAAATAGAATGACATAAGTATTGCCAGATTCGAAATAACCGATAGCTCAAATGTAAACCGATAGGTGGCCCACCCGATATATACTTTGGTCAATTATATAAGTGTTAGGATCGTATATCGTATTAGCCTTAATTTGTATGTGATATAAAAACATAATTTTATGCTCATTGACCCAAAAATGTGCAGATATTCGATGAAAAGTGTGGCAGCAGTCATTCTTATGTTCATCTTCGATCCATAACCACTTATACAGTATTTTCTTTCGTTATTCTATTGTTCAAAAAATTCAAACCTACTGTTTTGTAGAAATTCACTAACCTGCTTTTCACACCACTAATGTTGTGTGTGTTGACTTTATCCATAAGCTGTGGAATATACAGTTTATTGTCGATTTCGAAAGACAGATTTTTGAGAAACTTTTCATGCCAATTATTACCTCTCATTCTTTTAGTCAGAAGTCTTCGAGAGTAAGAAAGAAATAAATATATCTAATGTCCTAATGTCCTAATGCTGACTATCGATATTGATTCAGTTTTCCACTTGGCTGACGTATGTAGGTTCTCTTGAGCTTTGCTTTAAACAAAGACGCACCTTCCTCCTAAAGTACTGCCACACAGCAACCTTTTTGTCCTTGCACTAACGACCGTCCACTACCTACTAGTGTTGCAAAATTAAAATTTTGAAATGGTACTGAACTACAACTAAAACAGTACTTTTTTGCATTAAATGGTACTTTTGTAAATAAATACATACAGAATTAATCATTACAACCCTTCAATCAGGATTATGACCTAGCTTCTCACACCAATTCTTTTGTTTGTGTTAAGTTTTTACATGATTGCCGGCACTTACAGTTTAAAGTCGACCCTGAAGGACGGAGTTTTCTCCAGAAGGAGGTCACCTAAGAAGTACTTTTTTTATATTTCGTTTTGTTGTAGATGTCTGACATGAGGTTTTAATCGTGGGCTCACGTCTAGTAAGCCAACACATTACCTACTAGACTATTTATTTATTTATATTTAATACACATACGGCATGGAACAGAAAAACTAACGACTTATTCATTCCTCACATACAAGACAAAAACAGCTGAATGGGAACGTAACAAAACGTAAAAGCCCCGTTTAGTCAAACGTTGATGCAACGTAACGTAACATACGTTCGTTTTTAGCATATGAAGAGCAATGAAAATGCTTACCGAAATTACATTACGGTTCGGCAAGCGTTTTCAATGCTTTTCGTATTCTAAAAACTAACGTACGTTCTGTGAACGTTTGGCTAACAAGGGCTAAAGCCTAACTCTACTTTTAGCATTACGTTGAACATGTTGCTAATGCATTAATAGTTGAAAAGCGCAAGACAAAATATGTAATAATAAAAAAGTACTGAAAGCGTCGCGGGGGTACTGTGGTATTTTGGAAATGAAAAAGTACTGAAAAAAGTTCAATAGTACTGAATTTTTCAACACTGCTACCTACCAATAGACTAAGGCGATTTCAAAGCTATGATGTAAACATTTATGTTTTTACTGACGATATGTTGCCAATATATAGGAAGCTAATATATAACTTGTTTAGAGCAGAGATCATTTCTGCTAACATAAATCTATATTAAAGAGTGTAGGGACCACCAAACCCAAAGGATCTTCATACTACACATCAATGTAGAAAATTTTCTACGAAAATGTGAATTTTTACCACTACCTTGACCTACAATATGATTCCACTGTATAGGTATGCTATCCGAGTTTTACAGTTCCGGTTATATTGGCCATTTTTTGCTTTAAGCGTTGTAAATGGGTTACGTACCCACTGCTTCATGTTCAAATCAAACAGTTTGCTGTACACCCTTGTCAGACAATTCTTAATCGGATTGTCTGTCATTTTAAAGTGTTCCAACACTTGGATTATATAGTTTTACAAAGACTGTCTTGGTATATTGAAGTCGCCATAGTCTAGTAGGTAGTGTGTTGGCTTCTTAGATGTAAAGCCAGGGTTCGAGCCCCAGGCCAGACATCAAAACAAAATACAAAAAGTATTTCTTCGGCGATTCCGATCGACAGATTTTTGACAAGCTTTTCATGGCAATTTTGATTAAACCCTGAGAATTTTTGCCAAAAATCTGCTTAGTTTTTCATATTTCATTTTCTTCAAGATGTCTTGGCTAGGGCTAGAACGACAACCTCACGTCTAATAAGCCAACACACTACCTATCCAACCATCAACATCTTGACGTGATTAGTTCATCTTACGCCCTCCATAAATATAACACAACTTCATTGACTTTCATTTCTTTTGACTAGTAAAACTTGAAACACTGCTTAATATACAGTTATAATGGCAACAATTTATCATTACGACTGTTTAGATCAGTTTACCATCATATTATGTTTAATCATGTAATAAATACGGGTGAAAAAAAACAAATCCCTTTCAGAAAGCGTGATATATCTCTACATTAAATACCATTTCATTATACAACTTCAGATTGGTTTTTTTAGCATGTTACAAATGGTATTCCATTAAAAATCATTCAACACAATCATAAGTTTAAATCAACATTAATAAAGCCATGTTACTTTACTCCAATAGAATTAAAAGAAACAAAAAATAAAAAAGAGTCTCGTACAGCAACGAAGCTTAAATGCCACGGATATAAGACTATGCTACCATCAGCAAGCGTTTAATTTTGTTTGAGCCACGAAAAAAATCAACCAAAACATGCCTTTTTTGTCAGACAATTGCCAACAACATTCAGGTCTCTATGGATTCTACCGTATATCCAGACAATTTCTGCAATTGTTGTTGTTGTTATTGGAAACCCACATTATGCTTATGGTCTGAAAAAGGCAGATGAGTTTAACGAAGGCAACAGCCGCCAACATTAAGACAGACAACCAAGCAACAGACAACAAATTTTAAACGATACTGTTGCCCATAGCCAGTGTTGGTGGCATTAAAGCTTCCGCAAATGGCACTGAAATAAATGTTTCGCACGCCGCCAAAATATATTTTACGCTGTCAGTAGTTCGTTTTATATTTTTTATTTCGCTTTTAAAAATTTTCATTGAATTTCTATGAATTTTGTTTACAACGGGAACGAATTGGAAAATTTTTGATTTTGGCTTTACCTCGTTGACATCTTGGCAATAAAGAGAAGAAGAAAGGAAGGGAGGAAGGGAGATACGATTTTTATGAACATAATTTTAATGTCTGCGTACAACATTTTTTTACAATTCCATTAACTTTAACACCCTACATTGGAATGCATTTTGAGGGCTTTTTTATTGGCAACCATAGGCCATAAGCCAACGTCAAAAGCCAATGTAAGAATTGAGTTTCAAGACTAGTACGATTGATTTGAGAGTTAGCATCGATATGATTACTGTAATCGCTATGATAAATATTCCCTACAATAACAATGAAAGGCTGTGTAGAATGGAAATGAGAGGAATGGAATAAAAGGAATCAAAAAACACATTTTCTAATGGGAATCTAAAACTCTACATGAAACCATTCTAAAGGTTATTACGTGTAATGCATTATAAAACAAAGGAAATCTAATGAAAATAGTGGTTCACCATTAATATACACCAGCCAAGCTTTAGTTTTTAAAAAATTGTGATTTTTAGTCGCCAAAATATGAAACTTACATACATACTCACATAATTGGTCATAACAAACCTGCAGCCAGGATTATGAGTTTCCTTCTCACCTCACTTATGTTGTGGGCCCTACATTTTAAAGTCGACTCCGAGCGTCAGATTTTTGAGAAACTCTTCATGGAATTTTTTTTATTCTCCGATTTATGGCCAGAAGACTGCTGAGAGGAAATCGAAATTTTGAAGATATTAGCGAAATCCTGTATAAGGGTAATTCAATGGATCGTCTGGCGGTAGTACCTTAAGTACTTCTACGGGACACTAGTCGTAGTAAAAAAGTGGAAAATAATCTCTGATGTGATCAAAGCTACTGTTAAAATAGGAGGGAGGTGCGGCTTTGTTTAAACTGAATTGAATCGACATAGTAGCCTGTTGAGATACAACAAAAATTAACTGGAAATACCTGCTTAATCGGTTCCGACAATCAGCATTAGGACTTTGTATTAAAGCCTAAAAGATAATCATTCTCACATTAACAAAATTTACTTGCACTCAACACAAACCCTATTCTTAATAAGTGCGCTCTCAAAAGGTCAGTATTCCATCTCAGGTTATTTCTGTATAGTCTAATACATGACGCAGTTTTCCTCTTATTGCAATTTTCTAAAAAAAGTTTTTATTGTCTCACACCCACCTGGTTTGTTTCCTATCTTCTCTTTCGTTGCATTTCTTGTCAGGTTAACGGAGGTCTCATCAATTGATATTAGAAATATTGCTTCGTTTATTAAAATTTCGGGCTGATTTCGTTTATTAAAATTTCGGGCTGGTTTCTTTTATAGAGCATTCGTGCTTTTAATGTGGAGCCAATGCGTTGACCAACTTCCTCGATGATTTGGTGAAATTCAGTCAGTACAGGAAATGCGTGCTAAAGTGTGCTTTGGTAAATATCACTTTGACCTTCGATCTCTCTTTTCGTTGAGTATTCCGAAAAAAGGTTTCGGCCACATTAACGGAGCTCCAAGTGCGCAATGTAAAACATCTTAAAAGCCATTTGCAGGCCACTGAAGCCTCTTTGCATGGCTAACAATTATGCAATGACCAGACTACACTGGTAATGAAGAGAGTTTCTACCTGAGCCGATGATTTGCCAGCAGTCAACAAGAAGTGTCTATGCGTAACAAAGAGTCTAACAGAGGTAAGGGCTGGATCTATTTTCATAAGGATTGGATTATACTTTGTTTTAATGCTAACAGGCAGACCAAATTGTGCCACCGTAGTCTAGTAGGTAGTGTGTCGGCTTATTAGACGTGAGGTCTCGGTTCAAACCCCAGATCGGACATCTCCAACTAAACGAAATTTGAAAAAATATTTCTTTGGCGACTGCCACTCAGCACATTTCTGGCAACAACTCTGCGCGTAAATAAATTGCCATGAAAAGGTTCTCAGAAGTCCTTCGTTCGGAGTCGATTTTAAACAGTCTGTATGTATGTGTGTAAGAAAAAGGCATTTCCCAGAGTGTTTTAAAATATTCACTCTTCGAACAATATTTAAAGTCTGATTGAACTTCAGATTAATGCCACTCTTTCACTGTGATTTGCTCCATATTTGAAACTTCAAAGAATCTGTGTATTTGACGTTTCAATAGAGTGAAGCACATACTAAATTAGAGAGCATCTTGAAAGGTCGCCATTGTTATAAAACTGAAACCATGTTTACTGCTATAGATTACCGCTTATGATGTTCTTAACAAAATTGTAGTCCTTTTTCAAAATAAATAATTTTCATAAGTTAATCACATAGCCGTTGTGACTCTACAATTTGTGTTTTCAATTTCAATTTCAATTTTTTTTCTTCTTCTTCTTTCTTTGAAACGTAATGACTAGGTGGTTACATCATTCGGTTATTCGTGTATTGTTGAAGGTAAATTGAACATCATCATCTTTGAATTGAATTGAATTGAATCAACCCATAAAATTTTATTTTATTCATACGCTAAAATAAAAATAAAATTGGGAAATATTTATAACTACAACAACAAAAACAAACAATATTCATGTAATAACATGTTTGATTTTGGCATATAATTTGCTTTTCATTTTGTTTGTTTGTTTGTTTTCCGAACCATCTATTGGCCTGATATCTGATTATTTTGACCACATAAACACGGTGTTCTTTTGTACCTTTAATACTGACTGTTTGTGTTTGTGAAGGAGGTTTTTTTTTGTTTTTATTTCTTCAAATTGTAGTACCACCACCACTAGCTATGTTGGTACTTTAATGGATATTCGGCAACATGTTTATGAATTTAACTATTTTGTACCTCAAAAGTAATTGCTCTGTTGCCGGCAAAAAACAATAACAATTTATAGAGTCTTTAAAACTTTACTTTTTATATTTGTAATTTTAAATTTTATTTTTTCTATGTTTTTATTTTGAATTTTGTTTATTTTTAAGTATTTATATTAATGTTTTTGCAAATAATCATTATTATTCGTATAATGTTCATTGAAATTGCTTTATTGCTTCAGTTTGCTTCATTTGGGTTTCTAAGTTACCAATACAGTACCTAAAAGTCGAATTGATATGAACCTTATATTGGCAAATGCTATGCATGAGTATCGTTTTTTTACTCTTTCGTTTACGGTTATAAAATTTTATTTACTTTTTAGTACCATTTTTATGTTTTACCATAAATTTTGGTATACAATTTGTGAGACTTTTGGTGTTCTTCCGATTACAAGGTTGCTTTAAAAATTGTTGCGTAGAAAAATACTTACATGTTCAACGAATTTGATTACCTAACAGCTCAAAGGACTTATACTATTCAATTGTATGCAAATCAGAATTGTCATTCGGCGGAATGATATCCATGCGACAAGCCAATTTTGTTTTAAATTCTTCTAACATGTCTAACAAAATATTAAAAACATAACATGGCTCCATTATGAGCAGAAACAATTCCAATTTCTTGGCCGAGAGTGATTTAAGGTCTTGCAGCCTCTTGCCATTTGGCAGGAATTAATTACTTTCCATGAAGTAATTTTTACTTGCACTTTACACCAGCAAAATACAATCCTACTTTGTTATATACATACATACATACTTAATTGGTCATTACAACCCTTTATTTCGGATTACTACTTAGCTTCTCACAGCACTGCTGTTGTGTGTGTTAAGTTTATACATCAATAGCGGGACCTACAGTTTAAAGTCAATTCCGAACAACAGAATTTTGAGAAATTTTTCATGACAATTTTATTTACTCTCAGCGTTTTTCCCAGAAATTTGCTGAAAGGAAGTCGAGAAAGAAATATTTTTTTATTTTTGATATCAGAGCTGGGGTTTGAACCGAGGCCTCACGTCTAATAGGTCAACACACCACCTACTAGACTACGGCGATTTCATACTTTGTTATAGTAGGAAATAAACCTCAAAAACTAACTCAGAGCTCTCACTTTATTTAGGAATAAAAATAATTCTAACGCTGAGGCATTGCTAGTCTTAATAGTTTTTTATGCAATCCTTTAAGATGCTTATCTTCTTTTCAGGCCGTCTTCAAAAATTTGATCTTATTTTTTGCTTTTCTAAGTACTTGACTTCAGAAAACAACGTGAGGAATGGAGGTGCTGAAGAGTGATTTTAGACGAAAATTGCTATATCATCAAAAACGAAGAGTATGACTCAATATGAGACGCTTTCATGCTGTGACTGAAAATGTTGGAGAGGACATCGAAGTATACAGCGATACAGTATATATGTATATGATAAGTTTGGTGATAAACTTGAAGGTCTTACCTCACAAAGTTCAGACAGTACATCAAATTCCAGTTACCAATTGCGTAAAACAAGCTCAAGCTATCCTGAAAGTCGACATTGAAAATCATCACCAACTACTGGTAAAGAGCTATCCCTGTGAATATTTGAATAAAAGATTTTCACTTTTGGGGCACAGAAAATGCGACTCAATGTTCCTATTCACCTGTTCCTGCTTTGAGAAGCAATCTATTGTTCTCTAAAGTAACTTTAAAAGATTTTTAAATATTTTACAAGAAATATTTGACTTTATCTGAATTCTTTACTAACAATAGAATAGGTTAGGAGGAAATGGCAGCTTTGTTGAAAGTTCAGTTGATGACCCTTGATAATAAATTAAGTGACTAAAATGTCCCTACGATCCATTAAAAATAGTTGGTTGGCATGTTTCCTGTGTAATTTAAACCATATGACCCTAATAAAGAAGCCAGGTTTTTAATCAGCCCAAGATTTCTTGCCTAATAGACAGACACTGAGATATCTATTTTCAGGTGCGGATTGGTTTTCGATATAACTGTGCCCGATTTTACAAGCTCATTAGGCTCACAAGGTATTCAAGGTGTTCCTGTGACCAGGGAGATTGACGTAAACTGTCATAAAACTGCCAGTTTAGATCTGAAGGTTGTGCGCGAAACAGATTTGATTATCACGAAAGATAGAAATGCTATTCGTTACAGATTTGTTCCTCAGAATAAGGCCTATAGAGTGATTTATGAAGATTACATCGACTTTAAACACAGTTGTCAGGGAGACAAAGATAAACTTTGGACACTAGTTCGGACGTTCTTCGGTCACATAGGTTATCAACTTCAATGGATTCCTTAAATTACAGACGTAATAGACGCTAATCTAGCAGATTGGACAGATTGAACCACGGTTCAAAGCCCAGCTCATGTATCTCAAAGGAAATGAATTCTGAAAAAATATTTCTTCGGCCACTCTCTCTCAGCAGTATTTTGGCTCAAGCTCAGAGAATAAAAAAATTGCCTTAAAATGTTGTTCAAAAATCTGTCGTTCACTCACGCACAAAATTAACACATGGTATTGGTGGTGTGCGAAGCTAGGTCGTAGTCCTGACTAAAGCGATGCAATGACCAATTTAGTAGGTAAGTAATGTGGCTAGATTGGCAAATCTTTTTGTAAATATTCGTTCATTTGATAACAATCGCACCAATTTACTTGGGTTTGATTATTGTTTAGCGCTTTTTTAAAACCTCTCCTATCACATGCGTTTTAAGTGGCTTTATGGCAAGAAAGCTTCTCGTAACACTGATCATAATTTCAAATATATCTTCATTGGCTTTGTGAAATTTTTAAAAATTGTTGACACCAATTTTCAATTGATTTTTTCCAGAAACGTAATTCAATACAAAATAAAAAAAATTTCAATTCAATAATCATCATGAAATCTCAATAATGAAAACAGGAGATTTCGCCATATTTGCAGGGAAAACCTGTTCATTTTTCTTTTTCGTAGAAAACATTTACGATTTCATAAAGAGCGTACGAGTGTATGGAGACTCAAATTAAAATCTTCTCATGCTAAATGTCCCTCATGTAATAAACGTGTAACTGAATATTAAATTAAAATGAATTTCATCAGACAAATAAAAAAAAAAAAAACTATACAAACGAATTTTAAAATACATTTTAACATGAGTTTAGCGTGATCAATGTTCATAGAATTATTATTTGCGTTAAGCAAACGGTCGTTTTTTTTTCTTTGGTTGTTATTGTTTGGTACTACAGATAAAAAGGAGTTTGCCAAATGTTTGTTGTATTTTTTCTTCTTTTTTTTGTATGTCTTTCATCAGTTCAAAATGATTACCGCAGTTATAATAAGTTTTTAAAAAAAAATTTTTGTGAATTTTAAACCACAGACTTCCAAAAAAAAAGAAAAAAAAGAGAAGTGAAGTGAATGGATTCTTATTGTTTTGTGCGGTTGAATGTATTTTTCTTTAAAATATATTTTTTTTCTTTGAACAGTCCAAAATCTAACTGAACAGTAGGTTGTTTAGTTTTTTTTTTCCAAACATACTATTCATGTTTATCAGGAAGACATACTCAGACTATTCAGAATTATAATCAGATAAACTACCAATGCCAGAATGAATGAATAGTGATGGTGACTAAGTCAAAAACATTTTCTTTAACTGTTTTATAGAATTTCGATTCTTTTTCTTGTTTTTTTTTGTGGTAGCAATTCAAATGTTCAACTCCAACTCTGTATGAATTTATTTAAATTTGAAGTTCCTTTAAAAAAAAACATTTCAAAAGTTTCATGTTAACCATAAATGTATGTATGTATGTATGTACATATGGTATGTTGTTATTAAATAAATAACAATAACAAGTAAAACAATAAAATACATTTGTTTTATTGTTTTCTACACAATTTAGAGATAATGTCTACATGTCTGTCTGTACGTCTGTCGCTTCATATGCTTTTCATTTTGTTTAGTCAGTATTTCAGTATTTTTTTTTGGGTCTAGTAAAGAATCGTACAAAAACTATCGTTACTATGTTTAGAATGTTTGCGATTTAAGACACCCTACAAATATAGACATTTTCAATGGTTTTCTGCAATTCCCAAGTATAAGATGTTTCAATTAGTTGGCATTAATTTCATCTTATAACTCACAAAATATTGACATACCTTAGCAATCTATTATCTAGCAATTCTGCACTTCTCGGAGATGCGATTATGCATAGTACATACATACATAATTGGATATTACAACCCATTAGTTAGGATTACAAACTAGCTTCTCACATCACTACAATTTAAAATCGACTCCGAACGACAGATTTTTTAGAGAAACTTTTCATGGCAATTTTATTTGCTCTCAGAAAGTTTTAGCCACAAATCGGCTGAGAGGCAGTCGCATAAGAAATATTCAAATTTCGTTTTTTTGGGGATATCTGACCAAGGGTTTGAACCGTGGCCTCACATCCAATACACCAGCACACTACCTACTAGATAACGGCGGCTTCACAGCATAGTTGGAGAGAAAATTATTGCCATTGTTCAAAATCAGGCAGCCAATATCACGCTACTCATTTAATAGAAGATCTGATGAGCAACCCCTAAAGTCCTTGTGCACATATACTTGGGATGCTGTAGTCTAGCAATGTATTAACATCGTGATCTAATGATGTCGATGATTTGTACATCTCGAGGTAATAAAGCAGTAACATGAGAATGTTGACTTCGTCGATGATATATAAGCACACATACATAGAAGGTATGCTGATTGATATCTGAAGCTATGCTTCGTTGACGGGCTTGTCCTATAGAATGTGTGAAATCGCTCTGCTTTTCACACAATGACAACAAGAGATGAAAGTATAGAGTGTTGGCTTATTAGACGTAAGGCCACGGTTCAAACCACAGGTCAGACATTTCAAAAAAAAAAAACGAAAAAAAGTATTTATTCAGCGACTTTTTCTCAGCAGACTTTTTACAAAAACCCTGAGAGTAAATTAAAATTGCCATGAAAAGTTTCTCAAAAATCTGTCGTTCGGACAGGCAGGTCCCCGCTACTCATGTATAAAATTAACACACACAACATAAGTGGTGTGAGAAGCTAGGTCGTAATCCAATTATATTTACTCTCAAAGTTTTGCCAGAAATCTGCTGAGAGGTAGTCGCCGAAGGAATTTTTTTTTTCATATTTCGTTTTGATGTCTAACCTGGGATACGAACCCGGGCTTTGCGTCTAATAAGCCAACGCACTACCTACTAGACTACGGCGACTTCGTATGGTGATGTACGTCCAACAAAGTACTAAGATTCTAGTATTTTCTCAAAGTCAGTGGTGCTTAATAATAAAGAAAATAAGAAGAACTTAACTTGTACTTACACTGTGCCCTCAGAAGTAGATGATGGACAAATACTTGATCGCGACTTGTGGATGCAAAGGTTCGATTGGCCTAAAACAATATATAACGCTCCACATGGAATATAGTAGAATATATTTTCAAGAGATTAATGTGCCTTCTAGGAATTATAGGGGATTAGTTATTTATTACGGAACCCTTGATTTAAACCTTAGCTCAGACATCTCCAATAAAACGAAATATAAAAGTGTTGAAGTAGCCGTCGTCTAGTAGATAGTGTGCTGGCTTATTAGACGTGAAGCCACCGTTCAAACCCCAGGTCACATATCTCCAATAAAACTTAAAAATATTTCTTACGTCGACTTACTCTCAGCAGATTTCTGGCAAAAACTCTGGGTGTAAAATAAAATTGCCATGAAAAGTTTCTCAAAAATCTGTAGCTCGGAGTCGATTTTAAGCTGTAGGTCCCGTCACTAATGTATAAAATTAACACAAACTACATAAGTGCTGTGAGCAGCTAAATCTTAATCCTGATTGAAAGGTTGTGATGACCAAATTTGTATGTATGTACATATGTAAAAAAAATCCGACGAATTCCTCTAACCAGTCTTCTGGCAAAAAGTAAAGTAAATAAAAATGAAAGTAAATGAAATTGTCATAAAAAGTTTCTGAAATCTGTCAATTTCTGTCGACGTTAAAATGTATGGCTTAACACTGTATGGTGTGAGAAGCTAGGTTTTAATCCTTACCAAAGGGAAGTAATGACCAATTAAGAGAGTGACTACGTAATTGCATAGGTCTGGAGAAATATTTTTTTTTAAGTGGATTGAAATTATTTTTGCTTAAACATTAGATTCTCATAATAATCTACTGGTAATATTTACGTGAGTTCATCCTTTCAAATTGTAAGAATTTGAACTATGTATGTATTGTCGCCTTCAAAATTTCTTTAAATTGCAGATGTTTTGCAATTCGACCAAAATACCTCACTTGTGCAATTTTTTAATTTTTGTTGCCTTCATAATAACTTCCCTGTCTCTATTGATTTAACCTCAGCAAAAAATGTCTGCTTCTTGTCTAGACTTCTTTTGTTCACAACCACTCTATGGTCAGTGAGTATTAAGAGACGTACGATTGCAAGAATTCATACAAGAATTACAATAACCCTCATCATCAACATCAGCATCGTCATCAACTGCATCTCTTACACCATGCAGCAGCAGTATGTTGCATTATCTTGTGTGTGATTAAAAAATTTTTTTTGGTTTTTAGATTTTCTTAAACATGCTCTCGTATTAAAGAAATACGGCAACACGATATGAAAGATAAACTTATGAAAATGGTAAGAATCGATTATAGATTAACACAATGCATACAAGAATACATTCATACATATTTGATTATTATATTTTTTGTTTACTTATTTATGGCAAATTATTGTTAATAAAACTCAAAAAAAAAAAATATTTGACAGACAGACTGAAAATTATTTCAAAATCTAACCACAATAATGAGCATTTTTTTGACAACGTGATGAAATCGAGTTTCATAATAAAGCGATTATTTGTCTGTATAAAAAAAGGCATGATATTCTAATAGAGATTGACAAAGTGTTGGAAAAGCGCGATGGAATTTCATACATCCAATTATTGTGTAACATCTCTTACGGAATATAAAACATAATTTTTGTAAATGCTATTCCGATATCTATAAAGTGCTATTGCTGTTGCCTGTAGTGTAGATAAATATGTATCTAAATACGTGGCCTTTTCTCCTAATAACTACTAATGTAAGCGACATAACTGCGATAATTGAAGTCGCCGTAGTCTAGTGTGTTCTCTTATTAGACGTAAAGGCATTGTTCAAACCACAAGTCAGACATCTCCAACAAAACGAAATATGAAAACATATTTCTTCGGCGACTTACATATACGCATACGAATAAGAAAGTCGCCGTAGTCTAAGAGGTAGTGTGCTGGCTTATTAGACGTGAGGCAACGGTTCAACCCCAGGTCAGACTAAACGAAATATGAGAAAATATTTCTTCCGGAACTATCTCTCAGCAGATTTCTGGCAAAAACTCTGACAGTAAAAAAATTTCTCAAACATCTGTCATTCGGAGTCGACTTTAAACTGTAGGTCCCGCCACACATGTATAAAATTAAAACACACAACACAAGTGGTGTTAGAAACCTGACTGAAGGGCCGTAATCACTAGTTATGCATGTAAATTACTTGGAAAACCGTATTGTAGACAAAAGCATAGTCTGGTCAAGTCCGATATCTGTTTTAAGAGATATCCGTGTAGAAAGTTTCCCTCAAGCAGCTTGAGAAGGTTTCGTTTGACCTATATTCGAAGGAATGAATATGTGAATATGTTGGTAATGTACTTGATATCCTGTTCTAAAGTTGCCGTATTCTGGTAGGAAGCTTGTTGGATTCTATGAAGCCAACCCGTGGTTCAAACCTTAATACAGGGAATCTCGAACAAAATTAAAAATTAAAAAATATTTCTTCGGCGACTTCTTTTCAGCAGTCTGGGAAAAACTCTGAGAGTAAATAACAAATTGCCATGAAAAGTTTTTTAAAAAATATCTGTCGTTCAGAGTCGACTGTAGGTCCCGTTACTCATGTGTAAAATTAACACACACAACATAAGCGGTGTGAGACGGTAGGTCGTAATCCTGTTTGAAGGGTTGTAGTGACCTATTATATATGTATGGATATATGTATGTATGTATGTATGTCATATGGAAGAATCTACAAGAACTTAAAGAATTTAAACGGTTGCCCAACGATTGATGTTACCTTTGTAAAGCAACAGCTTCTATGAAAGATGCCAATTTGAAACTTCTTTTGTATGACCGATGATATCCTACGAAATTGTTGTTCTTAAGTGATTTAGTTTTTAAGCAAATACGCCACTTATTAGACTTAGAATGTCCTCCATACATAGTTGTTGCCTATATTTACTATATACGTACGTACATACGTTTTACCATGACGTTTTACATGTGTTTCATGTTTGCCTCCAAGGCGAATTCATTAACGAGGTGGGTTTTGTTTACCAGCTGATGTAAGTAACAATGTCAAAAAAAATGTTTGTTTTTTGTGTATTTTGTTTCGATATTCAATTTCGTATTCATATTAGTCATAAACCCTCATATGTACCGCATGTATCCTTAACGATACGCACTCTGGAAATTCTTTAGGATTACTATTTTAAAGCCAATTATATATTAGAATTAAGTCGCCGTAGTAGGTAGTGTGTTGGCTTATTAGACGAAAAGCCAGGGTTCGAGCCCCAGGCCAGACATCAAATTGAAACACAAAAAGTATTTCTTCGGCGACTTCCTCTCAGCAGATTTCTGGCAAAAACTCTGAGAGTAAATAAAATTGCCATGAAAAGTTTCTCAAAAATCTGTCGCTCGGAGTCGACTTTAAACTGTAGGTCCCGCCACTCATATATAAAATTAACACGCACAACATAAGTGGTGTGAGGAACTAGATCATAATCCTGACTGAAGAGTATGTATATATTAAAATTGTTGCAAGATGACTAACAATATTTAAGCCTTTAACACTAAATACATATATTTATAGTTATTTAGGTAAGAGTGATGAATTACCAAAAAAAAAAAATCATGTCTCCAACTAGGTGCCTAAATTATGACTGAAATAACTTGTGTGTTATTTTTAAAACAAATTCTCTTTCTGAAGATTGGGATATAGGGATTAAAACAAATTGGACCAATCTTCTGTTGAAAATTTGTTATTATAAGAAATAACGTTTGCAGCTGATATTTTTTTTAATTTACAGGTTACTGCAGCACCTTATGTAATGTAATAATAAAATTCATAAGAATTTTCAATATATAAAATTTATTTAGTTTTTTTTAATTGCTTTAACTAATTTCGTATGGAGGTTTGAGGGTTAATTTTTTTGACAAGATGTGTACATTTTTACAAAAACAAAATCCCTGTTGTTTTTGTATTGTTGTACTTATTGTAATACTATTCCCACCTCGTAATGAATTCGCCTTGTTTGCCTCCACAAATAGAAATATTTGATCGAAAAACTTGCCTTGAGTTTAAAAACAAATTTTCAGTATTTCTTTCAAAAACTTCATAAGAATTCATTCTATTCTATCAATTTGATTTAAAATAAAATAAAAAAAAATTTTTTGCTTTTCTTTTAAATCAAAATTTTAAAATAAAACCAAAAAAATCTTTCGCAACCATAATTTGGCATCAAAAATTTAAAATTTTTACAAATTCTTACGAAAACGGCATGATTAGCAAATAACTTCTTAACCAGAGTAAAGAGTAAAAATGGCTAAGAAGGGTGGAAAAGACAAGGGAAAGGGAAAAGGAAAGGGAAAGGATAAAAAAGGCAAAGGAAAAAAAGGCAAAAAAGAAGAGAAAAAAGAGGAGGAGAAGAAAGAGGAACCCAAAAAAGAAGAAAAAACAGAAGAGAAAAAAGTTGAAGTAAAAGAGGAAAAAATCGAAGAGCCCTGCATATTTAATTGTGCCCAAGAGAAAATCTCATATCGCCCCAATTCTTATCCCGGCTTACTACAGCTACCCAAGACTATGGCCGTTATTGGTTCTGAGTGCGGCAGTTATGACAGCCTCTGCAAATTAATACATTCGGGTTTCCGTTGTGCCGATCGTATTTATGCCATGGTACCTTGGGGCAATTACGTTATCTTTCGTGCACGCAATGACAACAAAATGACATACTACCTCTTTGATGGCTGCACTTGCAACGTCAATCGTTTTCGCTATTTGGATTTATCCTGTGGCACTGCTGGTCTTTTATATTTCGACGAAATGCACAAGATCATTAACTACATAATCATGTCAAGGGCGAGGCGCGAAGAAATTAAAAACTTGAAACGCTGTGTCGTCGATGATGTCTGCAAAGAAATGTACGGTGAAAATCATATTTAAAGAAGCAACACAAAAAGAAAACCAGACAACTGCTGAATTGGAAATCATAGAAGAATATTGAAATAGTCTTAAATTTTTTAGAACAAAATTCCAAGTTGAAAATAAATCATGTTCTGTCTCATAACAATTCTTTTTGTTGTAGTGTTTTTTTATACGTAATTAGCTTAATATTAAACGTTTTTAGGTTGATAATAGAATATATTTGTACGTTTAAACAGCTAGGGTGGATGCATATTCCACCAAAAAATATTTCTTGTTTTATTTATTCCAGAGTACGGTAAATAGATTTTATAGATAAAGTCCCAAGGAATTCATAAAGAATTCATAACTTAGACGCAAATGTACCTTTAGAGGGGAGTCGCCGTAGTCTAGAAGTTGAGTGTTGGCTTGTTAGACGTGAAGCCACGGTTCAAATCCGAAATATGAAAAAATATTTTTTTTTGGCACAAATTCTGAGAAAAAATAAAATTGCCATGGAAAGTTTCTCAATAATCTGTCGTTCGGAATCGACTTTAAACTGTTGGTCTCGCCACTCATGTGTAATAAACACACACAACATATGTAAGTGGTGTGAGAAGCTAAGTTGTAATCCGGACTGAAGGGTTGTAATAACCTATTATGTTGTGTATGTACCTTTAGACGACTAGAGCTAGAGTTGTGTTTAAAATGTTCCCTACTTGTGCTTGGCAAGGGAATATTTTGAAAAGAGAGTTTACAATTTTTGCAAAGATTGGTGATTAATGTATGGCATGTCGTCCTATTGATCCTTGCAATGTCTGCAGCCACAACTGCGTTATTTTCAGCAGGACGGCGTCTCATTGATCCATGCAACATCTTCAGCCACAACTGTGTTATTTTCAGCAGGACATCTGCTTCGCCACATCTCATGTTGTTTCTACGCTTCAATGCGAGTGACTCGGTGGCCCAGTGTGACGTAAGTCTCCTTGTCGTGATCCGTCAATGGTGGATTGGAACCATGAAGCCAGTGAGTTCTTCAAACGTTTTGCCACCCAAAAGCGACGACGTCTGTCTTGAAGTGTAGGGCACTCGCATAAAACGTGTTGCACCGATTCGGTCTCCTGCACATCATGGCAGCTTCCGCAGTAGCCTGGTAGGGCAGACCGAGCTGTTAGAATGCGAACCGTTTTCTTGTCGAACTCATGTAGACCCCTGGTTCTCCTGTTGTCCACTGCTGGATACAGCAGTTTTGAAACTCGGCAACCAGGCATGTCGGACCTGCCACAGTTTGTTGAATTCGATGCTGCTTTTTTCAAATTGTGAAAAAATTATCGACAATTTTTTATGAAACAATTGTGCCGTGTTGTTAATGAGTGTAGTGGTTCATATTTTATTGACGTATTTTTTATATCTGCTTGCTTCACACATGCCAAAGCAAATCTAAATTCCCTTTGATGTCCTATTAAGGCAAAGGGCTAAGTTGGTGGCAATATCTGGACTAAGATGATTAATGAATAACTTCCTTATATGCTGCCTTACTACTGCAACGATTTTCAGGCAGAGGTCATGGCAATTTTAAAAGTGGCACAATGCTTGTTGGGTAACGTGATTTTCTTTGTAAATCTCTTGGTTTACTTTGACAGCCAGGATTCTATTAAGTCCTCCGTAACAAACATGGTTTCAAAGTCCGTCCTTGTCAATTAATGATAAGTATTTCTCAGAGAAATTTCGGATCATTCAATGGTAACTCTTATTTTAGTTCGGAGATATAGGGATATCGTTGGAAATTGCTTTGCTGATAAGATGGCCAGAGCCGGTACGAAGCTATCAATCTCTAATATGTTACAGTATATACTCGTAGGTATATTGCCTCAGTTAATTTGTATATTATCTGCGCTTACTACGTACATAACATACATACATATTTAGTCGTTACAAGCCTTCAGTCGGGATTACGACCTAGCTTCTCACACCACTTATGTTGTGTGTGTTAATTTTATGCATGAGAGGCGGGACCTACAGTTTAAAATCGATTCCAAAAGAGGCTTTTTTGAGAAACATTTCATGGCAATTTTATTTACTCTCCGAGTTTTTTGGAGAAATCTGCTGAGAGGAAATCAACGAAGAAATATTGTTTCTGACTGACAGTTAGAACCGTGGTCTTACGTCTAGTAAGTCAATACACTACATACTAGACTATAGCGACTTATCACAGGAAAACTCAATCTTGTTGGCAGCAGGAGCAATATGTATGTACAATACTTACTAGAATCTGCTGCGCACGTATGAATAGGAAGGAGACCGACTCAGTTCAATCCTTAAACCGCATGGCCATCCACTGCCTAATACAGGCCAATTAGACTCCTCAGCTTTGTTTTAACAATTAAAACATAACGAATTAGTTGAGGCCAACGTTTGGTAATTTCAATTACCCCCGTTCAGTTTCTAATTTTAAGTCTAACGCTTCCAAGTAAATGCTGTGGATTAATATGCACTAAAATTGTTAAAAAAATATGCTCAAATACTACAGAAAAATATAGAAAAAAAAGAAACAATCATCTGAGTTTAACATGAAGTTTAACAGACATTAGAAACATACCGGTACATACATATATGTACATACATACGTGGTAGTCAAACGTATTAGTAATACCCAGGCTTTGGGACAGACGGCCATGTGTGTAATGCGTTCTGTTGTCTTTCACTTTGGCCCAAAATATTTTATTGAATATTTGTTCGGAGCAGTTTTTTGTTTTTCTATTTTTTTTTTTTTGGACAAAAATAAATTCCAAGCTAAACTATAATTTTCTAGCCAAAATCTAAGGAGAAGAAGAAGAAAAAATAGCATGAAAATCATAAGAAAACATTTTAACATTTACAGTTTAGTTTAGCTGAAGTAACAGAAATAAAAACAAAAAGGCGAAAAACTTAGTTTACATTTATATTTATTTGTAGCTGTCTTTAAAATTAACCGTTGCTTGCTCCAACTGACCGTCTGTCTGTCTGTCTGTCTGTCCATTTAGGTATCTGACTATGTGTAACTAAAATACAAATTTTATGTTTAAAATTTTCCTCTTTTTTTGTTCTTTTTTTTCATTTTTCGTTTTCTAACAAGACACTTAAGTGTGGTAAGCATCTATTAGCCATGGCCTCAGGAATGTATTATGATTGTACAAGTTTGTTATACTATTGTATGGTGGTACACAGGTATTATAAGATTGTAAAAATTTAACTTTGTTAACAAAAAAACAGGAGCCTGGTTGTCTTTTATTTAAAATTTTTTTTTCAGTTTCTTTTTTTTGCTCTTTCTGTTATATTTTCTTACAATTTTAAGTGGGCTTCAGTGTTAGTTGAGCTGAGTTCTGTGTCTTGTTTTGTTTTATTTTTTCTTTTTTTTGTTTCGTTTCCACTGTTTTTGGTAATTGGCTGAACAGGCAGGCGCCTTTAGCTCTGCTAACAGTGCACTTGATTTTGCTTGTGAAGAAAAAAAAACAGTTTTTTGAACGAAACTATAAATTTATATGATACGCTGCTATGTATGTGCCTGTATTTGGTATGGTTTTTTAAATAGTTTTTGTTTTTGTCCAAAGGAATTCAATTGAAAAGTGAATAATTCAAATGAATTCATATTTTGAAGTTTATCAGCACCAACTAAGAGACCATAGAAACAAGTGAATTATTGTTACGAAATATCCACAAGTAAATGTAAATGTAAATGTTGGGTAAGGGTGGCAAATATTCTACAAGAGGAACTAGTTATGTGAAAATGAACCTGAACGTATGAAAATAATCAAATTCTTTACAATGGGGCTTAGTTGGTATTAAAAAGTTTGTAGTTGAAGAAAATTTTCAGTTTATCTTACTGAATGATGAAACTTACTTCTTTGAATACTAAGCATTATTGCTGTATTTGGGGCTCAGAAAACCCACACATAGTCATACAGAAGCCAGTGCATCCATTACAAGTGACTGTTTGGTACGCCTTTGAAGCAGAGGCATCATTGGCCCATATTTCTTTAAAAATGAGGACGGCGCAACCATTACGGTCATTGGAGACACCTATCGCACCATGATAACCGATTCACACATCTCATGTCACAAACGATTTATTGCGTCAAACGTTTGATGGCCATATAATTAGCCGGAATGGTTGTCAGTTGGCCACCAAGAAGTCGACGCCGTTGGACCAATTTCCGAGGGACACCGTTAAGAAAAGTGTTCTGCCGACATACCAGAGATAATTGAGCATTTGAAGGCCAACATTCGTGATGTGCATTGCCGAGATACGACCCTGTAGACTCGTAAAAGTGAACAAAAATTAGTCCGATTGAATGAGGTACTATGAGGCCAGCTGCGGCAGCCAAATAAATAAAATAATACCCCATTTTTAACCGGAACAATTGTAAAATTTTAAACCGTTTTTGTTTTATTGCATTTTTAAATTTAAACTTTAAAATTTCCCACCCTATATTATACAATCCTTTTTTTAATTTTCTAAAGACATGGAAATCTTGTATTAGTTGAAGGGATAACATGTGTAGCTCAATGCTATACGAAAGAGATTATGTTAGACGTTCTTAGAGAATTGTTATCATGTGTGAGTCTTATCGTCGACTCAACCCAAGTTATCTTGCTCTATACAGTTTACGGGACTTGTGCCGTTTTTTTTCCATTCGAAAAGAACGTTTTACGGTTTGTATACGCTTAGAAATTACTTTTTCCTCTAACCAATTATCGAAGTTATTATTAATATTTTAAACTCTATAAGCCACAGGGGATTTATGTGACAGGACATTGAATTGCAGAAGACATATGCTACAGGCCAATATATTAATTAATAAAGTATAGCCAGCATATGTATATTCGATTGGAAAAACCATATGGTTTTTAAAATTTCAAACTATTAATGATTTGCAAAAATAAAATTTGTTTAAAACAATCATACAATTACGTGATAAATATCGTGGCAATTGTAATTTATAAACTGGGTTATGCTTTTTCATATTCTGTATACTGATAAGTCTGTTGTTTAAATTGTAAAAGAAAAAAATTTAATTTAGATATAAAAATAACAAGCAGAATAATTATTTATTAATTTTGAATCAATTCCCTTACCAAAAGAAATATTATTGGTTGTTATAGTTTTATTTGAATATATGTATTCTTCTTCAGCCTACCTAACTATCTATAGTTTTGCAGATGTTGAAACCTATTGCATATGTTTGAGAAATAATTTCAGAAACCAAATTAGTAAGAAAAACTGACATGTAAAATGTTCAATTCTTAATAACGATGACGAGTTGGCGTTGTTCTCACGCACTCTCTCCCACAGCTTCGATATTTTGGGGTGTACACACTGTACGAGCACGCTCACGTCTTGGCGCATCAACAATCAGTTTCACGAACTTTAGCAATAAACTTAAGTATACCGAGCACTGTTGGTCCTTCTCTGTGACCACATTTTCTACGACATTTTTGTGTAATTTCCGACAAATGGTGTTTATTTTGAAAATAAATTTCCAATAAATATCAACGTTGCTCAAGCGTAAATTGTTTAATTACGTTCATTGGAGATACTTTATTGAATTTTCTGACAGAATAGAAAGACATAAGTATTGCCAGATTCGAAATACTCTATGGTTAAATTTTAAACCGATAGATGGCCCACCCAACGTATATAAAAAATATGAAAATACTTCTTGAAAGTGTAATGGAATGGGCTTCCGAAAAAACATCATGAGTCTGTATAACTTTTATGATTACTTAGCACTAAACGCATAAGCAAAGACTGGAAATTAGCGTCTAGTGAACACTGTTTACCTGGTTTTGGTATTGGCATTCAAATATTTTAACTTAAATATCAAAAGATTATTTCCTTGGTTAGCCATGAGTGAATTTATAGAGTAAATTATGTTAATAAATAATATTGCAAAGTAATTGTAGTCCAGTGTAGTGTGTTGGCTTATTAGACGACAGCCCGCCGTTTAACCCCCGACTGATAAATCTCCACCAAAAACGAAATATGAAAAAATATTTCTCTTGGCAACTTCTTCTCAGTAGTGTTCTGGCAAAAACTTTAAGAGTGAAATAAAGTTGCCAAGAAAAGTTTCTTAAAAATCTGTCGTTCGGAGTCGATATTAAATTTAGGTCCTGCCATTCATGGATAAAATTAAAACACACATCGTGGGTAGTAACAGAAGCTAGTTTGCAGCACTGAATTTAATTTTTTCTATCGATTTAAAACATTTTTTTTTTGTGGAATGGTGCATATCGGCTACTCTTATTGATTAAACACATTCTTTATGAATTAAATGAGTACACTATGTTGGTTATATTAGCGCAATTAATCTTAAATAGGTAAGGTCACCGAACTGTAATTAAGTTATTGTAAAAGACTCACATTAGCTTAATTTCTGTGTATATTAGAATTGGAGTCTATTCGAAGAATGTGATGTCATTTATCCCTGAAGAATTTCTTTTCATTTTCGTAAAATCCGTTAATGATAACAAAAAATAGTTACCCAGCAACTTTAAGAGCTAGTCAGTATAATAAAATAAACTGTCAAACTGTTTCATAAAGACAGACACCAACCAACATACGTATGTCGTTGTTCAGTTCAAATCACTTCCATATGGTCCTGTAGTCAAATCGCCCTAGTAGAATATTCAATGTGTCAATGCCGTGCTGAAACCAGAAGTCGTTGGTGTGCAGATCATTCCATTCAGGCCGAAAGGTGTTGGTAAACATCGACCTATAGTGCTCGCCGTTGGCAACGATGGTCGGACCAGTATTGTCCTCAAAGAAATATATACCGATGTCGCCGCCATGCCAAAACACACAGCTGACAGTGAATTTTGTGAATTGGTATCGTGCCAAAGCCTAGGAGGTCGCCGTAGTTTAGTAAGTAGTGTGTTGGCTTATTAGACATGAGGCCTCGGTTCAAACTCCAAGTCAGACAACTCCGTTTCAATGAAATATGAACAAAACTATTTCTTCCGTGACTTCCTCTCTCATTTCTGGCAAAAACTCTGAGAATAAAAAAAAATTGCCATAAAAAGTTTCTCAAAAATCTGTAGTTAAGATTCGATATTTTAGGTCCGTCATTCATATATTAAAAATAACACACCCAACATAAGTGTTGTGAGAAAGGTCGCAATCCTAACTGAATGAATGATATCGTGCCGTAATCGACAATTTTGTTTGTCCAGAATTGGGCCTCATCGTAGGATTTTCCGATTGTTGAAGGAGGAGCGTTTTATAAAAAAGCGTTATAATGGCAATAGAGCAAGAAGAAGTAATTTTTTTTAATGGATTCTCCCGTAAAACCAACTTTCATCTGAATGGCTTAATGAATGCAAAAAATTGTGAAGTATTGAGTTTAGAAAATCCTCATGAAAACCATGATAGACAAATGTGCCTACAACAAGTAACTGTCTAGTGTGGATGTTATAATGTTTTGATTGGGACTTATTTTTTGAACATGAGATCGAAACTGCTGTGGCCGTGAATGGTATTTGACGTTCGGTAAACGAAATGATATCAAAAAATTCTGATGTCAACTGGCCAGTTAGGTTATGAGATTTAACACCTTTTGATGCGCTAGAAATTGCTGCATCTGTGAATGGATTTCGACGTTCGATGGACGATATGAAACCAAGAAATTCTGTTTTCAATTGGCCAGTAAGATCATGCAATTTAACCCTGTTTGTTTTTTTTCTTAGGGGTCTTATGAAATCTCAGAATTATATGTAAAATGCCTGAAATGGTCCCTTGATTATAACAGTTTCTCTTCAGAAAATATTAAATAAGTTTCGTGTGTCTTAAGTTTTTTGTGTTGAAAACAGTAGCAATTTTACTTTGCTTAACATTCTAACAAATCCAATATATTTGAGCATAAGAAGTCACTAAAAAATTAATAATTATTTCCAGTCATATTTTATATGACTAAAAATACAAACTTTTGTCTTACTATGCGTGGGAGGTAGTCTTTTCAAGCGAAGCACAAAAACAAAACATATTTCGTGCAGTAAACTTTAAAAAAATCATTGAAATTTGTGTGGCACAACTTAATGTCAGTATGATTTGAATTCCAGTGTTTGAAAATGTTTTGACATTAAACTTGCTCTACATATACACAATTTATTATTCTGTTTCGATACTAATTTTGATAGTTTTCCATGACAGATTTTACTATAAGATCAAAACAATGTTCTGAAAATAATCGAAAACAGTAGCAAATCTCCGAAGTGCTAAGCAAGGAATAACTAAAATTTCAATTAATTTCGAAAATAATCTTGAAATAAATTTGTTTTCGGTTTTAATATGTTTTTGTAACAACAAGTGGATGTTTTTGGCAGCCAAACGTCTGTCCTGTATGGCCGTCCGGCAGTTTGGTTGTCTGTCTGCGTGTTTAAGCCAACATTGCATTTGATGTAAAATCTTTTGAAAATCATGTCATTTCAAGTGTAATTTGTTTGTTAAATTAGTTGGAGAGTTAAGAACATTGTTGAGTGGTTGTATCTTTTAACCTCCACTTGAACATTAAATGAAACGAAATGGAAAAAATATTCAATTTTTTTTGTTTGAATTCCAGGTGTTTTGTTAAGTTTGTATGGCGAATCTTTCAAAGGTTAGAGGTTTATCGCAATGCAGTTATTCTTTTCTTAGATTCTAGCTATTTTTTCCATTAATTTTTAATTTATATTTCGTTCAGCACGGTTTGTGGTCATTTGATTTACTGCCTGCGTTTTAAGAAAAAAAAATAACTTTGTTTTCTTCAATAAAAACAATGAATTAAAATTCATGGTTCTGATATTGAACTTGTATCATATTTCACTTGTGTACACTATTATTAAATCAATTAAATTGACTTAATCATTGTTTATCATGTTTTATTATTGAATACTCCATTTTAATTGACATAATTGCCACAAAAGGTTGCCTTAGTTCTAACCATTATACTCTATTGTTTTTCCACTAACCTTTTAGTCGTTTAAAGAACATAATTGTCAGGAAGGTCGCTATAAAAGTAATACAAATAAAAAAGACTCTTAACTTTTAACATTTTGAGATATTTTTAAAAGAACATATTTCGTACCAAGAGAAGTGGATTTTCGAAAGGAATTTTTAAATAATTTTCTCACTCCTTTACCTGGACTTGATGCATTTGTTAGGATATAAATAGTAATCAAGGGTCAACAGGTTTGTGTTTATTCTTGGTTTCCATGATAAAGCGAAGCATTTTTTGAATGGAGTTACTCTGACGTGGAACAAACCGTGGGTAGACCAACATATATTATTTGGCGAATTTTAAAACTATTGTGTCTAGCAGTGGACCGCACGAAATCCAAGGAACAACTTGAGTTCATTAAGAGAACGGTTAGCACTGTAACAGGAATTCTAACAGGACACTAAGCTATTGGCAGTTTCAGTGACAATCTCCATCTGCCCAACCAGGATTACTGCAAAAGCTGTCAGGTTGTGGAAGAAACAAAATCGGTACAACACCTTTTATGTGAGTGCCCTGAAATTCAAAACAGTAGTCATTGGTTTTTGGGAAACAGAAGATCAGGGTTTCTGAAGCTCCTCGGAGTGGTTCAAAGCCATCACTAACCGATCAGGAATAAGGATTACCTTACATTGGGTAACATAATGGGGTACCGTATGGGCTACCGAATGAACTTAACTGTGAACGGCAAGCTACCCTAACGTAATCTGTTTTGTCAAATATTGTCAGAATACTGAAAATCGTTAAATTAGATTACAATGCAGGCATTGTTCTGGAAGCACAGATGCAAAATATTCCAAAATAGACCGCTTATCTTAGCGATGCAAAATAGAATGCCGACAAGAAGATGAGTTAAGTTAATGAAAAGGATTTCAGCGACCGAATTTCAATCAGAGAATTGCTGTTGAATTAAACAAATTCACCTCATTACTGTTCATTCATGGATACATACGATAACGTTAAGCAAAACGATCGTGATGGAGTTTCGCTAGTCTGGCGATGGCCAATGCTTAAAATATGATGATCTTGGTGATCAAAAGTTTCTACAGATTATTTGTCACATATCGTGGAAGTTCAATCCGTCCAGTTAAGGCCACAACAACTATGTTATCATGTTCCTGTAACAAATGTAATTTCAACTTCATCTTAAAAAAGTATGACCAAATTACCCCATCTGATCAAAATCTGCACTAAACAGTTGCTAATTGTGGGTGCATTTGTTTCTCATGGATTGCATGTCAATTTTTTTTACGTCAAATTTAACAATTTTGTGTAAAAAATTTTGTGTACACCGGAGAAGATGGCGTTTTTTAGTACTAATTTGACTTTGCTCCACCACACATTAAACGAATTATCATTTGTTTGCATGGTCTGATTTTGAAATTTCTAAACTTAATAGGCTTTAATCTCAGCCGTATATTTCGCCAACAAAGTCCTAGACTCCTCTTCCTCATAGAGGGTAACATCAGAAAGGAAATTCAGGCAGCGTTACCTCTTGAGAAAGGGTTCCAATCAGTAAAGTCAGTTCCTTAAGGCCAACACAAGTTCACAGAGCGAGTTGTTTCTGGACAACAACAGGAGTTAAACTTATTATCCGAGAACATGCTGAAGTGTAAACACTTATTTAATGAAACTGAAATAAAGCGAAAACAATAAGAAGGTAAGGAAGATGCTCCGTGACAGCCCAAAGCCCATAAATGTATACTTGCAATGCATAATGGATCATTATGAGCTAAAAATTTCAGATGCTTAAGTTCTTATGCCAAAAAATTAAATTGACAATAAAAAGATCAAGACAATCATGATCGTGTGCGGTTAAAATGATGTGTTAGTCGATTTTCTTAAATTTATTAGTGGATGTGCATATTCAGAAATGAAATTCAAAAATATTCTTGCAAGAACTTGCACCAGTTAAAATATTGTTTTAACCTGTATGTAGTTATCCAATGAAGAGGAGAATATCAATTCGTTTTAAACGAAATTAGTTTCCAATTCTTTGATTAGTTTTTCAGAAAATAAGAAATCGTCGAATATCCATAAGAAATGCTCTCTCTAATGTTTCCGAAAAGAAGGCTCATGGAACACCTTTTAATTTGAGGCACACTTTCGTAGCGTAAAATAAGAAATTTTAAGCTTTTTTTATTAAACGTTTGGTTTTCAGCGTAAATAAACTTATTATACTTGGAAAGAGAACAAAATTTTAATTCATTTTCTTGCTACTTAATCTTGCTAGTATTTTAGAAAGTCAGTAGACAAATGAATTAATACTTTAATTTTAATGTATTCAGTGTCTTAGTTTTCACACCAGGGGGCCTAGTCAACTACCGGCCAGTCAACTACTAACCATAGAAGTTATTTTTTATTTTATTATTTAATAAATAAAACTGTAAACCGATAACGCGTCTGTCACCAAAGCTATAACTTTAAGGCTTATCTGTCAATGACGGTATGTGGCATTTTTATGTTTCCATATCAATATTATATTTCATGTTCACTGTTTTATGACAGTTTTTCCATAAAAATTTTTTAAAATTATTACTAATTATGAATTTTTTTGTCCGTAAATAAAATTAAAAAAAAATTATTAAAAAACGATTAAAGTCTTGTTTTGAATTGCGTATCTGTTTAGTTACGAAGTTCCTAGTTGGTTTTCTTTCTTGTAATTGTAATAAAATGTCAATTCCGAGTTAACGAAACTGTAACAACTCAACGAATCACAACAATTTACAATTTAAGTTAATAGACAATTTTCTTTATTTTTATTCATTACAAAATTCCAGAAAATTCAAATATTAATCACCAGCATTGCCAGATCTCCACAATTACAAAATTCCAGAAAACTCGAATATCAATCACCAGTATTGCCAGATCTCCACATCCCTCCTATGTTTTTCAGCTTCAGAGTTAACCTTGGGTTAGGCTCCTCCAGTCCGATAGGTGTCTTCGTCGGCTCCTGAAAAGAATCAAGTTCTCCGGAATCGCTTTTATTAATTTCCGAACTTGTTGGTAACTTTTTTAAGTGGCCAACATTGCGCCTGTAAACTTTATCGTTTCCACGGATAGTAACATCATTCCCTTTCCGGTCAATCACTTCGAACTCTTCAGGCCCAAATGTTGGTGTTAGTTTATTAGGAAAAATTACATTTTGAACTAATACTCTGTCCCCAACTTTTATATCATTCTCCTGTGCTTTACGATCTTTGTCTGCCTTTTGCCTCCCTTTTTCTTTATTAATAGCATCCATGTCTCTAGCTTCCGAGTCTAAAATATTTTCGTCGACATCAAGAATTGATGGTATTTTGTCTCGGATTACACGGTTAAATAATAGTTCTGTTGGAGCTTTGCCTGTTGTTCCGTGGGGAGTGACATTATACATGAGCAGGAATTTCCGAATTTCCTTTTTGTAGTCCATTCCATTGGTGTGTGCTATACGTAGGCGTTTAACAATAGATCGGTTCATATTTTCCACCTCCCCATTTGCCTGTGGCCAATATGGTGGAGATGTCATAATCTCAATGTTCTTGTCTGCGCAGTAGCTTCTGAATTCGTCGCTTACAAACTGACGCCCATTATCTGTGGTGATCGATTTTGGGTAACCCAATCTTGAGAACACTTCATCTAGAAAATCAATAATAGTACTGGATGTAATTTTCTTCAGAAACTTTACTTCTTGATATCTCGAATAGTAGTCAATGACTACAAATATGAAATCATGGTTAGGCAATGGTCCCAACAAGTCCATTGCAAGGCATAGCCATGGTCCTTGTGGTAACTCACGTCGGCTCATTGGTGCTGGAAGTGGCGGTCTCGACACCAACAAACAATCGCGACAGCATTTGACATATTTCTCGACATCCCGATCTATTAAAGGCCACCATATTTTCGAACGTACACGCCGTTTCATCACTGTTTCGCCTGGATGGCCTTCGTGTGCTATTGATAAGACTCTTGTTCTTAGGGAAGATGGTATCACGATTTTGGTCCCTCGTAACAGGATATTGCCTAAAGTACATAATTCGAAGCGAAACGGGAAGAACTTATTTGATGTGTTCGAGTCCCATGAATTGTTTTTTATACTATCTACTGCGCTCATTAATTCTGGATCGGACCGGTTGCTTTCAACAATTTCAAGTATGGATAATGCTCGTGGAATTACTTCCTCAATTATCGAACATATGCTGTTTTCAGAATCTCGATCAAAGGAACTACAATTTTCGATTTTGCATAATCTAGATAAGGAGTCAGCGATGTTATATTTACCAGCTTTGTATATAATCTTAAATTTGAATGATTGAAGGCGTAGGACCCATCTCTCTATCCGAGCTGGCGGTTTTGATGTTGGTTTAAAAATTGTTTCCAAAGGCTTGTGATCTGTGACTAGTTCGAACTCAATACCTGCCAAATAGTAGTAAAAACGTTCGACGCCCCAAACTAATGCAAGGCTCTCCTTTTCGGTTTGTGAATATCTTCTCTCAGTTTCGGAAAGGCTTTTACTTGCAAATGATATTACTTGAGGGACATTGTTTTTAAATTGCAACAGAACAGCACCTAGTGCTACCGGGCTTGCATCTGCTATTAATCGGGTGCGGTTATTTGGGTTGAAATAGGATAATGTTGGCATTTTGGTTAGTTGTTCCTTGAGTTTTTGAAAGGCATTGTCCTGGAAAGGACCCCAGGCAAACTTCGCGTCCTTTTTGGTTAAGTGCCTCAGAGGTTCTGTCAAGTCAGCAAGATCTGGTATGAATTTACCAAGATATGTCACCAAACCAAGGAAACTTCTTAACTCCTCCTTGCTTGTTGGAGGACGAAAATCCATTATAGTGTTGATTTTTTCAGGATCCGGATCAATACCTTCGCTGGACAGGACATGTCCTAAGAACCGAAGTTTTCCTGTTTTCCAAACACATTTGTCCTTGTTGAGTAAAACATTCGCTTTTTTAAAAACTGCTAGTACTTCTTTTAGGTTCTTGTCATGTTCAGCCTCGGTGCATCCAAACACAATGACATCATCTAGGTAGTTCACAACACAGCTACACGAGGCCAAAATGTTCTCCATGATTCTTTGAAAGATTTCTGGTGCCGAGTTCACTCCAAAGAGAAGCCTTTTGTATCTGTATAGTCCTTTAGACGTGATGAAAGTGGTTATTTCTCGACTTCCTTCATCTAGTTCAAGTTGGTGGTATGCATTTTTAAGGTCCAGTCTTGAAAAATATTTAGCACCTTTGAGTTTAGTCATAAAAGAGTCGAATGTTGGTAGTGGATAATTTTCTCTTAATATTGCCTTATTGGCACATCTCATGTCGATGCAAAGACGAATATCCCCATTTCCTTTAAATACAACTACCACTGGAGAAATCCAAGGGCTCGGTCCAAAAACCGGCTCAATGATATCTTGCTCTACTGCTTCTTTCAACTTTTCTTCGACCTTTTCCTCTAAGGCTGAGGGTACCCTACGCAGTGGTTGCTGAACTGGTCTTACGGACTTATCGATTGACAATGAAACTTGAATTCCACTGATTTTTGGAAATATTTGGAAATCTTCAATTTGGTTTACCATAGGGCCTAATCTTAAAACATTTAACTTTGTAGCTGTATCCCGGCCCAGTAGAGATTGTCCTGCATTCTCAATAACGTAGAATGAGGAAATCAGATTTGATTTTAAGTCTAAACCTATTACAGCTTCAAAAATAGCCTTAATCTTGAGAGGTTCATTCCCAGCGTATGCACGAAATTGATTCTCAGACTTAACTCGAACATTCCAAACAGTGGCTTGTGACTCACAGAGATATTTCCAATCGGTCTCACTTAGCAAATTATGTTGTGAGCCAGAATCAATTAACATCGAAATTTTCTGGCCTCCTATGTAGCACCATATCATTTCGTTCATATGTCCACTTAACTTGTCCGCTACACGAAAGCAACTGTGTTCTTTGTATTTATTCTGCTGGGTCCCAACTTCTTCACTACTGTCGTTTGCTACGAACTGTATGTTTGAATAATTATTTCTTCGCTTTTTCATATCATCATTTCCGAAATTTGACTGCCTACGTTTAGTACCTTTTGTTTTACACTTCCGAGCAAAATGTCCAGTAAATCCACACTTATTGCATTTTGCATTTTTAGCAGGACAACCAATACTTGTGCCAAAATGTCCACGCTGACCACACCTGCCGCATTCAATATTCTGATTCTTACTCTCTACTCTGTTGATATCAAGAGAAGCATTCGGCAATTTCATTGTTTCAGATTGATTATTTATCTGTTCGTAAACGTGGCACATTCCAATGGTTTCTGCCAGTGTATATTCCTTTTCTAAAAGCCTTTTTTTCAGATCGTCTGGAGCCCATGTATCAATTAATTTATCCTTTAAATTTATCCCCAATACTTCTTCTTTCGTCTCCCCGAATTGACATTTGGCCGCTTGATTCCGCAATCTTACTAGAAATTTATTAAGGCATTCGCCATCTTCAGGTTTCAATGAACGGAACAGGTGTCGCTCGAAAGTAGAGTTCCTTTCTGGTGAAAAATATTTGTTTAGCTTTTCCACCAAGATATCATACACATCTACATCCTTAGGTGCATTTTCTGGTTCAACAAGCGCTCCAGGAATACTGTATACCACCTCCTGGAGTTGTGGCCCGCCTAAATATAGTAGTTTATTTCTCTTTTTCTTCCCATCAGTGATTTCTTCCGAGGCAAGAAATATTGTCAATGAGCGAAACCATCTTTCCCACTCTGAACGAAGAAGAGCCTTATCTATAGTATCGCACAGAAAGGGGGAAATACTCGTCGCACTCATCTTACTTTTTCTCTACTGAACTCTTGTGTTTACAATTGAATGTAAGCCAATAACTCTTCCTATAAGCAATTTAATGCACCAAATTAACAAAACAAACATTCATCATTTTTTCTCTTACCGCATTTACAATTAAATGTAATCCGTCTTCTTGGCAATTTATATTCACAATTTAATGTAAACCTTTTGCTCTTGCAACTCTTTCCACAATTTAATGTTTCACGTCTTGTCTTATCTGCAATTCAATGCAAAACAATTTAATGCTTTTTCAATTGTTACAATTAAATGTACCACACGATCACATTTCCTTTACCCTCTTGTTTTTTTCCGCCACCCTTGCATTCGCCTTTTTCCTTCTTTTTTTTTTTTATCTACTTATTAACACAAAAGTAACATATAGTTTACTCTTGTGCAATTTCCTCTTTTTTCTTCTTTTTTACCTCAGTCGCCAATGTAACAACTCAACGAATCACAACAATTTACAATTTAAGTTAATAGACAATTTTCTTTATTTTTATTCATTACAAAATTCCAGAAAATTCAAATATTAATCACCAGCATTGCCAGATCTCCACAATTACAAAATTCCAGAAAACTCGAATATCAATCACCAGTATTGCCAGATCTCCACAGAAACGAAAGACTTAAGACACATGCATCATATTTAATGTGATTAATAGTTTGAACACCAACAACATTAAGAATTCATATGTATTTTAAAGTCAATGATTCGGTTTTTGTTGTTGTTTTTGTATTTTATTGATTTGCTTGCATTAGAAACTATTTATCTTGATTTAACTGTCATTAATTTCAAATTCAATTTTTAATTTTTTTGTGGTTTCTCCAAACTCGTAAATATTTTTTCTTCACATATTTTAAGTGTTTTTTTTAAATTTTTTGTTTTAATTTTGGCTTAAAACTGAATTGAAAAATGAAAATGCGAAAGAAAAAATAAAAATTCATTAACACCTGACAACTTTATTTGGACAACCTACACCTTGTCGGATCATAAATCAAAATTACGGAATTCTTTATTGACACTCATATGTGTACAAGAGCAAGTGCCATGTCTGTGTGTGTTTGTTGTTTGCCAACAAAATATTAATATTTTCAACGCATAATCTCTTAAAGGTTGTCTTTTTTTTTGTTTGTTTTCATAGTCGTTCAAAAACTCTACCATAATTGCCCGGCAATACAGCAATTTACACTAGCGTTTCGCATTCATTTCATGTTCTTGACAATGAGAATGACCGAATGAGTAAATGAATGCAGTGCAATTGTCCATATTCGTATGGCCATAATAGACAGATGTACATACGTACCAACTCTTATACGCAGCAGCATGTTTCTGAGCAGGCCAGTTACTTGTTATTAAAAATCTAACAATTTATTAATTAAATCAAATAGACTATGATAGCAAGCAAGTCAACTGTGGAAAATAAAAAAATTCAAGTCAGATTGCATTCAATTGATTTAAATTTTCCAACTCAAAATTTATAACGTTTTAGCGCAATCAAAAATGTTAAAAGTGGCCACAAGAAATGTAAAGAAAAATTTGTACATTTGTTGCTTGAAATTGTGTTTGAAGAAATACGAGGATAGTGTAATTATAACAGAAAATTTAAACTTTGTAACCAAATCAATAACATTTAGGTCTTCAAACATTGAGAGATCAATATTCTTAAAATATTCATAAGGATTCCTCAAGGATTTTAGATTCTGCGAAATCTAAGTATACTGTAATACCACCCCTTATTAGATTTCGGTGTATGTTTGACGTCCATTACTTACTAACCTACTTAATTGGCCATTAACAACCCGATAAACGGACTACTACAAGCCTTAACACATTCCTATAGACGCCTCTGATTCTTGTGTGGCTTCGCCAGTTGGTCACACTAATCGATAACAGGGCTTCCTCGATTTGGTCCTTCCAACGAAAACTATGTCGTCCTCTTCGCCAACTTCCATAAATCCCCGCATAAAATATCCGTCTCGGCGGAACAGCCTCTTCTACTCGAACGACATGGCTGAGCCAGCGCAGCCGCTGGATGTTAATACAATGCACAACGTCTGTGTCGAGCTCATACAACTCATTGTTGGATTGGATGAGGAAATCGGCGCCAACTTGCACTGGCTCGAAGATCTTACGTAGGACTTTTTTCTCGAATACTTTCAAGGCTGCTACATCAGTGCTTAATAGTGTCCATACCTCTGCGCCATGAAGAAGTACGGGGATAATTGGTGTCTGGTAGAATATTAGTTTTGTCGTACGAGGTAGATTTCTGAGTTGATATCCGTTACGCCTTAGGTTAAAGATATTCTTACGTTTTTACCTTTTAAAAGCGTTTAAATATGAGCTCGTAGATTGCAAATAAAATAAAAATAAATCTGTGTTCAGGTTTAAATAAAATTCTTTATTATTCGCACAATACTGTATACCACTATTCACAACTTGATGTAAACAACAACAATTGCTTTGTTTGTTATTCCTCTATTTACACACTTTGCATAAACAATAACAATTACTAGACAATTGTTCGACTGATCTTTGTAAAGGAGATGTTCAAACCTCGATTACTCTCTTCAAACACACCGCGTCCTCACACAAGGTTGACTGAACTTCACTAACGTTCATGACATCGCCTTCTCGGAATCTCTATAAATGTAAACATCGTTGTTTACGTTTATTATTGTAGCATTGTTGGTATATTTTTGTTTACTTGTTTACCATTTTTTATACTGGTGTTTGTTGTTATATTAAGCAGTGCGGTAATTTGTAAACAAGTTTGCGTACTGCATTGTTTTGTTTTTGAAGCTTTTGTTTATAATTTTATCGTTAAGCGATATAAAAGCAGAACACCAGTATATAGATTTTTTTCATTTTCGTAACAATATTTGGAGTGAACTAAAGATATATATATGAACAAGGGAGCCAACAGAGTCACTATTGACATAGCGAAGGCAATTCCATGTTTGTCTCTTGTAGTCTTTTAGACGTGAAGAGGGTGGAACTATATCCACTATTTCCATCATTAACATACAGGGAAATATCTTTCTCGATGAATTATTTGATCGTTTCTGAAGCATAATTGAGACCACTGATATGGCATCTAATCAGCATCGATATTAGTTTACATGAACTTTGCTCTCTGAAAGAAAACTACTCATATATTATTGATCGATAGTGTGGGCCCTTTTAGTTAAATGGGGTTTAATTAGAGGACTCTTAAATATTTATACGAGACCTTTTTCTTGATTTCTGTTACCTTACAGCACCGAGGTTTTTATAAAGCTTTCTCATTTGGATCTATACTGTGGAACGGTTTTGTGTAATTTGGGAATGATTCTCCCGTCTTTCAGAGATGGTTTGGTTGTGATTTGCCAAATTACTCTTCTTCTTCTCCCTCTGCCTTTTACATCACTTGGTTCCACATTGTTTTTAGTTTTTTAATCGTAATTTATTGCATGTGGACTTGTTGTTCTGCTGATTGACTGCTCCGTATACAACAGTATAGTTCCTCAAGTTATCACGGCGCAATATTCCTGATATGCATTGTATTTTAATTGTGATGCCTGAATTCTGGTTATGTTTTTAGTTGCGCCTAGGATTCAATTTCATTTCTAAGGATTACTATGTACACACAATACACAATTGGTCATTACAACCTTATAGTCAGGATTACGACGTAGTTTCTCACACTACTTATGTTGTGTGTATTAATTTTATACATGAGTAGTGGGACGACAAATTTTTTTTTGAGAAAATTTTCATGGCAATTTTATTTACTCTCAGAATTTTTGCCAGAAATCTGTTGAGAGGAAGTCGCCGAAGGAATGTTTTTCATATTTCGTTTAGTTCGAGATGTCTGACCTGTAGTTTGAATCGTAGCCTCACGTCTAATAAGCCAACACATTATCTACTAGACTAGAATTAAAGATTGCTATACATATTCAAGTCATATTCTAATTCGCTGTTCCATATTTTCTATGTGTGACTTCTAAGTAGCGATGGTGGACCATATGCTTGAATGATTCTTCTTATGGACTTGAATTTAGAAATTTTCATCCAAAAAGTGCAAAAATGAGGAATTTCTGGTATTCAATTTTCAATTTCGAGGATAGTGGCCATTCAATCAGCAAACGAGTTGAAACTGAGAGAGGTTTGAAGATGATTTGCATGCCATAAAAAAAATTTAATTTTTGCTTCATTATGAATGATAACCCGCTGAGCAAAGAATCATGTTTGGAAGCCGGTCAATATGTCTAATCAACATGACAGTCGAATATTCATGTCGCCAAGTAATAATTTGTGTCATCAGATGCAGCATGTTGCAGATGGATGGTTATTTCGAAAAGTGCAGAAACATACGAGTAGGTCGGCTGCAATAGTGTGTTGGCTTCTCAGACGAGAGACCTTGCCACCATGTCAGATATCTCGAACTAAACGAAATCTGAAAAAAAAATATTTTTTCGGCGAATTCCTCTCAGCAGATTTCTGGTAAAAACTGTGAGAAAAAATAAAATGTTCATGTGTTTCTTAACAAATCTGTCGTTCGGAGTCTACTTTAAACTGGAGGTCCAGCCAGGCATGCATAACATTAACACACACAACATAAGTGGTGTAAGAAACTAGGTCGTAATGCTGACTAAAGGGTTTTAATGACCAATTATGTATGTTTGTAGAAGCACGTGGTGCACTATCGCTACTTAGGAGTTACGTATAGAAAATATGGAAGATCAAGTTAAGATCTGACGTAAATAACAAGTTTATTGATATTTGATACATTGTTTAGGTATGTATAGTAATCGTTTGAAATGAAAATGATTTCTTCAGGCACGTACTAAAAACAGAATTCATACATCAAAAATTAAATACCTACGATGCATATATGTAGCACTTGTTCCCCTATCAGCCTTATTTCTTTTCTCTCGATCACCACAAAATGCTTTCACTAAAATACGATTTACTTTATAATACTGCTCCCTAGCTAGTTTTGTTCTTGAATTTGAGAAATTAGCAGGTTTTCTATTGTCAATGATTTTAATAAAAATTTTTACCAAAAATTCTTATATTACCCTCGCACATAGAAGAAACATACCCGTGGTACGCATGTGCGTTACGAGTGTTTTAATAATTTTCGCCACAATTTTCATGTTCAGCATGTTTTCTTTGGATTTTAAATCATTTCATTGCAAATTTTTTTGTTGAATACTGTTTCGTATTTTGATTTTGATTTGCAATCAAATGTTTATGTTTTTCGGTACGCAGTAATGATTCGAATATGTGGGTTGAACAAGTGTTGATGTCGATAAATTAACAACAAAATAAAGCAATTTTTTCAGTTGTTTCTTCTATAAGTTTACAATTTTTTTTGTTTTTTTCTTTTTGTAGATTTGGTAATGACAACCAAAAACATTTTTTTATTAATTTTGTGAAATCACGAAGTGATATAAATTTCGTGAATTTTTCTTACGTCAAATTGATAAACAAAAAAGTAACATTTTATTCGACTTAAGTTATGTGTATTGAATATGAAATATATAGGTATGCACAGTCCTTATGAAAATGTGGCCGAAATAAGTTGGTCGTTCTTGCAATGGGACCTTGAGTGATAAGACTAAGACAATATATTTCAGCACTAGCTTATATGTGTCCGAGTGAGAACTTGTGGAATTGTAATGTGCTGGTTATTAGAGCAATTCAATGCAATAAAGTTTTGAAACAGAGAAAGAAATCTTTTTAGATTCCAAAGCAAAATTCTTGAAAAACAAACGTAAAATATAAACGTCAAATATTTTCTTGTATACATTAATAACTAGTAAAGTTTCATTTCTCATATGAAAAACTCTTATAGTAACAGGGTATTCAAAAAAGATAGGTAAACAGATACCCGGCTCAGAAAACTGTAATAGCGGTGAACGTCCTGAATGCTTCTTATCAGTGAATTCAGAATGAAGGACGATTACCTGTAGTCCGTACAGCATCATATATCAATTCACTGCATAACCTTATAGAGGGTGTCTCAATAAAAGTGCACTTATTAAATTTAGTGGGCAGGTGCGCAAGTGGTAACTCTGAAACTTATATTACGAAAGAACAGCGCGTTTTAATGACAAATACATACATACATACATTATTGGTAATTTCAAAATTTCAGTCAGAATTTCCACCTAACTCTCACACCACTTATGTTGCGTGTGTTAATTTCATACATGAATGGCTAGACCTCCAGTTTAACGTCGGCTTCAAACAACAGATCTTTTTGAGAAGCTTTTCATGGCAATTTTATTTACTCCTACAGTTTTTGAAATACAGTCACCGAATAAATATTTCTTCATATTTCGTTATTTGGCAGATGTCTGACCTGGGGTTTGAACCGAGGCCTCATGTCTAATAACACACTATCTATTCGACTATACAAATTAGCTGGAAGTAAAATGGTAGCAATGAACAGATTTAGATGCAGTGATTTAGTAAATGTGCTCTGCTCTTTATGCAAATTGTCGTGAACATATGGTTCCCTTGTTTCCTGCAAGGAATAAAGGGCTTCCTGAAGGCAAGTACTATTGCTCGATTGTTGCTGATTTTATAAGTCTTGTTTCACTTTTGCTCAAGTTTTTATTTTTAGTCAAATAGATATTTGGTTTACTGTAGCAAGTTCTATGATGACAAATCTGTCCCAGACATATATTTCCTTTTTTTTCCTATAAGGAAAGTTTTATCAACGCACATACGACATAATTATTGTTTCATTTTATTTGGTTTTCTGTAGCAGGTTCTATGTTTATTGCATAGGAACAACAAATTCACAAGGGACCTTGATCTTTTAGGCATTTATACTGAGAAATCTTGCTTATTCAATCCAACTTTTTCCAATCGTTTAGCGTCGTCTAACTTTCCAATTCCTATTTATTATTAACAACAATTTTTTTCTGATGTTTAAAGGCCTTCCTGTATAGTTGTTTATATAGAAGGTCGTTTCAGTTGAAGTCATGATCAAAATTGATGGTCTTATAAGATTCGTTATAAGATCCTTGGATGTTGGGGCACTCCATATCGTGGAATACACCATCTCCGTTCAATAAAGTTGGCTTTTTTTTATCATGAATCGTTTAACGTCAAAATAACACTTTAGACATTTGCAAATTTAATTTAAAAAAAGGAAATAAATCTGTTCGCGAAGCATTGCCGTTATACAGTGGTGGCCACGAATTTAAGACACGACATTTTACTTCTACATTTGTGATAATTTTTACATCTTATCAAAAATATTTTAGGTCCATGATATTTTTCTTAAGATTTGAGTAATATTAGGAAGAAAAATTAATAATATTTTGCTACCTTTATTTGGTTAAGAATTTTTATTTACATATTATATAGATCAAGACAAAATGCTAGTCGGGATTTGATATGTTTTTGACACAAGTGGTTTACGTTGTGCAATACACCCACGCAAGTTTTTTTCATTTAGACATCTTCTTATTGCCCTAGACTAAATATCGATACCAAAATCCAATACAATTTTATTTTTTATTTTACTTGAGCTCGTGAAAGGATTATTAGCAGCTACTTTAGGGTGTGGTTTTTCGGGCTCTAGGTTGCTGTTTGACATTTTTGGTGGTACCATGTTGCTTGATGTGTTCCAGCGCGTTGTAAATCTTGCATCTAGAACATTTAAGCAGCTTGGATATCTCCATTATTATTTTTCCATCAAATTTTACTTGTTGGATCAGTTTTCGCTCGGCATCGGTATTCCAGGTATCTCTGACCATTTATAATTAAATATTTCTATGTATTCCAACATAAAATAAAATAAAACATTCGTTGCTCAACGTTTAGCTTCAAAAATCACCAAAAAATCCCTTAAAAGCCAGATATTTCTGGAATGTCTTAAATTCGTGGCCAATTTCAAATAAACGTTTTTACAAAAATATGATCAAAAAGCAACAAAATGTAAAAAGAAACAAAATAAAATAATGGTACTTTTTCTTAATATTACAGAGTACATAGAAGAATAAAGAATATCAATTTTGATATTACAGGATTGTAAATATTATCACAACTAAGTCAGTCACATGTCGTGTCTTAAATTCGTGGCCACCACTGTATGTAGGTCAACGTAATCGGTTTAGTAAACAAGAAAGTCGTACAGTTATTTATTATTTTGGAGGAGAATATTATTTCTCGATTAAAAACCATCCAAAGCAATTAACGAATCAGTTCTTATTTCTTTCGAAACGAACAAGGGCTGTCGTTAAAGTTCATTTTGTTCTAAATTTAACCAGGTAAGCCTCAATTGGGTTTAAAATTCAGCATCTCTTGATGCATTGGAAACAAGTATTTAGGCCACCTTTAGCATCATATGGCCATATTTAGTTTACAAAACCACTTTGTCTGTGTCATATGTCGGCAGGTTAAGACCTTATTTGTAGAACAATTTAACCATATCTTGTAATTATTAATAGAAGACGTTTAAGAAATAAATATTTTTTCTAAACTTAAATTTTTTTTAGAAAGAATTAAGGGTTGCTGCCTTTAGTTACCAAAATTACCAAAAAAAATTTCCTTTTACTATTACAAAAAAAAAATCCAACAAATAATAGAAAATCTTTTATTATGAATACTGTTAGCGATAATTCTTTTTGTAAATACTGCCGCTTAAGAAATCCTTAATTAAAATTTTATCTCCGCTATTTTAAAACAATGCTGACAATACAAGGAACATTTTTTGAAATTCAATGGGACATGCATACATTTTTCAGACCTTTTAGTGTTTCTAATGGTCTATTAAAGAGATTTAGAACATTTTTAACGATACTATATATGTATGTATGTATGACTACCATGTCTCTAACCACATTGTCATGTTGCAAAACAATATTTCGTTTAGCAAGTCAGGGTTTCGTTGCATGATGGCAAAATAGCACGAGCGTAAACAATTTTAACAATTTGGTATGGCACATGCAGTCAAAGCGTTTACATTACAATTGTTGTCATAAGATAACAGTGTGAGCTTAAAGTATTCGTACAGAAGTTTGCAAAAGAAAAGCCTTCAAGAATTTTTTGGAAATTGTAAAATTTTTTTCTAAAAACTGATTCACTGTATTTATATTTGCCTTACAGTCATAATATAGAGCAACATTTATACGCTCAGTGAATATCAGTTGGTAAAAAAGTGCTTAAGGACTGCAGAATTTTATGCAAACAAGGGTTCGGTAAAATACTTAAAGTAGCATACTATGTTCTCAGTAATCAGATGTGGGGTGTTACGGTAAAGTTCTTTGCCAAGTGCCGATACTGCCTGATCTTGCTGTGATATTTGAGATTTATGTTATCTTCTCGTGTGACATGGATTGGGTGACTTCTTAGATCGATTATTTGCTGATATTAAATCATCATAGTTATATAAATTTTCAATTTGAAGTTAAGCACTTTGATCGGTACTTCTATCGAGCCAAGGAAGTGTAGTGTGTGGAATGAAATGTATTACCTTCTATTTATTCCCACAAAAATAAATCAGCAGTAGATCTTATCGTCCGAGGCCTTTCTATAGGTTCTAAATCATCATAGAAAGGTTGGGAATGAAAAAGCGGGTATTCTGTTTAATAGAGACGAAGTATGATATACGATTAGTTTGAATAACCCAAAATTCCCTGCAGTGCATTCAAAAAACCAAGCTGGGGAAGCGAGCAGAGACGTAGATTCGACTATTGTGGAATAATGACATTGTAAGAAGAATTGCAAACATACTTTAGTGCGATCCTAATTAGGAGAGAACCATGAGTATTTTAAAACTAAATAAGGCTGACCTGAGTACTCATGGGACATTCCGCCTAGCAAGTACACCTGAGTTGTATTGGCTGGGGGGAAAACGATGAATTCGGGGCATGCGACAAATACGTCGAAACTATGGAGCATTTTTTGTTTTGTTATCATCAAGCGTTCGTAAGCTCGAGATCCCAGTATTTTGCGGATGACTCTATACCAGGCATAATTCGCCTCAGAGGAGTAAACTGGAAGACGTTAAGGAAATTTTTACAAGATACACATTTTTATTACATGATTGGTCAATCCAACCCATCAGTCAGGATTACGAGCTAGCTTCTTACACCACTTTTGTTGTGTGTTAATTTTATACATAAGTAATGGCACCTGCTGTTTACAAATCTACGACTCCGAATGACAGATTTTTAAGAAACTTTTCATGGCAATTATATTTACTCTGAGAGTTTTTGCCAGAAATCTGTTGAGAAGAAGTAGGCAAAGAAATATTTTTTCATATTTTCGTTTTGATGTCTGACCTGGGGTTTGAACTGTGGCCACGCGTCTAATCAGCCAACAAACTATATACTAGACTACGGTAGACATTATATAGAAATCAAGATGACATTTCTACCTACCTATCTGTCACCTGAGGCGGTCTTGATGTGCTCAAAAGCGGAGTGCAGAGTGATACGTATTTGCTATAAGGGGACAAGCAATAAACCGAAGGTAGGTTCAGGTTCGATGATTTTTTTGTCATTAATAACTTGGATAGTCCTGTTTTTTGCATTTCGAGTGTGCTGGGGTATGCCTAAATCAAGTTTCCATTATTTTAAAAAATCTAAGCTTCACTGTAGGCAATGTTGATCTAAAAAGACTGTTCCTGTTTTACAACTGCTGCAGTAAAGCATCTGCTTCCACTCATCAATCTTAAAAATTAAAAATTTTGGGAACAGCCTTATTATGTGATTTTATGACCACAATTCCCATAAAATTTTGTATCTTATTGTTAAATATTTTCCCTATTTCCTACAATATAATCTGAACGATAATAAATAATTGCGTCATAAAGTATCAAAAGAGCTCATAAATTGCATAAAACCTAGCAAACTGTCAGTCAAATATAAAATATTAATTTCTTGGCGAACTACAACTATATACTCTGGATTTGCTTTCGAATTTATCGTATTGTTCCTGGAGAATTTATAAACCAAAGACAAATGTGAAAAAAAGACAAAAAACATTGAAATTTTATTAACATGTAATCTTAACATGTCTTGACACAAATGATGTTGATGCAACAAATGACTTTGTGCCTGCTTTGACTTTGTATCTTAAAATCGTACAGTTTAGTTGATCTTTCTCAACAAAATATGTTTGAGCATGCAAAACTATTTGCATGTTGTGGTATTCAAATGGAATACCGTAAGACTAAATAATGGTTGCAGCAACCAATAACAGTAACTACTTATCCATACTGTTAAATATGAACTTATTTATTTGCATATTTGTTTCTTATGCTGCTATTATTTTCTGCTTCCAACTTACTATCTAGCAAGTTCGAGTTTATTCCGTTAAATATTTTTTTTTATTTATTTATTTATGCTTAAATATGGGAATAGCATTCGTTTTATTTTTTTCTTCTGTTTTTTTTATAGCATGGCATGGCATGGCATGTTTGTTTTGTTTAAGTTTATGTTTAAAGTTTTTTTTTTTTTTTTATTCTCTTTCCTGCATAAAAATTACCTGCAATTATTTAAAGGCAAACAAAAATTACGAAAAAAAATTTAGTTTTTCGTTCCACTCTTGCTGCTGTTGGTTAATTTTTACAAGCTTGTAAATGTATTTGCCAGGTTGATCTTGTTATTTAATTTGTTTTAATGGTAATTCAATTTCAAAAAAAATTTGTAGATTTTTTTGATTTATTAAGCACTGAACAGAAGAAAAAAATTGCGGTAATTTACATTTACAGTAGCTTAATAATAATTATAATAATTTTGTTTTTTAATTATGTTGCGTTTTTATAACAAATTTATTTATTTTTTCATTTTTTTTTCTTTTTTCTCAATTTAACAAGATTTTTAACAACTTTTTTTTTATAAAAACTTGTAAATATTTTTTTTAACTTCATTGTTGCCTCAATAAAGAACACATTCTGAACAGATGCTTATAAACCCAAGCCTGAGAAACGTAAAGGCTAGCTTCCGTACATAAAGCTCTTGTATGCACCAAATAAACCGAGTGTGTACCATCACAGAGTTTTAATTGGTTTTGAAAACTTTTTAACGAAACAAGACGTTTTTTAAAATTTACCGGATGTTTTTAAGTGTTCTTAAATGGTGTTAAATGCCAGACAATGAGTGCGATATCATTTATCTATAATGCCTGAAGTCGCCGTAGTCTAGTAGGTAGTGTGTTGGCTTATTAGACGTAAAGCCAGGGTTCGAGCCCCATGACAGACATCAAGACAAAATACAAAAAATATTTCTTCGACGACTTCCTCTTAGCAGATTCCTGGCAAAACTCTGAGAGTAAATAAAATTGCTACGAAAAGTTTTTCAAAAATCTGTCGTTCGCAGTCGACTTTAAACTATAGGTCCCACCACTCATGTATAAAATTAACACACACAACATAAGTGGTGTGAGAAACTAGGACGTTGAACAATGGGTCAATTCGACCTCCGGGTACTGTACTTGCCTTAATTGACAAGTACACGTCCTCTAACCTAACGTAACCTATTTATAATGCCTAATTAGTCTATTAAGGCTACAACGGGACCGCAAGATTTTCATTGAAAAATAATCTTCAACGATGAGGCCCATCTCTAGATGAAGCTGTGATGTGAACGGGCCACCGATACTATCAAATTCCATTTGACATTTTCTTGTGAGGTTTCCTTAAGTCGCATGTGTGTGCGAAAAAGCCACAAAAGCGATTATAATATTCCTCAAATTCAGCCTGATTTATGCACCAGTGTCGTGGATAATTCGAAATTTTGAATAAGTTCCACCAACAGAAGCAGAGGCGATATTTTTGCGATGATTTGTTCCACAAATAATGCCATAAATAAGTCATTCAAACGAATAAAAAATGTCCATGATATCTCACATACACTTTGAATCGCAATCAGCTTTTTTCGTCAAGAGTCCTGTCTTAGCTAAAGTGGTGAATGTAGCTTGAAAGCCATTGACCTCATTTACAAAAAAAGGGGTAAATGCTCACAGGCCACGGATATGCTACGCTCTGTAACATAAACTCTTATTACACGGTTGTATCGTTACCATGCCTAACAAAAAAAAATTTTTTTTTTTTTTTTACCAAAAATATAAATTCTTCACTTTGATTACATACATACATACACACATAATTGCAATCATTACAACCCTTAAGTCAGGATTACGACCTAGTTTCTCATAGCACTTATGTTGTGTTTGTTAATTTTACATATGAGTGGCGGGACCTGCAGTTTAATGTCGACCCCGAATGATAGATTTTTTTGAGAAACTTATAATCTTAAATGAATTTAAAGCTACTCAAGTCGTGTGCCTATTTCACATCAAATGATTACCCAAAATTCCAGCACTTTATTAAAAATCACAAAGATTACCTTAAAAATTATACTTAATTTTATTTTTTATTTAACAAAAATACTTTAAAAATAAATATTAACACGTAATTAATCCAAATATTTACAACATATTTGTATTCCATCAATGCCATAAGGCGCACGGCTCATTTTCTTTAAGTCTACTACTTCGAGAGCATTTGTATGCATTTGCAAATTCTGGAAAATGTGCAAAAGCATCCATCACGCGATCACGATCGGAGCCATGCGTTTCTATTTCGTTCGCCGTTGTACGTCCACAGAAGAACTGGGCAAAATTCAAAAAGAACAATTGCGGGTATATGGGTTGCAAAGGAAACAGTTGTTCGAAATCGGAGTCAAAGTACGCGTGATAAGCATAATGTAAGCCACTGATATCAGCAATTTTTTCATTAATAACTGCTGGATTGATATTCAAGAAACAATTCAAACTGTTATTGAATACATGGTTTTCTTTGAAGTTAATATGCCGCTCATTGCCATTAGCATCCTTCAATAGGCCCTCGGTGTCAAAGGCATGAAACATTTCATGTGCAATAAGGAAACCCAATGAGCTATATTTGTAGACATCATCTAAATGGGCATTATAAAGCGGTGGCTGTAGTAGCGTCAAAGGTACAAAAATTGTATTTGCCGTCTCCATAAAGTATGGTGTAGACATGGCACCAATGTTGGCACTTTCCAAATATGTAAAGCCCAATACGATCTTAAATTTGTACAGTAGAGTGCGCTGAGCATTAAAATTAAATCTTAAAAGTTTTAAATGATTACCATAGAAATCCTCTTCATGCAAATCCAAATCTTGATAGAACTTTTCCAATGTAGCTACTGTATCCACACGTGGTATATTATTGAATTTAAGTTTCATTCGATTGAGCTTACTTTGCAAGTGCCTTACTATACGGGCATTAAAGCCATGTTTATTCATTTGTATGGTTTTACGAAACTGTTGACGTACTTTGTTGAAAATTTCCAATATGGTGGCATATTCATTGCTTAGCTCAGGATGATGGTATTCATACAACCAATGCATGGCTGTGGGCATAAGACTTCTGGTACTGGATAAGCACTTAACTTCGCTAAAATAATTTGGTCCTTGTGAACATAAATAGCAGAGAAAGCGAATTTGTAAATACATGTTTAGAAAATATTGATCGTACTCTTGTAGTAATTTATCCAAAGCCAGTATATAGGACTTGTTTTGTACAAACAATTCCATGTTGGGATTTATAACAGTTTGATTGAGTACCACGCGGAGATATTTCTTTAGCCAATCTAAAGGCAGATCTTTGAATTTAATAATACTTTTGTTTTTAAACTGTTGTTCGTCATTCAACTTTGTTAGATTCTTTTCAAATTCCTCGATTTTTTGCCACAGATTTTCCAAATCTTTATCCTCTATTGTCACTGGCAGAGAACCCATTATATCTTCAAAGTGTGTCCTTGTTAAGAGGCTAAAATCATCAGGCTTATTCAGTTCGATTACGAAGGTATTTACATTGTTTACTTTGTTTATGAATATTTGTTGTATGAAAATTTCATTGAAGTTATACATGCGCATTTTAGCCAAAGTTTTCACCCAGTCAGGTTTCGCATCATTTTTACGAATTGTAGTAGGCTCAGTAGGCCATTCGAATTGTTCATGTAATTGTAACCACTGATGATAGTTTTTAATGTCATACTCCTCCAAATTCTTACAAGATTCGTAATAATTGCGAACTTGTTGTATAAAATTTGGTTCATTTTCCATCACAAACTCATCCAGCACTTGATGCATTTCCACATTGACATTGTAGTCGAGCAGCGTAACAGGTTCAAATATATTTGTATCTGCCCCATCATACGCTGTTTCCCAATTGCCACAGGCATACGTATAGAAATCATTACAGGGTTCAACTTCTAAATCCATACACATTTGAATATGTACACCCTGTTGGAAATTAACTTTTCTGCAGCTACTATCCAGCCACGAACATTTCAATAGTAATCCAATCTCAAGTAAGAAGTGTAAGGAACGAGCGGTAATTTCAAACATTTACACGAGATTTTTTTGTAAGAACTTATTCACTAAATTGCTAAAGGAAAACTGAATAAAAGCTGTGATTTAATATTTGTTTTGACAAAAATGTTTCTCTTTTAATTCTTATCAGTGGGGTTCAGCTTATAAAATATAAGCGAAATTCGTTTATAATTGTTGTTGTTGTTTTTGTATTTGTAAACAACTGATAACAACCGATTCGGCTCATACATAATAATTGTTGTTGAAGAGTATATCAAAAAAATAAGTTTCAAATAAATTGCACATGAGCTATTTCTGTATGCATCGGACAGATTTTTTGTTGTCGTTATAAATAATGTGACAGACTCCTGTGAAATAAATAAAAAAATGTCTTTCGAATGCCTTTGTTTGCATGCGTTGAATGATTGTTAATGATGTTCACATACTTGCTGATGAAAGTTTAATTGGCTTCCTATACGAATTCTGAGTTCACTTGTTCACTTCACTTCACTCTTGTAATAATCATATTCACATTGTTGGAAATTCTGTCTGCTCTGTTTTTAATAGAGAAAGAAACATTTGAAAGCATTAAAACATCTACTAAATTTTGGTTGGTGTTCCAAAACTGCACGTTTCAGATAAAAGCACACGACAAGTTTCATACCAATGTAGTATTCAGAGTCACCGTAGTCTAGTAGGTAGTGTGGCCACGGTTCAAACTACAAGTCAGACATCTTCAGCACGAATGAATGCTTTCGCAGCAGCTCTGGCAAAAATTTCGCGAGTAAATAAAATTGCCTTGGAATGATTCGCAAAAATTTGTGTGTCGGATTCGACTTTAAATTGTAGGTCCCTCTAATCATGTAAAATTGAACACAGACAATATAAGTGGTCTGAGAAGCTTGGTCGTAATGCTGACTGAAGGATTGTAATGATCAATTATGTATGTAGTTATCAGAATCCTTTTCTACTACCGTCCTCAGTTTATTTTCCGCAAATTACAGTCGAAAATTAATTTTTGCCATACAAATATACAGTATTGACATTGATATTAAAATTTAGACCCTTAGGAAATCATATTACTTCGTTGGCATAAATTCCAAAATAAGAAGTTGGAGGAGATTGTTTTCTTTACTCTTAAATATAGACGAAACAAAATTAGGCGATTTGATGTGCATGCTAACAGATATTTTTTTGCCCTCTATAGCCCCCTTACACCTTAAATCTAATAAAATCTCTTCAAACAGATCAACGACATTTTTCTTTTCTTTGATAATGGAACAGAGAACAGTATGGCAACACGGGCATCATACAATGTGTAAAAAGCCCGTGGTTTTTCCATAACTATAAGGAAATGCAATTTAATGAGCTGTTATCATAAAACCTCAAATATTTTTTTTTAAATAATGATTTTGATAATGGCAGCATATACATGCCGTAGTCTTGTAGGTAGTGTGTTGTCTTAATATATGTAAACACCAAGTCTTCTTCTTCTTCTTCTTTTCGAACTAGTGGTCGAAGCAGGGCTGGCAGATATTATTTTTTTTTTGTTTTTTGTTCTTGTATTTGCTTAGGCTCACACATACCTATAAAGAGAGTCTCAGTAAGCATTTTTTTGTTCCTTTTGAAATTACAAACACTTACAAGTTGTAAGTGTTGTAAGTTACAACACGTTCCGATTAAGATTGGAATAAAATATCAATCAACCGCCCTCAGCAATGACAGGCGATTTCTCTTTCATGAATATTTCCTTGACTTTTTTAAGGAGATGTGGCTCATCAAAGACACATATAACGTGTCTCAGATTTGAATTCTGAATTTGTTTCTGGCTTAATTGGAAAAACCCGAGATTACACAAAACCACAGAGAAAAAATTCACGTGGAATTAATCTCATAATCTTGATGGCTAGTTGAACATCAGAACTTCTTATTTTCATATCGTACAAATCTATGCCGTCCAGCTGGCAAAACTGCGTAATACTTTGTGAAATTAAAGAGTTGACACTCTCATTTACAGAAGGAATTTTTTTAGAGAGATCAACCTGTATATTGAGGCACAGGAAACTTACTATCCACAACTGACCCGGTCCTCTAAACTTTCTAACGACATTCTAATAGTTGACACATTAGGGACCTCTTTCTCGGCTGAAAATTTACGAGACGACTCAGCATAACTTTTCAAATTTTGGGAAATAAGTTTTCACAATTAAGGCATACATATACTCTACTGAGGAATATTTTATTTCAACCGAAAATTTTGGATATTTACAGTAATCCATCGATTTACGTCGCAGTTGCTTCAAAAAAAAAAAAAAAAAAAAAAAACGACTTAATTCGAATGGCGACGCAAATTGAAGTTGGAGAGAACAAAAAATTTGACGACGTTAATCGAAATAACGTTAATCGAGGCGACGTAAATCGGAGGATTACTGTATAAAAAAAGAATGGATTACATAATTATTATTTTTAATTAATTCACAATTTACACTCCTGGTTAGCTCTTGAAACGTACTCTTCTAAAGTACGCTTCTATTTTTTTATGAACCAGAACAAGGAACGTACATTCTAATCTAATATTCGAAATATTTAATTTTTAATATGTCTATACTATGTAATGTAATGTTTTAAGCCAATTTAAAATTGTTTCGTTAATTGAATTCTTTTCATATGACAGTGCAATAAAGCAATTATTCCATAGCGAATGTAATAAAATGCAATTAAGACATACGAATAAAATAAATAACTATCTGTTATACTCGAATAACATATATAATGGCGACAATTTGACTTTAAGTTCACTATCAATTTAAGATTAATATCACCACAGCTTTGTATTCAGTAAACGGCCAGTTGCTATTAAATAAACTCTTGTTAAAGAAACTTTTCATATTGTTTAACGTACTATGAGTTAATTTTTTATTTCATTTTTTTTTTGCATATTCACAGACAATTTGAAACATTTAATCAAACAACGCCTTCACCGAAAAAAACATGTTAAATTATTTTAGTTCTACAGTATTAAAATTTTTGTCTCTTATAAAATAACAAGTGGTTGGTGGATTATAAGTGAACGGAACGAGGGACAATGACCAACGCCATAAGAATAAATACAAACAAATTTTGTTATAAAATCAAATCAAAATAAAATGAAACAATATTTTCAAGTAGCCAACAACACTAACAACAACTATAACAAAAATATAACAACTTTGATTGTTAACTATAAAGTACATGCCTGGCATACATAGATAGAGTGGTAGTTGGACAAACAGTAGATGTGTTGTTAAATTTGATGCATGTTTTTATAAATTGGTAATTGGTATTAATAAATTATAATCTGTTCAATTATAATATAATTATGTATGTGTCGCATGGTTGACTTTATTTATTATTCTTGTATGTTTTTCCTTCTTTTTTAATACATTTTTTTAATCTAAAAAAAAAATTAAGCCCCCACAGTTAAGTTTTGGTTTCTATTAAAATTTTTCTTTTAAGCTGAGCAGAATATTAAATACGAATTAAAATATCATTCAATGTAATCATTAAACTTGTTCACAATGTCTTAATTGGAGTAAACTTACATTGTATCCAAGAATTTTTGTAAATAAATTCCACAAAATGTGGATAAATATTAAGAAAATTTATAAAATTTTTGGTTTTTACTATCTTTTAAATTTACATCTTAAAAAGTAATCTTTGATTTAGGATAACATTTGTAACAACATTTTCAATTTCATTTATAGTCTCAAAGTAGCCTTAATTAGCTAATTGAACATGGGTAAACAAAAACCTTAAGAAACGAACGCGATAACAGACATACATATAAAACGGCAGTTAAAAACTCAATACATTACGTTAACATTTCTTCATTATTTTCATTCTTTTCATTATTTTCATTCTTTTTTTTTGCTTGATCCCAGCTATATTCAATGTCGAAGTCGGTTTATAACAATATCTGTCTAGCTTTTCTATTAAGCAAGCCTCGTAAACTTAAACGTTACAGTAATTTGGCATAGTTACGTGCCTATTGAATGAATTTGGAACTGCACTGCTTGGACTATTCTTTTGTTTCATCAATGTCTACGAATGGCTCCTAAGTCTTGCCTTTAGTGCCTTGAAACATGATTAAGCACTTTTAGTCACGACTTTACCATACAGACATACATGGGCTCATTGCAACCCTTTAGTCCGGATTACGACCTAGCTTCTCACACCAACCATGTTATGTGTGTTAATTTTATACATGAATGGCAGGACCTACAGTTTAAACTCGACTCCGAACGACGTAATTTTGAGAAACTTTTCATGGCAGTTTTATTTATTCTGACAGAAATTGGCTGAGAGGAAGTTGCCGAAGAAAAATTTTTTCTTTTTCCATTTCGTTTTTCATATTTTCAAATGTCTCACCTGGGGTTTGAACCATGGGCTCATGTCTAATAAACCAACATGCTGCCAACTAGACTACGGCACTAATTCATTAATTTCAGCCGCTACAATAGTGAGTGTGTGAAGTAATGTGTTGTTTCAATCAAACAAAACTTTTAAAATCTCAATCTCTTGAACGTTATAATAAGGTAGCATAGTTACCCGCCTATGAAATAGATATGTAACAGTGTTCCCTCCTTTGGCAACAATTCTTCCAATATAGTGCACTGCTCTGACTGTTTCTTTGTTTCATACATGAAGTTTCTTAGTTTCATATGTATGTATGAATGTCTGCGAGTGCTTTCCGGTTGTACCTTTGTTGCTTTGAAAGATCATAAAGTGCTCTACAGTACCAACTTCATCGTGCTGTTTTTTTTTATTCTAAACACGTCATTCTTCTTCTGTATAGCACATTCAGGCATTTTGCAGTATAGCATATTTTGAAATTACCAACATAGCTCATCTACCTTTAACCGATGATCACCCCAAATCCACTTTATTTCTTAATTTACCACTGACACTCAGGGGATGCCCTTGAATCATGTTTTGCATTGTGTTGGAATTAAGAAAATATGTAGTTTATGGGAAAAATACCCTCTTTAGTGTTGGTGGATATTAAATTTGAAGCTTTTTATATTATAAATTTCAGGAAAGGGTTCTTCAAGAAGGACATTTACGCATAGTACGGCAAAAGAACAAATGTTGTTTGTAATGTATTGAGCAATCCATTGGTCAATCGTAAATGAACGAATATGCTCTACGTGACAGTATATGCAAATATATGTGATTTTCAAAATAAGTTTCTATATTTTTCTCATACACATTCCGTTAAAATTAAAGCGAATCAATAAACATGAAGACCCCTCTGTCATTTATAAGTACATTCGTCTTCTTCTGTACCTGGTCGATAAATCACAACATGGTGTAAATAGTCAGGAGTCAGGCTGAATTGTATTATTTTGGAGAAAGAACAGAACCTTGTGGTATATTTGATTTTAAATTGAACACATCTGATGGAATCCCATCCATAACGAGTTGTACAGCGCGATTCTTGCAAAAGCCCGCCATAAAAATGAAAGCAATTAATTCCCTGCCATACTCTGAGACTTAGCCTTGTTTCCATCTCTCTTAGAGTAACACCAAAATGTAACCAGTAGAACGATACTTATGGAAACCGTAAGTCTTGGACTCTAGATATTTCACAAGCTTGTGGTTTATCATACTTTCTGTAACCTTGGAAAATGCGAAACATATTGCTATTGCTCGGTTGTTTTCGTGGGTATTAAACTTTGAATTTTTGGAAATTGGTTATTAGTTATCTTTCAGTAAAATGGAATAATATGAGAAGTTTAACTAATGGACGAGCAAGAGTCGAAGAGCACTGCTTCAGGACCAGTGCTGGAATACCATACGGTCCAGAAGACTTATTATTGTTGTTATCCGGTAGAAACCCTTTTAACTGTCGTAGTATTGGCATCCCTTCCAGCTTGGCTCGTGGTTGATTACCCTTATCCCATAGACCGCAGTCTGCAAAACAGTGCAAAAGTTTGGAAACTTAATTGAATTTAATGCCTATTACTATATATAAAAACTCAAATTGCGCTAGAATTTCGCGCTGCTACCTTAATATCATTTGGTATAAAACTGAAAATTCGAACTCTTTTTACGTTATGGATGAACGGAAAATTAAAAATATTACGTTTCTTTTGGCGGAGAAAAAAAAATGTTTATAATCACATAATTTGTATCTTTATCAGTATCTCATACAAATGTTGTGAATAGTAACTTATACAACAAACTGAGTTTGCTTATAAGGTTTTCAAATTTTGTTACAAAAAAAAAAAACGCATTCACCACCATACAGTACCAGTTGAAGTACCATAAATGGTTTCCTAGTATTTCAATATGAAATCAATGAAAATATTGCAGATTTCTTTATGATCATTTGGAATTTAAATCGTAATGATTTTTTGCTATTTGTAAACAAACGTAGTTTTTTTTTCTTAACACTTAACTAAGCATTGATGACCACATTTGTATAACAATTTAAACATGGCATCTCTCCCGATCTTAACTGATAGCTTTCATGGCAAAAAAGGAAACTCATCATGGATTTTAATGGATTTATTCAGACACACAGCATAAATACGTGAAGAATTCTGAAGAGGTGTTAAAAACCACCAACGAACATTTATGGGATATTTTTTGGAATTGCCACATACAACCAAAAAACATCATTTAAGTTTTTTTTTTTTGTCTGGTAGACAATAAAATAAAAATAAAGAAAAAAAATTGTTTCAAACCAACATATTGCATGAATAAAAAGGCACTGTCATCTCATCAACTATTTTAAACCGTTTCATAGCAAACAACATTAACATCAGCAACATCGTCAACATAGCGGGCACATCGTCTTCTCTGTTTATAGACTAGGCTGTCAACATTGTTGCTATAAACATTATGTTAAATGCAACACCTCTATTTTCTTAAAAATTTTTTGGTTTTTGCAATACTCTGGGGTATTGGTGTTGAAGAAAAACAAAAACTCATACTCATTGAAATAATTAAGCGCGTAAAATTTATTTATTAAACACTTCAAGACAAAAACAAAAAAAAACCAAAACGAAAATTGCGTTCTGAAATATTAAGAAAATCAGGTTTTCAGTTTTCACATCTAAACGTTGCAAGTTTTGTTATTTGGTGTCCAATGATGTGTTAACAATTGTTGCCTCAAATTATTAAGAGGTGTTCAAATGTGGCCAAGTTTTGAGGCAGGTTTTTGGAAGTATTTCTTTTTATGATTTCATATACATATGCTTTCAAATCAACAGTAACTTGGCTCCAAAATTTTTTCATTTTCTTTTGCAATTTAATGCTGCCACAAGTGTCTGTGTGTGTAAGTCAACTTGTACTTGTACGTTCGTCTGTCTGTCTGTCCATATTATGATTTAACAAAAGATGTCATTAAAGTGTTGATTAAAATAAATTGTAATTGATTTCAAGTGTTTGTGTCTACGTTTGCATTTACATTCGCATTCATTGAGATGATAATGATGACGGTGGCGTTGATGATGACACCCAGTAGCAAGCTATTGAGCAAAATATTGAAATGTTTGCTGTAACACACATTGTATGTGTTGGTAAGCCTATGTTATAAAGATGTTTAAATGTTTTATTAAAAAAAATATGACTTTAAATGATTTTATAAATTAATTACTTTATCTTGAGTGTTTTTTAATTTATGGCGTTTCAGTCATTAATTGATTTATAATTGACGCTTGCACGTAACAATGTTTTAATTTGTGCGATTAAAATAGAAACGAGGGCAGGATTATTTTTAATATTTAAATTTACTATGATGATTATGTTTCTTATTTTAATTTCAAAAAGTAAAGGGTGGGCAATATAAAAGTTTAAATTTAAAAATGCAATGAAACAAAAACGGTTTGAATAATACTTATGCTCGGGAGGGATCTCATCATCGAATATCGGAGTGATATTAGTGAATGGAAGTTGAATGCTAAAGCACTTAAAGACTTTAAACTTCGTTAAAAACATGTAAAAAACTGTCCTTTATTGGGAAGGCTATTCACAGTAGTAGAAAAGGTCATAAAACAAAAATTGCATTTTGTGAAGTATAATTGTTTCGGTGGAAAGTGGAATATTATTTCATTCATATGGCTGCCGCGACTGGCCTCACAGTACCTCATTCGATCGGACTAATTTTCGTGCACTTTTTCGTGTGTATTGGGGCTCGCACCCCAGCAATTGCAACACGAATGTTAGCCTTTAAATACTCAATTGTCTCTGGTGTGTCGGAATAACACTTTTCTTAAACAGCGCCCCGCAGAAAATAGTGCAACGGTGTCAAAACGCAGCTTCATGGTGACCAATTGACATCACCATTTCGGCTGATTAAACGGCCATCAAACGTTTGATGCAATAAATCGATTATGGCATGACATGTGTGGCAAGTTCACATCACTACCATGAAAAGCGTGTACAAAAAATCGGCTATCATGGTGGGAAAGGCGTCTCCATTAATCGTAATGGTTGCGCCGTCCTCATTTTCATAGAAATGATGATGCTTCCGCTCCACATGCCGCACCAAACAGTAACTCTTAATGGGTGCATTGTCTTCTGTAGTGTAGGTGTGGATTTTCTGAACCCCAAAATAAAGAGATTTGTCTTATGAACCTTCAACTCTTGAACCAATTGAAATTTGTTAGGCGTCATATCGAGATCTTGTCGTAAAATTCAACGTTAACTCATGCGTTGAATGTTCAATTCTTGAGAACGATGACGAGTTGGTGTTCTCACGCACACTCTTAGCTACATCGTCGATATTTTCGGGTGTACACACCGTACGAGCACGCTCACGTTTTGGCGCATCAACAATGAAACCATTTTTACGAACTTTTGCAGTAAACTTGATTATACCGGGAACTGTTCATGCTTCTCTGCGATCAAATTTCATGCGATATTTTAGTGCAATTTCCGAAATAAATTTCCATTAAATCTCAATATTGTTTAAACGTAAATCGATTCATTATGTTTAGTGGAGATAATATACTGAATTTTGTGATAGAATAGAGTGACATAAGTATTGCCAGATTTGAAATAAACAATGGTTCAAATTTAAATCGATAGATTATCCACCTGATAGAAACTTTCTTGATGACTGCTTAAATTATGAGATTAAAAAGGTTTTTTTAATATTGCTTGGACAAACCTTATGACTTCTTTCATGCATAATTTTATTAATTTGTTGTTTGTTTGATTAGTTTAAATTTAAGCGTATTATAAACAATATTAGAATACGAGGGTGTGGTCTGTGTTAATATAAATCTAAAAAATATGCAAGTTTTACACTTACCATGATTACACGACCTATTTCTGGTAATCAATACATTTCGGTATTCATAATAATCACCTTGAATTTGTGTGAAAACTCCTTGTATTTGCCAATTGCAATTGTGATATGAAAAGGTCAACAAAATCAATATCAATTACAATGGAGTTTAAAACATAAAATAAACATGGAAATAAACAGGCTTTAAGTCACTTTCAAACACGTTTGAATGCTAATAAACTAAACTTTGTAGTGACAACAGCATAAAGCAATAGGAAACCATAAACAACAACAAACTTAAAAATTCGAATGACCTATTTTGTTTGCTTTTGTTTGTTTTTCTATTTTTTTATAACAATTTTGGTGATTTTTCCTGACATTTAAACATGAAAAATAAAATAAAAAGAACAGAAAACTAAGCTGAAACTGTATGCATTGTTTAAATTTTAGCATAAACATAAGGCAGAAACCGAAGAGAAGAAAAAACAAAACTAACAAAAGCCACAGCATTAACATCTTGCAGCAAGTGTTGCAAGTATCAGTTTATATGCAGCATGTTGTATATCTAAAACAAACATACTTATGTATGTATATGTATTCTGTCTTTAATTTTAGTTTCCATAACCATCCTCAAATGATCTCACAATGTTAAGAAAAAATCCAACCACCGAAAAACATGAATAAATGAAGCAACTTTTAGCAACACGATCTCTATTGCTAGATTAGAAACCAAAATAAAAATAAATGAAAAAGAAAAAAAAAGAAAAAAATTAAAAAGTCATTATTAAATGACTGCAAATGCGCCCTTTCACGTTTTGATTTTTATTCGTTATTTTCAATGCACATTTTAAGAAATCTTTGTTTTGCTTTTGTATGCCTCATTTCATTTCTTACGGTTGCTTATTTTCTTATAGTTATTGGCGTTGACTTTATGGTATGTTGCACTGTTAAAATGACATTTCAATCGTTGATTTTTTATTCTTCTCTTTCATGGTATTTATTTGGCTACATTATGTTTTAGAAGCCTTCGTCTTGTTTGGAATTTTACGCCAAGCTCTTGTTGTGGGATTTTTCATTTAAAGGTTATTCGTTTGGAAACTTAAAGGAAATTTACAATGATTGTTTAAAGAATTCTTTTTTTTAATTCGATTTTAACTTCCAGCCACATACTTTATTAGGTCTTCTTACGAAGATGGAAGTATTTATGTTTAAGTTATTGGCGAATCGTTTCTAGGCTAGAGGGGTATAATAAAGACACTGGACGGACATTCAATTAACGAGAGATTATTCGATAATATGCCTTACGTATCATTCAAATTCAGACCAATACACATACATATGTACATAATCGGTCATTACAACCATTCAGTAAGGATTTCGACCTCACACTACTTTGTTAATTTTATTCATAAGTGGTGGCACAGTTTAAAGTCGACTCCAAACAACAGAGATTTGAGAAACTTTTCATGCCAATTTTAATAATCTTTAGAGTTTTTGCCAGAAATTTGCTAAGGGGAAGTAGCTGAAGAAATATTTTTCATATGTCTGACTAGGGGATTTGAACCGTGGCCTCACGTCTAATAAGTCAACACACTCCCTACTGTACTATAGCATCTTCAAACAAACTCATTGCACACATTTCCGTGGGGACTTGTTGTTACACTGATGGCTCTAAACATGTGAAATATATAAATCACGCCCTCAATATATAGGGATTCTTTTTAAAAGTGCCCTTCTGTCTTTAATTTTAAATAAAACAAAGTGTGCGAGAGATTTCATCAAAAATTTGAATTCGTTTGAAACACAAATTGCAGACATTATGTGTAAAATATAACATTGTTTTAATGTCTAACACAGCTCTTAACCAACTCTAGCACTTAAATCAGGCTCAATTTTATCGATAACATGGGTTATGTTAAGCATCCCTGTGGTTTGCGACTTTATCGTATACAACTTCGGCTTAAGAAAATCCAATAAAGAAAAAGTCTAAGCAGCCAAAACGCATAATCTCGATGGGCAGGCCTTCTCTGCTGCACGTGACCATGTATTCGTGGAGAATATTTAATGTGATAAGAACTGTGTTGCACATAATGCCATCCTGTTGAAAACACATGTCGTTGGTGTTCATATCATCTAATTCAGGCCAACAAAAGTTGGTTATCATTAACCTATAGCACTTATCGTTGACAGAGATGGCCTGGTCAGCGTGGTATTCAATGAAATATGGACCCTTGATGCTGCCAATACAAAAACTACACCAAACAGTTACATTTTTCTAAAGGTGTTGGGCGGTCGATAATTATGTTTGTTCATGTATTCATTCCTCCAGAAGTGGAGATGATATGATTTTTTAATGAAAGTTAGGCCAACCGTTTCAGATCATTTAAGACAATAGCATCCAGGTATATGGTATCAAGAACTTTCCTGGAATGTAGGAAACCAATTAAAAACTTCTTCAGGCATGTTACATTACAAAATTATACAGACACTTAGTTGTCAGGTGGGGATCGGAAATAAGGAAGTGAGTAACTTAGCTAATAAAGCCAGAGCATTATATGCCTCAGGGCGGAACAGTTCTCATGAACATTATGGAACACTTAACGGAATAGAAAGAATTGCAGAGATAATATGCGGCATCCTGATGGGAGGAAAACCATGAGCATATGGAGTCTGAATAAGGGCGACTTAAGCACATTGATGTCCAATTTTTTTTAAAAAGAAACCTATGAAATGATGGAAATGTTTGTGAAATGATTCTTATTGTATATCACGATGGTACAGAAATACAAAGTGCACTTTGTAATGTAATCGCTTCTTCGCTGCTTATATTATAGACTCCATGTTATAGTCATCTTGAACCAGGCTTGTTATTGCTTGGAAGAAAGTTAATATTGTTTGATAAGGAAGCGGCAGTTTGGTTTTCATTTTAAACTGTAGCAAACTAAGCGCTTTCATTACAATTCCTGGCAACGTGGACACAGCCGCTTAATTCTCTGGCAAATGACCAACAATAGTGTGCCAATTAGTTATTGTGGTGTTTTTTTTTCATCTTAGTTAAAAATAGATTTTACAACACTTCAATCTGGATTACGTACTACTAGCTTCTCGGATCATTTATGGTGTGTGTGTCAATTTATACATGAATGGCGGGACCTACAGTTTAAAGTCGACTCCGAACGATAGATTTTTGAGAAATTTCTCATGGCAATTTTATTAACTCTTTGGAGTTTTTTTTTGCCAGAAATCTGATAAGAATAAGTCACCGAAGCCGCCGTAGTCTAGTAGGTAGTGTGTTAGCTTATTAGACGAAAAACCAAGGTTCAAACCCCAGGCCAGACATCAAAACAAAATACAAAAAGTATTTCTTCGGCGACTTCCACTCAGCAAATTTCTGACAAAAACACTAAGAGTAAATTAAACAGCCATGAAAAGTTTCTCAAAAATCTGTCGTTCGGAGTCGACTTTAAACTGTAAATCCCGCCACTCTTGTATAAAACTAACACACACAACATAAGTGGTGTGAAAAACTAGGTCTTAATCCTGACTGAAAGGTTGTAATGACCAATTATGTTATGTAAGTCACCAAAGAAATATTTTTTCATATTTCGTTTTGTAGGTGATGTCTGACCTGGGGTTTTAACCGCAGCCTCACGTCTAATAAGTCAACATATTACCTAATAGACTACGGCGACTTTAATCAGTCTATGCAAAATTGTAATTCATTTCTAAGCTGGAAAATAAATACATTTTTGTCGATTTACGAATATATACTAATTAATCACTAAAAAGTAGTAAGACCAACTCACATGACTTCAAAAGTCTGATTTACGAAATTTAAACAATATTGAAGAAAACAAAAACTCCTGCACCATTAAATTAATTACATTATTTGGGATTACTTTACCTAAAATAACCGTCTTGATAATTTCTCAAATTTATTTAAATGTCAGCATATGCCTTATTAAGGCAAAACATTGTGCCTCACCCAAATTTAACAAACTTGTAGGCTACAGTCTAGTCGACCATAGTATTTTGTCTTCTCGTTTTATGTCTTTCGATTTTATATTTTAAAAAATTAAAATTCAATAGAATTATAAAATTTTATTTCATTTACAAAATATTTTTCTCTTTTTTTATCCAAAATCGTATGATTATACTGAATGGTTAGTATATGGGTTAGTATTTGTTTAATGTAATAATAAAAAAATATAAGATTTTGAAATAATGAAATTTAGTTATTGATTTTTGTGGTTGGCTTTATTGTGTTCATGCCACATGCAACAGCATTTCAATATACTGGCATCATTAGATTATCTGCCATTTAACGCGATGCCTAACTGACTGACTGACTTAGTCATTCAGTCTTTATATGAGCCAATGCGATTTAAAATGAAACGAGTAATGTTAAGAGCTCATAGGTAATATATATTTTTTTATGGGGAGGTTTTGCTTTTATAAAAATGTTGAAGAGTAAGAAGAACTCCCACATTCAAACTGAATATTTGCAATTTGATGATGGCAAGTTTCTGGCCTAAGTCTTTTGTTTCTTTATGAGTGTGAAAGGTATTTTTATTGCATTACACAGTTATAATGGAATTAAGTACAAATATATTGCTGGGCGACAACAAATTTGTTTAAATTTAATTAATTAAGTAATTCATTTAAAAGCTATTCCTAAGATAGAGCACATGGATATACAAATAATAAAACGAAATCCAATCATCCCACACTTTTCATTAAACTATTGCTACTACAAGAATATTCTCACGCTGGCTCCATGGTAATACTTTGTTCCATTCTTCGGTGTTTATTGATCTACTTGAAATTGTTATTTTGTGGCCAATACTACGAGGGCTCTACTGTAGGCTGTTCAAACCGCAGGTCAGACATCTCCGACAAAACGATATATGAAAAATTTTCGTTAGGTGACTTCCTCTCAGTAGATTTCTGGCAAAAACTCTGAGAGTATATAAAATTAACGCACACAACATGAGTGGTGTGAGAAGCTAGGCCGTAATCCTGACTGAAGGGTTGTAATGGCCAATTATGTATGTTATGTATGTATGTAACTACACTGAGTACTCAGTAAATAAATTTCCCTCATTTTCATTTTTTCTCTTTTATTTTAAATCAATTATTATGTTAAATTATAAACACTAGTGTGTATTAATGTGTCTACATATCATCATATATTATTATTAATAGAATTTCAATAATTTTATTTGCGCCTGTATCATAAAATCTCTTTCTTTATTTAACACTTTAAAAGTCTCAAAAAGGCCAATAAACCTATTGGTATTGGTCATATGTAATAAACAAACCATATTATTATGTGATAAACAATTTCGTTCAACACTTTTTCTTTATTTACTAAGCAATTTAAGGTAATTGAAAATTATTTTCCTAATATCGACAACCGGTCCATTAACATCCAACGCGAATGCGCAATGAGAGCTGAGCTGAAATAAATTTTCCCACAAGTGGAGGTAAAGCAGATGCCATAAAAGCAGAAAAGTTTCATACAAAATTCAATTTGTAATAATTGAGGAAGACAACAACGAAGAAGTTGCAAGAAAATAAAAGTAGTCAAGCACTTGTGTCATTAATAGGCAGAGGTGGACAAGCTACTTGGTGGCTACTTAGAAAATATTTTTTTTTTATTTATTAGAATACAATTACAAATTAGATTAATAATTATTACGAGTTGAATAACGTAGAGCGTATGGCTGGTGTATTGTAACATACCAGAGCCTCTGGTATGAATCAGTAGCCTCCCGCTAATAGTCTAGCACACTACCCATTAGACCTCCAGGGTACTCAGTTCAAAAAATATAATGATTTAAACTTGTAAAATTACAATCAATAAACGAGTCTAGGGCACTAACGTTACCATATCCACATGGATGAACAGATTTGGGTAGATAGGGTGACCGTGGATATTTTTTGAGAAAACTTTTTTTTGGAAAATTTTCTTCTCTGCCTCCAATGACTACGTTATTGTTGCTATAGCACTGTATTTAACAGAAATATATTGCTTTTATGCTGAAGTTATTAGGACATTGAAAAACTATTACTGAACAACAAGATCTATTTAAAAATCCGGTTTTCTTATGTTAGTCTAAAGGGTTTATGCATTTCAATGCAATTTAGAAATTTATTTATTAATTTATTAATTACAATACAATTGCAAATTATATTCTAATTATATACGAGCTGAGTAACTTTGACCATATGTTCGGTGTAGTGTCACAGAACAGAGTCTCCGGTGGGAATCGAACTCACGACCCTCACGCTAATAGTCTAGCACACTACCCATTAGATTACCAGGGCACCCAACTAGAAATTTCTTAATAAAATTATTCCTTAATTTAATCCATAACAACATACGATGCGGAGATGATAGGTCCTGCTAGGGACATAGGCAAGTTGCAAGAAGGTTTAATCAAATCTGAGAAGACAATCTTTGTATCATTTGCCAGAAATAAGGATCCGAGATATTTATTTTAGGAATAAAAATTTAAGAATAAAATATGTTGTAAGGTTGCGCTTTCATAGAGCACTGAGGTTTTTATACCTGTTATGTCATCACAGAGTCTATGATATGAACCGCAAGGGATACTGCTATAAGGATAATTTTTATTCATGAAAAGGAAAAACTTAACGCATAAAAGCCTATTAGCCAACTTTAGATTTTGGGTGGAGTGGGTGACGTTTACTTAGTTTCATTTGAAGATACGGGATTATTCTTAACCATAGAAACATATACAAGAAGTCACTGTAGTCTAGTTGATAGTGCGTTGTCCTATTAGACATGAGGATAAAGTTCAAATCCAAGATCAAACATCTTCAACAAAACGAAATACGAAAAATATTTCTTCGGCGACATCCTCGTAGTAAGATTTCTGGCAAAAACTCTGAGAGTAAATAAAACTGCCATTAAAAGTTTCCCAAAAAAACTTTCGTTCGGAATCGACTTCAAATTGGAGGTTACGCCACTCATGTATAAAATTATCACTCAACATAAGTGGTGTGAGAAATTAGCTCGTAATCCTGATTGAAGGGTTGTAATGACCAACTATGTTATGTAGGTATGTATAGAAACGTGGAATCAATATTGTTATGGCATGACACGCGAACTTGGCATATTATGGATGGATTACAAATGATGCACGCAGACCAAGTAGGGACCACACTAATGCCATATGGACTTCTATGCAATACTGGAAACGGTAGGAATTAAATGTTAAAGGGTACATATAAAACTAAAAAATAATCTCGCTCCTTAAGGCTGTTAGCTCTTACATGTTTACGTTCAGGACTTTACTGGAGTAAAATAACGTGTTCAATAATCTGTCCGTTCAAAAATAAATTCTTTTGAATTAGCTGTAAGGAAATCTGGAGAAAGATTTAATGAGATGACAAATATCTATGCAAGTGAGTGTCCTCAACATCGACCGCAATGTCCTGAAAGAGGAGATGGGCAAATAGCCAACATCCATTCTGACAAAAAGCTTAAGAACATTTTCTTGGTCACTTACAAGTGACTCTTTGTGCAATAAACACCAGTAAGGGATGGACATACTATCATACTGGAGATGCTAGCACCCGACGATTATACTGTTGGAGAGAGTAGTATATGGAGCAGTGGACCGTTAACTGTGTAACACGGGCTCATGGTAAATACAGGCTAGTATTCACATGTACTATTAGAAGACATTGCTACAATTGTTGAAACTCTCATTGAAGGAACTGGTCTTGAGAGGATTCACATATACGATGAGAGGACAGGAATTGCTGATTTAATTCTTTTTTTTGGATGAGTTTCGTTATCTTTAATGCTTTAATTCCTTTATGTACACAGTTACTAAAGTATACATACAGTTAACAAATTTCAGAAATTTTTTAACCAATCCGTTTTCCTTGAAAATCTTTATAGTTTCCTCGATTTTGAGATGGTCTTTTGTATTGGTTAAAACATTTCTGAAATTGAACTGAATTGCAGCCCTGTATAGGCCCACAAAAGTATACATTCGATTACGAAATTTCACAAATTTCTGAACCAATGCAAAAGACCGTCTTAATATCGAAGAAAGATGTCAGACAATTATAAAGATTTTCAACGAAAACGGATTGGTTAAAATCGAGGAAAGTTGTCAGACAATTATAAAGATTTTCAACGAAAACGGATTGGTTAAAATATTTCTGAAATTTGTTAACCGTATGTATACTTTTGTGGCTGAGTGTATATATATGTATATCATTGGCCATTACAACCCTTCAGTCAGGATTACGGCCTAGCTTATCACACCACTCATGTGGTGTGTGTTAATTTTAAATTATGGCGGGACCTACAGTTTAAAGTCGACTCCGAACGACAGATTTTTTGAGAAACTTTTCATGCCAATTCTATTTACTCTCACGGTTTTGCCAGAAATCTGCTGAGGGGTTTGAACCGTGGTCTTGCATCTAATAAGCCAACGCACTACCTACTAGACTTCTGCGACTCCTAATAATTAATTCCTGTATTTCTTAACGAAATTTAGTCGATAAGGTTTCATGTAATAATAACTGTTTTTTTTCCATTCGTAGAGTGTTTAAAATTTAACAATGTTTACACAACACTGGCTTAAGGTTTACCTTCCCTGCTAACGAAGATTAATTTCCTGTTACGTGATAAATGTTTTTCTTTTGAAAAACTTTAGCAAGATGTTCACTCTTTTCACCAATCAACCACATGCTGAATGCTTAAAGCCGGAAAATTTTAAATTTCTCTTGGTAAAGAAAAAATAAGAAGAAAAGCAAAAAAAGCCTAGAGAAGCAGTAAATTTTCATTTTGTCTAGGTTGCCTAACGAATCAAAGAGCCAAACAAAATGTCATGAAATGACAATTTTTGCAATTTTGGCAATTTGCAATGGGGACTGAAACATGCATGAATGTTCGTTATGCAAATTTGTACGGAAAATCTTTATTTTTTTGACTCATGTTTTATAGGCAATAACTTTCTTTATAGGCACTTAAAAGCAAAAAAAAAATGACCATAGTAATGAAGGGGAAAAAACGCATTGCAAAAAATTATTTATTGTATACACACGCAATGAGTATGATGAGAGTATTTTTAAATGACTGCGAGTGAAATGTCCACATATGGACAGGAGATGTCATTATTGTTTGTTACACTTGTCTACCTTTAAATGAAAATAAGAAATGGGAAAGGCAGACAGACAGACAGATGTTTCAATTGATGAATGATTACCTGTTTCATTATATGGTATGCTGAGCTATTTTCCATCATTATGCCTTAAGAGTCATGTGCGTTTTTTAGATTTTCTTTTTTAATGAATTTATTTTGCTTGAATGCAATTAGTATGTGTGATGTTTAAACTATTAATTAACAGTTTTTTCTCTTCACATCCCGTACATACATATATACGTACATTATTAAATAATTTCATTTACTAATTTAAAGCTTGAATAGCTTGTTTCTTCCATGTTGATACGCTAATCAAGCGTAAATAAAGGGTGATACATTATGTTTCGATTAAGATTTGTAACATCTCTAATGATATCGTTTGAATCCGAGTTGTATAGTGAATCGCATTGATTTGAAATCGATTATAATTCAAAATCAATGCAAAACGTTAAAACCGACTTGGCTAGTGTTAGGTTTGGAGTCGACTTTAAACTGTAGACCCCACCAGTCATGTATAAAAATTAACGCACACATCATAAGTGGTGTCAGAAACTACGTCGTAATCCTGACTAAAGAGTTGTGATGACCAATTATGTATGTCTGTAGGGTTTTAAAAACTGAAATAAATTTATATTGGCCATTGAACAAATTTATTCATTATCAGGGCCATAAAAATACCTTACGACTCTTGCACATACTGAAGGCAAATCAAGGCAATATTATTTATTTTCAGAGTTTTTACCAGCAGAGTTTTGAGATGAGGTCGCCTAAGAAATATTTTTTCAAATTCCTTTTTTCTGGGTGTGTACCGTACCCTCATGCGTAATAAAGCAACATATTACCTACTACTCTATAAAGACTTCAACCGCCTGGTAATTTTCCTACTTGTTCCATGAAATTTTATGAATTGAATTGCAAAAGAGTGATAATAATATGTGTCATAACGCAGTGTTTAAAAAGCATTATGATATACCCTGCCATCCACATTCAAATCCAGGCGAAGATGAAATTTTTTTATTGTATAATTGAACTGTAGAGATTCTAATATACCTCTCCAAATAAGTCTTTTGGGCTCTCATTCCCCAGGCAGGATATAGACGAATATTATAGAAAGGATAGTCAACATTGTGGGAAAGCAATGGATTCAGTCAGTAAAGAAGGCGCTACAGTCACTACTCATATTGAGTGTGTTCGTTTTATCCATGAGTGGCGGGACCAACAATTTAATATCGTCGCTGGATGACAAATTTGAGAACTTTTCATGGCAATTTTGTTTTATTCTTAGAGTTCTTGCCAGAGAGGAACCACGAGTTCTTATCTAATAAGCCAACACACTACGTTCTAGACTACAGCGACTTCTTCTATTTTCGTTGGGTAGATAAGAAATTTAGCACAACGGCGTTCTAATTAGTATTGAGACGTATGAACTAGTAGTAGTCTACTAGGTAGTTTAATGGCTTATTAGACGTGAGGCCAAGGTTCAAACCTTAGGTCAGACATCTTCAACAAAATGAAATAAAAGATAATTTTTCTTCGGAGATTTTCTCTCAGCAGATTTCGGGCAAAAACTCTGAGAGCAAATGCAATTCCCATGAAAAAGTTTCTCAAAAATCTGTCGTTCGGAATCGACTTTAAAATGTAGGTCGCGCCACTCATGTATAACATTAACTCACACAATATAAATGGTGTGAGAAACTAGGTCGTAATACTGACAAAAGGTTTGTAATGACCAGTTATATACATACTGAGGCGCATAAAGATCTCTCTTGTGTTAGTTTTATTACATTTTGATATGAAGTTATAGTGTAGGGGGACATTTAGTTGATTCGATTAAATGATAATATCCTTACCTAATTTGATTTGGCTACCATATTTTGTTGAGACCTAAATTAAACATTAATTTCTTTAATATTGCATAAATAGTAGGTTTTTAGTTTTCAGCTACTGTCAGATTTCAAGTGCCATTCATGTCAGGGGAATTTTAATTAAATGCCCGACTGTGCTTTTATTTTTTTATTTGATGCACACATTGATAAAATGTGACAAACTGAAAAAGCTTTTCTGGTTTGTTTTCACTTGAAAAATTAAAAGTATTTTTTAATTAAAAACCAAATTTGAGGGAAAATGGGGAGAGCAACTGTTTGAATTGTTTAGAAATGATAGCAAAAGGAAATAAATCATTTATTAAAACTACTTAAAAAAGACATTTAAGGTGTCACAATGTTTTGTTTTAATTTCTTTAATTGAAATCATGTCTAAATATCTAAATCTGAGCTTAAGATAATTGAAATCTCAAAAGTTTAAAGCATTTCATCACTTTTTCATGCTTATTGAAGTGACATTAATGCTTTTAAGTACTTTTTTGGGTAAGATTTTAAATCATTTCATAAAATTAATTTCGTTTGTCTTTCAATTTAATTGCCATACAAAAAAAAAAACAAACACTTTCTCTTACAAAATGAAGAGTCAACAGTTTGTTTATGTCGATTTTATTTACAGTAAACCCCTGCTGACAGTATGTTTTTAAATTGTGTATAACAAATAAAAAAAACATACAAATAAAAATTTTTAATTATTTCTCAAGATAATAAGATTTCATTCAAAAGGCCAGCAATTCATTTTACCCATCCATGCTGGGCAAATTAAAACAAATAGAAGGGATGTACGAAAAAAAATGTGACTCAGACGATCACATAAGAAATTAAAATTTATTGCCAAGATAAGAAACGTAAGCTTAGATTGAAAACAGTTATAGTATGGCGTATTGAATTTGGCGCTGACGAAACCAATATGCCCTTCATATGAAAGTTTTTCGGCCTCAGTTTCAAAAGGCTTGGTCTACCATTAGCGAAATGATAACAACTTCTGTCATCTGCAAATGAATAGATGGGAATGGCAGCTAATGAGCGCAGATCATTATGAAGAATTAGAAATAAAATCGGAATTTGAATAGAATTTTGTGGTAAACAAGAGATTTGGCTGAATTCATCTGAGGGAATCCCATTTATAATAATCTTTACAGTACGATACATGACACAATTCGCCATAAGTCGAAAGATATGACTACCGACAACAAATCAATAAGTTTTTTAAAATATACTCCGCGCCTTACTTCATCAAATGCTTTAAAAATGTTGAAAGTCACAAACTTGCTGCCACCTAATTGTTTAAAAAACTTGTTCCACTGTATTGGCTAAGGCTAATTAGATTGTTAGTGGAACATGTTCCTATTGTTGGTAGTTTTGCATCTTTACTGTAAGATGGATACATATGGCTGCGGTATGAGGCGCTTAAAAGTCTAGCTAATAAACAAGCATGAGTCGAATAGCAATTCTTCAGGAATCAGGAATCTTCAGCCTAATCAACCGTGCTAGTAAATACGTTGACCGTAAATATAAAAATATTGCTTGAACTGGTGTTGTCTTTACATACATACATACATACATGCATACATAATTGGCCATTACAACCCTTCAGTTAGGATTTCGGCCTAGTTTCTCACTCCACTCATATTTTTTGTGTGAATTTTATACGTGAGCAGTGGGACCTACAGTTTAAAATCGACTCCGAACGACAGATTTTTGAGAAACTTTTTATGGCAGTTTTATTTACTATCAGAGTTTTTGCCTGAAATTGCTGATTGTTTTTAACATCTGACGTGGTATTTGAATCGAGGCCTCACGTCTAATAAGTCAACACACGACCTACTAGACTACAGCGGTGTTGTCATAAATAATCACAAGCTTTAATATGAAGCTGCTTGAACTTATATTCTTTGGTGAACTTACATTGGCAGTACTGCTGAAGAACTCTTTGCTAATTCTTATCCTTTTCCACGTTTTAAGAGGTGATTTTTCTAGATTTATTTATGATGTTCATTTCTAAATGTTCATGATTTAAGGAATATAGGACTATCACAGTGCTTCTCCCATCTTTTATTTATTTTCTATGCTTGCAGAGTGGTTATTAAATCATACACTACATGAACTTTATATATGTACATACATGTGTTAATTTGTACATTGCAGAGGATGCTTCAAAAGCCTTAAGTAACATGAATTTCTTGGGTAAGCTGTCCATATGTAGACTGTCTTATTTCTATTATCCTGTAAGCCAGCATACGACTGCCACTAAGCATCTCAATTTTACATGGCTACTTTGACTAGTTGCTGTTAATTAAATGAGGCTATTTTGTCGTCCTGCCCTTGTGCCTAGAACACAATGTATTACTGACCCTGGCGAATTCCACTATAGCACAGTCATTCGGTTTAGTCCCAATATAAATTTTGTCTAAATTAGATGCAAAGTATAGTTAAAGAAATATGTTGCGTCAAAAGCTTTGTCGAAATGTTAGTTATTTTGCGACTTTAATTTCTTTCTTTACATGACTCATCATTATCTGACGAACCTTTGATACTGAATTAAAATTATTAACTCCCACTCAATGTAGGGGTAAATGTGCTTAAATATCAGTCTGATTATGTTGTATTTTATTAATGTTGCAATAATTCATGGAAATCTCTTCACAAAACAAAAGACTTAAGAAACATACACAAAAAATTTTTTTTTTATTTATTGTGAGTGAACACAACTGCAAAACTTTAAAATCTGACACTGTTGACATACATACATAATTGGCCATTACAACCCTTCAGTCAGGATTACGACCTAGCTTCTCACATCACTTATGTTGTGTGCGTTAATTTTAAACACGAGTGGCGGGATCTACAGTTTAAAGTCGACTCCGAACGACAGATTTTAGAGAAACTTTTCATGGCAATTTTATTCACGCTCAGAGAGTTTTTGACAGAAATCTGTTGAGAAGAAGTCGCCAAAGAAATATTTTTTCATATTTTGTTTTGTTGACTTGGGGCTTGAATCGTGGCCTCATGTTTAAGAAGCCAACGCACTACTTACTCAACTACGGCGACTTTAGAGGGAAACCTTTATTAGATTTTATTAACAAATATTTACGAATAAGTCAGCAACAAATTCTTTTTCTTATCAACATTTCAAACTGAATTCATATGAAACTTACCTCAAAGAAGTTTTTATCAGAGAAATTCATAAGCAAGTTCTCAATCATTGAAGTTTTTCTTCTTTTCCTTTTGTTAGCGCCAATTTATGGTCGACCTTTATTAGCATTTCGATTAAATTTCTTTGCTTTGCTCACACTTTTCCTAATTGGGTTAAAGTTGAAAGTACTTTGAGTGCAAATGTTTCATTATTTTTTAAAGTCTCTCGTATACAATTCACCATTTATGCCAATATATGCGAAACAGAAGATCTATCCATGAGGCTGGCGTTCAGTTTATCGCATGCCATGAATATGAAACATTTTATCAGCAGAGCTGAAAATTAACTTAAAAAAAAAAGTAAAAGTGTGGCACTAATGTTGTTAATGTAACGTATACGATACATCATGTTTCACACAAAGATTGATTAAACATTTTATATTTGGGTCATTAAGTAATTGTTATGGTTTATGGTTGGATTTCTTATCAATATTTTGATGAAATATGGCACAACATTATGTTTTTAGGATATGAGTTATCTTTAACACGATTTGTAATTTCGTTTTTATTGATGTTTGGTGAGAAAAAAAAATATTTGTGGAAATTGCAACGGCAAGATGAATACAAGCAAAAGTTTTATGTTCATGAAAGTAAGATTATTTAAATTACTTTCATTTTATTGTTAAGCATTTATTATATAAGAATTATACAGCAGCAAACTAAGTAAGAGTATCAGAAAACTTTGGGAAGCATACTTTCTGTAAGTAAAGCCAAGTCTTCAGGTCTATTGTGGCTAATTAGTGGAAATATATGTGGATAGTGGTCACCATAGTCTAATTAGTAGTGTGTTGGTTTATTAGACGTGGGGCAATGGTTCAAACACCAGGTCAGATGTCTCCAAGAAATCGAAATATAAATAAATATTTCTTCGGCGACTAATTCTCAGCTGGTTTCTGGTAGAAACTCTGAGAGTAAATAAAATTTCTATGAAAGGTTTCGAAAAAATCTGTCGTTTAGAGTAGACTTTTAACTTTACGTCCCGCCACTCATGTATAAAATACAAACTCACAACATAAGTGGTGTGAGAAGCTAAGTCGTAATTCTGACTGAATGGTTATAATGGTCAGTTATGTATGTATGTATATGTGAATAAAGTAATAGAGTCATATATTTGATAAAAGCCTACAATTGCTAGACAATACCTACAAACCTAATACCCTGACAATTCTCTGCTTAGCACATGATATGCATGTAGATTTTACATCCTGGGATGTATTAGTATTCTAGAGGTATCGAGAATATGTTCCGATGATTCATTCCCTTCGTTAAAGAATCTATATGTTGGGCTCGAAACTATCCTCATTCTAAATAAGTGTACTCTGAGCCTATAGTTCCCTGTCAAAAGAGTGGTTATTAACCTCGCGTTATTCCATAATGATTCAGATCTCCTTGCTTTACTTTCCCAACAAAAGTTTCGATTAAATTTTACCCACTTGATTTCTGAAGGGTTTTTGCCCCCTTTTGTCTTTCCTTCTGTTGAGCATACCTTTACAAACATTCGCCTGCACTCCGGGGAACGGTTTTGGTCTCATTAATGGTGTGAAAGCTTTCCTCCTCCTACACTCCTAGGCTGGCTTATTGTCGAGAACTCCCATATAATCTTTAACTCGGCATAATATAACCTTGTTTTCCCTACTTGAATTATCTTCTCCAGAATCCGAAGGAATACTTATCCAGCTCACATTTGGAGATAGAGAAAAAGGGTAAAAGAAGTAAAAATTACCGGAGTCAACAACGATAGTTTTCAAAGAATGAGCTTGTAATAGACCTATGATCCTTAGCGAACTCCAAAGAAGAAATAATAATCGTGTGCTAAGGCAATGAAATGCATTACTTGTTCACTATGCGATTCAAAAGAGGTTCATATTCATATCTTATAGTAAAGCTTTGGTAATCTTACTTACTTACTTAATTGGTCATTACAACCCTTTATTTAGGATTACGACCTCGTTTCTCACATCACTTATATTGTGTGTGTTAATTTTATACATGCGCATCTGGATTTACAGTTTAAAGTCGACTCCGAATGACAGATTTTTGATTTTATTTACACTCAAAGTTTTTGCAAGAAATCCGTTGAGAGGAAATCAGGAAGAAATAGTTTTTCAAATTTCGTTTCGCTGGAGATGTCCGACCTGGGGTTTGAATCGTGGCCTCACGTCTAATACCTACCTAGTAGACTTAAGTAGTCGGACCTAAACTTTAAAGTCGAATGCGAAAAAGATATTTGAAAAGTTCTTCCATGGCAGAAGGCCGACAGAAATTATTTTTTCTAGTAAATCAACACTCTCTTCAACCATATTTCAAATATTTCAGTTAAAATGCTGTTCTATTATATCAGTTAAAACCTATTCTCCTTGTACACACGCTCATAAAATTTTAAAAATAAAAAACAATGAAAATCATGTTCCAGCAAATATGCTGGTTTAAATAACATGCATGTGTCTTAAGTCTTTTGTTTCTTGTGCAGCATGTATTTTTGCCAACATTTTGACACATTTTTGCTACAATCACACTGCGGTAATTACTCAACATGTTTGAATTTTTACAAGCGTCATTTAGACAAACACATTTAACATATTTTTTTTTATACGCTGCTTGCTAACAATTTTTTCAAAAATTTGATGAAAAAATTGATGAAAAAGTAGACAAGAGACAATGAAACTTATGTTGCACTACTAGTTGAGTGATGAATGTTAATAAAAACAAACAGAAAAGTCACTAAACTGTGTAAATAATTTTAAATATAAAAGTAAACATTATTTAAACAATCGAAAATTAATTGTCATTTATTTATGTTGCGGCTAAAATACTGCTGGTATTGGCTAACATTTGGTTTAACATTGATTTTGGTTTGGCATCCGAAGTGATTTATAATAAATTTATCACACAAAAAAACTATAATAATTCATCATCAATTTCAATAAATTTCTATTAGAAATGACCAGAAGGTTTGTGTATTTCGGTTGTGCAAATAACTGTCATGTTATAATCAAAATTGTTAACAAAATATGGTACGCTTGTCTAAAGGTTATTACATCAAAATGTATTTTTTTCTCTTTTAGTTTTTTTGTTTCAAATATTTTCATGGTAAAATTATTCCATAAAAACTAAAAATTTTGTAACAAAAGAGTGAAGAAAAAAAACGAATTATTTTATGGTAATAATAGTACAAGAGAAACTTGAAACTTATGTTGCAATTATTTAAATATGAAATAAATCATGTTGTGTTGTAGCAACAAATTGTTGCTTGCTGGTGTTGGCGTTAAATATGTTTGCCAAATATTCAGCATGAGTACTTTGAACAGGCGATTTTTTAAATGTTTGAATCTCTTGTATAAATCTTAAGCACTTAAAAAAAATATTATTTTGATCAAACAAAAAAAAAGAATCTAAGAAAAATGTTCTGAGAATATGGGTCATATATAGCTCTAGGTCTTGTTGATATATAAGCGATCTTGTGAAATTGATATATATTTTGAATGAAATTCAAAAATCGCAAGCATTTAAACTTTTTTGATAGATTTTAACTTACCCCTTAGGAAACTTTAGTTTTAAAGGTCAAATGGTAAGATTTATAAGAGGTTTTAGAATCAAGCAAATCTTTTTTTATTGTTTATGCCATACATCAAACTAATATAGTCTGGTTGCGAGGCATGTCTATGTTTAAAGTAAAAAATACGAGTTTAAAAGAAGCGTATCTGCTTAATATTATTGAAATTGTTGCCTTGGCTTTGCTTTAAAGGAATTCGGCAAGGTAATTATGGGATTTTTTCCCTAACAAAATTAGATTCAATACTCGTACATGGTACCTGAATTCAGCTGGTCAAGATTTGAACACGGATGGCCACGGTTTAATATATTGTTACGAAAATGGCATAATCTACTGGTGTTTTGCTTTTACATCGTTTAACATTAAAATTATAAACAAAAGCTACAAATACAAAAACAATGAATTTGCTTACAAATGATCTCAGTACGCAATAAAGCAACAAACATACATACATACATAATTGGTCATTACAACCCTTCAGTCAGGATTACGACCTAGTTTCTCACACCACTTATGTTGTGTATGTTAATTTTATACATGAGTGGCGGGACCTACAGTTTAAAGTCGACTCCGAACGACAGATTTTTGAGAAACTTTTCATGGCAATTTTATTTACTCTCAGAGTTTTTGCCAGAAATCTGCTGAGAGGAAGTCGCCGAAGAAATACTTTTTGTAGTTTATTATGATGTCTGGCCTGGGGCTCGAACCCTGGCTTTTCGTCTAATAAGCCAACACACTACCTACTAGACCACGGCGACTTTAAAGCAAAGCAACAAACACCAGCATAAAAAAGGTAAACAAATAAACAAAAATACAACGACAAACACTACAAGAATAAATGTAAATAAAATACATAAACAACAGTAATGAAACAACGATGTTTACATTTATAGAGATCTCGAGAAGGTCAAGCCACGAACATTCGTCTTCAAGAACACTCATCAGTCTGTTTACGTTGCCATATAAAAGTCAAAGCAAAGTAGACAACTGAGTGACTAAAAGTTCAGTCAGTCTTGTGTGAACACGCGTTGCGTTTGAAATAGTAATCGTGGTTTGAAGATCTCCGTTACAAAGATCTGTCGAACAATTGTCTAATAATTGTTATTGTTTATGCAAAGGGTGTAAACAGAGGAATAACATACAAAGAAATTATTGTTGCTTACATCAAGTGGCACACAGAATTGTGTGAGATAGAAGGATAAATGTCACTGTTAACGTAGGTGCAGAAATGGAATACAAAATTAATATTGGCTGCCTTGGCTGCTTACAATATCTACTTAGCTAAAGACTTTACAAAAGATTCCTTAACTTCCAGCACTTATAATTTAATGATGTTTAACATGTTTACGTTTTTATTAGCATGAAACTGATAATTCCACACCTACTGAATATCTTTCGGTATGCCGTCAACTAACTTACTTAATTTCTAGCATCCTTTTTCAAAAACATGTTGAGTATTAGTTTTATCCATGAGCGGCGGACTTCCAACGACAATTCTATTTACTGTTAGAGTTTTACCAGAAATATATTGAGAAAGAAACCTTTTTTCTAATATTTTGATATGTCCGAATATATCGATGGCGACGTAGTCTAGTAGATAGTGCGGTGGCTTATTATAGATGAGGTCACGGCTCAAACCCGAGGTCAGACATCGGTGGCTTCCTCTCAGTAGATTTCTGGCAAAAACTTTGAAATTGAATAAATTGCTATGAAATGTTTCTCAAAAATCTGTCGTTCGGAGTCGACTTTAAATTGAAGGTCCCGCAGTTCATGTATAAAATTAGCACACACAACATAAGCGGTATGAGAAGCTAGGTAGTAATCCTAACTGAAGGGTTGTAATGATCAATTATGTATGTTATTTACGTATGTTCGAATACACATTGAATTTGCAAAAGGCAAGGCATCTTTTGCCAACCAAAAGTCACGTTTATTTATTTCTTTTAACCTTGGGTTACAGATGATCTTACTGATCCTTGTGTGATATAGTTATCTCTAAATTACCGTGTAGTTTCCTGTAAAAATCTTAAAATAACCGTGGTCTATTTTGCAATCGTTACATTGAAGAGGGGGTGTTAAAAGCTTTAAGTATTACGAATTTCTTGGATAACATAGGCGTCGTTAAATTGCTGTTCATATGCTGTCTGTTGTATTTCCATTAGACATCAAGACGGCATGTAATTGCAACAAAGCATCTCAATTTTACATGGCTACTCCGACTAGTGGCTATTATTTTTAAATTTTAATTTAAATGTCAACTGGTCCTTAGGTCTGGAATACTGTGTATCCTTGACCCAGGAGTATTCCACTCTAGCCACTCGATTAAGTCCCTGTATAAATTTTGTTTAGATGTAAAGCATAGCTAACGAAATACGTTGCGATTAATCAAAACCTTTGTTCTTTAGCTTCGTTAATTTCTTTCTTTATATGACTCATCATTATTTGTTGTTGAACTTTTGATTCTGAATTAAAATTATTAACTCCCACTCAATGTAGGGGTAAATGTGCTTAAATATCAGTCTGATGATGTTGCATTTTATTAATGTTACAATAATTCATGGAAATCTCTTCACAAAACAAAAGACTTAAGAAACATACACGAAAATAATATTCATTGTGAACACAATTGCAAAATTTTAGAATCTAACACTGCTGACATATAAATGCAACATTTTATACACTCCTTATTGAAACACAAATACCAAACGGTTACACTATGCAACAAAATGACCAATTTAGAATTAATTTCTTTTCTTTTCAAATTCTACTTAAGAGAAGCAACAAAAAAATTTTTTTTAACCTATAATTATAAAAATAATAATGTTGCATAGTGTTATGGTAACAACTGACTGGCTGTGAACAATAGAAGAACACTCCTTGATAATGAGCACTTAACAAAAGCGAAAAAAAGAGAAAAAATCTCTTGCAGATGTTTTTCTTTTTTTGTTTTCAACAACAAATTGTTAACATTTCATATCATGAAGCCTGGAAATAAAACCATATTTTCAGTTAAAGTTCAAGTTGGTCATATTTCGTGCAATTGCCAACAATAATGAAAATATAAATGATTTCTAAAAATAATAATAAATTAATAAAATTAAATAAAAAAACAAAAAATTAAAATCTATTAATAAAAAGCAGATGCATTTAAACAAACAGATGGGTGCAGTGCAGTATCAATAATTTCAACGCGTTTGGTTAACACAACTTATATTAACTGCCTCCACAAAATGATCACTACCACAGACAATAGCACGAGAAAACATAAAAGGAAAAAGGTTAATGTCAAACACAAAAAAAACCGCAATAACAATTGTTTAAAAGACATAAAATTTTTTTTATTTTGGCATTGAATTTTGAAAAATAAAAAAATCTTTATTTATTTATATCGTATATTAAATAACCAAAACGTAGCAATTATTGTTTAAACGATGCCAGTGAAGTCACAAGCATTTAGTCTCTAAGTGCTGCTGCTGATGCGAAATGTGAAAACTTTATATCTAGTAGAAGTCGTAGAACACAGATGTTTAAAAAAGCCAGAAATATTTGGTTACTTACTCACAATCATGTGCTACAATCACATATTAATGACTTGTAGTTAGTGTCTGAAGAATATTAAAAAATAGCAATTTTCATATCATTTTTAAACTTTAAATTATGATAGAAGCGCACATAAGAAGGCGTTTGTGTTGTAAAAACTGAAAAAAGTGACAAAATGACAATTCGTCTGATCTGAAGACTATTATATATCCTACACTACAGTTGGTTTGTTTTTGAAAGTGCTAGCCGCCACAGATATCCTTTTGCCGATTATCGTTTCATTGACAATGGGTTTTTGAGAACAAAATAAAATCATGGACGGGTCCTACATTCGAGATGATTTATCGCAAATAGCAAGGGGCTCAACTAATCGTGAATAAGTACTGAGTGGAGTACTGTGAAATCATGCGACGCTGTAATAAACAAATCATGGACGGCTTAGATTTAAGGGCCTGTCTCACCATAACTATATTGCTTCAATTTTATTAGATAAAATACAGTAGAGTCCCAAGTAGGGCAGAGTAATCGTTTAATCTACGTAGATAGCTCTAAACTTGAGAATAAGTAAGGCTGTGGATGTTTTGCGTAATATTTGAGCAATTTCTTTGCCTATCAGACGCTGCGTCATTGATCCTGAATAAGGAATCTCCTATGACTTGCATATCTATCTTCTCCGAGAGCGTAGCGATATTCAGATTACTGTCAGACTCAACCTTCAAATCTTAGCTTGATCCACACCCGCATTAATTTAGTTTGACTTTCATAGGGCTTCAAAGTTACAATTATTGTGTATTCGATGAGTTTGTTAGATTTGATGCGCTTCTACCGAAAATCAATCCACATATGATAATATCTAGGTACGCTTCTCATCTCAGTTAGGCTGTTCATCACTCAAATATATTTATTGTACGCTGACTGCCACATTCATAAATACACACATAATTGGTGATTACAATTCTTCAGTCAGGATTACGACTTAGCTTCTCACACCACTTATGTTGTGTGTGCTAATTTTATACATGAGTGACGGCACCTACAGTTTGAAGTCGATTTCGAACGACAGAAACTTTTTTATGGCAATTTTATTTACTCTTAGAGTTTTTGCCAGAAATTTACTGAGATTTCGTTTTGTTGGATATGTCTGGCATGGGGTTAGGACAGTGGCCTCACGTCCAATAAGTCAACACACTACCTACTAGACTACGGCGACTTCTATTGCTATACTCACATGGTCTAAATTGGATGGGCATATCTTTTTTACTGTAGGTATAAAGAGATACCTCCTATGACTTTTGAAGAGATTAGAGGTCAGTGGAAGAGGTTTTTATTCACTTCATTAGTCAATATTCATTTTTGGCTGGAATCTAAGTTCTGTCACTTAACTCACCCTTTCTCGATAGTCTAACGGGGCTATTAATATACGACATCAGACCGATCAATAGATTTATTAAACTTTCAGGTCGAATGCTGGCTATGTAGGCACGTTAATAAGCCACATGAAAAGCCCACTAGGTAAGCTCAAGTGAATTTTTAGTTAAATGAAGCTGCTCACTCTAATGAAGTTCCATTATTCAACATGTAGCCGAAGAGAATTATAGTTAAGTAATCTGAAAGCTACGTAACAAAGTAAACCAATATTCTTCTTAGCTTCATATCATATTCAATTGAAGTCTCTGTAGTCTGGTTGGCTTATTAGACGTTAGTCCACAGTTTAAAAACTAGTTCAGAGATCTGGAATAGAACGAAATATGAACAAATATTTCTTCGGCGAATTTCTCTCAGCAGATTTCTGGCAAAAACTCTGAGAGTAAATAAAAATTGCCGTGAAAAGTTTCTCAAAAGAATCTGTTATTCGGAGTCGACTTTAAATTGTATGTCCCGCCAATCACGTATAAAAATTAATCCACACAACATAAGTGTTGTGAGAAACTAGGTCGTAATCCTGACTAAAGGGTTGTAATGACCAATTATGTAAATATGTATGTATGTAATTAGCAACCCTAGTATAAACACATTGAGTAAGATAAAATTTGTAGGTCCCGCCACATATTAACACACACAGGATAAGTGGTGTGAGCAGCTGGGTGGTAACCCTGACTGAAAGGGTGTAATGACCAATTATGTATGGATGTATGTTTATATTACATCACATTTGTGTATAGTTTCAGTTTCACTGCAAGCGTTTGTAAACTATATGAATCCTAAAACAAAACGTATGAGAATTACAGAGCACTCGTGTTCTTTTACTAACGGGTAGGAACCCTTAATAGTTCTTGAGGCAATTTTCAGAATGATTGAACAACTATTTTAATACTTTGGAATATGAATATCAGTCCAGACGTATGAAATCCCAAATATCTTTATACTAAGTTCGTAATATTTTTTAACTCGCGTTCTTCTTGTAGAATTAATCTTAAACTTTTGATGGTTTTTTTTTGAGAGTATTTCGCTATACGTTTCCGATCCATAGCTGTTCAAATAGAATCTGGTAAAATATTTTTGATAGGCATTAAGTCTTTAAAAAAATTATACCCTACTGCGTTACTAACATTAGAACAAACTGAATACATTTTAGCCAGTTACAGCGTTGTGGGGTGTAAAATAAAATAAAATTTATGGCAGGTTATTTAAGTTGTGATTTTATTGAATACTGCAAGACAAAAAAGCAATACTAACTGGCTAAAGAGCTAAACTGAGAGAATATCTGCCGCATCTAAACATAAACTGGCTATTAAACTTGACCCTACCCCTAGTCAAACAAACACAGCAAACATAGCAAACAGACATATGGTGACCATACATTACTTGTATGTTGTCGTCTGTAAGGCTAGCAACTTGGCAAATTGTTTATTGTATTGTAAAAATAATTCACTTTTTGTTTTTATTTCTGTTTTTGTTTTTGTATATTTTAATTAAAAGTTTTGTTTTATTTTTCGAATTTTAATGTTAAACATGACTAATTTATATTAAACGCAACAGGCGGTTTATAAATATAATTTTTCAATTGACTTCGATTTTTTGTTTTTGCGCTTTGTTTTGTTGTAAGAGGTCTATTGAAGGAAACTTGTTTAAATTTTCTAACAATAAGAAATTCTATAACGAAGAAATATTTTAAAAAATCTCAACAATTATTCGTTTTAAATTTTTTAGTTTCCTTAAACTGACAATAATTTATCATGAAATCTTAATCGAAATAAAAAAAATCTTTTGTTTGTCTATCGCTTCTCAATCATCGACAGACAACCACTGGCACGTTTATTTTCTTTTGATATTTCTATTTGACGCTCAACGACTGACTGTACAAGGAATGTTTTCTATTGAGGAACGAATATAAAAATGAAAATAAAAAACAAAAAACAAAGAAAAATCCAAAACGTTACAATAAATTAAATTATAAATGAAACAATTTGTAAGAAAAAAAAAATTGAAAACAATTTGTTTTACTACATATGGGTCGGTTGTATGGTGCACTACCTTTTACGGTTGCCAATTGAATGTGGGTGTTTGCAGTTGCAGTTTTTCTAAGAAATAATTTTTATTTTTTTTTTATTTTAGAAAATGTGATGAAAATATGAAAAATTGCTGCAATAGAATTTGTAAACCATTAAGTAAAAATAAAAACCAACAAAAACAAGTGAAATAAACTGTAATTATTTGAATTCTTTTCATGTCTCGCACCAGCAAGATACTGATACCATATCTTGTGTCGGTGATGGTGTTGAATAAAGTGATGACGTGATGTCTACGGACTTAAGTACTTGAAATCCAAAGACAGCTGAAGACAATTTGGCAGATAATTGACGAATTTGAAAAAGGGAAATAAGAGAAAAAGAAACTATCCGTGGAGAAGTTGCTTTACCACCCGAATGGAAAACATCAACATCGATCTTCGGAGTAAAGTCAGGTCGCAATCATCTTTGAGAGAAAAAATAGTACTCAGCACAGCACTAAAACACTATAAGAAACGGTTCCATTTAGAGGTTGTCTTATTCGACTAGAAAACAAAGCAAATTTAAACCACTTTCGTGTACTTATGTCCATAATTGGTCATTACCAGCTTTCAGTCAGTATTACAACCTAGCTTTTCACACCACACATGTTGTATGTGTTGATTTTATCCATGAGTAGAGGAACCTGCAATCATGTTTCGAGTCGATTCCGAACGAATAATTTGTTGAGTAACTTTTCATGGCAATTTTAATTATTCTCAAGATTTTTGACAGAAAATTGCTGAGGGAAAGTTACCGAAGTAATTTTTTATATATTTAGTTCGAGATGTCTGTTCTAGGTCTTGAATCACGGGCTTTCGTCTAACAAGCCAACAAAGTTCCTGTAAACACATACATAATTGGTCATTACTACCCTTCAAGTCAGGATTATATCCCAGCTTCTCACACCACCCATGTTGTGTGTTTCAATTTTATAAATGATTGGAGGGACTAGCATCAAATTTCTAGTCGACTTCCAACGACAAATTTTTTTTGGTAACTTTTCATGGCATTTTCGTTACTCTCCGAGGTTTTGCCAGAAGAGTGCTTAGAGGAAGTCGCCGAGGAAATATTTTTTCATATTTCGTTTTATTCATGATGTCTTAGCTAGGGTTTGTACCAGACACTCGTGTTTAATAAACCAACGCACTACATACTAGTCTACAAAGACTGAAAATGCCTGATACTTCTTCTTGATTTATGAAATTTTATGAATTACAAAAGAATGATAATATATGTGTCATGGTGGAGTATTTAAAGAGCAGGTTGATTAACCTAATATAATATATGTGTCATGGTGGAGTGTTTAAAGAGCAGGTTGATTAACCCGACAATCCAGAAGAAGACGAAAAATTTTAATCATATAACTTAACTGTAGAGATTCTTCAATACCTCTCCAAACAAATCTCCAGAGCCTTCATCCCCCAGGCAGAATACAGGCACACATCCTAAGGAGGATAGGCAGCATAAAATTGTGAAAGGAGTAGGCTTCAGTTACTAAATTTTTCAGAGAGGGAGATAGCTTACTCTCTTGTTTAATAATCTGCTAGAGTATGGCAATTTTCTGGTGAAGTTTTTCGAATACTAAAAGTCACAATCGCCTTCCAAATAATCGACCAAGGGAGCCCTCAGACACTTTAAGTGGTAAACATAATGTGAAGATCATGCAATGACACCTTTTGGCAAAGATTCGAATATTTTAAACAATGTTAGGATACCCTCTTCAACCCAGTGACATCAGTTACCTTCGTAGCCAGGAAAATAAAACTTGCTTAACCATGCTGAAGAAATGCTAAAAAAATTGATTCCTTCTCACTTCTCTTTAATGTTTAGTGAAGCCTAGGTCTACAACAAATGCTCTACATTTGAACTATGTTTTTAGCACATTTTTTAACTTGAGGCTTTAAGGTGTTGGCAAACCTACAGGCTTTTCTACCGTCTTGGAGGTAGTCAACAGGTTTTGTTATCATTGCATTATACACTAAAATTTTGGGAGGATATACGTGCTTATCTTTGCACAGTCTGTTGTTAATATCAACTTAACTTGTTCCGTCTTTTCATATCAAATTCGTCAGGCAGCATAAGCAATCAAAGTCTTCATTGGGTTGCTTTGACTACGTGTTTCACACATAATTGAATTTTGGTTTGCATATCTGATAAGTGATGTCAGTTAAAGTCATCAAGATGATCACAAAGAGCCCATTTAATAACATTATCTGGGCATGGAAGATCTCATAATAATGACAAGTAATGCTGTAAGTAATAATGAACACATCCACGATGCACTCCCGTATAAATTTTAATGCGTTCATTACTGGCACCAACATTTGCTGCACTATATGCAGCATTGAGTCTTATATTCTATCCGAGATTATGCTATTTCCGATTCCGATCTAAAACCTATGTAGTCGTACACAACTACAAGATTATTTTTTTATTAAACAAAACGCAAAAAAATTTAATTATTTTGCTCTGTAACGAAAAGTGCAACTTATATTCAAAAGACTTAAGCCACATGCTTCCAATTGGGAGAAATATTAATTAATTATGCAAACGCATGCAAAGACAAGAAAAACAAACATTCCTTTGTATCGCAATGAAATTTAAAATACTTTTGAAATCTTAAATCAAAATGAAACTTAGAATTTGAATTCCGTTAATTAATCCTAACGATAAATGTTGTTCTCATTTTTTCAGATGATTTGATCATAAATAGGTTTTTATTTTTTCTAATGATTTAGGTTTCGCTTTTTTTTTACTGGTTTTTGGCTCATGTCCAAAAGTATTACAACGATTAATTGAACATAATAAAAGATTTACTGCCACAATTTATTATAGGGTATTTCATTCAAGTAATAAAAAAAACGAAGCAGAAAAAATTAAAAAAGTTTTGTTACAATTTATTCTTAACGATTATAAATAATGGTTGATGATTATATAAACCAGCTACAAAACATACGATTCTAATGGGTCAGCAGCATGTGCAAAAGGGTTTCATACATAGGAGGTGTTATTATGGAAAATTTGTTAAGAGTTCGATCATCACAATACGATTTTACTACAATGTGGTGCTCAAATATCTACATACATACCTACTTGATTGGTCATTGCAACCGTTCAGTCAGGATTATTATATAAGTGGGGGTACCTACTGTTTATATTCGACAAATTTTTGAGTAACTTTTCATGAACATTTTATGTTGCTTTCACATTTTTTGCAATAAATCCGTTCTATTAAGTGAACAAACTACCTAATAGACTGCGTTGAGTACAAATGTGGCTGAAATAACAAGTTTAGTTTAGTTCCGAAGAAACAAGAGAACTAGAAACCTCTCCATGAAGATATGTTTTCAATCTGCCAATTTCTTTTTATTTTTTATTTTTTTAACTAATAGTGGCTGTTAGCTTTAGTAGTTCTTAGCTATATTAGTCTAGTTCTTCCAGCTAAGCTAGAGAATGCTCAAGTGTTCGCTATAAGTAACATCTTCTGTGAAAGTACTGTTACGCTGACTGCAAATACTCAACAAATACAAGACAACAACAATACACAAATAGTACTATGCAAACAATTACACAAACAACAATATAAGAAAATACAATACACAGCAATAAATAACTAACGAAAAGTAAACAATTATTTTTGTTTTATTCCAATCTTCAAATCTACAAAAATGAAACGTTAGCTGTATTGGCTATTGTATGGTGAGTAACTTTGCTTCAGATTTTCTTATGATATTTGTGCGTTTTTTGGTGAGCAGAGGCTTTACTTGATAGATTATTTAGAGGAAGAAGATTCAAGACTCTTAATTTCTAAAAAATTTGGTTGTCTTCTCCCGAATTTGATATTGATGGAGTTGCTTTTGAAGTCAAGCACCTTACCTGCTACACCACATTATTTTTGTCTCTTTCATATCTCTTTCAATAATTAAGATTAAGATTAAGATTAGATTAAGATCTAAAAATCCTTTTTCATTCCAGTTTCACAGTGCAGTGCACTGTGATATCATTATCTATCAGTGTGCAGTCGTGTTTAAGAAATCATCTGATTAAACAATTTTCTGGTTACGCTTGGCCTATTGTGTCCATCAAATGTATCTACATGTCATTGTACTAAAATCCCTGTATAAGCCAATTGAGGATTTTCCACTTCCCTTCCTTCCCTTCCACTTATTGGCAAAAAAATTCTACAAAAAAATTCTTGTTGAATTTGTAGTATTTTAGACTTGGGTCTGTATGTTATCTCTTGTTGTAGCACATCTCTCTGAATAGTCTCAATGTGTTCGTCAAAATACTTGGTAAATCTTCATTCTCTAAGCCTTTATTCATAATTTACACCTCATGTGGCGAATCCCTATAAAAAACATGATGTCTTATAAATAAATTGTTTGTTTTTTTGCTTAATTTTTTCTTTTTTTTTTTGCAAACTCCCGCATAGTTTAAGATGGTAGGTGATATAAGTTACACAACCATGTTACTTATACACACATATAAACAAACATATGCATCAACATATGCATTGTATTCGCCGGTAAGTACTGCGATGTGATATCATGAAATACTTTAAATCTCAGCATGTTGGATTCTCATAAGATTGCCTGCCAAACACACATATACACAGATACATACATTCAATTCCATTTGTTGTTGATCGCTTCTAATCTAATGCAATAAAGAATTAACAAGTTCACATTAGAATTCAATTTGTGTATCTGTCGACGACGATATATAGACGACATCCACGACAGACGGTTTATTGTTGAAATAAGAAAACAAAAAAAAAAAAGTGAAACGAAAATATTGCTGCCGTTTGGCTGTGCTTTAGAATTCCATACAACATGTGAGTATGTGTTGCATGTCTATTTGTATTTGACTTAAATCGATGGCTATAAACGGATTTTATTTTTTGTTTTTTTTTCTCTCTTTCTCTCCGTTTTAGTTATTTATTGTTTCAATAAAAGTTTAATATACGTTTGTGTGTAGCTCTTTCGTATTTAATCGGTCAATTTAGATTTTTTTGCTGCTACTTTAATCAGCAGCATTTAACTGCAATGTTCTGATTCTAATTCTTTTTTAGATTCTATTGTAAACGAGCGTCATTATTTAACATCAATTTGTGAATTCAATTTATTTCAATGTCTTCCAATTGAAACTTGTCTGTCCGTGTTATTAAATGTTTTTAATTGCTGGCCATAACGAACGAAATTATAACAACAGGTACTAAGTTTTGCATTTGTGAGCATGTGTGTGCATTGAAATACTAGTTTGTTTGCCAATACTTGATCTCCATAATGTTTATGGTATTTTAGTTCAGGCTACTTACTGAAAGTCATCTCAATGGTATCCGTTTAGTTTAATTGCCGTGCTCTTGTTTCGATTACCAAAAGGGTTTATTTCTCCTCCACCTTGGGGTGACATGCTGTTTAAATTTATTCAATAAAGTTGTTGATTTATTTGCTGTTAGTTATTGCTTTGTGTGGACAATTTCAAGGGCATGCAAGTGATTCAATTTGTGGCATCCATTGCGGGACGGTATCGCGTATCGGCTATCTCATCAAACCCTTTAATTGTTGTCAAACGCTTTAATGAATTATTTATTGTTTCGTTTTAAATTCTTATCTTGAGAAAGTGATTTTGATTATGCACATAATATGTGGTTCAATCAACATTTTTAACGTAAATTAACTTGTTTCAAACGATAGACGAAAATACATGCAAATAAAGACTTGATTGTTGTTATTGCCACGTTTTATTGCTGCACTGCTTTAAAGAATTTAAGTTGTGTTATAAAAATTAATTGAATTCGTAGTTTTTGAAGGCATGTGTATGTAATGACAAGAGTCAACCTGCAATAGCAACTAAGAACTTAAGGTGTAATAAAAATTTAATAAACGTCCTTTTTTCATAAATATGTTGATTGATTTTTAATAAAGTTTCAATTTATTTAATAAAAAATTCCACATCTAGAGGAGAATCAAAGAATATCTGATAAATAAAGCTAGATCTGACAACTTGGAGGTATTACTCATTAATTTTTTTCTACTTTAATTGTGTTCAGATATTCTTAAGAAACACCACAATATAATCTTCTTAATTAGAAATGGTTTAGAATTTCAGTACCCTAGGAACATCGATGTTGTATACCTCTAGGTAGTCTATATTTAATTTTACTCCCACACAGATCGAAATCGTGTATAACTAAAATTTTCGTGTAATGTTGACAGTCCCCATAGTCTAGTACTTAGTATGTTGGCTTATTAAACGTGGGGCCACGGTTCGAACCCCAGGTCAACATCTCCCACAAAACGAAATACGAAAAAATATTTCTGACACAAACTCTGAGAGTAAAGGAGAATTGCCTTGAAGAAGTTTCTCAAAAATCTGTCTTTCGGAATCGACTGTAAACTGTAGGTGCCGCCATTTATAGATAAAATTAAGATACAAAATATAAGTGACGTTGGAAGCTAGGTCGAAATCTGTGCCTTATTAAACTGTCAGGATGGATGAGAAATGCCGCGTAGAATTTAAGGTTAAATGACGTAATCGTTACAGACCTTACTTATCAAAGTTTTCATTCTAGAACTTGATATAACCGTCTAGGCATACAAGACATTGCGTACTTTGTCACCATTACATACATACATAATTGGTTATTACAAACCTTCAGTTCGGATTACGACCTTGTTTCTCACACCACATAGGTTGTGTGTGTTAATCTTATACATGAGTAGAGGGATCCACTCCGAATGACATATTTTTTGAGAAACTTTTCATTGCAATTTCATTTACTCTCCGAGTTTTTCAATCTTTTTTCATTTTTCGTTTTAATCGAAAGGTCTGACCTGTGGTTTGAACCGTGGCCTCACGTCTAATAACCCTACATACAACCTACTAGACGACGGCTACTACATTGTAGAGGATATGAAGTTATAATGATGGATTATGCGGTTAACAACATTAATGTTTAACGCTATATGACTTCTCCTGATATAGAGTAAGAATCAAAAACCCATAAATCCTCCACCACACCATGCTCAATATAATATAACGCACAAAGGGTGTTATTTCTAATCAACTACAATTTGCCCGATCCGAGGAAGATCGTGGCTACACGTAGGATATGGGATTAAGTTACCCATGCTAGCAACGGTAAAGTGGTGGCTGAGAAATTTCTCAATCAAAATTTAAAAAAAATTCTTATAATCTAAAATCGATTTTAGTGTAACAAAAACGAAAAAGTTTAGCTTTATAGTATGCCGCATACGCATCTGTGCGTCCAGACAATAACAAAATAGTGTAAACCGAAAGTATCATTTTCAATTTAGGCTGTTAATGTTGCTGAAATTCGTAATTTACAGGAAAAAAATTATCTGAAGATTATATACGTTAATCGCCCTAGCCCTGCTCGTAAGAGTGAACAATTTTTTTGATGAAAATTATATTTTTTCGTTAAATTGACTTTTCATTCCAATATTAAGCATATGAAAATAAGCGTATATAAACTGCGTGTATGAGTCTTAAGTCTTTTGATGAAAAAGTTGTATTTCTTTATGAAACATTAAAAATAATTTTTTTTGGTTTTTTGCTGTTCCAATTTGAACAACTAAGTTCTTTTTTCTGTTCATCAGCACTCGCATAAGAACTTACCTTAAAAGTCATATTTCAAACACGTGTTTTGTTCAAAAAACCATTATCCAACACTAATTTTTCTTAATCATTTTTGACAACTGCTTTGAAGGCAAAAAAAAGAAAAACGCACACACATGCATAGGTTTATAAATGTCAATTTGGATTTCATGTCAACTCAACTTAAAAATTTTATAGAAAATACACACCAAAAACAGTCAATACCGTTTTTATTATGCACGAATGATTGATTTGTTACCATGAATGATGATGATGGTGGTGTGTGTGGTGTGTTATTAAATATTAAGGAAAAACGCAAAAAAATACGTACAACAACATGTTCATTATTTTAAGCTGATTTTTATTAGGGTAAGAGCTTTAGATTAAATCGAAATTCTTAAATGCCCAGGGAATTTTAATTTCAATAATTCTATCAGAATATAAAATTCGAAATTCATGAGCCACCCTAATAATATAGGTTTGAAGGAAAAAAAAATTGTCATTAGCTAATCCATGAGTGTCACTCAGCTTATATAATGTTTTTTTTTGTTCTCTCTTCTATTGTGTTTCATAATATTCTATTCTACACCATTCTTAACTTAAAAGCATTTGCAATCACACCATACCATGCCGTACATGTGTGTTTTTTATTGTATTTAAAATGAAACACTTTTTAGTTTATTTTTCTACGGATTATAGATTTATTTTTTTATGATTTAATTTTAATATTCCTTAAACGTATTGGCTGGCTGACCATTGTCATTATTTGCGTTCAAGAATACTGTTGCCATTGTTGTTATTACGAAATCACCAATAATTCCAATTTTTCAAGGTTACGCATGCATTATTCCAAGTTGTATAATAAAATTGGATTTTAATGACGACAACTTACATAACACGACATAATAAAACGAAACAATAAAATAATTTAAATGTTTATTAATTAACAATTTATTTATATTTCACTCAAATAGAAATTTATTTATTGTGATAAATTAAAAACAAGACGGTTGTCTAGACGATCTATATATACATGACACAGTTCGTCACATTTTCTAATGGCTATGGGAAAACAAAACATTAAATTGTTATTTGATGTGGGAAATCCGAGAATATTTTGAAATTAACTTTGGAAAAAAGTTAACAAACAATTTCTGGAGTGTCGAGATATTTAAAACACCATATAAATATCAAGCCTGAAGGATCTCCAAGAAGCAGACGACATCTGTCTAGTACATTATGGTATATGCAGCGAAAACTGTATTCTATACAGGTAGAGATCAAAAGCGCTGGCTTGTAAATAAACATCGTCGAAATGAAAATCTCTGTGAATACTTCAATCGTCGTAGTCTATTAGGTAGTGTGTTGGCTTATTAGACTGGAGGCCACGGTTCAAACACGACGCCAAACATCTACAAAAATGAAATACAAAAAAATTTTTCTTCGGCGACTGTCTCTCATTAGATTTCATGGCAAAAACTCTGAGAGTAAATGAAATTGCTATGAAAAAGTTTCCCAAAAAATCTGTCATTCAGAGTCGAATTTAAACTGTAGGTCCCGCCACTCATGTATAAAACTAACACACACAACGTAAGTGGTGTGAGAGGGTAGATCGTAATCCTGACTGAAGGGTTGTAATGACCAATTATATAATTATATACGTATGACATCCATAACAGATTGAATTCGAACCGTGAACCTTTGGGCCGATTGACAAATATATGGCGATGTCCTTATACCCATACAAACACAAATATTAACATCTTTAGTACGAATATAAAAATTATACTTTTGAATAATGTTTGTGAAAATGCTGCGTTGCAAGAATATAAGAAAGAAATCCAAGCTCTCCTTATGGCAAACATTACGCCAAGATACTCTTAGTATTCAAGATGTTTTCACCACTCCTATGAAAACATAATAAAGCTGGTCATAAAGTGGATGCCATAAGCAAACCGATGAAATGGAAGGCCAGCTCATACTTGAGGATAGAAGCTCATACTGAGGATAGCATGACTTGTTCTTAATAAAATATACGTTTCGGTCCACTTGTTAAGTAAATGATCTTACGACGACGAAACATAAAATCTGCTGCACACATCGCCGGTGTTCGCGAGTGTTTTCTAGAGAATTCAACGCTTTAGAATTGAGGTTGCTCACAAGAACTCGTATTTTCACACACCACAACACGACCAACTTTGCCTTGTGACTTGAATCTGCATTAACTGACCAAAAAACTGAAGATAAACAACTATAGATAACGTGTTCGCTGAATACGGTCTGAAGTAGTTGCCAACTGATTCCAATTTCCATCGAAAAATCATATTTAGCGACGACGCCCAGTTCTGGATGAATAGAAACGTGAATAAATAAAATGTTCGAATTTGTGGCGATACCAATCCACACGAGATCCAAGAATATTCAATTCATTCATTATTTGGTGTGGATTTTACTGGCGGCATCAACAGTCCATACGCCTTTGACAACGAAAATTACCAGGCCGTGACTGTCGACTGTGTGAAGTCGCCGTGGTGTAGTAGGTAGTGTGTTGGCTTACTATTCGTAAAGCCCGGGTTCGTATCCCAGGTCAGACATCAAAAATGAAATATGAAAAAAAAATATTTCTTCGGCGACTTCCTCTCAGCAGATTTCTGGCAAAAACTCTGAGAGTAAAATAAACTGCCATGAAAAAGTTTCTCAAAATTCTGTCGTTCGGAGTCGACGTTAAACTGTAGGTCCCGCCACTCACGTATAAAATTAACGCACACAACATGAGTGGTGTGAGAAGCTAGGCCGTAATCCTGACTGAAGGGTTGTAATGGCCAATTATGTATGTATGTATGTATGTATGTATGACTGTCAACTGTGAGCTTTATACGCCGATGATTACCAACTTCTTTTGGCTTACATTGGAGGATCTGAAGATCAACGACAAGTAATTTTAACAGGGCTGCGGTAAGTGTCACACAGATCCTGCCACATTTGATATTCTGTACGAGCGGTCATTGCAATCTCATATGAACTGGCCACTCACACGTGTAGGCGAATAAACCTCAAATCGCAGCGGTCGTCAAAGTCAACATAGCTCATGCCATCGTTTAAATTCAGCCTGATTTAAGCACCAGAGTCATGAAAAATTGTACATTTCGGATGATCTCCATCCAAGGAAGTTGTGGAGGTCATTTGAATGATGTTATATTCGATATATAATGATAATGATGAAATTCGATGATATATCACACTAACTTTGTTTTATTTAAATTGAATGATTGTAAACGTTTAATGAGAGACCTGATAAATTTTTTAGTTGCTTTAGAGCTGAGTAAGTGGCTGGTCAAGTCTTATCATATTGATTTACAAAGTGTGTAGAAGTTGGCATAAAAATTCGGAATTTTTATGCTCAAATTAACATACTTTTCTTAGGGTTAACAGAAGGTTTTTCTTTTTTTTTATTGATTTATTTGGTTGTATGGATGTTGTATAAGAAACAAAACTAAACGAAAATCTATCTGCACATCCAACATTTTAGGCAGCAACTGTAGGCAGCAAGTAGTTTTGCTAAACAAATAATAGATGTACTCTTGATTACAAAAAATGCGGTAATTTCATGGTCAATACATTAATTTATTAAATTGTTGTTTACATTAATTCATCTTTAATTAAAAATCTGTTAAGAGTTAACCTAAACTGACGTTTACTAATGATTTCAAGATCAAACACCTGCTGGATCACACTACACTTGATTGAAGACAACAAATTCAATTAATTTTTAACACGTAAAACAAATGTTTTGCATGTTTTTCTAGCTGTTTATAGGGTGTGACCATTATTTTGAGCCGCACTTTATTAAATATCACAATAAATCATGTTTATTTCTGTGTTTAAACGCAAAAACCCTTTTAAAATAAATAAAAATAACTGTGACTCACTGTTATAATATTTTCTTATGCAAAAAGTACTAAAGTACTTAGCATCCGTGGCATTACAAATGTTTACACAAGATATTTTTCATGTAATTGTTGCTTTTATTAAATGCTGAAGTTTTCTTTGAAATCATTTACTGGGCGTGTGTTTAATATGTTCAGAGGGTAATTTTATATTTTCACACGATATAAAGTTACGTAAATAATACTTTGCTTAACTAAAAGGTGTTTTTTTATACAATTACAATAAAAAAAGAAATTGAAATAAAAATTAAATTAAAAAAGAAAAATAAAAACACTTTAATAAATACAAATTGTAGTCTCGTTCAAAGTACTTGTCTTATTAACAAAGTGCAAAAATACATTTTTTTTCTAAACAATAACTGCCCGAATCTAATTTACATTTGATAACTACAATTGAAAACTTTTTATGGTTTTAATTTTAATTCTTTATGTTAATATTAATTTTTATTCAATATTTATTTATTATTGACGGAAGGCAGAAATTGATTTTTTATTGTTCGATAATTTTTATCATTATTGAACACGGGCTATAAAATAAAAATGAAAATAAAATGATTATACCGTGACTCAAAAGTCAGGATAGAAATACAAGCTACAATCTGACTATGATTGAATTTGAGAGATTGGGTTTGCCAAGTATTTTTACCTGTTGAGACAAACAGTGGCACGAAAATTGTTGCGCCTCCTCTGGCTGAAGTCAGCTTTATCAAATATTGTTATAAGAACCTCCTCCTCCAATAATTCTCCTATTGCCCTGTGATGGCTCTTTAAAAGAAATTACATACATACATACACACATAATTGGTCATTACAACTCTTCAGCCAGACTTACGAGCTAGCTTCTCACACTACGTATATTGTGGGTGTTAATTTTTATTCATGAGTGGCTGGACCTACAGTTAAAAGTCGACTCTGAACCACAGATTTTTGAAAAATCTGTTAATTGGGATTTTATTTATCCCTAAAATTTTTGGCAGAAATCCGCTGAGAGAAAGGCGCCGAAGAAATATTTGTTCGTAATTTGTTTTGTTGCAGATAAGCCAACACACATATTCGAAGTCAGCTAACAATATTAATTCTCTTATTTTCATATGATCGCTTTTTAATAAAACTGCTGCTTAGAAATGCTTTTGTAGCATGTATCACACATCTGTTGGATGTATTTCTGAGCAATGCCACAATATTGCAAAATTACTGTTTATAGCATAAGGCTCTTTTAACGTTTTACAATTAGCCGCTCGTTCTAAAAGAGTGTTCTGAAAAACACTGCTTATGTCCCATATCTGTTGTGGAAACTGACAGTATAAGAGATAACTAAGATAACTGAAACTGTTATGCAACGCAATATGTACTGCAATTGAGACCTCGTTAGAATTGTTATGCCAAGTAGCTTAATTTGTCTTCCTTTCTTAAAAGACCATAGTTTTTTGTTTTCTTTTGAAAGAGAAAATACTTTCAAGTATCTATTTAAGCAAATGGAACTATTTTATGTAATATTTGTTAAAGATTAGCAGTTTCCTTATTTCTGCATGAACGATTCGAACCTTCATTGTAATACTTCCACACACTGACATCGCCCCGCTGCGTGGCTTTGAGATCCTCCAGGAACCACTGACGAATCACTACATCAATAGGGCGTGATAAGATCTAAGTTCATATTACCTATTCAATTCTATCTGTACTATTCAACTTAACTCTCTCCATCCTATTATCGTTTTCATCCAAAGTCTCTATCATCAGCATTCATTTGTTCTAGAACTATGTGCATATATTACCGAAAAGATCCGGGGCCGTACAGCTTTTGTATGAAGTAATAATTCGGTTCATCGTGCATTCATGTAAATTTCATTTCGTATGTAAATTTACCATTCCAATGCATCTCTTACCTTTGTTTATATTCTCTTATAGATCATGAGCGCTCTTTGGATTTATCCGCAATGGTGCCACAGTTTTTACACTATAAATCAAAGTAAGATTTTTCGTGTGCATATCTATCGGCATGCTTGCGTATATTTTAGCAATTCTTCCTTCGAAAATCGTCCAATAATGGCGGTATATCTGCCCCATACAGTGGATTTTCGAAAATACCAATTAAGTGCATCGGTGCGTATAACAACAGACAGAAGCCGCTTTTTATTATCACTAGGGCCGTTAATATTAATCGCACAAGAAGTCGCTGTAGTCTAGTAGGTAATGTGTTGGTTTATTAGACGTCAGTCCGTGGCTCAAACCCCAGGTTACACATCTAGGACAAAACGAAATATGAAGAAAATATTTCTTTAGCGACTTCCTATTTGCAGATTTCTTCCTATCAGCATATTCCTGGCAAAAACTCTGAGAGTAAATAAAATTGCCATGAGAAGTTTATCAAAAATCTGCCATTCGGAGACGATTTTAAAATGTAGGTCCCGCCGCTTGTGGATGAAACTAACGCACAACGTAAGCGATGCAAGAAATTAGGTCGCAATCCTAACTGAAGGATAGTAATGATCTCTTCACTACCGTTCTCAGTTTATTTTCCGCCAACTACAGTCGAAAAATATGTAAAAATCTCTCTTGCAACAATTTATTGACACAAAAATCAGCAGATGATGTCCGATTCTTTTTAACCTTAACGTAAATTAAATTAAAGCATGTGCTTTAAATCTCATTCTTACATTAATTATTACGCGAAGACATTTTATTGCCTCCAGTGAAATTATCATGTGACCACTAATATCATTAATTTACAACCACTAATTGAGTGTCGTCAATATTGCGAATAATATGTTAGAGTACCCGTTTATATTCTATCTTAGATTGCATTCCATCATGCTGATTAGAATACAAAGCTCTGTAGAACCCTATCATCTGCATCAATTCCCTGTTATAATATACGGTCACTGAAAGTAAAGTCCAAACCTTTTAGAAACTTTAACACTTTGCTTTCGTTCACTGAAATAAAGCATTTATTTTACACTTTGTCATACGATAACATTCGATCGTTCAAAAACAAAAAAAAATGCTTAAGTGATTGTTTTTAATTTTTAATTTTTTTAAGTTAATCGACTTTAATATATGCTTTCTTCTAATTATTAGTGCAAGAGCAATTCGTTCTATTGCATACTACTGCCAGCAACGAAAGACTTAGGACACATGCGCACAAATTATTCTGTAAAAAATTGAACGAATTTCCCAAAAAACCTTTCAACTACTTTTGATGTACATCAGTTGGAAAGATTAGAAGCTATTGAAAACAAATCGGCTAGATAAACTAGACTATATTCTCTTTAAACATAATCCCTCGTTAAAAAAGAAAATAATGTATATAGCATGATAAGTCTTCCTGCTTTGGTATAACACAGTAAAATAATTATAAGATTATAATTTGAAATAATGCCTCAACTCTAATTGAGTATAACACATCTTCTTCTTTTTATTTATTTTAAATTCTTACATAACCTGGTATTAATTTCCGCATTCTAATAATATTACATTACCCTCTACTACCATCGCTAACACATTCATATTCAATTTCAAAAATAACTCAAAGATGACATTTCATTTAATTTATTTTTATTTATTGGAAGCAATAAAAAAAATAAAAAATAAAAATAAACCCGACTGGATTGTAATCATCATGTAACAACTTCTATTACATAATCATGCCATCATTTCAGAAATAACAATAGCACAGAAAGAACATCCAACAGCATCCACATGCTGTTTTCACTTACTCACTACTATTGTGTCTGCTTTCATAAGCAATTAATGAATGCTTCATCGACATTGAACTTTTTCTGAACTTTTAGTTTCAATAGAAACGAGTATTACGTGAACGTACAGAGCACATTACACTGACACGACTGTCTATGAAATGGAATGTATGGGAGACGGACTGCCTGTGACGGCACGAGTGTGGTGTTAGAAAGAATAGTATTTTTAAATAAAAATAGAACATGAACGTAAAGTGAAGGTAAAACTAACAACAATTGCTGTTTCTTTAATCATCTCAAAAGAATTACGAGGTCTAATGCGATGTTCACATTATTAAGTTTATAATTTATAGATAGAGAGGCAAGCATAGCAAATGAAAGAATAAAAAGAGATGGTTCATGAACGATTTAAAATGAATTTCTTAGTGCTTAGCAATATTTGCATCTGTGTAATCCAGTAAAGCTCGCTACAATCTGCATTTTAAATCATTCGATCACAAAGAAAGCCAAATAACTTTAAACCAAGCAATATTAAGTTTTTAGGTGTCTAATCAAGAATCGATTTATCACTCATTATCTATTAAAGTGCTTAAAGCCACTTATCATAACACTCCTCTGAAGGAATCGTCATAATCATCTCTATATAGACCCATAATAACATGGTTGATTTAAGGCTTAGAACATTAATATTGAAGAAGGCAGCTGAGTCGCCTCTTGAGTCACCTCTTAAGATTATTGCGAATTGCTGTATTATAGAAGGGTATTCAAACTATCATTACGTTTTGAACGAAGTGTAAAGCAGTTAAAAGCCTTAGTTAGTATGGAACTATTAAAATCAGCCCAGTGTTCAGCATTGAAACTCTTCAGGAACCACCAATAAATTTTGCGTCAGCTGGCAATGCTCAAAATGTCATGTTCATTACATTTCACTTTACATTCATAATTTTCCTGCAATGTCCGCATGACCAATTGTCAGTTGCCTTTAGTAGTTCCACTGCCAAAAGCCTGTAATAATGCACATCATTCTCCTTGGAATCCGTCTCACGCGAAAATTTTTATTCCGCTGTTTCCAGTTCACTCAAGCAGTTTCAGTCAAAGCAAAACAACTTATCATACTACATTAGTTATCTGCTTTTATAAGAAATCATTATTTTCAAAGAGAATAAACTCTACTAATAGACCCGATGTATTTTCAATATCATTTTAACTTTCAATATATCCAATTGGTGTGCATTAAAAGTACCTGAAATTTTTTTTTGGGAATTCCGTTTACTGTTTTAGAGCACAATTTGTATGCACGTGTCCTAAGTCTTTCGTTTCTGGCACTATAAAACTCGTCGTCGCGATAATTACAATGGATGTCAGAAATGCTTTATTTCAGTGAACAGGAGTAAAGTGTTGATGTTTCTAAAAGATTTTGAACTGATGCAGGTCACAGGTTAGGACAGGGCTTTGGACTTTGACCAACGTAATGGAATGCAATCTACGATAGAATATTAACGGCTACTCTAACATATTACTTGCAATGTTGACGACATTCAGATAGTGGTTGTAGATTAATGGCTAGAAACGTACTACAGCGTTGCCGGAGGGAGAACATGGAAGACAAAAAATTATGCTATATATTGGTGATCAGATGACAGTTGCACTGTAGGCAATAATGTGTCATCGCGTAATAATTAATCAAGACCGAGCTTTAAAGCGCTTGTAGTAATTGGCGTAAAGGTTAAAAAGATATAATGTAAGCTTGTGCCATTAATGTATACGTACATGTATACCTAATTGGTCCTTACAACCCTTCAGTAGGGATTACGACCTAGCTTCTCACACTACTTATATTGTGTGCATTAATTTTTATACATGAGTGGCGAAATCTAAAGTTTAAAATCGACTTCGAACGACAAATTTTACGAGAAACTTTTCATGGCAGTTTTATTTACTCTTAGGGTTTTTTTAGAAATCTGATGAGAGGCAATTGTCGAAGAATATTTGTTCATATTTCCTTTTGATCGAGATGTGTGACCTGGGGTTTGAAGCGCAGTCTCAGGCCTAATATTCCAACTAGACTACGGTGACTATAAGTACCATCTGTTCACTTAAATCCATGCAAGTATTGTCGGAAATAATAGTGATCGAAGAGGATATGTGTGTGGTAGTTATTGAGTTCGTTATCGTGTTTTGTAATTCCCACATTGACACAAGACATACGAGCATAGGCTCATCTACCATTGTGATGCTACTCTCTGACAATTTGAGAACGCTTCATTCTTTTTCGTTTCTGAGAGAGTGCTGCACCCTGCTTAATATAGAGCCGGCTTAGCTATAATAAGCCAACACATTACACCTTAAAGTCGCCGTAGTTTAGCAGGTAGTGTGTTGGGTTATTAGACATGACGCCACGGTTTAAACCCCAGGTCAAGACACCTCGAACATAATAAAATATAAAAAAATATTTCATGGCAGATTTCTAGAAAAAACTCTGAGAGTAAATAAAATTGTCATAAACAATTTTTCAAAAATTTGTCGTTCGCTTTTAACTTTAAACTGTAGGTCCCCTCACTCATTAATTAAATTCACACATACAACATAAGTGGTGTGAGACAGAAGGTCGTAATCCTGACTGAAGGGTTGTAATGACCAATTATGTGTGTATGTGAGCTCCTTTGTGTGGATATTTATCGGTATCTTCTCGGATATCATAGTTATTGCGTTTCGGATATTATGCTGTATGCGCAAGGGACTCTTTATTAGTTGCCTCATACAGTGAATTTTCGCACATTAGACCTGCATAAAATTTGACCAAGTCCGACTGTAATCACTGATTTTAAAAGGTAAATGTAGATCTACTTTACCGAAGTAGTTAATTGAAAAGGTTAGCTGTCGATTCGGTGTATAGATAGCAGGGTTAGACTAAACGTTAGTAAAATTATGTTAGGCATCGTCCAGTATGTATGAGACGGCATACCGAAATCTTATCTAATTTAGTGTCCACATATTTACGACACAAAAAGCAAACTGTTACTGAAGTAAGTATGTATATACTGCCATCATTTATTTTGTGACCCTTTTGAATACATTTATCCATACCAGTATATATGTATATAGAGACCGTTATTTTTAACAAATTCAAACATTTTGACAGTTACGCCACCTTTAGTTTTGAATTTTTAATAATTTTCTAAAGAATTCATTAATCATTTACATTGACGAGCTCAATTTGCTTTTGCCACTTGAAAACAGAGTCATTCAGCAAAACTTAACAGGCAAATAGCAATGAAACTAGAAAAAACACAAGAACGTTAAAGTCAATTAAAGTAAATTATGAGTCTTCTTAACTAAATTATAAACAATTAATGTAGAAACAGTAGAAGATGTGATGTTTTTTTTTTAATTTAGAAACTTAGTTTTATCTTAACTGAGACTGCTGTAGTGAAGAAGCAGACGAAACTGTGATGGCAATCACAAAACCTTGACAGCATTATTTTATTTTTGTTTCTAATTCTGTGTTGATATTATTGTCACTGTTGCCAATGTTATTGTTTGTCTACAGTTGCACGTTACTTTTGTGTCAAGTCATCTTTTTGGCACAGCAAAATTTGAGAAATCAGCACCTCCAAGTATATGACAATTGTTAACATACTCATCGTACAATATTTTGTTTGTTTATAAACTTCAATAGACAATCATTATTGTCCTCAACGCTATCACAGAATTCAACGTCATCATCATTATTAAAAAAAAAACGTTCGCATTGTCATCGTCATCATCATGATAAACCACAATTGTTTAGAATGTTTTGCGTTCAGCATAAGAAGTGTCTGTCTTTAGAAAATAACAATAAACATGTAAAATTGAAGAACACTATCGAAAATACTTTGTCAATGTTAATCAACAATTTTGATTTGATGAATTTTTCTGTTTATTTTTGTGCTTTTTTTTCGTCGTCATTCTTCATTAAAGATTTTCAGAGATTTTTCATTCAGATTTATTCTCTTCATTCTGAAGGTATAATTAAGAACTTTACAATGAAAAAACCCTTCAATATGTGAAGGTTTCTTTTATTAAAGAGGACAACAATGACGTGTGATTATTTCACATTTAAATTGATTTATAATGACAACAAAAAAAATACAAAAAAATCTTTGGCACAATACCAACAGTGGGCTACAATAAATGTCACAATTCGAGGGTGTTAATAATACTAATCACTCTATTAACCCATTTCGAATGACTGCAAACAATATCATGGTGCTTTATAGACGAATGTTTCAAAGTGTCTCAATTTCGTAGAGGACGGAAAAGATATCGTAAAATTTCAAGTTGATAATGAGTCCCAATTTAAAGTGTATTTCTAATCACAACATTACAGTGACACATTTCCTGGAAAAGCCTTGCTATACACACTCTTTTCGAATTGAATATTCAGCTTATTCAAGTTTTCAATGTAACTACTGACATGTCTTGCAGAGGCACTTTACACTTCTCTACACTCGCGATAAACAACATTCAGCTGCTTAGAAAGATATTTATCAGTAAATATAATTATATTACCTTTTAGAATTTGTTGGAATTCCAGCTACTTTAGTTTATTGGTTTTCAAAATGGATTCCTTGTTATCTGAGACCGACACATAGAGGATGTCCCACCAGTGCCAAGGAAAATTAATCAATAGATGCTCTCCACTAAGAGAAGTAGTGAAGAAAATTTCAACGATGTTATATTCCATACTCCATAATAGTTTCAAAAGGTTTTTAAAATTAATTAAACATTTAAATGATATCTGGCACAGACTTCACCTACTTCCTTGATTGGTCATTACAACACTTTAGTCAAGATTATTTCTCACACCATTCGCATTGTGTTTGGAAATTTTATCCATGAGTGCTGGAACCTACAATGTAAAGCCTACTCCAAACCACTGAATTTTGAGGAATTTTTCATGGCAATTTTATTTGTTCTCAGAGTTTTTGCCAGAAGACTGTTTAGATAAGATAGATAAGCATGCCACAGGGCTTAAACCAGGGGCTCTGTTCTTATAAGCCAACAAACTATCTACTAGACAACGGCGACTTCGCAGAGATTGAGCTTTCTTTAAATTGAAATATGCAAAGCATATAATGAAACACCCTCTGTTATATAAACCAAGACAGTAAAATGGATTACACGTTCTCATTTTGCCTTCCTCGGGTAGTTATGTGTATTCTGGTGCCTTGGGTATTACATTCTGTTACTTGGCGAGTTAAATCATTCACCACTTCAATCAAGGCATTATTTTCTATGCTCAATTGGCTCTCCTCTTACCAGCTATAAGTGCAGAAGATTGGGTGCGTAGTAGTAAGACTGAATGCAGTTAAATCCCGCTCCAGTCTGGACTACTGACTTGCTGCTCTTTTGGGAAGACATCGACATATTACATACATAATTGGTCATTACAACCCTTCAGTCAGGATTACGACCTAGTTTCTCACACCATTTATGTTGAGTGTGTTAATTTTATACATGATTGGTGGGACCTGCAGTTTAAAGTCGACTCCGAACGACAGATTTTTGAGAAACTTTTCATGGCAATTTTATTTACTCTCAGAGCTTTTGCCAGAAATCTGCTGAGAGGAAGTCGCCGAAGAAATACTTTTTGTAATTTGTTTTGATGTCTGGCCTGGGGCTCGAACCCTGGCTTTACGTCTAATAAGCAAACACACTACCTACTAGACTACGGCGACTTCAACATAAACATATTGGGTTCAATTATATGATTCATTACTACTTTCTGAATAGAACATTTGATTTTAGATTTTCAACTTGGAACTTCTGCTCTAAAGATCCGGAAGTTCGCAATGGGTGATAGGGTTGGCTATGGTATATTTATAAAAGGTTCTGATTTAAACTTTCTTACAGGCTGTCTGACCTTTGCAGCGTGTTTCAGGCAGATGCCATTGCAATTCTGAAAACAGGGCACTAAGTGTTGAGTATTTCGATTGCTTCAGTTGACTATTACCCGAACAAATTATAGGGAAGTTCAATCTTATTGGCAGCTGGACCGGCTCACTTCTGTTCTTAAATCGCATGGTCGTCCATCGCAGGATAGCTGTTCTTATAAGCCTTTAGTTCCCTTGTTAGGCATAACGAAAGATTCAGCATTTTTTCAACTGACTTCTGCAGGAGCTATGTGCCTGCGGAGGAGGAACAGACTATCTTTCATCTCAAGTGTCAGTTTTGATATAAACAGATGGCGGTTTTTGATTTGTTTTGGTTTTCTCTAAGGAATGTTGCACTCTTGGATATAATTGATTGTGATATCATAATGGGCCTAAATGCAAGACTAAGTAGGACCTCGCCCTTCAGTACTTTTACACTTTTGAGAACGATGTTGAGTGAGTTTTATTTTATAAAATAAATTAATTTCTTAAATTAATTTTAACCAATTAAGAAACAGAGTGACTAAGTAAGAAACTATTTATTTGAAAGCATCATTAGTTTTGACATTAAAGTGTTCATTACATACATCAACAAACAATGAAATTTATTTTTAAATACGTCCAAATCAAATCCATTATTCACATCAGGCTTACATATATTTTTTAATTACAAAAACTAAATATAAATAAACAATAAATACAGGGTCAGGTCAAAAGTTGTAATTCGTGAGGAAGATTTATCAGAAGAGAAAAAATGTTATACGAGTATTATGAAGAGCTTGATGGAATGCAAAACACGAAACACTAAGCCTGTTTAATTTAATTTATTTTTAAGTTTTTTTTCCTTTTTTGCACTTCCTAACGTCTCAAGTACTTAATTATTGTTTGCTTTTTTAAAAAATGTTGAGGGTGTGTTTAATAAGAGAGAAAAAAATCTATTTAATTGATTTGTCTTTTTAAAAAGGTTTATTACAGATGCAAAAAAATATCATTTCATTTTAATCATTTTACACGCTCTTATCCTATACAAGGGAATATAATTGAATGATCATAATAATTTGCACGAGTCGCAATTTGGCAAAAAAAAAAACCTGCATGAATAAAGGAACAAAAAAATATTTCGGTTTCAATAAATTTTTTTAACGTTTATTATTACAAATAGTCTTTCGAAAAAGGAACAAAAAAAAATGAAATTTGCTTGTGCTATTTCTTTATTAAAGATTAATCGATTTCCTATGAGGAATGATTTCTATGTAATGAGTCATTTTGTATCCAGGTGTTAATTAAAATGTATAAATTCAATGGCAATAATCTAAAGTTGATTATAATATGTTTCTTTTGTATTTATTTTATTTCTTTCTGTTTGTTGGATCATAATACTCGTATACATAAAGTTTGCTTAAGCGACCAGATTAATCAGACTGGATTTTTCTTTTTGAAGCATTTTTTTAGTTAGTCTGAAGTAATGGATAATGAGAACCACCGAACCATATATGTTTAACCCTAGGAGAAGGCGAAGAAGTTTTATAATACCATATAAAATTAATCAGCATTCAATTCTTTCCATATAGCTCATCTAGGAACTCCCCTGACCATCAACGAACATTATTTCCAGAGTAAGATTAAAACTAATGTTTCTCATCACTAAATCTGATAAATGTTTACACAGTGTGTTGTATTTAGGAATCGATGTTCAAAGAACCTGCTATAATAGACTATTCCTTTGAGAAAGAGAAAATATAGCAATAAGATGGCATTTTCTTAATATATTCATAAGAGTTAGTGGGTGGTCTTCTTAGATGTAAGGCCGCGGTCCAAACCCCAGTTCAGACATCTCCAACAAAATGGTAATATGAAAATATTTCTTCGGGGTCTCCTGTCAGCAGATTTCTGGAAAAAACTCTGAGAGTAAATAAAATTGCTATGAGAAGTTTTTCAAAAAATCTGTAGGTTTCGCCCCTCATGTATAAAATTAACGCACACTACATAAGTGGTGTGAGAAGCTAGGTCGTAACCCTGACTGAGGTGTTGTAATGACCAATTATGAATATCTTTTAAGAGTTTAAAATGCCCCTAAAAATGTAGGAGCGACCATCAAGAAAAAAGGCAATTAAACTTGTATGCGATTGTATTGCACAAGACAGCGGAGACTTCAGAAGGAAAAGCATTTTCTATGCAATATAATGCGATAAAGAGAAATTGTTCTCCTTTTGATTCCTTACTTCATTAAAACATCTTATGATCTTATACTGCAACTAAGTGAACAAAAAAAAAAAATTGCACGCTGTACCGTCACTGACTAGCATTTTCCCTGTATTGCCAAAAGACCAGTCTATAGTTTTCAAAGACATGCCCGTGTATTAGAACTTATTAAGATTTTCAGGTGAATATTGATTACGAAGAAAGTAAAGTGGTTCTGTAAAGTGTCTGTTTCAGAAACCATATCTGATTTCAGTTGTTGTCAAAATTGATTATCAAGCCTAAAAAAACTATTGCTTCTAAGTACTTATTATTTAGACAATCCACAGTTGAACTCTTTATGACATTAATCCTCCATGACTCTATTTGAAGATTATTAGATTGATTGATATATATATATGTACAACCAACAGATCAGGTGGCTTTTGTCAGTGGAAAACTGAATCAGGTGTCATTAAAATAAGAAACAGATTTAAAGATACTGAAGATGGCATAGCACTGGCTAAGAGAGCTGGAAAACTAAAGAGAAAGTATCAGCTGCCTTATCATCTAATCATCAGCATCACTACAGCTAATTTAGTAATCTTTATGGCATTTTCTCATTCAGCGAGAACTAATTGTATAGTCAAAATATCAAATAATCTGGTTATGTTTTCTATTACCGTATTGGGCAGCCACAGTAGTCAATTACATTCCACATGGAAATCGCCTTTTCAAAGTAGAAGTCAAAAATTAAATCCAACGGGTGCACCGCTGCGGTCCAATCAAGCCCACTTGAATTTCATATGAGGCAATAAGTTCGGCCGCCCTTTCTTATATATATTTTCAGTATGTTGGCTTCCTAGATGTTGGTACGAGATATCAAACTACAGTTATGACATCTTAAAAAAGAAAATATAAAAATAATTTCTTTCGACGTCCTCCTCTTAGCGGTCTTAGGGTAAAGTTCTTGGAAGAAGTTTCGTGGAAGAAAACTAATGTCGGATAAAATCATCGCACACAATCTGAGTAGTGTGAAAAGCCGGGTTGTAGTCCTGACTAAATGATTGTAATGACCAATAACGTATGTATTTAGAATATAAATAAGAGACATTAGCTTGTGTTGTAGTTGTTATGGAAAACGCTTTTTCATTATCTCTCTGAATATGAATTTTTAATTTTCTTTCATTCTTAACATATTTGGTTGATTATTAATGGCATACAAATTAAGTCTTGTCTGAGTCCAGAAATATTTTCGGAACTATGACAAGTTGTTTCAAGAAACACAATGTGCAACATGGGGCTCAAGACTGCATTACATCCATTAATTACTGTGATTAAACCCTAGAAACATCTTGAAAATAATTGAAATTGAATAATTGAATTGCCTCATTTTACAGTTATAGTTACTTGCTATTACAATCAAAGTGGTATTTATATATGTATGTGCCGTTATCTATTGCAATTATTAATTTCTATTTTCCACCAATCAATCCATTATAGGATATTATGTTGCAACATGTTCCAAACGCTTTACTACAATAATAGTTGTATTTGTAGTTGGTTAAAATCCAAAGAAGATTTTATTAATGCAATCAACACGGTAATAATCTGGTTTACTATTATTTTTAATCTTTATTTTTCCTTAATTAAATAACAGAAAAATAAATATAAACTTTAGTTACTGCCTTGGCTTCAATCGATAACAAAATGTGAGTGTGTTACACATTCGCTGCTATTATTTGCTAAAGAAGAAAGAAAAAACTCCCACAGCCCTGAAAAAACTATCAGATACTTACAGTGCTACTGCAATTTATTGTCAGTTGTTAAATAAACAATTACAGTCACTTGCATAAATAAACACACAATCAAATTCACATGACTCACAAGAAAATATGTATCTCGAAGCCATACAATGTTGTGAACATGTCAATCTCTGTCAATATGTATGTATAGTGTATACAGACCACAGCACGAATAACTATTTGAATTGGAAAGTATTTGAGCGTATATGTGTGGCTTACAATTACAATGTTGTGACATGTCAACATGAATTAAAATTTGTTTTATTTGACTGTACATTGAAGTGCAAAAACAGAGAGAAAAAAGATTAATTTTTGATGTCATTGTACATCTGTGTGGTTTTTAGAACAGAACTTTCGTAGACAAATAGGTTTCTGATCAAATTTTAAAAATATTAACAATAATTCTTAAGAATTTGTTGCTTTACTTCATTACATCCCTTACAACAAAGATTGCTATTCTACACGTTTTACTGCAGTTATTTTCATGTCCTCCTATTGAGAATGGTAGTATACTAGCTTAGGAAGTATCATGCTTCTCCAGGTGTTTTTTGTCCAACTACAGGATCTATACCTGTAGATATTATCCGGGTTTCTCTAAATAGTAAGGTCGCTTCACTTTTTTTTTTCTGAGATTAGTTAGGTCCAGTATGGATTTATCGTTGATTAGGTTCAAGAAAAAATTTTGTAAATTACTCTTGATGATTATTACTTTATGATAATGTTCTAAATTTGGTTGCTTTTAAATTTTGTCAGCTTGTCCATACTGTCGCCACCGCGATGCGATAAGTTGTAGGACATCCATTCCGCAAATGAGGGGCTTGAGGAATGGTGCAGTGCACTTTAAGCGGAATATCCCGGTATATAAGATTGTTAAATTAATGCAGCAGTTTTTAGGCGGATGTGTCGGCAATAAAGGCTGTGGCGAAAGTTATTGTGGACAAAAATGTTCCCAAGCGAAAAATTACAATACTTTTCAATAGCCCGGTGGCTATCAGAGCCCTGGATTCTAATGTAATGAGCTCCAAGATGGTATACGACTGTAACAATTATCTCAATGAGGTAGCGTATCGATATCACCTTTATATCACATGGGTATCAGAACACTGAGACATTTCGGATAACTGCAAATGGGATGAACCGGCCAGTCGGGGTACAACCTTCGAACTCTCTAATAAATTCTCGATTTGGAAATCCCTTTGGGAACCTGTAAGCTTAGACTCCGTCGAAAACAGGTGAACAACTTCGGACAACTTCGAAAATCTGACCAAGGCTGTATAGAAGGCGTATGTAAAATCTGCTTAAACTTCAAAGAAGCAAACTCAATACTGTTGTCGAGGTTATTATCGGGCATTTCTTTCTGGGCATGCATTGCAATATGAGGCGCATTGGTCTTGGACACATCGCATATGATTTCTGTTGAAACTGCAGAGCTGAAGTGAAGGAAGAAACTGTTCTTCACCTACTCTGTACATACCCAACACTTTTTCGGTGGAGTAAAAGGCACCTACTATATGGATTAGCATTATTTAGTAAATCTGTCATTTCTTGAAGTCACCGTAGTCTAGTAGGCTTATCATACGTAAGGCCACGCTTCAAAACCCAGGTCAGACATCTAAACGAAATATGAAAAAATATTTTTCGGCATCTTCCTCTCAGCAGATTTCTGGCAAAAACTCTGAGAGTAAATAAAATTGCCTTGAAAAGGTTTCTCAAAAATCTGCCGTTCGGAGTCGACTTTAAAACTGTAGGTCCCGCCACTCATGTATAAAATTAACATACACAACATGAGTGGTGTGAGAAGCTTGGCCGTAATCTAGACTGAAGCGTTGTAATGGTGCAAAGCATTCGAAATGTTTAATTTTTCATTAATCCGGCATATAAATCAAGAAGAAAAGCCTAAAAGATAAAGTCAAACGACTTCAATGCCCAGTCCAAATCACCGTCATTCAAAAATCTACACCAAACAGTGACGTTTTTGAAATGCCTGTCAAATTTCATGTAGACCGGTACATACATATATAAATAATTGGTTATTACAACCTTACACTCAGAGTTTTCGAATGTAATCTGCTGAGAGAAAGTCAACGAAGAAATATTTTTTCCTAATTTCGTTTTATTGGAGATGCGGGGCTTGAACCGAAATCTCATGTCTAATAAGCCAACACAATAACTACAACACATTCAACAAATTTTTGATCAAACCACCAAAAGAACAAAAAGAAGAGAACTGAAGAATTTTATTTAAATGGGAGTCACAAAGAAAAAAAATATTGTTGTTGGTATTCAATCAATTGTTTAAAGTTTAAATATTTTTTCTTTCCTTTTCTTTTTTTATAGGGGCGGCCTACAGAGTGTAGCAATTAACAAAATAAAAGCCGCATAACCTCATTAACAACTTTGAGACTTTACCGCATAATGGGAAACAAAAAAACTTTCAAATCAAGATCCATATTATTCGCATATTTCTCACATTTACAATTAAGGCTGAGATATTGACTTCAAAGACGAAACAAGGCTTAAATAGCAAAGCTTTTAATGTACTTCAAGTTATAACAAAAAAAACCGAAGAAAGACTTTAATTTCTGCACCTCAATAGGCAGCTAATTTAAAGCAGCCACTTCTGTAAAGCAGATCTATTGTTTGGTATTAAATTACTTTTTTTTTGTTGTCGTTTTCTTTGTTTTTGCTATTTTTATCATCTTTCATACAATACCGAGATCAGATATTCGGTTTCAAAAAACATCAAAAACATGCAAAAAAAAAAGAAAATAACAGAAATATGGTATGTCTTCAGGCAATTTTTGGCAAATCGTCAGTATTGGCTTAAAATGTATTGAAAACCAAAATTTCAGATAAACAATAAAGCAACACACATGTATAATGAAAGGCTTAATAATGAATACACACTCAACAACAACTATGATTAACAATTGTTAAAGGTACCACCGCTGGTGGTGTGTTCCACCCAAGTACATACATATGTCAGTAACTCCCGCGGTATGCCGTGCCCGTTACCCCTTTATGTTGGGTTATTTTGAATTTGGAACGTGTAAATACGAAAAATTCTTTTTTTTATAGTGTTTTTTTATTTCAACATATATAAATTGATCTATAATCCATTTATCTTCTATGTTGTACATGTGGTTAAAAGTCAAAACCTCTGGCAATATTTTGAACAATCCAGCATTCAAGAAAATTAAGAAAAAACCAAAAAAATTTCAATCGGTTAAGAGCGACTATATGGATACCCTAACTACAGCATAGTCTAGATGACATGTTTAACGAATATTCTGAGAGAAAGTTATTAAAGATTTTGCAAAAGCAAAAAAAAACTCTTGTTCTGAAGCAACTTCTAGACTCAATTTATGAATGCAATTGCGAAGATGCTGTGATAAAGGATGACTCAAGATTTTATTTAATTTAAGTTTAGTTTCTCGTGTTAATACTACACTGCCGAAAATTTTTATAGCCTTAAATAAAGAAGAGAACCAGTATGTAAAACCGTTCTTAGTTTAAGTTTAAAAATGCAATAAAGCAGAAATTTGAAATTTTGCGAAATTTATATCTTTGTTGTAAAGTACAATTGTTTAGGTTAAAAATGGAATATTATTTCATTCGTATGGCTGCCGCGGCTGGCCTTATAGTACCTCATTCAATCGACCCATTTTTCGTGCACGTTTTCAACCGTATGTTGTTGTATATCGACAATGGCATTACTAATGTTGGCCTTCAAATGCTTAATTGTCTCCCGTTTCTCAGCATAACACTTTTCTTCAGCGGCACCCCATAGAAAATAATCGAACGGCGTAAAACTCAGTTTCTTGGTGGCTAATTAACATGACCATTTCGGTTAATTAAACAGCCATCAAACGTTTGATGTAATAAATCGATTGTGGCATGAGATGTGTGGCATGTTGAAAACAAAGATCGTTCACTTCAATAGGTGTGGTGGTGCAATAGGTGTGTCCATTGACCGTAATGGTTGCACTGTCCTCATTTTCAAAGAAATATGGGCCAATGATGCCTACGCTCCACAGGCCGTACCAAACAAGCACTCGTAATGGGTGCATTGGCTTTTGTAAAACTACGTACGGATTTTGTGAACTCCAAATACGGTAATTTCGCTTATTAACGTACCCATCAACATGGAAATGAGTTTTATCCGAAAAGAAGATTTCGTTTTTGGTAAAATCGTCATCATCGTGCAGTTTCTCGTTGGCCCATCTAGCGAAGGAAATGGTCATGCGGCGCTTGAACTAATTAAACTTTGTAAGGTGTCATATCGAGATCTTTTCGCAAAATTGGAGGTAAAAAGGTGCGAGAAATGTTCTATTTTTGGGAACGATGACGAGTTTATATAGATGGAATCTCACGCACACTCTCAGCCACAACTTCGATATTTTCGGATATACGCATTGTACGAGAACGCTCACGTCTTGGCGCATCATCAATGAAAACAGTCTCACGAACTTCAGCAATAAACTTCGTCTACAGCGGGGAATTTTGTTCCTTCTCTGCGACCAAATTTTGCACAAGATTTTCGGTGCAATTTCCGATCAATTATCTTTGTATTGGAAGTAAATTTCAAATAAAACCCAATGTTGCTCAAGTCTAAATCGATTCATTACGTTCAGTGGCAATAATATACTGAATTTTTTGACAGAATAGAATGACATAAGTATTGCCAGATTCGAAATAACCAATGATTCAAATTTAGACCGATAGATGGCCCACCCGATATAATTACAACCGCGTGTATTACATTTGAGAAAACAAATGAAATGTATGTGTATTACGCCTTTGTAACTATACAGCCCAACCGTTCATAAAGCAATAAAAATATTTGGCTTTAGTATTTAACCATTATAAACGTACAATTTTTATCAGCATACGTGTTTTCCTTTTTTTTTTGCTTAAAAGTTAATTATAGTGTTCATATACATATACTGGCTTTATTAGATTTATCAGAAATTATTTCAATTTTAATTAAAAAAAAAATAAATAAATTTAATTTGAATAAATCCATGGAAACTATTTTAATTTGCGTGGTTCCATTATAAACATAATGTTCAATTACACAAAAATTATATTCGAATCTTGTCTATGATATACTCAAGGATTTCATTTGATTTTATTGTTGACTAAAAAAGTACGCGTGTCTTTAATATCACATCTGAAAGAGGGCTGGCCTATCACTTTCATGTTCATTTCTTCTCAAATGGTAAGCGATAACGAAAAGAAGTTTCTAAGACAGTTCAATGGTATGATTATTTTATTGTAGAGAGTGTGTTATTATCGGAAGTACATTGTTTTCTATTTTTTGTGCACTTCACCAACCTAAAGATGGAAGCATTTAAAACACCTACGCTTTGTAATACCATAAAAAATAAGTCCTCGAGATATACGTGTTTATATTGACCTTTTAAAAGTTTCAAAAACAACCAAGTGTTACGAAGAGACCAAGGCTTCAAAACGGTCAAGGCTTCAAAACGGTCAAGGCTTCGTTACGGTCTTATAATCCTTGCAAACGGAAATATAACCACAAATTAGTACAAAAAGTGCTCCATATAAATCGGTCAAAATCGGATAAATTATGGACCTAGTGGGGAAAATGGACCTAGTGGACTGGATAGTCATTGTCTCAAGGATTCCAAAACAGGCTTTCTCACTGTCGGGCTTTACTTAGAACCGGAGATATAAGTCACGAAACTAATTGAGTTCTTCAATTGAAATTGTGGGAAATGGCTGAAAAATTTTATTAATTGTCATTGAGTTAATATGGATTTGCGTATATAAAGACAACATAATGTCGTATTTTTCGATTGGTAGATTTTCATTCATTGGTAGATGACTGGCATTTTTGATCGATGGCTTGCATTTTTCGGTCGATGACTTGGATTTTTAATTCTTGAAACTGTTTAGAGACGCACGCTTAATTGACTCCTACTTCCTGGCGTTAGTACAATATTTCATCCAAAAAAGATTCCAAGACCACCCTAACAGTTATCCTCCCAAGTTTTAGGACCCATTTATTTCCAATGCTCATGTGCCACAAGTTGAGATCAACTAGAAAAACTGTGTCAAAGGTAATTTAAATGATTATACTCGCACATTGGGTCCACGCCATTCTCCTTCTGCTGCCAGCTCATGTGGAGCCTTGGAACCCTACACACATAACCACTCAGATTTCGTTCTAATACAAATTGAGAATCTTTTTGCCGACTATAACTAATCTCGAGATAACATAGTGCCTAGGCAGTGCTATTAAAGTAGCTTCACTATGCACATAGATAACGATCGCAACACCCGACGATATCTATTGCTAGACTAGCTTCTCTGGGTTGGTGATTGCAAAAGCTTCAGCGAAGGGTTCAAGTCCTGACGATATTGTAATTGTGAATTTATACCACCATAGATTTATTGTGTCAAACGTTTGATGGCCTTTTAATTAACCGAAATGGTGATGTCAATTGGCCGCCAAGAAGCTGTGATTTGACACCGTTGGATTATTTGCTGTGGGATGCCGTTAAAGAATAGTGTTATGCCGACAAACCAGACGCAATTAAACATTTGAAGGTCAACATTCGTAATAAAATGCCAAGAAAAGTTTCTCAAAACCTGTCATTCACAGCCGACTCTAAACTATAGATCCCGCTGCTCATGTATAAAATTAACGCGCACAACATAAGTAGTGAGAGAAGCTAGGTCATAATCTTGACTAAGGGGTTTTACTGACCAATTATGTATGTATGTATGTGTTAATATTGATGTAGTAAAGAATCTGGGAATAAACCATGAGTACTGATAACTTATCAATAAAAACTAGGATAAGATTGTTACCCAATTTGTCTGTTCCAATATATATTTTATGAAGATAGGTTTGCTAGGTTCAAACCAATAATGCTAGAATGCTCGTTGAGTTCGTATGAAATCAAATTGGAGGGAGTAGAACTAAATCTATTGACTAGTAATTTAAAGTATTTGGATAGACGAGTATCAGTTAGAGTTTTGAAAGAAAGGAGGACTATATTTTCTCTTTTTCTTTCTTCACATAGGAAAAGCTTTCCATAAACAGTAATCACTTAAAAGTAATTTTTTTTAATGTTTCTTGTTGTTTGTTTAAGTATGTGTGGTAGAGTATTTGAATTTCTTAAGAGTGTATTTAAATATAATTAAAGATAATAACTCTTAATTACAATGGTTTCATTAACATGTTGTCATATAATCTGCATTACATTGTGTTAAAGACCTTTTATTTTTTCTATATGTTTGAAATTTAATTAATTTTACATTTCTTTTGAAAACATTTTCCACAGCGCAATATATGTAATTGCAGCAACCTTACAGGCAAGTCAAAGCAACGAGCAATGCTTGTTTCGCGATGTGATGAAAAAGTTACAGAGAAAACTTAATTGAAACTCTTTCAATATTTCCCTTTAAATATGCATAATAAAGCCTAAAGACTGAAAATAATTTTTCATGTTCATTTTATGTAACAATAGCGCTCACAACAATTGTACAAAGTGAAAGATAATGATATGTTAACGGCTTGCTTATTCACAAAAAAAAAAATTAAAATTGAAAAAATCATTGAAATATTTAGCAGGCATAAACAAATTGTATCTGCAAAAAACACAAATGCAAACAAAGTGCAATAATTGTTAAAAATAAAAGTATATTTTTGCATATGAATTGATGGAAAGAGGAAAAAAAACAACAAAATTATGATGAAAATGGTAATTGTTTTTCAATTTACATACGGAAAGGAATGGCGTTTACGTTTATATGTATATGGCAACTAAAGAGACTTAATCATGTTATTTAAAAGTGTTTTATAATAATTTTTTTATGTCTTTTTTATTTGTACAAATTAAAAAGGAACGATATTAAGCGTTAATTTGTTAATAATTTGTACAGAGTAATGTTCGAACATGAAATGCTTTTTTTCATAGGAAATATCTTTCAAATTAAGTATGTTGCTTAAGTCTTTTGATACATCTGAAGCAAAACAACTCAAAAAAAAACGAGCACATCTGGTCTGTTACTCTCAGGTCTTTTGTTTTATTAAATTTTCCTTATTTTTATTTGAAACATAAAACGAATTTGTTACAAATAAAAAATTTAATTTTGGCTCTTTTTTTGTTTTGTTTTTGTTTTCTTCTCCGTATAATTTTAATCTTAATAATAATTTTGCAACAGCTTAACATTATAATTTAAGCTTTAAAATCATTTACTATATAATTTAAAATAAAGAAATAATTTTCTTTGTTTAGCTTATAAACATTTTACTCATTTGAACTGTAACCATTGTTTGTTTGTTTATAATTTTTATTATATTTTTACGCTGAAAAAAAAATTAAACAGTCTAGCCTCAATGCATTGAACAAAATCTGCAATTAATGCTTATGTATACAATTCCCGTAGAAGTTTCTGTTTGGCTTAGTATCTCTCATATATTGAAGCATAAAATCTCCCATTGTTTCGTTAAGGTGGATATTATCGCCGTATTATTCTTATCATTATTTATTAATCAAATAGTTTGTGGTTTACCTACCGTGAAGTAAGTTGCTTGTCAAAATGTCAAGAAAATTTCAAAAGTTTTTTAATGTTTTATTTTTCTTTTACTCTTTTTCTTACTTTTTGTTTAATTTTTTTGGTTAACTGTTAAAACAAGTTGCCAATTTTTCACACTCCCACAAATGTTAACAATTGTTTAAAGTTTTATTTTTTTATTTATTTTGTAATTTTTCAGTTTTCTTTACAGCCGATTTCAATTGTTAGCAACAGCATTAATTACAACCATTGTTTACAAATCTTAATCTTATTGGGTTGATGCATTAGCTTCAAATGTTTGAAGTAGAAAGAAATTTTTATCGAATGCTTTGGGCTGTTGTAAGCTGAGGTATACTCCAATATTTTGAACAATTTCTTTTGCGTCTTAAACAAATGAAGCCAATTTACTACTTGAAAGTATGGTGATGATTTCAAGTCACCATAGTCTAGTAGGATTAGAGAAATTCCGAAAAAAAATAATACCAGAAAAATATTTATTTCGGCGATTTCCGCGTGGCAGTTGTCTGCCTAAAACTCTCTGAGTCCATAAAATTGCAATGAAAAGTTTCTCAAAAATCTATCATTCGAAATCAACATTAAACTGTACGTCCCGCCATTCATGCATAAAATTAAGGCAGACGTTACGAGTGGTGCGAGAAGCTAGGCTGTAACCTTGACGTAAGGATTGTAATGATAAGGATAAGTCAGTATGTAAGAGAGTTATCGTGATGATAGGAACTAGTGCCTTGTCGTATAAGGTGAGTCATCCATCGGTTTAAATTTGAACCATCGGTTATTCCGGATCTTGCAATCGTTCTATTCTGTCATAAAATTCAGTATGTTATAGGCACTGAACGTAATGAATCGATTTACGCTGGAGCAACGTTGGGATTTTTTGGAAATTTATTGACAATTGGTCGGAAATTGCAATAAAATTGGAAATAAAATCGTTTTTTCTGATGAAGGTCCTATTCATCGTGGTGGGTACGTTAATAACCAAAATTGCTGTATTGGTTGCTCAGAAAACCCACACGTGGTCTTACAGAAGCCAATACATCCATTACGAGTGAGTGTTTGTGACTGGCATTGTGGCAGTTCTATGCTTTGTCACAGACATGAAGAATCTAGATACTGGTGTTTGGCTTTTGCATCGCTTAACATTAAAATGGTAAACAAGTAAACAAAAATACAACAGCAAACACTACAAGAATAAATGAAAACAAATACGCAAACAACAGTAATGAAACAAACATGTTTACATTTCTAGGGAAGGCGAAGCCACGAACATTCGCCTCGAAGAACATTCATCAGATTGTTTTCCTTGCCATATAGAAGGCAAGGCAAGGCAGGCGAGTGAGTTAGTGAAGTGCAGCCAGTCTTGTGTGAAGACGCGGTGCAATTGAAGAGAGTAATCGTGGTTTGAAGATCTCCGTTACAAAAATCTGTCGAACTATTGTCTAGTAATTGTTATTGTTTATGCAAAGGGTGTAAACAGAGGAATAACAAACAAAGCAATTGTTGTTGTTTACATCAAGTTATGAACAGTGGAACACAGAATTGTGCGAACAATAAAGAATTTTAATTAACACTGAAAACAAACTTATTTTTATTTTATTTGCAATCTGCGAGGATTACGTGAGGATTACGACCTAGGTTCTCACGCCATTTATGTAGCGTGTGATAATTTTATGCGAGTGGTGCGACCTACTGTTTAAAGTCGACCCCGAACGAAAGATTTTTGAGGAACTTTTCATGGCTTTCTTCCATAAAGAAACATATTTTAATTAGCATAAAATACTAACAAATTCGCTTTCAAAACTATTAGTTTGTATATTTGAATACAACTTGACGTCTATAAATTAATAATTTCTGATGATTTTTATTACAAACTCATAAGAAAAACAATATTTTTTTATTGAAAATATTAAAAAAGTTTGCTAATAATACATCAAGACTTGTGTACCGTATTGCAAATTCCTTACAAAAGATTTAAGATACAAACTTTGTTGTTTTGTTTTTTCTTGTTGCCCATTTCACCTTTAGCGGCCATAAAATATTTGTTTAAACACGATATTTAATTACTATTACTTGAATATCCAATACATTTTAGAAAAAAAACATATACAGGGTGTTCAACAACAAGGCACCCTATTTGGCCGAGTGTAATTACAGTACATTTATGGTTTTCTTATTGGTAAAGTGTATACAACATGTGCCATTTAAAATTATTTTTGGAAAAAATTCAACACAAAAATATTTGAAATTAGCTCAACATTGTAATCGATAGCAGCTTTAAATAAACTGATACATTATGACAACATCATCTCTTGTAAGCGTACTCACCAAAAATAAGTGTAATTGAAAAACGTTAAAAAATTTAAAACACTGTTATGGAAAGAGCGCATTAAAATTGTTGAAAGAAATAACTCTCTAGTGATTTAATTTCATAAGAACGGAAATTTTTTTGTTTTTTTAAATATATACATTAACTACTGTATAGCTACTAACGTATTGATAACAATTAATTAAAAAACGTAAGTATTCTTTCGAAAAGGTATGATAGAGCTTAAATGTTCACTATCATGTGTAACGGATTTAAATCTAACAAAGGTTCTAGTGCCCTTGTAGGCAAGTTTTTATAACACCTGTTATACCAACATACTCATGTCTATTTGTCTTCTCAAACTATATTTAGCATGTTTTCAAAGATATTACCCAGGTAATGATTCCATAGATCTAACGACCGAACAATTATGTTATACATCAAGTGTACAATTTGTGAAATGTACTGTCAGGATTTCCCTGTAAGTATTCTGCAATTCATTTCCAATTTCTGTGATGTTATAGCACCCAGGAGTCGTATATTTTTATATTTAAAATATTTCCTCAGTGCTATTGTGATCTTACATGAGCTTATCCTTAATCCCTTTGATATGCACCATCGATTGACAATGGACCTCCTCGAATGACTATGAAAAGAGTTTCGTAAAATTTTTCTTTAGCCGTTAAGACTATATAATCTGCATACATTTCGCAGTTGATGTCTGCCTCGAATAGTTTTTTCAAAGCTCCATATTAGTGGTCAAAGATTCGCATCCTGAGGTATCTCTCTGGCATCCATCTAGATTAGAGCCAATGATATTTAAAGCCCTCTCTGTGATCTCGTGAGGAATGTTATCAATTTCGCCCCCTATGTCAAACAGACTAGCCATGTGCCTTTCTAACCTTACAAAAGTTTGCTGCATATTGTCGCCAGTAATAATCGTTAACGCAGATAGTATGACCAACACTTCCGCCTGAAAATCGAAACAATGGTCCGATAGCCATTACGAAAAGTGTTTACGAAAAGCTGACTTCTATAACTCCATTCAGTTTCGAATCGTTCGTGAAGATTAATTAAAGTTAATTTTTATACTTGAGTAGCGGGACCTACAGTTTAAAGCGGCAATCTTATTTACTCTCGGAGTTTTTGCCAACGAAGAAATATTTTTTCATATTTTCGTTTCGTTGGAGATGCCTGACCTGGAGTTTGAACCGAGGCTTTACGTTTAATAAGCTAACACACTACCTACTAGATCACGGCGACGGTTTATACTTCCTGGTAAAAGTATTTACGTAATTGGTCCTTAACAATCCGATTCGGCCTGCCTTAACACATCGTTCCAAACACTTCTGCTTTCTGCACGTCATCGGCAGTTGGCCACATCAATCAATGACAGGGCTTTCTCGATTTGGTTCTTAAACGCAAACAAAATCGTCTTTTTCGCCGACTTCTGCAAATCCCCGCATAAAATACCCGTCTCGCCAGAGCATTCTCCTCCATTCGAACGACAAGACCGAGACAGCGCAGCCGCTGAATGTTAAAACGCTGCACAACGTTCATGTCGTTCTATTTCAGTTTTTTTTTTTAAATTTGTGCCCAAGTCTATACTAGATGCCCACTCTCTAAATCTCTCCAGTGCTAGTTGTATCACGTAGAATTCACAACTCTGCCAGAAATTCTAAGAGCCTTTGCTTCCGTATACGCGACTGTCCTGTAGTCAACGTCATAAGCACTTCGTTCATCACTAGTTTAAATACGACTAGCGACACACTTCACCTCATGGTGTTGCCATTTTTGTTCTCCAAGAGATCTAAGAGCTCTATAATATCAGATATTGGGTGCCCCAATGGCATAGTAGGTAGTGTGCTAAACTTCAAGTGGTTGGGCCAGGGGTTCGATTCTCACTAGAGAATATATTGCATGAGTAGGAGTCATCTCCTGAGTGATGGTGTTACAATAAAAAAAACCACAGGGTTTGATATTTTTTTTTTTTCGCCGAGGAGGGGTAAATGTACCTAACCGCACCATAGAGGAAGTCGTCACATCCTCCGTGTGTGGGGCCCTCACCCACTAAATCCCCCCTCGTCTCCTGTGGACTTGTTTGTACCCACTCCGGAACTACGGTGGTATTACTTCGGAGTGGAGTCCTTTTGGCCCTTTGGCCCCTTCATGTTCATATCCGCGTCCGGATTGCGAATCGAAAGTTGAGGAGTCATCTAAGCGTCTCCACTATTCCTTTCGTCTAGATCATGGTCTCGGTTACGCCCGGCACGTGTGACAGTATCACCTATGCCGACATGCTTACTCGTTCTGCAGCTTCAAGATCTATCTTCTTCCGTCTCAGAATGCGCTCTATGTAATTCACTACCGAGGTCCAATATTCACTACTCGCAGTCATAACGCCGACAATATTAGCGGCTGTGATCGTTCCGACTATTAAAGTCAGTACAGAGCGATAGCTCTGCCAGCGTGCACACTCGAAAACAGTGTGCTCTGCGTCATCAATTACCTCCCCTTCCTCGTACAGGCAGTAAGGGGAGGCGGCCTTGCCCATTCTGTGCAGATATTTCCTAAAATATCCGTGACCCAATAGCATCTGTGTAACGTAGTAGTTTATCTCTCCAAATTTCCGACCGATCCATAGCCCTATGTCCGGGATAAGTCTCGCGGTCCATCTTCCTCTATCCTCCTCGTTCCATCGTTGTTGCCATTTTGAAATGGTGTTTTCCCTGAAGTAACCGGTTATATGATTTCCAGCCGATTTCGCCTTATAAATCTCCATCCGCTCTGCCGCCAGCAGATCCACAGGGATTATACCCGCTATCACCAGTACGGCCAGAGCGGACACTGTACGGTACGCCGACGCGACACGCAATGCAGCCGTTCTCTGTACCGATACAAGTGAGTTTGCCCTCTTCTTAACATCTAGTGTTTCGGCCCAAATTTCGCTCCCATAAAGCATAATGCTGTTTCCAACATCCATCAGGAGTCTCCGTCTCGCCGGTAGCGGTCCTCCAATGTTCGCCATTAATCTGCTTAGCTGTCCGACGATCTTCTGGGCCTTGTTAGCCGAGTACTGAATCTGATACGAGAATGTCAGTCTGGGGTCCAGCCTTATTCCTAGGTATTTCACCGAGCTCTCGGTCCTAATTGTCTCGTTTCCTATGCTCATGTCCACATGCAAGGGGATACGACGACCAGTGATTAGCAGCAATTCCGTTTTATGCATGGCCAGATCTAGGCCGTGGGAATCCAACCATGATTTTATCCTTAGCATAACGCGTCTCAATTTTCGTTGTGCCTCTTCCGTGTTCCTGGCCGTGATAACAGCTGCGATATCGTCTGCGTATCCAACCAAGAAAGTTCCGTCCGGCATATCCTCCCTCAGAATTCCATCATAGCTAACGTTCCACAGGTCGGGGCCGAGGATAGATCCTTGTGCCGCTCCAGATGTTACTTGTTTCACTCTTGATCCCGAGCTTGTGTTATACACCAACTGCCTGTTACTTATCATGGCCAGAATGTAATGTGGCACAGAGAAATTGTTCTCCAAAGCATCCAGTACATCGCTCCATCTAAGGCTGTTAAACGCGTTTTTGACGTCCAAAGTGGCAAGCAGTACCACAGGCCTCGTAAAGTGACTCCCACGCTGTGTGACCATAGCTGCTTCAGTCACCTCTCTCAAAGCGCCAATTGTTGACCGACCGGGTCGAAAACCATATTGCCGGGCAGACAGTCCTCCTCTATTCTCAATAGCAGCGGTAAGCCGTGGCTTCAAAAGCCTCTCGAGCAGCTTTCCTGACGTATCCAGCATGCACAGTGGCCTGTACGCGGATGGGTGCTCCGGGTCGCCCTTAAGACCAGTCGTTGTTTCTTCCATATTTCGGGGAAAACACATTCTCTTAGGCACGCGTTGTACATTCCCAGTAAGAGTTGCGGTCTTTGATCGGCAATTTCCCGCACTACCTCAGGCGGGATGCCATCGGGCCCCGGTGCTTTGCCGGGTTTTAGTCCGGCTGCAGCTATTTTCAGCTCCTCTTCGGTAAATGGTAAGAATTCTATACCGAGTGTATTCTGCCGTTGTTCGATCCTCGATTCATGAGTAGGGAATAGTGTATCCACTATATTTCTCATCACTCGTTCGTCCATAATTCCCACTGGTTTCCTCCTTTATGTCATCGCGTAGTTCCTGGAACGCCTGGTTTTTCTTGCGCGATATCGCCTCCTGCAGAGATTTCTTTGCCTCTTTGTATAATCGCATTTCGTCAACGGCCGGTCCGTTGGGTCTAGCTCTAGTGTACCTCCGTGTAGTCGCAGACACTCTCGCCTGAGTGCTGCAATATTTTCGTCCCACCAGCACAGCCTTCCTCCTGCTATTCGGGGGTTTCAACAAGGGCATTGCCTTCCTACACCCGCGTCCTATTATCTTCATAGTTTGTTCTACTCTCGTCCTCGCGTCGTCCGAGAGCTCAATACTGCCACACAATCTGTCAACCTCCAAGATCAGCCGATTTTTATCCAATTTTCGTGCATCCCATCCTCTACTGTTCGGAGTGTAATTGTTCTCCTCTCCTCTATTTCTCGAAGCAAAGGTGTACGATATGTACTGATGATCACTACCCGTATATATTTCCAATACCTTCCAGTCCCTGACTCTGTGACATATGCTCTCCGAGACCATAGTTATATCAGGGATAGTTCCCTCGCAACCCGGTCGTCTAAAGGTAGATACGTTCCCCAAATTCGCGAAGATCAGGCCGGTTCGAGCTGCCATCTCCACAATTCGTCTGCCTCTTGGGTTGGTATTCCGCATTCCCCACTCTACAGCTCTGGAGTTAAAGTCGCCTGCCACTATGAGGTTGCCGCCAATCTGCGTTATTGTATCCTCGATTCTGGCCAATTTCTCCTCAAAGGTTCCCACGTCATCATTGGGAGTCAGATAACAACTCATTAGAGTAATATCGTCAAACTGTATCCAGGTGAAACAATCCCCCCTACCAGATCTTCTCGGTCGGGGGCCCTGGTTATCCGTTATCCATATAGCCGCTGTAGATGGTTCATCACCCAGCCAAAATCCGCTATTTTTAGCTGCATACTGTTCGCTTATAACAGCTACGTCAACTTCCTGCTCCCTGACTATCTGCGATAGCAAAGAAAAAGCCACCCTCCCTCTATGCATATTTAGCTGCAATATCTTCATGCTGCCTTCCGTAAGGTCCTTTCACAACCCCGCGATCCCGGGAGGTGATCCAGAGATCTTCCCGACTCGGAAATACAACATTTCATTTCTTTTCGGCATTTTTTTCTCTTATGCCCCTTTTCTCCACATTTCATACATAGGTCTGACCTGTCCGGTCCACCACACTCCCACCGTCTGTGACCTATTCCGAAGCATCGAAAACAGCGTGTCGGTTCTTCCCTGATAGTTATTCTACAGCTTGTCCAGCCTATTTTGATCCTCTGTAGTTTCAGAAGCGCATTCGCACAACCTGCAGAGGTTGTTACGAAGGCTCTTTTCTGCTCACGGCTGTTCGCCCCGGTTATACGAACGGACATATCCGGATTCATTTCGCCCGCTTCTCTTTGTACCGCTGCCAAAACTTCCTCAGTGGTTGTGAGGGCATCCAGGTCCCGAATTTCTAAAGTGACCGTAGGCACAAGGTCCTTTACGGATGCCTCTTGATTTAGGACGCTCTTTAGGTTCTCCCTGAACTCGTCTCTTTTGCCTCCTTTACCCATTTCAATGAGAATAGCACCTGTTTTCGTCTTCCGGACGGCTTGTATCGCTATCTCCAATTCCTCTGGTTTTATTTTGCTCCGTATGTTCCTCAGAACGTCAGCGTAGCTACGGCCCTCGGTTGGGTGGATGATTACAGCCTCTGGACGTTCTTTCACAATTTTTTGCCGCTCCTTTTTCTCCTTCCTTGCCGTTTTCTTGCTCTTCACTTGTTTCCATTCCTCGTTCACTGTTTCCTTGAGCTGTGCCGTGTCCGTCGGTTTTCCTCTCGGCCTCTTTTCCGGGCGGGTATCCGCGGGGCTTGAGGCGCCTCTCTTATTGAGGGAACTAACAGGTGTGGAGACATCGTCGTTCCTGTTATTCCTGGTAATCTCAAGAGCCCTACTCGCTTCCTTTCTCATTTCTGCAGCCTTCCAGTTTTCCCTGTAGCTCTTCATTATATCGATGAGTTACTCTAATTCTGATACTCCGCTCTGAACATCCATGCTGATGTTCCTTGCTCTCGTCATTGCCGCTCTTATCCTGCGGATAACACTTTGGCACTTAGTAAAGGTCTCCTCCTCTGAGTTTCTCATCTTACATATGAACTCCTGTCTAGGGGAACTGTGCCCCAAAAGCGGTTCTCCTGTTCCACCATGCACTGGTTGTGGTGCATGCGATTGCGCACCCTCCTGCGCAGATTTTGGTGTCGTGCCACCCTTCTCTAGCCCAGTGCTCCTCGCAGATGTGCTCTGCGAGTTCGCCGTTGTCTGGGATTTTTTCACCGGTGATCGCCTGATTTTCGGACTGCTCATAAAGACAACCTCACCCTGCATCATCTCTTCCACTTCTAATATTTTCTTATTCATTTTTTTTCGGGTTCCATCTTCAAGCCGCTATCTCATATCGACTATGCAGTTGTCCATTAAAGACCCCGAGGGTGCATATAGTGATCAGTGAGGTCCTCGCGAGGGTTGACGCAGATCTTCATGGGAGTCTGCGTTCAGAGCCAGGTCGGACACTAATTAGGAGTCATCTCAACTAAACCTGCATCACCAACTAAATGGCGACGATAATCGAACGTACTTGAAGCCCTGCCACGGATTTAACGGAATGGAGGCGTCTGCAACATTAGCCTGAAAGCCATTTCGACCGGTTTTCATTCGGTGTACTCAGGTAACAGAATGCAACAAACGTCAGCCCACTTGCGTCATCTTCAAAATCGATTTTCCATACATAGTCCAGGTCGAATTGCCGAATCGCCAATCTTGCCTTCTCACATTAGCAAGTACCCAGCGGATGCTGAGTACCAGTACCCGGGGAGCGCCTGATCTAAGATACGGAGGCTGTGAGCTGCTTGGCATGTACTTGCAAGGATAGCCCCGGGCTTCGCCATGTTGAAGCCAATCAGTAGCGTTGCCTTGTAGTTACATACCCGCTCCCCACAGGGTTTGATATTAAAGCCTCTATGCTTATTATTTCAATCGATTTAATCCCTTTTAACTAATCGACATCATTCCACTTATCCTAAGACTTTCCCAAAATAACTTTCAAGTTCAACATAAACTGTGCACTGTAGGTATCCATATCTGATAACAAACAAAATATTTGTTTATAATTTAATTTTTTTTTTATTTTTTATAAATTGTTTCAGCTTTGCTACTGTTTTCTTTGACAATGAGTTGCAATATTTTTTTAAGTTTTTGACTCGTATTAATATCATATGCTAGTAATAGCAAACAGTTTTGCTGTTGTTGGTATGAGTTGTAGTGTGTAAATAATATTCAGGGCCATTGTTAAATAGCGTAAAATCATAAAAATATCAACAACAACAAAACAAAAGATAATTAATCTTAAGACACACTACAGACAGTATGGGCAATAATTAACGAACATTAATTAATGAGGAAGTTTAATTATTTACACTTGAGTTTTAAAGCACTTACTAAATTAGATAATAAAAGTGTTAAAAAAATGCCTCTGATCATAAACTACGCCTACCTTAAGTGTCATATGTATCATTAATGGTTTAAAAAGTCCTTCAACCTATCATAAGAAGAGAAAAGCAATTCATTTCAACCATGGTTTGGTTATAAAAATTCGAAACAAAAGACTTAGAACACCAACCTGCAGACATGCATGCAGGCCTGCTTTTATTTGTTTGCTCTCTGCTAGTATTTATGTATGTAAACAGTCAGCCAATTTGGTTTGCCAGTCAGCCAGTCTGGCTGTTTGGTGGCTGTTTTGTAAACGTCATTTTCATATTTTTCTACAATTTTATTTACAACACTCATAAATTTGTCGCGCTCGCTTTTTTTTCCTTAAATATTTATCGTAGTTTGGTTTGGTCGTTGTTGTTGGCCTGTTCAACCTTTTTTTCTTATAAAATTTTTATGCTTTATAACGTAAATCATTTTAATTTTTTTTGAACATACGTTCATAAGTATATTGGTAGAGATTTTGTTACTGTTTTTTATTCAAGCATTTAAGCTGCCTATTGTAGCCACCAGCATACGCATTTCTGTTGATTGCGAAGTTTCTGTTGTTTGGCTTTACAGCGGCTATAACAGCTAATCAAAGGTAATAATCATGACAATGAACGGCAACATAACAAATTCGTTTTTTATGATTATTGTCAATAAGAGTTGACACTTTAGGAAAAATTGAATTGAAAAATCCAATGCCCACCTTGGCCATTAACAATTATTTTTTTTTTCTAAACATACACATGCCATGCAATTGACTGACGCCTCTGGCAAAAGAATTCTTTTTTTTTAATACAATTTTTTTTATTGAAATTCACTTCTATTCTTGTTACGAATTGCAAACTGGTGGCAAACGCTGTTGCATAGCCTTTGTTGAAATTGTCAATAAGAATCGTGCTGTATGTTAAAGTATGCATTTTAATTTAATCAAAAAATTCTTTTAAATAAATAAAGGTGTGCAGATCTGTTATGGTCGTATTTTATAATATTTTATGATACTCGCAATAAATAATAAGTTTTAATTATATTGACAATAATTTATGAAATTATTACCATTTTTGCAAACACATATATTTTTTTATTTTCAAATATTTTAGTCTTTATTTTATAATCATCGTCAGAGTCGTTAGTGTCATGAGTTTCTCTATAATTATGTAATTGTTATTAATTTGTTTATAATTTATAATATAATTTACAGTTAATTGTTGCTATAAAAATATGAAAAAAATTAAGATACAAGTACTGCGTAAATCATTAAAAAAATGGCATACAAGAGTTTTTTTTTTGAAGTTACTCTTAATGCGAAAAGCTTTTTAATTTAAAGTGTAGATTTTTTCAAAAGGAACTACACGCCAACGCTTTCAACTTTAGTAATTGGGCTTAAATGATACGTTTATTTGGATAACACGAAATATTTTACAGATTCTAGGGTAAATTGAATGCTTCAAAGGCAAAAAAAAACGCGTAAGTTTCAGAGCTTCTACAATCATCAGTTCAATGCGCGAAAAATGTCAAAATCTGAGTAGAATTTCGTTAGGGAACAGTGGAGCTATAAAGAATATTGATAGCTGACTAAATGAAAGCATTTTCATGTACTGTTTATATAAACGGAAAGAAAATAAAAAATAAGACTTTTTTAAGTCACCGTAGTCTAGTAGGTAGTGTGTTGGCTTATTAGATGTAAGGCCACGGTTGAAACTCCAGATCAGACATCAAAGCGAAATATGAAAAAATTTTTCGTCGGTGATTTCCTCTTACCAGATTTTTGGGAAAAGCTCTAAGTGTGAAATAAAATTGCCATTAAAAGTTTTCAAAAATCTGTCGTTCGGAGTAGACTTTAAACTGCAGGTCCACTGCACCCACGTAAAAAATTAATACACAACGTAAGTGGTGTGAGAAGCTAGGTCGTAATCTTAACTGAAGGGTTATAATGACCAATTATTTATATATGTATGTATGTGTGGTACGATAAAACGCGATGCATTTGGTTACTTAAACCCTTTACAATGCAGTGCGTGAAATAATTTCAATGTCTGGTTTAGTTACTATAATAGAGGGCAGCAGAATTATTAAAGATATTGGAAGCCATGCTAAGAGATATGGAACTTGTTCATTTACAGCGTTAAAACTAAAACTATTTTCAAATACCGTGTTAAGTCTGTAATAACGCTTTTAAACGAAAGTAATTAGAACTTTTTAAAGGTTTTTTATGGATTGTAAAAATATTTTTATTCCTTACAATAAACAATGCATCATAAGAGACATTGAACTTTAGAGCAATGTTTAGTTAGTTCAGTGAAAAACTTGGTAAGTTACGGGTCACAAAATAAACAAATTTTCTGAGTGAACCGTGTTCCATAACTTGACCTACAGCGGTGTACTGCATTGCGCTCGTCTACTGGTGAAACATTTAAGTTTCTCACATCGTGACGGCATTCTCATAACTTTTTGGACGGTTGCTAATGTAACGCCAATTCGATAAAAGGATGAGGCTACTAACGCTGAAAACTTGCGAAAAATAATATGTTGGTCACCTTCCAAGTTTAAGCAAAGTATGAAGAACTATCAGCTTGTGAAATGTCTAGATTGTAACAACCGCATTAGCGATAGGCAGTACAGTTTATGTAAGTTCGCTTCTACTAGTCTCTGGCAGACGTTATTCACAGAAAGGTAAAATCGATTTATCAGACTATTTGATGAGGGCTAGACTATGGGTTTAGATATTTTCCAAGCATTTGACAGAGTATGCAATGGTGCACTTCTATCGAACTCATTGTTATTGATATGGCAACCAATATTCTTTTGTCGATTAATTGCGACCTTATTGGTTGCATAAATAGAATTCTGTTACTGTTTTAACTCCAACTTTATTTCTAATTTCTATAAAAGGTTTACTTTTTATATATTCCAATTCCATATATTCGCTTCCAAATGATACAAATGATAATGTGAATGACTTTTTCGCGTCCGAACTTCAATCAATCTTCGAATGGGATTTAGTCTACTGGTTCAATTCTGTTTATTAACCAATGACCATGACAATAATAATCATTATCAGAAGCTTTTGAAGTTATAAACATTAAGTATCAATGCAATATTCACTGACAAATTTCGTATTGTAAGAAACATTCAAGTCCTTTGATTGCTCGAAGATCTAAAAGAGGTAGAGGCGGAACACTGTTTTTATAGAGGATTTTTCTGTCACTAATAACACAGAGATCCAGCATTTACATCACTTATGTATGTATGTCAGCTCGAAAATTTAATACAATTATCATGAAACACTTCGTGCCACAAAAGCTATTTTGAAGCTTTCTGATCACATACAGGAAAGAGCGAAGGTGTTTATTAATGAAAGTATGGCATCTATCTCATTAATTCATTAGAGCACAGTCGCAGTGAGCCCTGTGTTTGAACGTTTTAACGCTACTTCTACGGAGTATGCTCGAAGTCAATTCATGCATAAGTAATGTAAATACTTAGTAGGTTAGAGAGAGCAATCGGAGCACTTGAATATTTCTTTCAACAGAAAACCTTTCTTGTTCACGATAACCACATATTTTTACGTTTTTTACCACTGTCACCTGGAGCACTTCTTTTTGTGGTCGATTAACCAATGGATCGCAAAATGCATTACGGAGAGCAATCGTGCTTTAGCTGGACTATCCATATGCGGAACTCTATTCTTGTAAAGAATTTTTTTTTGTTACCAATAATATAAACAGTTTCAAATCTAACATCCATAAACACTTCTGCCTCTGTAGTTCCAACACAATGCATTAAAAATAAATAAAACAGGCCAATACGAAAATATACTGTTAAACAGTTGTTTAGCACCCGCAAGAAAAGATGTTACCAAGACAGGCAAATAACAAGTAGAGGCGACCCACAGAGAAGTCACAGTAGTGTGTGCTCGCATATTAAACGCAAGCCCATAATTCAAATCTAACTCAAACATCTCGAACAAAACTAAAAATAAAAAAAAATATTTCTTCGGCGACTTCCTTCCTCAGTCTCCTGGCAAAAAATCGAATAGAAAATAAAAATGCTATGAAAAGTTCTTCAAGAATCTGTCGTGCGGAGTCGACTTCAAAATGTAGGTATTGTTGCTTGTGGGTAAAATTAACACATATGAACAACATGTTCTTTATAACATAATACACTTTTCTTAACCTCAAACCAACCTTATCACGAACTCTAAAAAATAAAATTTCTTCACTGTTTGAAATTAAACTAAATTGTATGTCTAAATAGTATTTTATTTCTGCTAAAAATCCATTCTAAATAAAATTCATTTCTTCTTTAACCTGATTTATGCAAATTGTAAAAGATAAAAAACATGTTTTTAAAAACAAAAGACTTAAGACACAAACTCTTTTTTTTAATATCTTAACAAATTACCAAGAATATGTCAGGCAATTTGTTTTTCTGTTATTTAATGGCATTTAAGCCTAAAATATTTTAAAAACTTTTTTGTAAATTTCATTGTATCTGTTACGTTTGTTTTCATCGATCAAATGGTTTTTGTTTTTATTCGTAGTTTAACATGGTTTTTGTTGATGGTGCCAGCGAGAATATAAAAACAAAAAAGTGGTAAAATTCCAAAAACACCATTACCTTCTATGGTATAATTGTCGATTTGCAATTGTTATTTAAAGTTATTGACGGGCTTTATAGGTACAATAGTTAGACAAGCAAGACTTAGACTTTTTGTACCCATAGCAAGTGTTACAGAGTGGCTAATACGTACAAAAATAAGTTCAAGCATAACATAATCAGACTTTTAAATTATAGTTCTCTTACTAAGAGTGGATATTAAATGCTCCAATACCCTTTAGGTTTATGTATTGCCATACCATTCATTGTTTTATTGATGTTCAGTACACAAGAATTTAATTTTTTTTTATAATTTCTGTTTTTTTCAAATTACCCAACAAACAAAAGCCGAAAGTGAAAAAATCTTAAGAAAACCTAAAGCAAGTGATTATAAACTTAGAACACAAAAGCTTAATAAACCATATTTATAGCTGTGATTGTGTTCTTTTTTCCCCCCAAAATAACTCATGCATATTTGTTGCCATACAGTGTGCTTTATGAGTCAAGTCAGTCAGTCATTGCGGTCATATTTCATAGTTAAGTTTACGTTTCTTTACAAATAAATCGTAAAAAAAATTATGCTTTCAGACTATTTTATAGCGTTTTTTTTAATGTTTTATTGTTTCAAATGCTCGGATGCCTTCACAAAGTGCTGCCCATAAATCTGAGTCAATATAAAAAGTTTCCCTTTCATGGTTAGCTAAGCATTGTAACCGAAGGAAGAGGTTACAATGAGAATTGCGCAAAATGATGAATGGAGAACAGTCAAGTAACGCGAAGAACCTTTTGGATTTCACGGGCTGACTAAAGTTCAATTTTATTCATATTCTGTTAATGACCACGGTTGTGTTTATTACATCACTGATGGTTAAATAAATTTTATGTGTCTGAAGAATAATTGGTGTTAGACAAATTAAGACAGAAACCTGCATATATTATTTTCCCATAAAAAAGGCAATTAATTGATCATAAAAACAGTCTACCTTACGTGAAATAAATATTTATAAGCTTTTCTGGAATTTAATTATGTTACTGATTTGGGCTTTTCTGCATGTTAAGAATTTTCGTGTACTTCGCCTAGTGTCAGTAAATTTTTCTAGATATGCTAGGTATGAAGCGTGTTTGTAAAAAAAGTTCTTAAATTTTTCTAGAGAAAAATAGTATGAGGAATACTTAATACATACAGGAAACGAACTATGAAAATATAATTATTATATGCCCCCATATGTTGTCACACCATGCTCAATATATCATCACGACTTTGTTCTGTTTATCTCGACTTCCCACGGCATATTGCTTTAGATATAAATACAACAAAAATTCCTTGCAACAAGATATCGAATGATATTAAAATCAGGATCCTGTCTGACATTTAAATTGTTGAATATTTTTTCTGTCTTCACAACTGAAGTCGCCAATGAAATAATAACAATTTCTAAGATTCAGAAATAAGCATTATAACAGTGAGTTATATCAAGACAAAAGCCCATAAACCTGTTGGCCTGAAGTCCTTCGGTTACAAAAATCTTTTGGTTCAAAGTATTCTTACCTAACCTATTAAGGGTATAAAAACTGACCATATGTTCCTATGTGCCTAGCCAGGGAAAGTGTTACTCCGTTTACATTTAAAGTTCATCTAACTAAGAATACAGATTCTGGCTATATAACAAACAATTAAGGATGGTGACTCTCAAGGGAACATTGCTGACAGAATTAACAAAGCGTGGTTGCTTACTGCTTCAGATTAAGCGTCTCCCCATATCTGCTTATATAATATATTGCGTACTTTTCAATGCAATGTATAGTTGATACGATGTACTATAGGTAGAATGCCACTGAGTAACCGTAAGACGGCTGAGGCTTCTAGAACAAACGTCCCACACAAATTGATCGAATTTTTTTGGCATCAATGGGTTACAAACAACAAGTACAACTTTTGAGTATGCAAAGCACAAAGTGACTCTGGATTTGTCTCATCTTCTCAAAAGAACCAGAGAGTCACCATTGAACAGAATTCATAGGGACATCGTCGACCCAAAAAAAGCAGACCACAGAACGCGTGTGATGTCTATTGAGTATGCTGCTAATGAAATGAGTTGTAATCAGACGTTACCTATGGTGCTTTGAAAGTAAAGAAAAATGCAATACAAAATTTTATATCTAAAGATGATTCCCGTTGGATTAAAATTAAGTAACTATCTATTTTTTCGTTGTACAATGGGTCAATTCGACCTCCGGATACTGTACTTGTCTTAATTGACAAGTGCACGTCCTCTAACCTAACTATCGAATAAAATTGCATTTTAAACATAATAGCATAGTTTTCAGTGTTGGTTGTTCTGTATTGTACTGTATTGTATTCTATTGTTTTGTCTTTTAAAGCTACTAAGATATTATACTGGTCTGAAGCTAAATAAGGTTTAAAGTAACGCCTTTGCCGAACATAATGCCTAGGAGAACCCAACAATACTGATGGGTATCAGTAATAGGAACTCCCTGCCTTCTATCAGGTACCCCCTACTCAAATATTAACATCGCACAGGTTCCAAGTATGTATTGTAGTGCATCGGTTTTCTCCACATAGATTTCACATATTGATACCGAGCTGCCAATGCCTCCTAAATAATAGACAGCATTGATCCGTATACCGTCAGAAGAAATTGCAACGGTGCCGACTGATTAGATTTTTGTTATCCAAAATGGATGAACTTGACTTGGTTCACATGGGGTAAATTTACTGAACAATTAATTAAACATTTTAGAACGGTCCATTGGCCGTCGAGATCATAAGATTTGGGAATACGTGAAGTCTAATCCGTACAGGACAGACAGAATTCCCGATTGCGAAGATAATATTGCAGTTACCATTGATATGATTTCGTTTAAAAAAATATGCGAAAATGGTTCATCATCGATCATCAATTACTTGCTATAACTTTTGAAAATAAATGAGAGGCATACATTTATCGCCCCCAAAATGAATGTTTCATGCAGTTTTCCTGTTTTTTTTTCAATTTTTAAAAGATAAGCTTATAGATTAATTGATTTACAGCCGATTTGTGTCAATTATATAAAATATGTTTATGTGGGATTAATTGTTTAAAACACTTTAATCGGTTTACTTCATGCTGAAATTTCTATAAAGTTTTTGTTCACATTTTTCTATTACGTTTCTTTGGCAAAATATTCGTTGGGTTATCTCTTGTCTTTTTAGAGTAATTAAAGATCGTCTTTCATTTTAAAGCAACGATTACCTTTACGCACTTTTTCACTCTTACAACACAACACAAAAAAAGTAAAGATAACAAAAATTAAAATACATTCACAGAAATTAATTAAATTTTAAATATTTTAACGAATCAAATTGCTTTGGCGGCAACGAAAGTAAGAGGATCGTAATACTAAAAGAGAAAAAAAAAAATTTATTATTTAGTTACTATGTATGTATACCCCCCGAATTAAATAAAAAGATTTTTTAATTTTAAAAATCTTTACAAAATTTCTAATCAATCTGACGTGAAACGTATGACTAAAGAAGGCATTGTACGATTGTCATTTATGATTGCATTTTTAAAAGAAAATCTTATAAAATGTGCAGAAATTGCTAAATACCAAAGAAACAAAAAGTATTTTAAAAAGCTTTTTACATAACCGGGTTAATAAGAAAAAGTTAATAATCTGTAGATTATAAGCCACGCTATTTAATTATGTAAATAGCAGAACGTGCAGAGTGCAGCGATCAGCGTACAGCATGAATAATACAAATAAAATTTTAATTTCCTATTAAATTGAGAAACATATTTTCTTTACCATTTTAAGATTATTTAACAATAATCATTATGATCGGCTAAAAGAAAACGATTAAAATTCGCAAGCGTCATGAAAATGTTGGCTTATGATGTTTCCGCATTGATATTATGAATCGTATAAATATATAGTTTTCGTTAAGTCATCATCATCATCATCATCATCATCATCATCATCATCTTAAATCGATATATGATTTATGAAATAAAAGATTTTAAAGCTTCCCTATACATTTTTCTCGTATTTTCAATTGAAAATTTCAAAGCTTTTATGCCAACGATTTTCTTTTTATACATGTGAGTGTTTTTTTTCTTTTTTATTATGCCTGCTGTAACGAATGTTTGGATATTATTTTTATTTATTTGTATTATTTTTCATACAAAAATGACTTTTTTGACTTAAAAATGAAACAATGAATTCAATTTTTGGTTGAATAACGTTTCTTGTGCATAATCGTTGATATTTCATACACAGAAAACTACTCATCTTGAAAATGTTATGCAAAGTCTGATATTTAATATGAAAAACTGAAGTCGTGATGTTCAATATTCAATAAAATTTAGCTGGAAAGGAAACAAAAGTTTGTTTAAGCGTTAATGCATTTTAAAATATTTTTTTTTCAACTGAAGGAAGGAAATCTTATGAAATAATAATAAGAAGCAGATCATTTGGTAATAAATGATTGCAATATCGTAATTGTTCTCTACAAAAATATGCAATATTTTGAATTCTTATTTCTTTCCTTAGAAGAAGATGATTTAGATTGAATAGCTGCTCAGGGATGTGTTTTATGTCTACGATATCAGTAACGTTCAGCATTTTTCTGTCCCCAATAGGTGCTGAAGCTACATTTGTTATTAATTTATTTCTGTTTTATTATAAAACAAAAAAATTTTTAATGTTTTTTATAAAACAAGAGAAAATAAGGAAAAGTTTTAGATGACTCCATAGGTGTCGCTGCCGTTAATAAAACTGTTTCATTAAAATGTGGGTTCTTAGTACCCTAATTTTCATGGGAAAATCGGCTTCAGAAATGAGATACGATGGGTACGTGAACAACAGAAATTGTTGAATTCGCAACAAATTAATCCAAGATCCAAAAGCGTTCCATTCATCCCTAAAAAGTCTCTGCTTTCAAATGATTTTGGATTGGCACCATTGTCGGTGTAAATTTCTGTGATATGTCCAGAATATTCCTGCAAGCGCGAGTACTTTAGGTTGACAACAACGATGATCAGGTGTCAACAGAACGGCACTAAAGAAACTATGCTACATTAAATACTCTGCACGAGTAATTTATAAGTAAGTACGATTTGACCCCGTTTTCTTGTTGAGTGTCCTTACGTCACAGGCGATTATATAAAAACCACAGCGGTTTTCAAAGCCAACCTAACCTATACATATATACATACATAGCTGGTTATTATAATCCTTCAGTCAGGATTTCTACTTATCTTCTCGCACCACTTATGTTGTGTGTTTTAATTTTTTGCATGAGTGGCTGGTTTAAAGTCGATTCCGAATGATTCCGAACGACAGATTTTTGAAAAACTTCTTCATGGCAATTTTATTCACTCTCAGAATTTTTCTCAATTTCTCCTAAGAGGAGGCCACCGAAGAAATATTTCTTCATATTTCGTTTCATGGGAGATGTCTGATGTGGGGTTTGAACCGTGGCCTCATGTCCAATAACCCAACATACGACCTACTAGACTACGGCGACGTCATAATATCTGTCAAATTCAGTTTGATTTATGCGTCAAGTTAATGGAAAATGTCATGCGCTCCATCCAAAGAAGCCGTGGCGTATATTTCAAGGATTTTATATTCGACACATCAAGGGATCGATTTTCAATGATATCTTAAACACACTTTGTTTTATTGATATTTAAAGGCATGCAGCGCTTAATGAAGGATCTGAAAGCGAAAACTTTCAATACTGACGTTTATAATATTGACTGTGAGTTCGTATATTATCGATCGCTATCGATAGTTAACTGATGAGAATATCAAAGTGTTTTGACATTTTTGGCAAGCCATCTTAAATCGTTAAAATCCAGTACAATACTTCCAAATTGTCAAATTTTTATCATCGTATAGTAGGTAGTGTGTTGGCTTATTAAACCTAAGGCCAAGGTTCAAACCCACGATCAGACATCAAAATGAAATATGAAAAAAATATTTCTTCGGCGACTTCCACTCACCAAATTTCTGGTAAAAACTCTGAGAGTAAATAAAACCGCCATGAAAAGTTTCTCAAAAATCTGTCGTTCGGAATCGACCTTAAACTGTAGATCCCGCCACTCATGTATAAACTTAACACACACAACATGAGTGTTGTGAGAAGCTTGGCCGTAATCCTGAATGAAGTGTTGTAATGGCTAATTATGTATGTATGTATGTATATTGAAAATAAATCTGTCCGTGAAGTTCATAGAGCACTTTGCCCATTTTACGACCAACACAATCGGTCTAGGGAGCAGTGAATTCCTGTAGTTATTAAAAGTTTTCATACCGATTTTATTCAAGTCATAGAAAAGTGAGTACAGAAGAGTACATTGCTTTTGTAGTACGAATTCTTGAAGAAGTTGCCGAAAAGTCGATTCGTCATTGTTACCAACTTATTCTTCATTGTCCTTCGGAAATGTAGCGTAAGAATCGTGAGTGCTTATAAAATGCAGCTCCCACAAGAATTTGAGCAAGATAACCATTGTTTTTGTCGTAATTTTTACTGACTGGATACGTTTAGAACTTGACGAAGATGACAGGAATCGGCTTAATATTTATTGCTTATCAATGGCTTCATCAGACCCTTTTTCGTTCAAAATGAGCAAGGAGCTGCCCTTACTGTGAATGGCAAGTGCTATCGAGCCATGCTGTGTGAAATATTCCTGTGTTGGTTTCAGCATGACGGTGCAGATTGCCATACATAGTGCTTAACAATCGAATTATTGCCTGTTTACCAACCACCTAGTTTATGCGATTTGACGCCTCTGGTTTATTTTTTTTTTTTATTGTACAAATAACAACAAAGTGTAACAATTATCCAGAAGCCGTACTAAACCAGTAATTTGAGAGTTTAATGAGTCACGACTTATCATCAAATTAATTAGAAAAATTGGTCAATTGAATTAATTTGTGTACCCTTCCTGAGTTTTAATATAGACAACGAACTGTTGTTGCCAATGTAACAGTCATGTGTGAGCATGGATTTGATTTAAAATTTATGAAGGTTTTGGTATTGTAGCCTTAACTATGTTTCTGAATAAAATAGTTGTAATAAATAGTTGCTGGCAGTAAGACCAGCAGTATAGCTAGTAGTGATTTAAAATCTATGAACAATAAACAAATTTTCCTTCATTCATGGATGGTCTTTTGTTTTTGTTTTTGGTTTTCCAAAGTGGGCAAAAAAGAAAATATTTTTGAACAAATAAATTTTTTTAATTAAGGCATGTTGCAATAAAACAGCCTAATTGCCGTAATTAAATGGTTATAAATTATAATATGTTACATATGTACTTACATATGTATATTCTACATTTTAAATATGTATGTACGCCAATATAAATTTTTTCATATTTTGGAGGCATAATAACTGGTTTATTTGCTTAAAATATTAAAAAAAAATTAGAAAAGATTTGCTGCCAACAGCTTGGCTTTGAACACAAAAAAATTAAATCCAAGAACATAAAATGTAATAAATTATTCTTAAATACAGATTGCATGTCTGTCTATCAATTGTTAAAAAAAGTATGTCTAGTTAAATTTACAATAAATATTTCTGTAATGAAAATATGTTTTCATAATCTATTCTACAGCATATCGTAGTTGAATGGGATTTCTAGAATACCCTACACTACGATAGGTTCGATTAATCGGTAGCTCCACGTCCACAGTCAAGTTCACTCGGTGGCCCATGTGGCCTATTGTGTTACCCAGTATAAGGTATACCCTCACTCATATCACGATCCGTTAGCAGTGGGTTTGAAATACCCCGAGCTTCTGATGAAACCGGCAAGTTTCCTTAGTGGCACTACCATGTCCAGATGTTCAAACATTCATTCACTCAAAAACCGATGACGTCTGTTCACAAGTGCAGGGCTCTCGCATAAAAGGTATTGCACCGATACCACTTCCTCCACATCATGTCAGTAATCCTGGTGGGGCAAACTTTCCTGCGAAATTGCCAATAGCGCAGCGTCCCATTAGAATTTTTGTTAGAGTGCAAACCCTTCTTTTTTCGAACTCAAATAGTACCCTGGTTCTCCTGCTGTCCACTGCTGGAAATTCGACAACCAGGTATGTGAACCCATGATTTACAGAATTCCATGCTGTTTCCTTCAATTTAAAAAAGTTTCCTGTGCGTGCACATATATATATCGCCCGCATTTTCGTTCCGCTCTATTCTCAGAACCCAATAGAGTCGGTTGTCGAGTCGTACCCTGCTAAGTTTAAAATTCTTAGTGAGCTTTCGAAAGATTTTTATAAACTGTGTTGTTCTTTAAAAGAAAAAAATCAAATTTAATGCAAGCTCTCCCTAACTTTAAATTGTCTAACCACAGCATTTAAGTTAAACTATGACTGTAACGCACCCTTCTTTATAAATTCATAACACTTCACCTATTTTAAGGTGCTGGATATTGTAAAAAAGGGTTCGACCAATAGTTATTACAAATATTTTCTTATTTTTCAAATGAAAAAAAGTGTTCAGTTTGACACCCATTGTGAAAACATGTGTAAGTTTCTTTTTACTTTTTTTCTTAACTCATATGAAGACAAAATGCCCATATCTTGCTAAGGCACTCGCCAAAGAATTCGTATTTATAATTTATGGCTATATTTATTATTTATCTATGATTTCAGTACCCTTTAATTACCAATGGTTTATACCCATACTACCACCACATATGTATTATATTTCATTTGTTATCGTTGTATACATATCTATTGTTTATTTTATTAACATTCTATCATTTATTAAAACGCTGCTGACAACTATTTTTTTTCCACCTTTTTTTTCTTTTTTTCGTTTTTTTTTCTTTCAAAAATAAAATTTATATTTGTGAGTCGCATTTAGTGTCAACGTTTTCAAGACACCCACTCATTGATATCACGTATTGGCGTTACCAACAGCAGTAAATGTCAATATGAGTGTGTAGTTTTAAATCACAAAAAAATAACTGTAAGTTCTGAGAGAGATTCAATTTCATAAGGAATGTTTAACTAAGTTATGGAATTAAAGAAGTATGGGTCATTTCCCAAACAAAGAACTATAATACCTACATATGTATGTTAAATTTTCGGAGCATTAAAGAAAACCTATATACATACATATATAATTGGTCAATACAATCCTTCAGTCAATATTACGACCTAGCTTCTCACACCACTTAAGTTGTGCGCGTTAATTTAATACATAAGTGGCTGGGCCTATAGTTTAAACTCGACTCTGACCGACAAATTATTGAGAAACTTTTTCAAGGCAATTTATATTCTTTCAAAGTTTTTGCTAGAAAATCTGCTGAGAGGAATTTGCCGAATTTCCTTTTTTGGGGGGAAATGTTTGAACTAGGATTTGAACTGTGGGCTCACGTCTAATAAGCCAACACACTACCTACTAGAACATGGTGACTTCAGAAAACCTACTTAATAAAAATAATCTCCACTCATGGAATATAACATATGGAAAACAAAAACGGAAGTGGCTTTAAAGGTTATTTTATTAGAGGCCATTTGTCTTGTGACCGGAAATGCCCTTCATGTACTTGCAGTATGGTTAACGAGCTAATTCTCTTGATATTGCTATGCGGTTTCCATAGTCAGTCATAGTCATATGTGAATGCATGTGCTCTGTGAGTCAAGCAAAGAGATTATAAGATTATACAGTTTTCGGACAAAAATCTGTTCATACCCTTCGTACCATTTTGCGTTGAAAGTCTGTGTGGTCTAGTAAATAGTGTATTAGACGCGGGACCTCGGTTCAAACCCCGGGTTAGACATCTTCAACGAAATATATATAATATCTCCAATAGAAATAAAAAAATATTTTTCGGTAACTCCTTCTCGGCAGATTTCTGGCAAAAGAGTTTGACATGAAAATTTTCTTGAAAAACTGTATTTCGGAGTCGACTACAAACTGTAGGTCCCGCCACTTATGCATAAAATTTATACACAGAACATAAGTGGGGTGTGAGAAATAAGGTCGCAATCCTGACTGAAGTGTTAGAATGACCAATTACGAATATATGTATGTGTTTTACAAATATTGAAACAAATGCGTCATTGCGGTCTACTTATAATGAATCAATTGAGTTGGATCCGCAACTGATCTTAATGAACTTTTTAGTCCTCATGATATTGATCATCTGAGTTTTCAAATAAACTTTGAGGCACCAGCCCATGTATGATACGTAAGTGATATAAAAAGTAAAGTCGTGATGTACTTTCGGAGCCTCCAAATTAAATGCGAGGCACCGGTTCATGTATGATACATAAGTTGTGCAAACAATAAGGTGGTGACGTATGTTTTCAAACGAATTACCAAACCTAGGCAATCAGGTGCTGCCTTTAACGAATGAAAAATATGTTGGTTCCAGCAAACATCGCATTAAATTTCAAGCCCTTTCTGGTACGGTGCTTATGATTTGTAATACTTACTTAAAACGCTAACAAGATAACAACAACGTCAAAACCAAACATGCGTTTCGTGGGATCAAGGATGTTTTATACAAAAAAATCGTCAGATAAAATGATAGCAGATGAGAAAACTATGATCTCGAAATCTCGATTTGGATGTGTGAAATTCGGGGATACAGAGTAACACGATACATGATCAACAGGAATCTACGCCACCACGCTGGGGTAGCTAAAATTTGGAATATGAGCAAATAGTGGATATTTGTTCGGTATGCAAAGTATATGCAAAGCCCCACATACCACTCTGGGTGATGATTGCCTCATGTATTTCGAGCTGCTACATTAACCACGCGATTATACCGAGTACAACTAATTCCTTTAATACTAGTACTCGGTGAAATTTATGCCGATTGCTTTGCACAATCTGTGTCTCATGTACTTCGAGCTGCTGTATTGGCCACGCAATTGTACAGAGCATAACTGATTCCTTTAATACTGGTATTCACGGAAGATTTATGTCGATTGCTTTGCTTAACAAAGCAGTAATTTCAGTTCTGCATTCAAATATTGCCCAATGGTTAGGATAAGGTTCACAATGGCCACTATTTAATTGTAACAAGGTCCACCCAAATTAAAACTGACTAACGCATAACAAAAATATCTGCCTGATAAAAAGAGAAAAACAACAAAAATATGACAAACTCACTACATACCTACACGTCTCCACATAACCGAAAATGAGAGCAAATTATTATCAGTCAACTATTGTTTTAAGCTCTTGCGTAGGACTTTAAGTAGTTATGCGAACATTAGCAAGTTTTTAAATTAATTTTATTTTATTTGTTATTATTTTTACAGGATTTGTTACGCTTATTTAAGTAGAAAAAAACAGAAATAAAAACGAAACAAAATAAAGATCTTTATCTTGCAGTTCAACAATGTAATTTGTCTTAGAAACACCCATACACACAATAAAAATAACATTTCGAATGAGTATTTAAATGCATACAGAAATGTATGCTGCTTCCACATACCAAGGCACGAGGCTATTAAAGATATTAAAAATATTACAAATAAAATATTTTAATGGGTGTAAACAGTTAGTGGTAGTATTAGCCGATAAAATTGTATGCTACATTACTGCGTCGATTACCAAAATGTTTAAATTGTGCATAAGTAAGATGTGTGTTCTCTACAAAAGCAGACAAATTGCGGTTGTTGTGGCTAATGGGTAGTAAGTTGGCTTATTAGAAGGGCCCCCAAACTCAAACTCACTTCTTGGATATCTTGATAATAAAATATGAGTAGAATATTAGAAAACGAAATTCCACTTTGCATTTTTCTTAATGCCTTACACTGACAAGTGAGATGGTCTGTAGTCCTACTCACATAATCTCTTATTCTTCCTCGTTATTACAGGTTCTGCAGGTATCATCGTGAGGTATTCCTAGGTTCCAGGCCAGCGCACACAATACAGCTTTATTCTGTCTATTTATTTCTATACAATTGAGTTTGTTATCCCTTCTTTTCTTTAACAATGAGTAAACCTTTGTGCAAGAACACTTGCTATTCACTAAGCAAAGGAATACATGTCTAACGATAGATTTATTTTGTTTTTACCAGCTTGGGCAAGCGTATCAACTTTGTTATTATCTTTAATTTCCACGTGTCTAGCAGCCTATATGATGGTAATCGTTAATCGTAATCGCTATCTTCTCTAGAGACTCTCAGTATTCTTTGACAATCAACACATTTTCTAGGGATCTAATGCGAACGTTGCCATGCGATATACTCGCATATCGGATTCGTACATAGGCAACACTTACAGCCAATATTTCAACCTGGACAGTCTTCTACTAAACGGGGAGAGCAAGGGACAATCTAAACAACAAAAAATTGTATCGTGTGACCGGAATTCATCAGGGTAGTCTAGTAGGTAAGAGGGTAAGCCAGAGTTCGAACCCCTGTTTAGACATCAAAACGAAATTATAAAAAAAATATTTCTTCAGCGACTTCCTCTCAGCAAATTGCTTGCAAAAATTCTGAGAGTAAATAAAATTGCCATAGAGAGTGTCTCGAAAAAATCTGCCGTTCGACTTTAAACTGTAGGTCCCGCCACTTATGTATAAAATAAACGCACACAACATAAGTGGTGTGAGAAACTAGGTCCATAATCTTGACTGAAGGGTTATATTGACCAATTATGGGAGAAGTAAATACTCATCATAATAGGATAAATACGGTATTTTTTAGTAAATCGAAAGCAGGTTCATATATCAGGGGCATATTTATATCAACTACACCCTGGCTTTTGCTATGACTATATCTTCCGTACATTATACTCTTGTTACGTTTAGTCCAGCATTAAGGTAATATTTCTTGTAATAGAGAGGCATTTTTTATGTGAGTAACTAATAAGTGCATAGCGGTTTCAGTAGATACATCCTTCGAGTGTTGCATCGCTTACTTGCGACAACAATCTACAAGACGCTCATCCTCCCCGTGTTTCTCTATCGAGCAGAAGCATGAACACTATTAAGCAAATATGTAGCAGCCTTGAGAGTATTCGAGAGAAGAGTCCTACGTAAAATATACGGTCCAGTGCGAGTTGGTGATAGTGTTATTTATTGAGTAGATTTGCGGAAGTTGTCGAAAGGGATGACCTTGTTTGCATTGGAAGGAAGAGATCGATTGGTGTGACCAACAGGTGCCTGGAAGGATGTGTTAAAGCAGGCCGAAATCCGTTAATCGGATTGTTGATGGCCAGCTAAATAAGTGAGTAAGAGTTTTGCCGCTTACAACTTGATGAGCTAATATAGACCATAGGTAAGACGTCTCCAGCAAAACGAAATTTGAAAAAAATATTTCCTCGGCGACTTCCTCTTAGCAGATTTTTGGCAAAACCTCTGAAATTAAATAAAATTGAGATGACAAAGTTTCTCAAAAATGAATTGTTCGGTCGTCACTCAAGTGTGAAAAGCTAGGTCTAGGCCTAAAACTGAAGGGTTATAATAACCGATTATGTAGGTATGTATGCATGTAATATAGATGTTAAAGATTCTTTCCAGTAAGGTGGAATTTGATCCTACGTACATTCGTTAGATTTCAAATATATTAAAGTTTTTTCTACACAAAATGTTTTTTCTTTCAAAAATAGATTCATTAGTAGATTAGAGCTCTGAAGTATGGTTTAAACCATTAAATTATATTACAGCCATACTAATATATCTATTTGGAAAAAAACCAGAATATTAAAATGAAATGTTCAATTGAGAGCATCTTTTAAATTTACAATTTATTTGTAAAAACATTTTCTTTGCCAGTCTTTTAAATCATGATGTATGTATGACTCAAAATTAGTGTAATTTTCTTTGTATACAAATTGTGCTGTTATTTTCAAAAGATTTTTTTACATTTTCTACAGACAATAATAACAACAACAATAACAATATTTAACAACAATAATAATATGCAAGTATTTGATCATGTCACACCTCAATAAATGCCAACAAACGAAAAGAAAAGAACAGCAAAAACCGAAAAATAAGGGGGAACACAAAGAATTGAAAGCCAAGGAAGTTAAACGATTACAAATGTGTGCTCAAAATGATTTGTTTTAAATAAAATAAAATAAAAAATTCAAAAGAATACATAAAACTAATTATAAATTTGTTATCGATATTGAAAAATATATTCAAACTGACATTTAATTAAAATTTCAAAAAATAAGCTTAAAAAAATCCATATATTCCGTCTCTATTCCATCAATATTTGAGTCAAATCATGCCATAACGTTAAGCAGCTCTCAAAAAAGACTCAAGAATTGAGATTTTGTGTTGATTTGCTGTCATTTATTAGCATACAAATTGCTTATTAAGTTGCTTTTACGAGCACATACACGTACTCTGGCATACCACGCCCTCACTTCCTTTTCTTGTCTGTCCATTCGATACGTTCCTATGCATTTACAACACACACACACAGTCATTTGTCTCTTGACACATTATGATCGATAACGATTACGGTTATTATCCTCTGGCTAAAACAATATTAAACGGTATTTATCAACGACCCAAACAAAGCAAAGCATACGAACGAAGACATATTTTTAACGGTTTCTTGTTAGTCATGGTCATTGTCCGTTTCTTTCTGAGTTCTTTGTCTGAGACTTTCTGTCTTCACAACGCCCAACTCCATAAGTGTTTGTGTTTGTATATATGTACAGTTAAAAAGTTTTTTTCGTTTTCTTGGCGTTTATTTTATAACTTCTTTAATCATTTGGCAACAAAAATAACAAACAACAACAACATCTACTACAACAACAATAATTTAAATTGATTGTGCATAGTATTATGTAAGAGTAGAATGTTGTTTTTTAGTTTTTTTATTTTTTTTTAATAGAATTTTTTATTTTTTTAACAACAACAACAATAAAACCAAAAGGTTTATGTAATAGTTGTAATTGTTTAAAGGTAAAACATATCCATTTTTTATTTTAAATATCGAACAGTGGAACAAAAAAATAAAGATTTTGAAACACGCTTTTACAATAATTTTTGCTTATGGTCGACTACATATGCATAACTCAATTATGACTTCTTTTTCAAAATATTGATCTGATTAGCCTAGAATTTTGTTAAACGGTAATTATAGAAATAGAAATGGATTTATAGAAAAGGGATTTTTTATTTTATTTTTATTTATCTAAAATTATTAAGCCAAAGATAGATAGCTTTACATATGTATGTTGATGAAATGAAAATGAAAATAGCGTATATTACTAACACTTTTCTATGGCTGTAAATAAATAAATTCTCTCAACTTATTTTCTCCCTCTTACTCACTAATACATAACCAAAAATTTTTTTTAGCCCCTGACTTAAACTGAAATTTAACTTCTGAAGGAAATATTATTTGAACTCAAACTGAAAAGAATATTTAAACAAGGAAAACTTTACGCAAAATTTTAAATTTTATTTACTATTTTCTTCCAAAATTTTAAGAATTTTTACATCAGGTTGTGAGGTACTTAAATACATCTACAATTCCTTGGAGAGGAGGGTTAGCATTTAGAATCTACAATCCGGCTAGGTATTTACGTAGGTTGTAGTAGAGGAAACCTAATAAGAGCCTATCGATATACACGTAAGACGTCTTGTAGGCTTTTAATATCTTTACTATTACAGGATACCAACCCTACTTTCTGTATTAAGTCTGTATCTTAAAAAAGGTGGACCATTTTAAAGTTTAAATTTAAAAAGGCAATAAAACAAAAACGTTTGAAATTTTTCCAAATTTATATTTTTTGTTGTAAAGTACAGTTGTTCCGATTAGAAATGAAATATGATTTCATACATATGGCTGGCCTCACAGTACCTCATTCTATCGGTCCAATTTTCGTGCACTTTTTCGAGTGTATGGGGTTGTATCTCGACAATGCATCACGAATGTTGGTTTTCAAATGCTCAATCGTCTGGTTAGTTTGTCCGGATTATACTTTTCTTTAACGGCTCACCACAGCAAATAGTCCAACGATGTCAAATCACAACTTCTGACATCTTGGCTACTTAAACTACCATCAAACGTTTGATGCAGTAAATCGATTGTGACATGAGATGTGTGGCAAGTGGCACCATCCTTTTGAAACCAAACATCGTTAACATCAATACCATGAAGATCGGCTACAAAAAAATCGGTTACCATGGTGCGATAGGCGTCTCCATTGACCGTAATAGTTGCGCCGTCCTCATTTTCAAAGAAATATGGGACAATGATAACTCCGCTCCACAAGCTGCCCGAAACAGTCACTCGTAATGGGCGCATTGACGCTGTTGGTCCTTCTGTGAACCCAAATTTTGTACGACATTTTCGTGAAATTTCGGAGCAATTATTTTTGTTTTGGAAATACATTTCCAAAACACCCCAACGTTGTTGAAGCGTAAATCGATTCATTACGTTCAGTGGAGATAATATACTCAATTTTGTGACAGAATAGAATCACATAAGTGTTGCCAGATTCGAAATAACCGAACAATATTTAAACCGATAGATGGCCTATCCGGTACAAACATTCATAACTCTAAGATGAGTTATGTCTAGTATAGTATCTCCCCTTAAATATTTCCATTGTTGTGTTTGATATAATGAAAGGCATAGGGTTATATAGAATGATTGATGAATGATGAATGATGAAACAAAATATTCGCTTTCTAATTTCCAATTAATCCTTGATGACTAGGTACCCACACAATGTGGAATGCCAGCACTTGCTCCAAAATTTAATCGAATTTAAATTCTCAAAAAGCAAAAAGCAAGAAATTTAAAAACAAAACACTGAAACTGTAGGATTAAAGTAGTGTATGTATTTAATGAGTATGTGAAATTTCTTTAGTTTTGTTCCACCGTGCACTATTAAAAAACACAATTTATTACTGTAATTTATTTCACTTTTCTTTTTTTCTTTAAAAGAAAAAAAAAAAATAAAATAAAATACATGCTGTTGTGATTCCAGTAATAAATATAAAGTTCACAAAGCTATAAATACATACATACGTATTATATAAGAACATAGGAAATATAACACACCGCACTTTAAATAAAAGGTGATTAAAAATAAAGAAAAAAAATAGAAAAAATATTGCAAAATTAATTCTTTTTAAAAAACCATTCATTATTCTAAGCTGTTGCACAAGAACGAGTAAATGAATCACCACACTAGTTTACATATCGAAATTAAGGAAATTCCAAATTACTACTTAAGCATGCCATACCACGTATGAGTCTTTCAATTAACATACAAACAAATTAAAAACTAATCCAACCAATACTACCAGTTCTATACTACATATTTGCTGAATGGAGTTAAAAATTTTTTAAGAATAAATCTCAATTTCACAATCGTCTTATGCCACTTTAAAATCAGCTTTATTAGAATCGTCTTTTACATCTCCGTTCGTTTAAAATTCCTCTCAAATAGGCTTAAAATTATGAAATATTGTGTAAAATATATGGAATTTTGCAATGCCATTAATTAGCCATCATCATTAATTAATTATTATTAATTTTATTTATTATATATTTACCGTTATATAGTATTTTTGATTCTGTGTTTGATTAAATTTTTTAATTAAAAAAAAGAAGAGAAAAAACCGCATTGAAAACCAATCACCACTTAAGTCTGTGTCATATGTAATCTATGGTTCTACTTTTCTGTAACCAGCCAGCCAGGTAGTCTTTTTCATGAATTTAATCTGTTAGAATTACAAAATAAATTTAAAATTTTTATTTCATTTCCACAAAGAGAAGATGATGAGAACTATCGTAACAAATCCATGTATTTGTAACAGTCACCGGTACTGGTCACGTTATATCGGTTAGCATTAGAATGGTGTGAACACCAGTAGTTAAACTTGTACGTACAGATGTCATCAACAATTTCATGCTTTTGTCGTTTTAAAATAAATAATCATGTGACGACAAGTTTTGTTTGTCTTGCTGCAAATGTCTGCAACATCATCATCATCAAGTGAATCATCATAGTCATCATAGACATCAACCGAGAGTAATCAGAATAATTTGCATTGGATTCATTTAAATGGCATGATCGTAATGCTTGTTATTTAATTTGGTTTTGATTTTGAAGTGCACATAACATACTATACGTAGGGTTGCCATGATTAAAAGTAATACGAACTTTGAAGCTACAACTGCCAAACTAGTTGTCATTTATTTAATATGTTATGTCAAATCAAATACAACAACCTCACTGAGCCTAATGTTCATTGAAAATAATTTTCAGTGATGAGACCCATTCTCAATGAATGGGTACGTGAATAAACAAAATTGCGGAATTTGGCCCGATACGAATCCGCATGAGCTTCATCACATAAATTGGTCATTATAACCCTTCAGTCATCATTATTAACTAGCTTTTCACACCATCCATGCTGTGTGTGTGAATTTTGCATACGAGTGGAAGGACTTATAGTTTGAAGTTGGCTTCCATCATAAAATTTTTGAGAAACATTTCATGGCAATTTTATTTTACTTTCCAAGATTTTGACAGAAATCTGCTTAGAGGAAGTCGCTCAAGAAATATTTGTTCATATTTCGTTTTGCTGAAGATTGTCTGACCTGGGGTTTGAACCGAGGCTTCACGTCTAATAAGCCAACACACTAACTACTAGGCTACAATGCATCCCGAAACAATCACTGTTTGATAAGGCTTTTTGCTGGCGGCATAATACGTCATATTTCTTTGAGAATGATATTGTCTAGGCCAACAGCGCTCACAGACGCTTAGCACTAAAGGTCAATGATTATCAGCTTTTTTTGGGCTGAATAGGACATACGGTTTCAACAGAACGCCGATACCTGCTATCCAGCATGCCATATTGGATATTCAAGACGAACGATTTGAGAGCATGGTTCAAGCCCTATTATCATTGTTCAAGCCCCGGGTCAGAATCAAAACGAAAATATGAAATTGCTCTCAGCAGATTTCTGGGAAAAACTCTGAGAGTAAATAAAATTGTTATGAAAAGTTTCTTAAAAATCTGTCGTTCGGATTCGACTTTAAACTGTAGGTCCCACCACTCATGTATAAAGTTAAAAACACACAACATAAGTGGTGTGAGAAGCTAGGTCGTAATCCTGAATTGGTCACCGAGATCGTTCAATTTGATCCTTTTTGAGACCCTTTTCCTGTGGGAAAAAAGCTACAAGCCACTGTCTTCCTAAAAGCCAATAAAACCTATGAATTCGCTCAAATTCAGTCTGATTTATGTGCCAGTATCAAGCAAAATTATACATTTCGAATGTCTGAGAAGCCGTAGCAGACATTAAAATGATATATTCCACACATAATGAGATCAGTTAGCTCGTTAATATTTCCTGAAAAATTCATATAAAAATTCATTAACAATTGGCAACCTTGGTTAAACCTTATTAAGAGTAACACCATAATCTTGTCGCTTCATGTTGACATTGAGAATAGTCTTGCTTATGTTTGAACTCAAGAGCCTCCACAACTTCAATTCATACGTCTATTTGTGTATGCGTTGGTTTATTTTGTATTTATTTGTGTTGTGATTATTTTCCATTTGCATTTATAATACAGAAGTAGGATTTCAATTCCAATAATGCTGATGGAAAATCTTTGTAACGAGAAGAATATTAATTAAACTTTATTTTTGAATTTCAAAAGCAATGCTTATACATACGTAGACATTTAAAGCTTTACTCATCACATTTGTTGATTTTGTTACTGATTTGTGGTAAATATTTCACAATGTAAAGAGGACCCAAGTAGTAGTAATTAAAATATGTTTTATTTTCAATATGTTTTAAAATATAAAAAAAAACTTACCACCAATTTCAATTTATTTTTCAATAATTTAAAAAAGTGTACATTTTATAGGTTTTTAATAATTTTTTTTTATTTGTAAAAAAACAAAATAATTTATTCGATAATTATGGAAAAAATGCGTTTTTACATGAATTTTGCTTAAAAACTAATTTTTTGTTTATGATTGTTTTTTTTTAGACACAAAAAAAATTAAATGTTTCCGTTTCTCTTTTTCTAATATTTTTACAATACAAACTAATGTAAACGTAAATAATGTAAAATGTAACTAATGTATAATGAGTATTTCATTTGATTTGTGGTAAAACGTATGGATTTTTATTGAAAAAATAAAAAATATGTGAGCAATTTTGAAAGGATAACTAAAAAGCTGGAAAAATAAAAAAAATTGGAATGGTCAGAAATGAAAACTTCTCCTTAAAAAGATCTTAAAAATCAATTGGACGCTTTTTGAAAATGATTAACAATTTTTAATGTAATTCCCTGTATCTGTAAGACAAGAGTTTTCGAACGCAGTTTTTCAGGCGATATTATTTTTTCATACAAATTGACATAAATAACATAATTGGTCACTACAACCCTTCATTCAGGATTACGACCTAGTTTCTCACACCACTCATGTCGTGTGTGTTAATTTTACACATGAGCGGCGGGCCGGCCACAGTTTAAAGTCGATTCCGAACGACAGATTTTTTTGAGAAATATTTCATAGTAATTTTATTTACTCTGTGAATTTTTGCCAGAAATCTGCTGAGAGGAAGCCGCTAAAGAAATATTTTTTGATATTTTCGTTTTGATGTGTGACCTGGGGTTTGAACCCGGACCTTAGGTCTAATAAGCCAACACACTACCTACTAGACTACGACGACTTCAAATTGACGTTCGTCTGATATCGGTTGTCATGCAGAAACAGTTGATAACTGTGAAAAAATGATCCTTCCTACATGAAGGAGCTTTTGCCGAAGTCATATAAATAAGAATGACAAAAGAGTTCATGAAGGCATTACATTTTAATGTTTCTATTAAATTAATTCTATCTATGATTGGCAGGAACTACAGTCTAACATCGTCACCGAACGACAGATTTTAAAATCTTTTCATAGGAATTTTATTTACACTCCGAGTTTTTACCAGAAGACTGCTAAAAGAAGGTGGCAGAAAGTAATATTATTTGTTTTGTTAGAAATGTCTGAGCTGGCGTTTGTAACATGAGCATGAGCCAACACACTACCTACTCGAAGCGGCGACTTCATATGGCTTGCCATCTGCCATTGTGAATGAATAATTACGTCTATGATAGGGTAGAACACGTAATGGGTAAAGCCTGCTGCTTTTCTAGAAGACGCTCTATTTTCTGTTTTTATGATGTTGATTTAACTATTCCTGAAGGCATATCGAAATTTTTTTATGTTCGCCATTTGTAGTCAATCAACTTAACCATTACATTAAGCCATCCCTACCATTAGCCAGTCCTACCATACCAATTCGCAAAGTATATTTATCTTTAGAGAAAATTAAAATTTAGGCCGGACACCCTCATGTTAGGCAGACTGGAGTGGTAGCTTTGCTTTCCAAAGCTCACTTGAGCACGCACTGTGGCCCGAATTTCACTAAACTAAAACCAAGAAGTCGTCGTAGTCTAGTACGTAGGTTGTTGTGTTGGCTTATTAAACGTAAAGTTAAGGATCAAACCAGAGGTCAACAACAAACCGAAATATGGAAAAAAATGTTCGCCAAAAATCTGACGTTCGGAATCGATTTTAAGCTGTAGGTCCCGGCACTCATGTATAAAATTAACACACACAACATAGGTGATGTGCGAAGCTAGGTGGTAATCCTGACTGAATTTGTAATGACCACTTATGTATGATATATACGTATAGGCTGCCTGACCATTGCAGGATGAAATTCCTCAAAAATTGTTCTGATTGAATGAATGGGATATTTCGACATCGGCGTCATCGAAAAAAACTGCTTTCCTGATGGACTGAATAGAGAGGATAAAGTGCTCTTAATATCCGAACTATTACAAAGATTAGGTGTTTCCACTGTCACAGTTAAACGGTGAACAATTCCCTTCCCTGTACCCGATGGACACCAAGTTGTTTCCTTCGGGCATGTAAGTGAGAATCCTCAATCTTATTATTATAGGATACACATTTTCGGATCGAGGATATTGCCATTTTAAAGGTGGTCCTTTAGTCTGCTGTGTAATATACATACATACATACATACATACATATATCGCATATACATATTTATTTCTGACCATTGCTGTGTTATTACAAATAACGAAATAAGCCTGTAGATAAACTATTGTTTTGGAAACATAGAAAAAAGTTTATAAAATTTATACACTGCTTGTAAGGTTTGAACAAAAAAAATTAAATTTAAAGGACAAACGATCTCCTTATTTGCTTAACAATTTGGCACCATGTTGCACTCTAATTGTGATTCGAAACTAAACTGATTTATACTAAAATGAAAATAAGAAATTTTAAATGAAAGAGAGAGACAGAGAGATAGAACAAATTGCCTGGTGGTAAAATGTTTATGGATGTGAAATTTGTTGTTGTTTTTTGTTGTCATTAAAATTAATAAATTAAATTTAAAATAATGTATTTTTAATTTGTTTTTTTGTTTTGTTTTTGAGATGCCCTGCCCATTTGGCAAATCTTTTAACTTAAAGCCAATAGAGGCTCTTCCTCCATGTCTTTTGACGCTGTTGTTGAACTTTTCTTCTTGTATTTCTTTTGCTGCAGTTTTGTTTTGGCCAATTTCGATTTTGATTTACTGGATTGCTTTGATTTTTTCATGTTCTTCTCTTCTGCAGCCTTCTCTTTGTCCAACAGTTCCAATTGTTCGAAAATATTTTTCGGATGTGGATGATTACTGGTGGCGGTGGAGTTTTTGTTTTCATACACAACCACAAAGTGTGAGAAGGCTGGTTCGACGGGTGTATTGATGTCAGCAAAATCACGGAAGTGTGCAAATTGTTCCTCTGGATAAGTATATTTTTGTACAAAATCTATGCTGTCCTCGGGATGATAAGGCATCTCCTCTTCGGGATAGAAAGTGCCACCACGTATAACGCCAAAATCTCCCGAACCCAAGATACTATGATCAAAGCCAGCTGCTCTGTGTTGGGGTGGCAAACCAGGACCTAAATTACCTTCTGGCCGGGCTTCAGCATATTTGGGTATAATTGGAGCATCGGCTATGGGAAAATAGGGACGTGAGTGACCCAATGGTGGTGCCTCCCTGAAAAAGGGTGGATAGTAATTTTGTGCTGCCTGTGAGTGTGAATCCAAGGGATTTACATGTGCCACACTGGATGGATCCGATCTAGAAATGTATCTATTATTCGCTGGTAAGGGGCGAAATTGTGTAGATGGCGGCTCATGGAATTGATGCTCTTGCGAACGCAATATGGTTATGGGACCAAAATCATTGGGTTCCATAAGCATATCACTGTCTTCTTCGGGAAATTCATCTGTAAGCAGAAGAAGAAAAGAATATGGAAGTCAGCATTAATTTAAAGTTCTTTAGTTTTTCAACTCATTTAAATAAGACTGTAATTAATATAAATTGAATCGGATGTGACCTTTTGTTTCTATCGTTCATAATTAAATAAGCGTCTAAACAATCAGTCATGCTTTACGCCCCTAACTTGTTAGTCACTCTTCTTATTGTTTTGCATACGTTGTATTCTATTCTATTGTACGGTAATGTCCATGTAATTTGTTTGTCATTCATTTTACCGCTGATTATAGTGTTTAAGTCATGTTAGATCATCACTTAAGTAAATATACTAGCATATATGTACGTTTGTAAAATGATTTTTTTAGTTCTATTTTGATTTCTATTTTTAAAAAAAACACTTTTTATATTTTTTTTATAATTTATTCCATGCTAAATGTGCGTGCAACGTTTTCTTTAAACAAATTAAACAAATTAATTTGTTCTCGTCTTATTATTTCTTCATTAAGAACGTTTGTTTTCAGTTTTCATTCATTTTCTTAATATTATTGTATTTAAAAAATCATTTGCTTAGGTTCTCATGACATCCATTTTCCGTTTTAAATTATATTCTATAAAAAAAATAATAATAATAAAATTTACATAGAATTCGTAATTAGTTTTACTAAAATCAACAATGAGAACTTATAGTCTGTAAAATTTGTTATAAAAATTCAAGGTGAGCTTTCTAAAAAACGAATTCTGGTATCTTCATGGAAAATTAAGAAACTTAAAGAGAAAAAACAATGGAAATATAATTTTTTAATTTTAAAGTTTTAAAAGATCTTTTAGGAAAATGCTAATAACAAAATGAAAAGCAAATTTACATACTCAATATGAAATAACATATATTTATTTTCTAAAATTAAAAAAATCTTCGGATTTAGTTAAAATTTTGGGCTATAGAGAAACATAACATTTCTCAAAAATTTATCGTTCGGAGTTCGGATATTAAATTGTGGGTCCCGCCACGCGTTTAAAAAATTAACACACAAAGCATAAGTGGCGTGAGAAACTAGTTCGTAATCACGTCTGAAAGATTGCAATGACCAATTCGGTTCTGTGTTCTGATAATCACCAATGCACTCTGTTTCAATCTAATTACGACTTTATTTGTCACAGTTATTTGGCTATCTTCCGATCTTCTATTAAAGCAGAGGAGAGTGCTTGTAACAGTAATGCTAAATGCTTCAAAAAACTCCTGGCCAAGCTTATGCTAAAGTTATGACGCAATTCTTCGAAGCCATAGACATATTTGGGTTGTATACATGCTTCTTTATAAGTTATAAGCTCGACAATAGATACCATGTTAATACAATCTAGAGACCCGAGGCAATGCCCTTAAAGACAAGACAAAGTAGACTGCAAAGTACATATTAAGGTTGCTCATATAAAACTTTCTTATAGGCTGTCACCGTAGCATAGTAGATAGTGTGTTAGATGTAAGACCACAGTTAAAACCATAGGTCATAACCATATTTCCAACAAAAGGAAATAAAAATAAACATTTCTTCAGCGACTTTCTCTCAGCAGATTTCTGACTGACTGCCACGAAAAGTTGGAGTCGTCTTTAAACTGGTCCCACCAGTAATATACATATAAAATTAACACATACACCATAAATGCTATGAGAAGCTAATTTGTAATCCTGACTGGAAGGCTATAATGACTACTTATGTATGTTATGTACAGGCGGTCTGGCCTTTCCAGGATGATGGTACTTTCGCCAAAAATTTTTCTGACTTAATGGGACACTTTGACATTTGGCCTCATCGAAGAAAACTACGTTTTTGATGAACTGGATGGAGAGAGCACAGTCCTCGTAATTTTCGAACTATTACCGAGATCATCTGTTTCCACGATTGCAGTTCCTGTACACGATACGCACCAGGTGTTTCCTTGGGTGATGAATTTATGCAGTACAAGTTCCAAGTTTGAATCCGTAAATTATTGTGGAATCTACGTTTTGTAATCAAGTTTATTATCATTCTAAGCAAAGAGTCCTTTAAAGGCCGTTTATTAAGTACAGATTATTCCTGCACAGTCTGATGCATGCCTTAAATCTCCTTCTATTGTATTAGCCATAAAAAATTTTGATTACCACAACATCATTTGGTACTACTTTTTAAAACATGCCTTTGCACTCTATCACTCTAGACTTCAAACTATACTGAACATCTGTAAAAGGACGGTTTAGAGTATATGGGGCCTACAGCCTCGTATCATCCATAGAATGCACACAGCAGTTGTACGGCCTATACTCTCCACGATGCATTAGGCTATACGACCTGCCTCCTTCGAACTTGATCATATTTGTGGACAGTCAAGCAGCAATCAAAATCGGTGGGATTCCATCTTGCCAAACCAAAGGATTGCATGAACTCTTTACACAGTAGCGACGACACAATACCCACATTTACTGGGTTCTGGGCCACTGTATAATAGAGGGGAACGAAAAGGAGGACGAACTGTAGGGTTCGGAGATGTCTGCCTTTACAGGAATACTTTGTCAAATTTGAAAAATTAGCATGGAATTCAATAAACCAGTGGTAGTTCAACATAAATGATTAGTAAATTTCAAAACTACTGAGTCCAGCAGTGGACAGCATGTCGGTCTGCCCCATCAGGATGACTGCAGAGCTGCCATTATGTGGAGGAATCGGTGCAACACCTCTTATGCAAGTGTTCTGAACGCCGTTCAGAACAGGCGTCATCGGTTTTTGGATAACAGAACGTATGAAGATCTGGGCATGGTGACGAACATAACACTAAGGAAATTGGCCGGTTTCAACTGAACCTTGTGTATTCGCACTCTTGTTATTAAAACACTGTACCGCACTACTTTCAAACAGAAACATTATATTCGTTGACAAACAAATCAATATACTGGCACTCAAATCCAAAGCCAAGTTATCTTAGAAATTGTTTATAAATAAAGAAGATTTTTTATTACATATCGTTGACATCAGTCTTTGTTAGAAAAATATTTCAAACTGCAAATTCATAAATACGGCGGCATAAATGGCTTTTATTGTTCGAAGTAATATTGAAAAATTTTATTAATCACTGCAAATTGTTAAGTAATTTAAATGCAAATAATTTAAACTAAATTTATAAGCGCTGAATCAGTATTCATATTTGCCTTAAAGCGTGGCTTACTTACAATGCTACTGAAACAGTTTGTTGCAAAATTCAAATGCCACAGCAATAATTAGCCAATTAGTCAAAATTATTCTATAAATTCTATTAAATTACTCAAAATCCAATTAATTTGCAAAATAGCAACAACACAACAGAATTTCAATTCAGATTACTTAACACCGTAATGCAGTTTCCTTTGTGAGTATTCAAATCAATTCCAGTTTAACGTAATTGTTTATAGCCCTGCATACTTATGTACATGATTGTGTTGTACTATTAATTAACTGGGATTTCATGCAGACTGTAAAGGCTTTCAATTAATTTAATATGACACTGATTAATGGGTTCACCTCATATTTTGTTACAAAATATTTAAATTTTTTTTTATTTATTTATTTTTTTGATTGAAAAGAACAACAAAAGACCTTTAACAATACCATACCTTTTACCTTATGGTACCTTAAAAGATTTTATTCTTTGTGCTTTTTAGTTCCATAATATTTTCCGCTTTTGTATATTGAATGACTTGACTAAATGAATATCATTTGGAATGGCAATACATTTTACCTGCTTCTAAAAATCGTGACATGTTCTGCACTATTTTATAAGTAAAACAAATAAATTTTACTCGTATTCTAATTTAAACAAGAAGTACAAAAAAAAAACTTTATACGGAAATCAAAGAATTCATGTTCCGCTATTGTTAAATATTTTTCATTTCAAAAGATCAATAGGAGACAATAATCGTGTGTATTTTTTCATTTATTTTATTCATTTTTTTTTTAATAGATTAAATATTGACAAAAGAATTCAAGCCAATAAATTCGTTAAATCAAATTGTTTTAAATATAATGAAGCATTAGAATCGTATGTATTTTAATTATTCTGTACTTGACAGACAATAATGTAAGGCATGTGCAAAATATTTTCTAGGGAAATAATTGGAATCAATAGAAGTAAAAATAAACAGTATTTACTCATGAAGAAATTGAATTTTTCTGGAAACATGTTTTTATTTTAAATGCTGTACAGCACATAACACACATACATAATTGATTATTACAATCTTTCAATGAGAATTACGACCTCGGTTCTCACATCACTATTTTGTGTATGTTAATTTTATACATGATTAACAAAATCTAAAGTTTAAAGTCGATTCTGAACATCAGATTTTTGAGAAACTTTTTGTGTCAATTTTATTTACTCTCAGAGTTTTTGCCAGAAATCTGCTGAGAGGATGTTGCCGAAGGAATATTTTTTCATACTTCGTTTTGTTGGTGATGTCTGACCTGGGGTATACAGTCAGCATCAGTGTTTTGTTGGTATGTTTTTGTTTAGTTGTTTATCGTGTAAACAAGTTCATTGTTTTTTTTTGTAGCTTTTTTATAATTTTAATGTTAAACGATGTAAAAGCAAAACGCCATTTCCATTTTCGTAACAATATTAACTTTTAATGTACATATTCTTTTGATGCTCACTCTATAACACAGCATACGGGTAGTAAAAAAATCTCGCATGTAAAGCACTCTTATAGAAATAATGCCACTATTACCCACCCTTTATGATACCGTAAACTACGTGGCAAATGCCTTAGGGATATATTTATAATCACTACAGGCAAATATCCAAAACTATTTGCGCTAGTATTGGAATCTGCACTGAGAATACTCTTGAAGTGGTGCAATAACCATGTACTAGAAGTTAACACAACCAAAACAGCGTTGTTACTATTCCCTCAACTTACATACAACCCTTCAGTCAGGATTACGACCTTGTTTCTTACCTTTAATTGCTATTCTTAATATTAACAATTCACAACCACCGTAGAATAGTAGGTAGGGTGTTGGCTTATTAGACGTTATCCCGTGTTCAACCCCTGGCTTCACCATCTCATAAAAAAAGGAAATATAAGATATATTTCTATGACGGCTTACGACTTCCTCTCAACAGTCTTCTGGCAACATATCTGAGTGTAAATAAAATTTCCAATAAAAGCTTCCTACAAATCTGTCATTCGAAGTCGAATTTTTACAGTAGATGCCGCCACTTATTGATAAAATTAACACACACAACAGGGGTGGTGCATGAAGCTAGATTGTAATCCTGACTAATACGTTGTAATGACCTAATGTATGTATGTGTGTAAATAAAACCCTCACAAAATTTCAATCTTAATTTTACGATTAATTATGACACTTCTAAACCCTATTACAGTAGAGACTAATATTTTCACTAAAAAACTTATTTAAAATAATCTTATCATTGAATATTTAAAAATATTCATTGCAAACCAATGATATTTAAATCAAATGTCAATTCTATTAAACGTTATTAAGAAAATCTTAATCATTTTAAATTTTGAGTCGTGATTTATAAAAAAAAATAATAAGCAGTTATAAAAGCTAAAATAAAAATTCAAACTTAAAACCGGCAAGTATGGGTTTGATTTAACGGTATATCACACTAAAATAACACACAACCCAACCCAACCCAAACCAAAAAAAAAATGATTTTAATGTCAATAACTTAACAACAACAAACAAAATAAAAAAATATTTTTTATACCCTGCGAAAAATTTCACGAAATTTGCTTAGAAGAAATAGCGTTTCTTGCCAAAAAAATATTTATTTTACACCACACCGTTAGGATATTGACGGTTTGGTTGCATGATTTAGTAACGCATAAAGTAGTCACACATGTTTAATTATTTTTTTTTAATTTTTATTTTCACTCTCTTAAAATAATCAAATATTTCTGCACGTTTTTCACATATTCGATAATCTATGCAATTTTGTAATGGTCTTACAACAAAGCTTAATTCACACAAATTCCCAAACAAAAGTCAAGGTTTTCATTTTAGGTAATGTTTTCAAATGCTGTTGTAATATGATCAGAGGTCTTTAAATTATAATTTAGTGTACAACATGGAAGACAAACGAATATTGCAAAATTTAATCTTGACATTAAATACGCCACCCTATAAGTCAATAATATTACCACTACACACACATCACATACAAATGCACATGAATGATACATCCAAAGGCAATGCATGATGCACATGATAATGATGAAAACTGCACTAAACAAAAGACTTAGAAAACAAACTTGATTGTTTTTATTTCTTTGTCTTTTTCACTTTAGTTCTTTAAGAAGAAGAAGAAGCCAATGTGTAGTATAAACTATAGTTGGTAACAAGGACAAATTTATGCATTTAGCCGTGAGGAATCATGGTTCTTTTGGATATACGTATGGCATACACACATACTTATATTGATTTTTGTATTTAAAGAACAAAAGAAATACAATTTGCGATATAAAAATAACTACATTAACCATAAACTAAAAATAAATGTGTTTAGAATTTTTAATGACATTTAAAATTAATACACAGCACAAAATCAAACAAAATAAAACGAAATAAAAATAAAAAAAAAATATTTTCAAACTTTTTGGAAAATACCAACCAACTGTTTATCATTCCCAGCATAAAATGCTTAAATAAATAAATTAAAAAAAATAATTTCTTAAGAATTTTATTTATTTAAAAAAGCTGCTGCTGTTGTACAAAAAAAAAAGAACGAGAGGCACTTTTTAAACGTCTCGTAAGAATGAAATTTTCTGTGTTCCCTATATTAACTAATTACTTACTTAACTATCTAAGTACTTTGCAATATTTATTTAAAATTAGTGTAAGAAAGGCAACGATATCTAGATAGGGTATATTACTAAGCGCTTTCTATTTCGATATCATCCAAACTTTTTATTCGTTTGAAAGACCTATTGATCCTATTATGTGTGAAATATAATATCGTACACATGTCCGCCATAACTCTGAATGGAGTACATTCGAAATATCCATTTTTCCATAACTTTGGCACAAAATGCAGATTGAATTTGGCCAATGGCATAAGTAAGGCAGGCATTTAGGACCGTTGTGATTTGTGGTTTATTTGCATATATGTGTGATTAAGATAAAAGACAAAGTAAAAGAAAAACGGGGGTTGAATTGCATTATCTCGGTGACTAGTTTAGATAAACGTGAGATAAACATGCATTAAAACTGCTCATGCCAAATACCCAATGTAACAGACACGTAGCGCTATCCTTCTCTTTGACTTTCAAAGGATCCCATTCAGGATTGGAAGCTGGAAATCATCGACTTGTAATGATCGCAGTGATAGCCTGGTCAACGTCGTTCTCAGAAAAATTTAGACCGATGCCAGCTCAAAATCCACTCCAAATATTGGATTGTTTAATTAATTAATTGATTGTTAAATTAATCATTAAATTTGCTTGTTCAAGTACATATTTATCTAAAAATGAGCCTCATCGTTGAAGATAATTTTTCGATGAAATCGCTTTTTTATTTCCAGACGAATTGCATAGTAAAGTCAAATGTAATGACGTTAAATAAACGGAAAAAAGTTTATGTGTGCCTACTTTTTCCATAAATCAAATAAGGATCCTACTTTACTATTTATGCCAGAGATCTTTTATATTACAATATGGGAGTTTGCGCAATCTGTCTCTGTTCGAACTGTTCTGGGCTTGATTAATTTCCCTTATAGAGTTTTATTAATCTTGTCTTACCACCTTCTCCTTTCTCTCTTTCTTCAATTACTTGATTGATTATGATATTCTATTCGACTGGCAGGAATAAGATACGCAAATAATGCATGTAAATATGTATTCAAATACCAATGAAACAGTAAAATGAAAGCCATACTTTATCTCTGCTTCAAGGAATCTATAGCGATATATATTGCTTACTAGTTAGCTTTCCTACTAATCGCGAAGTATCGAAAGAGACACTGAAGAACTGACTTCCACTTGAAAAAACGAGTTTTTTTTTCAATTTGTTGTAGGTAGCTTAATTTCTAAGGTAAGGTTTTCCAAGGCATTTAAATCTTTCTTGCGACATTTGAAAATTGAACAAACAAAACTAAAAAATTACATCGAAAATATTGGACCCCTCATTCAAAAATTCATTGTTCTACTTAAGAGACGAGAGGAAATTTTTGTTCTTCCACCCAATTTTTTTTATTTACGACTAACACGCAGGGAACTAAGAAAATAAGTTGTGGTAAGGAGGAAAGTGGAAGCAGTATTTGTAAACATTAGATTTGCCTGTATTCAGATAATAATCGATAGGAAAGACCTCTGTTATCAGCTAAAGAAGAAATTCAGTCTGTTATGTAGTGTAATAATTTAAATTCCGTTGCAGTAGCGATGAAACATTAAACATAAGCCACTTCATATTATCCCAAATGAATTACAACGTATTGGATTGATTTTACATTTACGACTTCATTAAAATTCACTTAAGTAATGCAAAAGCAATATCTTTTGATGTTTTAAATTTTAAGACTCCAACCGCCAACGCATATCGTGAAAATTTTTTGTTCTAAAAAAGCTACAAAAACTTTAAATTAAACATCTTAAAGATATTCTTTATTTTTTTAAATTTTTTTCTGAGACGTTGTTCTTTAGCTTCCACAAAAGTTTTTTGCTTTTTTTTTTTGATACCAAAGGAGTGGCTGTTAAAAAGCCAAAAACGAGAAAAAAAAACCAGGGAATTCTTTTCAAAAGAGACAATAAAATTAATGCCAATATTTGATATTTAAAATGATTTTATGCTTTCAGACATTAATTGAAGATAATTTTTAGTAAATAAATATCAACGAATCATATAATATTTAAAGAAAATTAAAAAAAAATTTAAATTATTATTAAAAACATAGTCATAGGATTTGGCAAAACGAAAAAGAAGAAATAAAAATACAAATGATTTGCTAAAATTAAAAAAAAAATTAATGATTACTTTGTATTCAATTAATGTTTCTTGAAAACACAAACAAGGTTAAGGTTAGTTTAAGTAAAAACAATATTTAACACATTATTTTCCACCAATTTATGTCTTTGGTTGACGTTGAAAACTATATTTAAAAAACTTAACATGTGTGTTCACAATTAGTAAGAAAAACACTTGCAGTATATAAGCAGCAAAGGCAGCAAAGACAGACAGCAGAGTCTTTGAAAAACGTTTAGCTTACTAGAGTATATCATTTAAAAACAACAACAACAAACAAAAAACGATAAAGACAAAATTATTCAGTTCACGCATTGCCTAAGACAGCTATTAAATCGCTGTTTTATTTTACGAGTACATTGCCAGAGATACTTAAAGAAAAAAAGCATTTAAATTATACCATTCGATACGATTTTAAAGCAGTTGAACGTTTTTTGTTTTATTGTTAAATACCAAGACAATTATGTGTGCAGTACTATTAACTTTGGTTTTCTAATTTGTTTAAATTATTACCTGACTGCACAATGTTGTTATGCTACTCTGCGAACGTTTAAGTTCAAATCGGTTTTCAGATGATTGATTTAAATTATTGTGTTGGTTTATTACCGTGCGAGTATAAAATTAAAAAAAAAACTTTAAAATTGAAAATCATAAACAATACTTAGGGTTTATAATCTGCACTGCATTGACGTTGTTTTATATTTATAACTGCAACAAAGGTTAGAGAACCTTAGTTTAGGTTGTAGTTGTTAAGAAGTTTTAAATGGCAAACAATTTCCAGTGAATTTATTGGCATGCAAAATAATGGTGTTTGGCAGATTTACCATAACAAATGGGCAATTATACAGCAATTGTAGGAAAATAGGCAACAATTTTTTCAAGCCATTAGACTGGCATTGACCATGTATTGATCGCAGAAGGGCTTACACACGTGGTAGAAGAGATTTTTGGAAGAAGGGGATGTAAGGGAAAAAGAATGTTGTGTAAAATGGTTAAACTCAATACCGGAGGTGCTATTAGATAACAATATGGCATAGGAAGATGAACATCAACAAACATTTAATTTTGAAATTATAATTTATCAACACTTTTGCTTAAAGTTAAGCACAGCCAATGGAAAAGTGCTACAAACAAAAAATGTTACAAAAACATTATGAGCGCATATATAATACTTTTAGGAATACTATATCCATTGAATGAAAATAAATTTATTATCCAAAGGCCATATGGGTGAGCAGATAACCCAATTCCTTCGATTACAATTAGTTTATAAGGAAGACTTTTCCGCAATTGACAAACTCGCAATCGTGTTTTTGAAGATTTATACATAACATACATAATTGGTCATTACAACCCTTCAGTCAGGATTACGACCTAGCTTCTCACACGACTGATGTTGTTTGTGTTAATTTTAAACAGGAGTAATGGGACCTGCAGTTTAAAGTTGATTTCGAACGACAGACTTTTGAGAAACTGACAGTTTTGCCAGAAATCTGCTGAGATGAAGTCGCCGAAAAAATATTCAAATTCGTTTCGTTGGAGATGTTTCACCTGGGGTTTGAAACGTGGCGTCACGTCTAATAAGCCGTTAGACTACGGCGAATTTGGTACGAATTTTAATTTCAGTTTCTTCCATAAGAGCAGTGTAGTGCACCTAGAGGTATGACAACGAAGTGATTCGAATGGTAGAATATATGTATTATCCTGAATTTTCGCGTTTGTGGAGAGAAACATAGAAAAAAATGCTGCAATTTTAACATCTGCTACATCATAAAGTATTTACTCAATCAATGGATAAAAACATTTCCAACTGCAAGTTTTTTGCTCCTAAAACTCTTAAAATTGAAATCAAGGTGATTGGGAATTAGAGGCAATGAGAAGATTAGTTTGCAAGGAGAGAAATTTAACCTATTGTGCAGCGGGAACAAAGGTTACAATATTTTTAATCAACGAGAGGGTATTAACGAAAATAACTGAATTTTTGTTTTGAAAATGGTGATAATAACATTTATTTTACTCTTACTCTACCTATCGAATCGATTTTGAGCGCCACAAATTACCTATTGTTCAATTAACTCTTCATGGGTGTACTTTTGACTGTGCTATGGAGTCCTTACATTAACACTTTTCTAAAAGTCATAGAAAGAATATGCTGCATGACTATAGCTTATGCAATCATCTTGGCAGTGGCAAGAACAGACAAAAATCCAAAATTGCTTTTGGAAATTCTGTAATTTGCAAAGAGATTATTGTCAAACTGGTGCATCGAATGTAGACAGGATATTATTACAATCAAGACAGAATAAGTATTATTCACTAAGATTCCGATACAGCAATAGGACTAAACGTGTGTAGTAGATTACAAACATATCCTGGCATCATGAATCGATTACTCTGCTTTATACTGTACCTTGTACTAGTTGCTAGTGTGTTGCCTTATTAGACGTGAGGCCACGGTTCAAACGCTAGGTCAGACACGACCCTCAGCAGATTTCTGACAAAAACTTTGAGAGTAAATAAAAATTGCCCTGAACAGTTTCTCAAAAAAATCTGTCTTTCGTAGCCGACTTTAAACTATAGGACCCGCGACTCATGTAAAAAATTAATACACACAACATAAGTGGTATGAAAAGCTAGGTCGTAATTCTGACTGAAGAGTTGTTATGACCGATTATGTATGCGTGCACTTGCTTTATTACTTTTATACTATCCAAACTGCAAGAATTGTCATAAAGGCTGATGATGGGCGAATCCGATATAAGATTATATTAAATATTCGTTTTTACTGACACATAATCCAAGAACGCCGGGTTCCTTTAGAAAAGATGACAAGATCTGGTATTGGTTCATGGATACGTTGATGTTGAAGGTAACGAAAAAACAGTAGAACGGTACAAAAAATTCAATGGAATCATACAACATTCACACAGCTGAGGAACAATCAAATGGTTTCACACAAATACAAAGTTTGCAAAAAAAGGATGGTTAAGTAAACCCATTTGTAGAGGAGCTAGATAGATTTGACCCGATAAAGATATTTGCAGAATAAAATTTTCCTTAAACCTGATCAGAGTTCATTTTAGGAAACGATTAGGGGACACTGACCACTGACTGTACACGATCCGAACACAGGAAAGAACTCCTAATGAGGCTAAAATAAGCAGGAAGGAGATAAAATCTTCTTTTCTTAATTCTTCGATACTTGAAAGAGTGAAAAAGTGACAAAGGTTTCTTAGGCATACAGAGTCTGCTGACAGCAGCTAGAGGTGATTTCGATAGAATCCACATTTTCATAAAACCATGCAATGGATGAGAGATGCCTGTCAGGAGTTATTATTGTATGACAGATTAGATAATATCATTGTTATAGGACCCAAGTAAAATATATTCTATCCCGCGGCTGCCTCTTTAACCCAACCTAATCTAAGACAAAAAGCATTTGTAGTGGTAGTAATAGGTAGTGTGTTGGCTTATTAGACGCAAGGCCACTGTTCAAATCCCACCTCAGACATCAAAACGAAATATAAAAAAAATTATTTCTTCGGCGTCTTCCTTTTAGCAGATTTCTGGCAAAAACTCTAAGAGCAAATAAAACTGCCATGAAAAGTTTCTCTAAAACCTGTCGTTCCGAGTCGACTTTAAACTGTAGGTCCCGAAACTCATGTATACAATTATTACACACAACATGAGTGGTGTGAGAAGCTAGGCCGTAATCCTGACTGAAGGGTTGTAATGGTCAATTATGTATGTATGTATGTACGCTATTTAAATTAGAAAATATAAATTAATTTAAATTGAATTTATTTTCAATGGGGTCAGTTGAGTTTCTTAAATTTTTAGGGCGCATAATTAATTAAAAAATGAATTACAAGGTTATTAACTTTTCAAATGATCCAATTTAATATTTTTCAATTGGTATCCATTTTAAGCCGAAGGCAATATTGTTTATCATCCTAATAAATTTTATTACTAATTATAATTAGTATGATTAATTAATAATTTAGAACTTTTAACAATTCTATAACACATATTCAAATGGAAATATTAAAAAATCTTTGAAGTATTCATATTTCATTTCATTGATAAAAAAAAAAATTGAAAACGGATATATTTTTTTTGTAATATTTTAGCACGCGCTTAAACTTGACTTTTTAACTCATTATAATTAATTTAATCGGCTTTTCAATATTTGGCTTAGTTAGCTCGATTTTTAAAATGCCATTATTAATGATTTTTAAATAACAAATCATTTATATTTCCTTTCAAAATATTTCGAAACAAAATTTTAAGGTTAATATTTTTATTTTTTTTTTAATTATTTTTATGTTTTAATAACAGTTTCTAGCGAGCAAAGAAATTGCCAATTGGCCTAGTAATGTTTAAAAAAATAAATTGTTTACATAAATTAAATGGCCATAATAGACGTATATATATTTGTTTGTTTTTTTCCATTAGAAAAGTAATTGATTATGTCAAAAAAAAAAAAAAAAGTTATTATATAAACCTTCTAAATGATTACAAAAATTCGAAAGTGAAATGCCCTTAAAACTTAAACTTTTTATCTTTAAAAGATTATCAATCAAAATATGAGGCGAACAACAAGTTTTTTTTTTCAACACTATACTCGTACCCTCTTTTTTCAAAAATAAATCATGTTTTCAGTTCAATTTATTTACAATTAAAGAAATTATCAATAAATTAATAAAAATAACATTACAAAACTTTAATAACAATAAAAATAAATCCAAAATCCATTTGCATATTAACGGTCTTTTCTGTCGGTTCGAAAAAAGCGCCGTCTGTCTACGTTTATATAACACATTGCAATACATATGCAAATGAAATCGTATTCATTTTAAATATTCAAATAAATCATTTAATGACTGAACTTTAGTGTCTTTTTTTTGTGTGCCTCTCTGTTGTCTGAAATCGGTTTTTTAATTAATTTAATGCCGTTGCTTTTTTTACATTTTTTAATGGCGCTTAATTTTTATATTTTTTTTGCTTGAAATCCGACTATAATTCTTAAACAAGATTTAAATTAAAAATCAATTAATTTGCCTTTAACGATGGTTGCCATATAGACATACAGTAGTGATGTATAACACATTATGACAAATTGTTATACCAGCTGAATCAAAAGTTGTGTGAAAATATGAATGGGCCCTAATAGGCATAAGTTATAACATATGCCTGTGACTTCTGCGATGAACACCAAGTGTGTGGAACAATTTTGAACGTTATTGAGCCCTATGGGTTTTACAGAAGAACTTTGGGTAAAATATGTCCACAGAAAGAAATTGTGGTCGAGATGGCATTGCATATGATTAAATATCAGCTGGTGTCCGCTATTACAAGTTTTGCAGTCCGACAACATCTTAATCTGAATAAAACCTTACCCTTTTTCTGTTAAACTTAATACAAGAAGAGCAAAATTTTTACTGATTTGACAATCCAGTTATGAAATCGAATTTGAGAACAAAATTTGCAAGTTATGGTTGCGATAAGGATGTCAAAATTCTATTCACAGTTTCCCACGACTGTGTGATGCAGTGCTACTATAGCACTTTCGGGAAAATTTTATAATGAACAGAAAAAAACTACTTTGTAGTTGTTCTTCTGTTTGCGATAAGCATATACATAAAAATCCTGGAATTGTGAAAGAAATTTACAAGGCTTTTGAGTTTCTACAATAACATCCCAGCTTTTCTAGTCGACAAATTTAAAGGACTTGTTATGGAAAGAAAATTTTTGAACATTTATTACACTCGTATTCAAACTCAAAATAAAAATATTCCTTCTAAAGCTAAGGAATTCTTTTCCACACACAAATCGATGTTAAAAATGTTTTTGCATGGTTGTGTTGGGTTACTAGACAATCGCTCGATTGTTTAATACCAAGCACTGATAATGAAAAAAAATTATAACAAAAAATTAATTTTTAGGTTACCCTCAGCCTTTTGTCAAAAGAACGCACACAACATAAGTGATGTAAGAAATCAGGGTGTAATCCTGACTAAGGAGTTGTAATGGCGTAAAAAGTAGTTTTTAGGTCGAACTATTGCCAGCAATTAAAAAGGGATCCTTATCCATTACACGGAGCTACAGCTACGTGAGGTCTTACACCAATCTCTGAATAGTCCTAAGTCGAACATAATTGGTCATTACAACACTTCAGTTAGGGTTACGATCTAGCTTCTCGCACAACTTATTTATTTAATTTTACGAAAAGTCAACTCCGAGATTTTTGAGAACTTTTTCATGGCAATTTTATTGGCTCTCAGAGTTTTTGCCAGAAATCTGCAGGGAGGAAGTCCACGAGGATATATTTTTTCATATTTTCGTTTTGTTGGAGATGTCTCGGCTGGTTTTTGAACCGTAGCCTCATTTCTAATAAGCCAACTCACTATCTACTAGACTATCACGACTATATGAGGTCAGACTATGCATTTATTATAGGTTGTTAGGACTGTCAAGTTATCACAGGACAAATGTGCTAAATACAATTGATTTTAAGCCAGTAGTGACCGAAAATGTGCCGGAATATGTTATTAAATATGCGTTCGTAATACCCGCCCTCATTGCAAAACTAATGATTATAAAAGTGGCAAAAATAAGATAAGAAGTTATGTCGCAAGCCTTTCGTGTGGTTATCCAACTAGTCTTGTAAGATGCAGAAAGCTCTGGCTGAAATAGACATTACTTTAGAAATTAATTTGTACTTGAAAATGTTCTAAAAATGGAAAATTTTTCGAGCGGGTGTGAGATGTACGTTGCTAGAGAGAAGAGAACAAATCGCAGACAATATTGACCAATACCCAATATTTGGAAAAAATTCGACAGTCATACACCAATATTTTTATAGGCTGAATTACCATCGCACGATGTAAGAATTTTTCATTGTAACTGTGTTATTCTTATTATATCATGACAAGGGGTAACGGCTCGAGTGAATTTGCCTATGAATGGCAAGCTACTCGTCAACCTAACCTAATCATTCTTAACCTAATAATAACTTAAACTAAGAATGATTAGGTTAGGTTATCGATTGAGAATCTACTTTCTGTGTGCTCAGTAATATAAAAATTGCTGTTAAAAACAATTTAACAATTTATAACTAATTCGCCCCACTGTGCCTTGTAAATTAATTTTTTTTTTATTTTAAATACTCTTTATTTATTTATATTTTTTTTAACTTCACTGTTTCGATTCATTTGAAAGATTTCCAAGTATGAGCTTATTTAAAACATTAATCAAATAGTTTAGTAATAAAACAACAACTACAGCAACAACAAAATCAACTACAAAAAATAAAACGCTGATGTGAGCTTACGATGATGATTAAAGATTCGTCTGATTTTTTTACAATTTTGTTGGCAATTTTTTTATGTTTCAACTGAAAAACTAATGAAACGTAATGAATTGAAGTAAAATGCGTAACTTTTAATTGGTGGTGGTAGTTTTGTAATCGATTTGCGTTTTTTATTTTTTTGTTTCTATTTTAGTTTTTAGCTTGAAGCTTTATTTTTTTCAAAAATTCGAAATATTGCATAAGTTTTGTTTTTGGTTTAATTGATTTTAATTATATTTTGTTTTACTAATTATTTAAAAGAAGAAGAAATAATAATGCTAGAAGTAAAAGAAACCATTTGACGATTCAAGTTCAAATTTAATTGCATAATGTGATACATTTTAAATGGTTAAGCAGTGTTTTAAATAAAATTAAAATGAAATATTATTTATATAAACTGTATGTATGTATGTACATATATGTATGCTTCTTTTATTTATTAAAGTGCATGCTGATGTATGTTGCACCAACAAAAATTATGTCATACAAACTGAAGGTACTTTCAGTAACTTTTTTCTTTTTCCTCTGACCCATTGAAATCAACTAATTTGAAGTAAAAAAAACCACCCATATTTTCATAATTTTTTTCTTTTCTTCTTTTGAATTTTTTTTTATACAATGTTGTTATAAATTTATTGCATTTTATAAGCCTTTATATGTAACCCATTATTAAATATGAAGCATATTTAACAAAACTTTCTTTCCTTAACTTGTTTTGCTTTGAATAAAAAAAAAATGTTTCTTTCGTTTTATTTTTAATAGACTCATGCAGTCAATAGCCAGACAATAACAACCACTTCATTTCGTTGCCCTCCTCTCACAAAAATGTTGCTGTTGTTTTACAAGATCAACAATTTTAAATACAGCGTCATTATATTGAATTTTCTTTCCAGCAACACCAGCAGACAATACCTGACATCGACCACTTTCTCCTTTTACATGCTATGACATTTCATTGTTGATTGCTGCTGTATTTACTTGTGTGAGTATGTGAAGTTGTCTGATTGAGTTTTTTCTATTTTTTGTTTAATTTTCTTTTTTATGGATAAACTTGCTAAACTGCAGTTTTTAATTTGTATTTTTTGTATGTATGAACCGATGTAAACAAAACAAAATTTTTTTATTGTAAATTTCAACCAGTTGTGTTGCGTTGTATTAGCAAATTGACTTAAAGGTTGTTTGATACGTAATAAAGAAAAATAATGCCGATTTATTCTAAATATTTTTTTCCCGATGAAAAAAACAGTTTAAATATTTTAGTTGAAATGGCATAGTTTGTATTATAGTATCAGTATATACATACATACATACACACATAATTGGCCATTACAACCCTTACGACCTAGTTTCTCACACCACTTATGTTGTGTGTGTTAATTTTATACATGAGTGGCGGGACCTACAGTTTAAATTCGATTCCGAACGACAGTTTTTTGAGAAATTTTTCATGGCAATTTTATTTCACTCTCAGAGTTTTTACCACAAATCTGCTGAGATGAAATCGCCGAAGAAATATTCTTATATATTTCGTTTTGATATCTGACCTAGGGTTTGAATCGTGGCCTTACGTCTAATAAACCAACACGCTACCTACTAGACTACGGTGACTTCAGTATGTATGTACTCTTGTAAAAGCTGATGAGACAAGCACTCACATACTTCATATCATTGTTTTAGACATCCTCTTAAACTATATATTCACCCTTTTCTTAAATTATATGTTCACATACACAGTCTTTAATAAATTTATAATTTGCAAGCAAAGACTGTGTTGTTGCCATGTGTTAAAATGGCATTATTTTTTACAAGAAAAAAATCAAGTAAAAATATGGTCACCACATTTTGAATGCTGCTATTAGGTACTATATTGTGTTCAGTTTTTCATATAATATTTACATAGGACATGTTATTAAACAGTAATTCTATCTTTGTTGGTGATACAGTTTTTAGGAATGCCCATGAAGAACCCATTTTCCAGCATGAGAAATGACAAAATCTATGGCGAAAAAAAGTTAATGAACGTATCATTTATGTTACGTTTGTTGGTATACCCACCGTTCGAATAAAAATCCACACTCGCACATAAAATATGTCGTCTTGTAAATACATGACATTGAAAGTCCATGTAGAAACAAAATTAGCACAGATTAGTATTGAATTCTTTGCAACTCGTGTTTGTTAACCTGTAGAATTTTATGCTTGAAGTGAACCTGCGATCTTTCATTTTGCAATTCACTCCTAAAACCCATGTTGTATTAGCTTCCCATACATAAAAATTCATAAACGCCAAACCAAACCTTAAATATTATTACACCAGCATCGTTGAACACTTAAAACTCAAACTTAAATTGCGATTTCAACCACCTATCGGACAGATCGTGAATTGAAAAATAATCTGAGAAATAAAGCTTCCAATCAAACCAAATCTCTAGATTCACAATAGGCTGGAGTACTGTGGAGTGCAAAGATAATTAAATATGTAACCGCAAAAGCTATACTTATTACTGGTCTTTTTGGTGTTACGATTTGAAATCTTCTTGTTATTTCAACATGTGATTGAAGATGCAATAAACCGATGATGAAAACAAAGAAACAAGTAAAATTCAACTGATAATTATTTTTATCATTGTCTCCTTTTAGTCACACCAAGTGTATTATTTTTAACCACGAATGAGGAGTCCTATCATCGACCAATCGACACTGAATGATAAATTTGAGAAGCTTTTTAATGTAATATTATCGGAATGGAGTTTTTATATATTTAAAGACATTTTCTACTCATTTTTGTCGAACTTTTTTAAAATCTCTATAATTTTGTGTACAACCTATTGCCTAAATGGCCTTTAATTGTTACATGTTCTCTGCAAGACTTACGTCAAGAAATTTCAGTTTTACTATGCTTCATCAACCTCATTTACCTTTTAGTGTTCATGGTGTAATATTTAAAAGAAAGTGAAATTTAGATTCCTATGCAGTCGAAGTCGCATTAGTCTAGTAGGTAGTGTGTTGGATTATTAGACGCGAGGCCACGTTTCACATCCCAGGTTAGACATCTCCACCGAAACGCAATATGAAAAAATTTTTCTTCAGCGACTTCCTCTCAGCAGATTACTGGCAAAAACTCTGAGAGAAAATAAAAATTAATATGAAAAGTTGCTCAAAAACCTGTCGTTCGGAATCGACTTTAAAACTGTAGGTCCCACCACTCATGTATAAAATTAATACACAAAACATAACTGATGTGAGAAGCTAAGTTGTAATCCTGACTGAAGGATTGTAATGAACAACTATATATGTATGTATGTGCATGTGGCAAAGACCATATGCCCGGTGTAGTTTAACAGACCAAAGTGTATGGTAGGAATCGCATACACAACCCATAAGCTAATAGACTAGTCCACTACCCACTAGACAACCCAGCCATTCCTACCCGAGTTTGTATTTTTGAATTTAAAAATTTTAAAAGTTGTTATATATAAGGTATACTAAATACCACATGTTGTTGATTAAAATTCTTCTTCATAAGCATGCACTTGATCGTGTTTTGTAGAAAATTTTATTTCAAAATTAAATTCAGTATAAATTGATGAACTTTTTCAAACATTTTCAATACAGCATTTGCTGAATTTCTTTATCAAATTTTATCATATGAGGTAATTTTCTGCGAACTGGTCTGGAAAAACATTTTATTTCTATTTATACTAGCTGCTCTAAATTTCTTTAGAAAAACTTAAAATTTTAAAAATATTCTGTAGGGTAACTCACCTTTATTTGTGTCAGTTTTAACATCCTTTTTCTCCTCGGTATCCTTTGAGGGTTTGGATTGTATGGAATTGATAATTAAAATTAAAATTAATCCAAAATGCAATATTTTTGATTTTGGCAACATTGTGTAAAAATTAAGGCTTTTCTGTTTTAAACACTTCTAAACTCTTTAAGTAGAAATTAAAAATAAAAATGAAAAGAACAAAAGTAAACTAAAGAATAGGAAACAAACAATCTGAAAGTATAGAAATAAATAAATTGAATTTTTAAAACAACGGTCAAGTCAAACAAAAAATAGGAGAGAATAATGACGTAATAAGATATCACAAAAACAAAAAATTATTTTTAAACACGTTATTGAACACCTAGTCAAGAAATTTCAAAATATTTGAAGCCACAGCATGCAAGAATACAATAGTTAAACCGCTATGGAAACCACTATCAGCTGCTAAGGAGATTATAAAGCTCAAAACGTATCATGGAATGGTAGTTGGACATACATGTCTCTCATATCGACGTTGTAAAAGCAACATTATAGTGCATGATGGGATAGTGACATTATGCGAAGCATTGCAAATAAATTGATAGCGAGTATTCATCTTTAACTGTCCCCTGGACAGAACCAGTCAGTAAACTTTATGATTTATGGAACGAGTTTCGCAACGAGACTAAGTAACAAAAATGAATGGAGTAATCTGGAAGTTGCATATTCTCTTAAAAATGGGACTATTTTGTGGTATACACTTCGGTCAAGAACGAATATTCAGCCAGGAGCCGTTGACGCGAACAGAACGCTTCTGCGCACTGGCAACGTAAGGGCAAATACTCTACACAAACCACATGGTTTTGTTGTAATCAAAACTTTTGTGGGAAACTACACAAAGAAGAGACCTGAGTCATACATCCAGGAGTAATTCGATGCTTAGGATCAGTTTATTACGGGACACTGTATACTCAGAATAGTGGTCCTCTCGAGCCCAACATGAAGATTATGCAATGATAAAAGGGAATCATCTGGGCACACTATTGTGACCTTTGAGCCATTAATCCATTACAGAACGCATGAATACATACCAGATACTGGCCAGGGAATTAGCATTGTTTACATCGAGTAATGTCCTGAGGTTTGTCAGATAATTGGTTTGTAGACTCCTCTTCACAACTACAAACATAACAATAAAGTTATTAATATGACGAGATGTGAGGATTTGGCTTTGAAAAATGAAAAAAAAGGTCAGGAAATTTGCGAAAGTGGAAGTGAACGAGTTCTCTAATATAGAGATTGTTGTAGTAGCTAGGTTTATTTTGGACTTGGGATAATTTTCTCTATGTAGAATTATTTGAGGTATCTCAATGGGCCTAAATGCCGGCCCAAGTGGGATCTCCTCCGTCGAGGGGATCCGCCACCTAGCCTAACCTAATCCTTGCGAAAGTGATTGAAATATTTTATGAGACGACACATAAATCACTACCAAATATTGTTCGTGACCATGCTCGGTATTTTAACAATACAGCTGCAATGTTATCTTCCAGGGCAGCAATTTTTGATTGGTTCACACAGCTCGAATTTTTACAATAAAATTCAAAATTCACTCGTTTCTTTTTCTATTCATAATTAAATGAGAACTGATCAGTTTTAGACTGATCACAAGGCACGAATCTTTTCTTTATACTGAAAAAATTTACATTGAAAAAACAAATACCAAAAAAAAAAACTTGGTTATTAATTTTGTATATCAACATTTCAAGTCAGAATACCAAGTTCGTAGAAAGAAATGAAACCAAAAAGTGGTTAAGTGGAGTCAGTAAAAATTTTTATTTTTTTCTATTTCAAATCAACAATTTTCTTGTAAATATTTTGTTATTCTTTTTGTTCAGTGAATCATTTCAAACTTAAGATTTCTTATGGAACAAATTATACAATTAAAGGTTAAACAAATTTTGTGTAAATATTATTGCAATTTTATTATATGTACACTTAGAGTTTCAAACAATTCTGTATACTCAGATCGTTTTATTGTTAATTCCTTGATACAAATTTTTCAAATTATATGCTTTACACAAAACTTAGTTAAATAATTAAAAGTTTTATCTTTATTTATGTGTAAATAAAGAAATAAGTTTTTATTTGGTCGTTTTCAATAGTAGTTTATTACACGCAAACTGTGTTTTTTTTCGCTCTTTTATAGATTCTATTATGCAGAGATATAAAACACGGATATTTGATATGGTTTTGTTGCAGTGTAAATACTAAACCAATGGAATATTTTGCAATATTATGGTCAGTTGGTTTAGCTGTTCAAATGTATCAAAATTTTGTTTATAACACACTTTTTTTGTTATATATAGTTTTTACATGGTTTTGGTTTATTGTTAGACGTACTAGTACACGTATTCTGGCAAGTGGCTTTAAAAACCAACGGGGCAGAAAATAAAAAAAAGTATTTTTTTTTGTTTGCACTAAAAATAGTTACAAAAACAAAAATATTGGATTTTTTCATTTATTAATATTTCTTTTAGTTTATTCATTAGTTTAACAATATGATTTAATCACAGTCTATTTTTAATGAACAATGTATTGAAGGAAAAATCAAAACACAATTGCTGGTCAAAAGAAAATAAAAAAAATGTTGTAACAGAAGTCAGTAAAGTTATGTTAAATTTTTTCCTTTTTTTTAGTTTTTGATAAATATTCATAAATAAATCTGATTTTTAATTAAAATTATTATTTTTTCTTTGTTTATAAATTATCGTAATTTTTAATCACTTGAGTTAATTATTTCTTTTATGTATTTATTTTTGTTTATTTAAAAATGGTTTTTATATACACGGAACTTTAGTTTCTCATAATTTGTTTGATTTTTTATATTTTTATTTATATTTTTATTTTTTTAAATATTTTTTTTTTTAAATAACACGTCTTGTAAAGCATTGGATTTTCTCTTTAAACATGCAAAAAAATCGCCTTTTTAGTTGAAAACTGGTTGGAAAATATATTTCCTTATTATGTTGTAAACTGGAGGCATCAATGCATTGCGTAATGTACACAAATGTTCAACGTGTAAGTATTTGCCACCAAACACCAGACGCACAATCACTGTTCAAATTAACAGACAAAGAAAAACTCTATCTTAAAGGCTTAACCAACAAGTTCTTAAATTTTTTTCATTGTTGCAAGGAAAAAAACGCACAAAAAAAATCACAATAACTTCTTTACGCCTTTAACTTAAACTTGTATGTTGCACTGTATAAGTTTACAAAAAAATTTCGTTTTTTTTAAACAAAATACTTAAGACACATGCTTAGCTTTTATTACACATGCACATTTAATAGCACTTTAAAGCAAATTCACTTAAATTTCTTTAAAAAATTACAAACAAATTCAAAATTAAATACAATTATTTCTTTTACTGTCGTAATTCATATAATTTTACGTTACGTTTTATATAATTTACGTTTTTTTGCTGCCGTCACGCCGTCTCAAACAAGTGTTAACCACGAATGTTACCAACAATCTGAATTGTGGTTTATTTGCGGCAGACCATAAAACTAAATAAACTTAAAATTCATACTCTGTTTACTATTCAAAACAAAATAAAAATCAAAACAATTACGCTCTTAAATTATTCTCTTTCTGGAACGTTAAATCTCTTTTGCCTTATGAAAATGAACTTGTTAACAGCTGTTTTACTATGAATGAACACTTTTTGTTTATGTTTTTATACCACATTATAGTTGTTGTTGTTTTATTAATAATCAAATACCGGCTTTCATCTGGTCAGTTGTTTGTTTACATTTTTTTCTTCATTTATTTACAAAAACAAAACAAACCAAACAAAACTTTACAAACAAATGCCGGTAGCATGTTTTGGTCATTTTAATACCAGCTTAAAAGCCACACATACTATATATTTTGATCTGTGTTCGATGTTATTAAACTGGTTTTTCTTTTACTTCTTGTATTTGTTGTTGAGTGTAAAAAAACCGTCTTAAAATTTGATTTAACTTGGTGTCTTAAAAATAACGAATAAGTATTCGGTTTATGCGTTAGAAAACCAAATGGAATAAATTAAAATAAACCGTTAAAGTTTCTCTAAACATTTTATTGACTTTTCAACAAGTTAAGGTTAGATTAGGTTTGAGGATGTGTATTTGTCATTGGGACAAGTATAATACTCGGAGGTCAAAATGACCCCTTGGAATACATCCGAAAAGAGAAAGAGAGGTCCAACAAGACTACAGTGAATAAGAATATTAAACGAAAAGCTTTAAGTAGTATTTTATTAAATATTTTCTCTCTGCTAAAACAAAAAATAATGGGGCCCTGATTTATTAGCGTGGAACATAATAATATAACGTATCTCTTATTACATACATACATAACATACATAATTTTATAATAACCCTTCTGTCAGAATTACGAACCAGTTTCTCACATCACTGATGTTGTGCGTGTCCATTTTATACACGAGCGGCTGGACCTACAGTTTAAGTCGTCCCTGAATGACGGATTTTTTGAAGTCAACACACCTACTAGACTGGGCTATTACAGGATAAGTATGCCTTTAAAGTTTTTGGTTAACTAGCTGTCATTACATTCTCTATCGAAACGTAATATATAAGATCTCTTCTCTTACAGATGTTCAGTTGCAAATTAGTGAGACCTTCTTCACTGTTAGCTTACTTGGCTCATAATTTTTTTGAATTGTTTATGTTCCTTAAAGTAACATAAGGCTGTCAGAAAACACTTTGATTTGATTCTTTTACACTCATCAATATTCCATGCCTAGTATACCATTCTTTTCGCATTGGAGTTTGTGTTGGGGGTGATGTTGAGAAACTTTTCCTGATCAAGTCCTACACTTTCTTCAAAGGTAAAGCTAATTGCTAGAAATCAGCTAAGAGGAAGTCTCCGAAGAAATATTTTTTCATATTTTCGTATTAATGGCTGACCTGTCGTGTCTACGCCTACTACGCCTACAACGGCTATAAAGTATTATTCTTCATTTTGCATATTGTTATTTGTTTTTTGTAAGAGAATCATGTAACAAAAGTTGACAGGGTGCGGTGTTGTCAATTAAAGTGTGTATTTTAATTTAAATAAAGAAAGAATTTATTTAAACAAAGAAAAACCAACAAATAAAAGCATACAATTTAAACAATCCACGGCATAGTTGCATTTAGAAAACAAAATCTTTTAAAACATTACAAAAATAAAAGTAAAATCAAATCACACTTTTTACTAAAATAGGCCATCACAGGCTAAAAAGATCCAATTATCGATGCTTAAGGCTTATTTTTAAAATAAGACTTTAAAGTAAATCAATTTTAAATATACTTTGTTACACATACAATCTACACCACGTAACTATTTTCTGTCAATGCCTTATTTTTCGTTTTTATTTTACTATACATACATAATTTGTCAGTACAACCCTTCAGTCAGAATTATGGATCTAGTTTCTCACACCACTTATGTTGTGTGTGTTAAGTTTACACATGAGTGGTGGGACCTACAGTTTAAAGTCAACTCCGAACGATAGATTTTGAGTAACTCTTCATGGCAATTTTATTTACTCTCAGTATTTATGCCAGAAATCTGCTGAGAGGCAATCACCGGAGAAATATTTTTTCATATTTTCGTTTAGATGTTTGACCTGGGATTTAAACCGTAGCCTTACGTCTAATAAGCCGACACACTACCTACTAGACTACGGCGAGTACATTATTTTACATTATTTTATTTTATTTTATTTTATTTTATTTTACAATTTTTTTGTTTTTTTTTTCTTTTTTGCCAAAAGCATTACCATTCTTATCTAAATAATCACATGTAAGCCTTATTTAAATATAAGCCACCACTTAAATTCAAGGTTAATTTTAATTTTTTTTCCTCTGTTGCCAAAACTTAACAATTTAAAGTTTTTAGAAATAACAATACATGGTTACATATGACACTAATCTTATAGAAAATTGACAGCGGAGATGTGTTCGCAATGCTTTTATTGAAAAAAAAAAACAATAGCTGATAAATAGTGGACAAAAAAATAGAGAATAACAATATTATAGATCAAAGATCATAGACAAATTAGCATTAAGCAAAAAATATGTTTTTATGTCTTACAATACAAGCATAAAAAATGTGCTTGAAAACACTCCTTAAAAATGAACCTTTTTAAACTATTTACCAAAAAAAAAAAAAAAATAAATAAATAAACAAAAATAATATAAAAAATTAAAAAGAAAATGAAAAACAAAAGTATAATTCTAACGTGATTTTGCTATTTTTCAAAAAGTTAAACGAAAACCGAAATGTTAAGCTTGTAACGCTATATTGTGTTTGTATATCGAGATTTGAAGTAGAAGATAAAGACACCCACATTAATTGCTTTAAATGGTTTCAAGAGCCTTTTAATAAGAAGATAAGTGTCTCTACAAATAGATAAAAATGATAGACAATAAAGAATATTTTGTGTGTTTTTTTTAGAAAAGTTTACTCAACGTTTAAGTGATGAATGAGTTCAGGAAGTTAGAAAAAAGAGGTTAATTTTGATTATTTATTTCCAATTATTTTAAACGTTTTCAACTTAAAAATCTCGACAAAAAAATCAAATCTTAACAACAATGTATGATGGATTATGCAAAACATTTTAAGCACCAAGAAGTAATCGATAAATTTGATTAAATGATTTAAATGGTAGATAAACAAAAGACTCAAGAACGAAACTTGTTATTTTAAATTTCTATTTGTTAAGAATGGAATGAAAAAAATTAGAAATAAAAAAAAATTATTTATTTATCATGAGTACAAGTAAAGAGATTTTAGTTCCTTTACTTATTATGTTTTTATTTTTTTTTTATTACCTTTTTATTTGCCATTAAATTTTTAGTACTGCATTTAAATTATTTAATTTCATTACCTTCAATAGGATGTATTCGATTTACAGCACAGAAAAGTAATTAAAAGACATTTTCTTAATTCGATCATATGTATTTAATGGGGGTCTTAGGGAACGGATTATGAGCTTCGGTACTTTCGCCTGTGGAGTTTAAACTAATGTTTGTTTGGTTTACTTATGTACTTATCAAACAAAGTATACAACAACATTCATGTAACTTCAAACGAAACTGTAAAGAAAATGACCACTTGGACTTCCCGAATCATCATTAGAGAAATTGCTAGTGAGTATTTCTCCTTAACTGTCTCCTGCACACAACCAGTAGATTTATTATTTACGGAAGTGCTTTGCATCGAGGCTAAGTAACAAAAATGAATGGAGTAATCTGTAATCCTATTCTCTTAAAAATGGGACTATTTTGTGGTATACACATCGGTCAAGAACGAATCTTCAGCCAGGAGCCGTTGATGGTACCAGAGTGCTTCTGTGCAGTGGCAACGTAAAGGAAAGTTAAAGAGACGTAAAGACTTAAAACTTTTATAGGGAAAGTACAACAACATGAAACCTGAGTCATACATTTAGGAATAATTCGAGGCTTAAAACCAGTTTATTATGAGATACTGTAGACTCAGAGTACAATTATTTAGAATAGTGGTCCACTCGGGCCCAACATGAAGATTCTGCAATGATAAAAGGGAATTATCTGGGCACATTCTTGTGATCTGTGAGCCATTAATCTATTTCAGAAGGAAATGCCTGGATACATACTAGCTACTGGCCAGAAAATTAGGATTGTTTACATCTAGCAATGTCCTGAGGTTTGTCAGACAATAGGCTTGAAGACTTCTCTTCACCACTACAAACATAACAATAAAGTTACTAATATGACGAGAGGTTTTGGCTTTGAAAAATGAAAAAAGGTCAGAAAATTTGTGAAAGTGGAAGTGAACGAACTCTCTAATAAAGAGATTGTTGCAGTAGCTAGGTTTATTTTTGATTTGGAATGGTTTTTGTATGTAGAATTATTTGAGGTATCACAATGGTCCTAAATGCTGGCCTCAGTGGGCATCTTCATTGGAGGGGATTCGCCACCTAGCCTTATCTAATCCAGGCGAAAGTGAATGATATGTTTATATAGGGCATCCAATGAATAACTATCAAATTTTGATTGTGACTACGCCCAGTATTTTAACAATACAGCTGTAATGCTATCTTCCAGGGCAACAATTTTTGATGGTCCACACAGCTCGAATTTTTGAAATAAAATTCAAATTTCACTCGTTTGTTTTCCTATTCATAATTAAATGAGAACTGATCATTTTTAGAATGGTCACAGGTCACGAATCTTGTCTGTATATGAGAAATTGGAGAGTTCCGCAAAATTTTGTTAAAAGTTTTGCATTGTTGTAGTTGCCGTAGTCTAGTAGTCAAACCCCAGGTCAGACATCTTCAACAAAACGAGATATGAAAAATATTTCTTCAGCGACTTCCTCTCAGAAGATTTCTGACAAAAACTCGGAGAGTAAATAATATTGCCATAAAAAGGGTTTCAAAAAATCTGTCGTTCGGAATCGACTTTAAATTGTATGCCCCGCCACTCGTGTATAAAATTAACACACACAACATAAGTGATGTGAGAAGATAGGCCCTAATCCTGAGTGAAGGGTTGTAAAGACCAATTATGTATGTTATCTAGCTGTCATCGCCTTCTTTATCGATATATCAAATTTAAGATCCCTTCTCTTACTGATTGTCAGTTGTAAATTAATGATTCCTTCTTCATTATTAACTTACTTGGCTCATAATTGTTTTTTACTGGTCAAATTCCTTTAAAGGACATAGGGCTGCCACAAAACACTTTGATTGTATTCTTTTAAACTCATCAAGATTTCAGGGTATAGGATAATATTATTTTCCCATGGGACTGTGAGAGCTTGTATTGGGGGTAATGGTGAGAAACTTTTGCTGATTAAATCGTACTCTTTCTTTAGAGGTAGAGTTATTTTTGCATTCTTATGGTGTTCGTTGTTGTCCATACTTTCTATACATATACCAGGGAGCTCCTTATATTGATTGTGCTAAAATCTTTTTATTTTTAGAATTCGAATATTTCTCAATCTACCGTGTTAGAGTGTGAACTCAGCGGTTCAATTATCTGACACTTAAAACACTTTATCATACCGCCTCAAATTATTGTTTATTTTTGAAAAACTTCTACTAAAATATTAAATAAAGGGCTTCACAGTAAAATATTAATGTAGCATCCTGGCTATCATGTCTTAGTCGTCTTGCACTGGAAAAGGTGTTTAAGAACTAAAGCATTATATCATGATTCCCAAAACACACTGATATGACAGCCTTTGGGTTAAAAATTAAAACTTCGAATTTAATTTTGATCGAATGTACGTTTTTAAGAATGATTGCACTCTGTTCGATTTTGGTATTTCTTTAGTTGTACCATATAATGACAGTGAATCAAAACAAATCCAATTTCTTTGTTTAAATATTTTCTAATGTAGGGTGTTAGTTTCATATTAAACGTGTTGTTGAGTTCATAGTGCCACTGAAAACTAAAAATCATAATAACACTCCTATTTAATTAATCATAAAAACTGAATACTTTGTGTAGATATTTGCTATTTTGCCATGCATAACCATATTTTAAATAGCAAAGTCTCAATGAAACGGCTTTAGGTCAGTATTTTAAATGCAAACAATAACCACATTAAAAAGGGTTCAAAGTTTAAACTAATATTTTACGGTACTTATATGGCAAACACAATGAGTCATTAATGAAACGTAAATAAATGAAATAAAAAAAATAATTTTGCAATAAAATCAGGCAATAAAACTAAGCCACAAACTCATGTATTTATTTTGTATTTGTTTGCATAAAATTCAAGGCTTAATAAAACATTAATCCAAATGTCGCAAATAAATCAATTTAAATTTTAATGCAGTTTTTTTCTTTTCTTTTAGCCATTAACCAGAAAAAATGATAAAAGCTCAGTAAAAAAAATTGGCAAAAACAAATGCCGCCACATTAAAAACCAGTGTCAAGTTATGACATTTTTTCAAAGGCATTTTTTATTTCTTGCTTTTTTTTCTCGTGAACATATTCTTTGTGACATAAAATCTCTGCCAAGCAAAGGCAAACAAATGGAAATGAAAATGAAAATCACTAACAATGTAGATTGTAAGCACTAAGATATGCAAAATACACTCTGTCCAGTTGCTGGAAAAATTTGGTGGCTGCAAAATAAGTGTTACGAAAACTGAAAAACGCGATTTGAAAACAATAGCAACGAGTAGCAAATTTATGCAATTTTTTAATTTTTTAAAATTTTTTTTATTAACGCGTGCTTTTTACCACGCAATGATGATTTTATGGCCAAGTCTTTGATCTTATTTTTATGATTTCGGTTTTGTTTTGTAATCCAAAACTAGTCAACAACAACTTTACGACAGCAATAAACCAATATTTCTTCTTTTTATGGTTTTTTTTAAGACTTTTGTGGTTTAAAAAATCAATTTAGTTTTTCCAAAAGCCGTTTTATGATACAATATTTTATGCTTGTGATTGTTTGTTCGTCTTTTGGAAAATGTTAAAAAAATACCAACTATTGTATGGCATGGCATGTTTTGCCATCATAAAGCAAAAGGTGTTGACGGAAAATAATATTTTTGTCCTCAAAAACAAACTGAACTGATATAGTTTAAGAACACGCGATAAAATTTTGGTTTCTTATTCAATTTGAAAATATTTTCTTTTTTTTTCATTATTTTGCTGGTATTAAAATCTAAAAAAAAAACAACTAAAATGTGTAAATAAAATCAAAAATAAAGTATAGGGTAAGCCAACTATCGGTTTAAATTTGAACCATCGGTTATTTCGAATCTGGAAATACTAATGCTATCCTATTTTGTCACAAACTTCAATTAATTATCTCCACTGAACATAATATATTGGAATTTTTTTTTTCAAAACAAAGACAATTTGTCGGAAATTTCACGAAAATATCGTACAAAACTTGGTCCGAGAGAAGGACCAACATGATACGCAGTTTTATTGGTAAAATTTGTGAAACTCGTTTGATTGTTCATGCGCCAAGTCGTGCGCATGCTCGTAGAGTGCTTACAGCCGCAAATATCAAAGCTGTGCCTGAGCGTGTGCATGAGAATCCATCAACACCAACTCGTCATCGTTTTCAAGAATTGAACATTTAACGCACCAGTTAACGTCGAATTTTACGACAGGATCTCGATATGACGCTCAACAAAGTCCAATTCGTTCAAGAGTTGAAATCGCATGATCATCCACTTCCTTTTCGATTCGTCAGATAGGGCAACGAGAAAATGTACGATGATGTCGATTTTGCAAAAAAAAAAATCATCTTTTCGGGTAAAGCTCATATTCATCTCGGTGGGTACGTTAATAAGCAATTTGCCGTATTTTGTGCTCAGAAAACCCACTCGTGGTCTTACAGGAGCCAATGCTCCCATTACGAGTGACTGTTTGATGCGAATTGTGGAACGGAGGCATCGTTGGTCTTTGAAAATGAGGATGACGCAACCATTACGGCCAATGAAGACAGTTTTCGCACCATGATAATCGATTTTTTGAACCCGCTCTTCGTGGTATTGATGTGGGCGATGTTGGGTTGCAACAGGATGGTGCAGCATGCCACACATTTCATGCCACAATCGATATATTGGATCAGACGTTTGATGGTCGTTTAATTAGACGAAATTGTAATGTTAATTGGCCGCCAATAAACGGCGATTTGACTCCGTTGGGTCGCCGTTAAAGAAAAGTGTTATGTGGAGAATCGAGAGACAATCAGGCATTTCAAGGCCCCCATACACTCGAAAAAGTGCACGAAATTTGGTTCGATCGAATGTGATCCTGTGGGTCCAGCCGCAACAACCCTATGAATGAAATAGGATTCCATTTTTAATTGGAAATTTGGCAAAATTTCAAACAGTTTTTGTTTTATTGCATTTTAAATGACTCACCCTTTATAACCGAGTACCGGTATTAATTTTACCATGGAAATTGATATTTGTCGCATAATTTTTGTTTGGCGAATTTTGTAATGTCGTTCAAGTCTTTGCAATTGGTTTTGGTTTAGAAAAAAATATTTGTTTTTTATGTTTGTGTTTTCGCTAAGGTTATATTAAATAATAGCTTGAGAATTATGAATTGCATGGCTATGTTCGGTCAAAGGTTTTAAATGATTTACTAAAACGAATTCCCTTTGGGGGAGCCTAACACTGTATGGAATTTTGTGTCCCAATAAGTCTATTAAATGTCTACAATATTTTGATTTTTTTAGTTATGACCGCTACTGGCCATAAATCAATTCCTTAATGCGTTTAAAAATAGTGTTTGCTCTCGAAAAACCTGATTTCATTTGTGTTCTGGCATTTTATTTACATTCACTTCATTGTCACTTTTAATTACACTGCAATAGTTACAAAGTTTGTGACTTAAGTCTTTTGTTTGTACTTCATTAACTCGAATATGTAACACTGCGGATGACAGTACACAAAAGAATTTCTTTAAATCTTAAAATCTATTCGTTGCGAATAGAACACTGTGTTCTTATTTCATTTAAAGTTGCAATGATTTTTCTTTTTCTTGTTCTCATTAATGTTGAAAAGCGAAGATCAGCAACAAATCATGCCATATTAACGTAATTGGAATTGAAAGTTTACCTTCGAGTTGTAAACAAATTTTTTTTTATTTTTATAAGACAATAAAAGTGCATCAGGCCACATGGAATAGTTGAATCCATGAATGAACATAATTTGGTGTAATCATAAAGCAGAACATGGCTTAGAGTATGGCATGCACATAGTATGCAGACAGTCTTGTTATGAATTCGTGTATGTGACATTAAGAATATGACAATATATTTGCAACAACAACCTCAACAACAACAACAACAACTAAGTGGTTTTGTTACATTTTTATAAAATGTATTGTTACGAGTATTTTTGTCTTGTCTTCAAAACGTTCATAATGTTGAAAGTTAGACGTCGCCGTTTTTAGCATTGAAATAACAACATGAATCCGTAAATTGTCTGCTTAACATGTATACATACATGCAATATGCTGTTGTTATTATGTTCAGTGATATAAGCAAAAAACAAAAAATAATCGTTTGGTAATCATCATCTAATGTCAGTGTAATCATTTGTTAAAAAAACTGAACCTTAAAAAAAGCCACAAACGAGGGTAAGTATGACATTACAACTAACAAAATTTATTCAAATCATAATCCTTTATTTCCATTCTATCTTCGAATTTTACATATTAATCAGTAGAAAATCGTTTAGTCTCCTTACGTAGTATATTTTCATATACTGATGTGATTTTACTTTTACTTCCAACTGTGTTTTGAACCTCCTATATATTGTGTACAGGTTTTGTAAATAACTTTTCGATTATTTTTTTTTATTGCAAATACTCAAGTTTAAACTAATTTAAGTTTTAACAACTGTACTCTGTAGATATTTATAAGACAAGTCTTGTTTTGGAAAATCAAAATAGTTTTTGAAGAAGTCAACAAATTTATAATAAAAAATTCGATGACAAATTTATGAGTCTTCAAGTTTGTCTGAAATTATGGTATATCACGGCCAAGTCAAGGTACAAGATGTGTTCAGATAATCGAATTCGTATAGTTTTTTATGGTAAAAAATATCGCATATTGCACTTAAGTTGATTTCTATAAAGCCTGGAATCACAGAAGAAACGTGGATACTTAGTCAGTGATCATTGTTTGCTTGTCTGTTAAACGTTTAATGCGTGAGCATTATTTTGAACCTGAAGTTAGTTAAGTTAAGAAAACTATCTCTGCTTGCAAAAGTAAGGCCAGGCTTAGCTAGAGCTTAGAGTTATTGTGATACCAAAAATCCAAGTGATCAAAGAGTTCCAATTAGAAACCATACCGGCTCTAAAATAAATCTAGCTATTGTAAGAGCTGACATTGACACATGAAATAAAAGTCAGGTCCATAGATTTTTTGCAAACCCAATAGTTCAGCCGTAATCTCAGAAAATCAAGAAATTAAGAGAATTATTCTTCTTCATCTCCATGTTCATCCATCACGCAAGCAATACTGTAAGTGACGTTACGTACATACATACATAATTGGTCTTTGCAATCCTTCAGTAAGTATTACGACATAGCTTCTCACAATACTTATGTTGTGTGTATTAATTTTTATACATGAGTGGCGGAACCTATAGTTTAAAGACGATTCCAAATGACAGATTTTTTTGAGAATGGCAATTTTATTTACACTCAGAGTTTTTGATATAAATTTGCCAAGAGAAAGTCGCCGAAGAAATATGTTTTCATTATTCGTTTTGTTGGAGTTGTCTGACCTAAAGTATGAATCGGGGCCTCACGTCTATTAAGCCAACTAGAGTAGTATGACTTCAAATAGAAACTATACCGGCTCTAAAATTAATTGACGCATTGACACATGAAATAAAAGTCATAGGCATGAATTTCTTCCAAGGATGTCTCTGCGATTTAAGGAAACAACAGAATTACTCTCTTTCAAGCAATTCAGTAAGTGACATTATGCAGACAAAGTTATGTTAGGTTAGCGGCTAGTTCACTCGGTGGCCACATGGCTAACTGTGTTACCCAGTGTGAGGTAAGCCCCTTTGTCATGTTTCGTTATGAAACTGGACAGTACCCTCAGTGGCAAGTTAGCCACCATGCCTAGATCTACAAACAGTTTTGTCACTCAAAAACCGATGATGTCTGTTCTGAAGTGAAGCGCACTCGCATAAATGGTGTTGCACTGATTCCGTTTCCTCCATATCGTGACAGCTACTGCAGTTTTCCAGGTGGGACAGACCGAGCTTGTCAGCGAAATTACCAATAGCGCAGTGTCCCGTTAGTATTCTTGGTAGAGTGCGAAGAGTCCTCTTGTCTAGCTTAAGCTCCTTGGGTTTTCTGCTGTGCACTACTGGATACAGCATTTTGGAAATTGGGCTACTAGGTATGTTGGACCACCGGCGGTTTATTGAAATCCATGCTGCCGTTGTAATTTGGAAAAGTATTCCTTTAGAGGCGCATATATCCCCTCTATCGTCGTATCCTCAGACGTCTGCCTTTTCGTTTTCCACTACGCCACATTGGCCCGCAACCCAGTAGAGGCTGGTGTTGTGTCGATGTATACGGTGTAGAGACCTATTCATGTCCTGGCGCCCTTTGACGATATGGCTTACCAACGCTTTGACTGGTGCTTGACCGTCCACACATATGATCAAGTTCGAGGAAGATAGGTCTCCAGGTTTCAACCATGCGTGCTGCTTCTCCTGGTTAGGGCATGCTATTTTATCAAAATTTTCAAATTCAGTTCCACATTAAATTTTTGAACTATTTTTGATTCAAAAAATATTTAAGCAGTTTTATAAATCGACCGGAGAATACCAAATTGAACTCAGCACATATGCTCGAGACAGTTCAGAATCTGCAAGCTGTTTACCTGGGTAATTTCTAAAGATATTCCTGTTTCCCTGGAGTACCGATAGCAGTTACTGTTTTGAAATTTCCTCAAGATATCCCCGGCATGATGATGTTAGTACAGAACTTGATTGCATCCAGTCAGTCAGAGTGAATCATAAACATTTTTAGGGAAAGTTGCATTAGCAGGAAAGTATTTTGCAGCTTTCGATATGGCCACAAGATTCATGGAAGCACAACCACTGGCGATTTTCTGCTGTTGCAAAAAAGTGAATCAAAAAAGTTGCATCAAATTTTGTGTAATAAAATGGAATCAAGTACCCAAAAACACAACACAATTTAAAATCGATTATGAGAGATTTATTAAAAAATAATTTATAATTATGGTCACGAAGTATTAAGTCATCTTTTAAAGATGCAATAAAGTTATTGCTGCAGGTATAAAAATACAATGACAAAAAAGACCAATGACACTTTCAAGATGAAAAAGAAAAACAAAAAAAAATATAATAATAAATATATATATATATATATATATATACAGGCACTTTAGTGCATCTAAACAATATTATATAATCGACCACATTTTATGTTTTCACTTTTTAACGCAAACATTTACACAAATAAAGAAGAAAGAAAAAATATAAAATATGAAAGCTTAACCACTTGCATCAAGTCAATACAAACTGGCAGACAAATGGACTGAGGAATGGACACAAAAAACCAAAATCTGATATGTAATAGCCGTTATTGTATTTAAGGGGGAATAGACTCGCACAACAGTATTTAACACAGCCTATACAACACGATGCAGTCTAGCAGCATTAAGCGCCATTCAATTCAAACAACTGGTTAAAGAGCCTCTTCAATATTAATTGACTGCTGCTTGGGCAGAGCGAAACCAGACATTTTTTTCATAAGTACGGTTAGCTTTGCTTGCTGCTGTGAAGAGACTGTATGCAGTTTTTACTGCATTGCCACCTGATTAGGCGGCATTTGTTAGATAACGCTGGCAGCATAAATTTATTAAAAATTAAGTTTGTGTCTTTTATTTTGTTTTGCTGAAGATACCAATGAAACAATCATTTAAAAAAAACTGTGGAAACTTCTTTGCTTGCAAGCATCTTCTTCTTAATCGGTCTTGTAAAAATAAAACATTCTCTTGCATGTTTGCAGTGCATGTAACAACCACAACGTTGATGATGAAAATAAATTGTCTGGCAGAATCACTAGCCCATTTAATTACCACAATGCCTGTTTAATTAAAATAATCAGTGAACCCGTAAAAGTTGCCAAATGGGCGTATTCATAATAATATTCATAATAACATTTATTTTTTATATACGTTTTGAAGATGTTGTAATGCAAATTATGTTTTTATATGCATGAAATGTTTTTTTCTTTTGCAATTTATAAACACTGGAGGTGAGGTATTTAGTTTGGCCTTTCACTTAATATTGTAGCAAAATTTAAAGAGACGTTTACAATTTGCAGAACAAAATGCACATAGCTCATATGAACATAACAAGACGACTGTCATCGATATCCATTCGTTGTGTCAGCTTGACGTCTGTAAATCTAGCGAAACCAATTTGTTAATTATTTAATTTTCCTAATTGGATAAGCGGGCACGTCCAATTTTCCAAGTTTTCAAAACATCATTAGCGTGTGACAAAAGCTCCATGCAATAATCAAATTCATTCATTCATTGATTTTGTAGGTAGTTTAGGGACAGGAATTAACCTGCTGGTTCCACCAATCATTGATTACATTTATATTCGGGTGGTATTGGATGTTATGCCGCATACATGACTAAAGGATTGCAATGAGTTAATATATGTACGTACATATGTAATATAATTTATATATGGTTTATTTAATTATAATAAGTGGTGTTTATTTCTGCAATAAAGTTACTTCCAGCTGTATAGTCAGATTGAATGTTTTGTTTCAACTGTTAAGGGCAGGTATTTCTAAAAGAGGTTATATTTTGGTAGACTTGATGGAAGGAATATCTTTACAGGCATTAATTGTCATATACACTGCTACAATAACGAATACATGGTTGTTGTCTTACTATCCTCGCTTAAATTAGGGTTTTTCAATCCTAAAAACAAAAGCTTAAGTTTGTTGCTCCTGACAATCAGTAGCTTTGGCCATGTTATGGTGGCAAGTTATCATCTACACTAACTAACTTTTAAAGATTAAGGTAAGTACTGGTCATTGCCTAGCAAAAGAGAACGACACCCTCAGTCATTTCTATGTCATTGCAAAGCAATATCAAGTAATAGAGAAAATTAACCTTTTGGGTTCATTAGAAATTCAAAAAGTATTAAAGTGCGATTGAAAAATACCCAAGAATAGACTTTAAGATGCTCTGGATGAATTAATCTACTTAACATCAGTCATTTTCAGGCAGTACTTATGTCCTAAACAACATTTCAATGATTTCAACCAAACAATTCTTGGCTTAAACAATACCAAACACATTCTAGAAGTCACCGTGGTCTCGACGTGATTCCATAGTTTAAACCCCTGGTCATAGGCCTCTATCAAAACGAAAAATTAAAAAATATTTCTTCGGCGACTCCCTTTCTGCAGAATTCTGGCAAAAGTTCTGAGAGTAAATAAAATTGCCATGAAAAGTTTCTCAAAAAATCTGTCGTTCGGAGTCGACTTTAAACTGTAGGTCTCATCACTCATGCATAACATTACCACACGCAACATAAGTGGTGTGAGAAACTAGGTCCATAACCCTGACTGAAGGGTTGTAATGACCAATTTTATGTGTGTAAAAACGCTCTACAATCTAAACGATTAGATTTTCTTGTACTATACGAGTATCACAGGGGGAAAATATTCGTAAGCAAGGTCTGTTATCTCTCTCGCTTTGAAATCACTCATTATAACTTAGGCTAGGTTTGATGGTGGATTCTTTTTGAAGAATAAAATCTTACTTAAACCAGCGCATAATCTCATTGTGATTACACAAGCAATGTCCAATCCAAGGATCAGTCTTAAACGAAACCATCCCTCCTGGTGCTAACAAAATTAAGACTTCCTATGAAACATATCGAGGCAATCGAAATACATAAGTGCATATGTCGGAGATAATGAGCTCCCAAACGGTTGTGGTCAGTTGATCATTTACGATGACTTTCAGGAGCCCATATAGAAGTTTAATACAATTTCTTAAGGCTTTAATCACAGCTAGGCCGCCCGATTGATTGAATGAGCCAATGTTAAGGAAATTTCAAAATGATAAGTAGCTCCTCTTGGAAAACACTGCAGTGGTCAGGCAGCCTATACAAAAGTTAAATATCAGAACCATTAACAAATGTAATACAGCCTACTCTGTTAGGCATTTTAGAGCCATCGGCATAAGTCTAAAGGGTCTCAAAGGGAAACTCCAAGTCAGAAGTCCCTAGTTGAAGTTGGAAAATAAAATTTCGTATTCAGAAAGTCATAAAGAATCATATAATGGACCCGGTCCCTTAGTCCATGTTGGGCTCAGTGCTCTGCTGCGGTGTACCCAATTCAGTATAGCAGATAATAACTCAGTTGAAATGGAACGGAGTCCATTTGTAATCAGGACAGCTGATTATTTGCTCGTTCTTTTTATTAGTCGAAAATGGCGGTGAAGTTTTCACATCGTTTGCCAAATATGAACACCATAAGTTTTGTTTCTTTAGAGTTCAGGAAAACCAGTATTTGAAGGCGGTTTTAAGTACCCAGATTTTTCGTACATCCCTTTTAAACATGTAAGTAAGTATGTAGGCTTCCTTTATCGTATTAATTATGTTGTTTGCTCTATTGGAGTTCAAAATGACCCCCAGGTAATTCAACCTCTTGAATCCCATCGATAAACTAAAGGCAGATATCATGCATCGATTGGTGGAACCCATCTTTAACGCTTGATAGAAATCCACGATATTTTTTAGATCATAAAAATTCTCTGCTTTGTTAATTTGCCTTTTCAGAGTCTTAAAACTTGCAATGCTACTTTTACAGGAGTGATTATATAAAGTGTGATTAAACCAGCTTTTTGAAATATCCAGTTCTCCTTCAGTTATCCACATTTGATGGCTAATGCTACATGGTGAGCAATTTTTCAATTGCTACAATAGAATCCTGTAAAAGGAGATTACATACATACATACATACATAATTGGTCATTACAACCCTTCACTCAGAATTACGATCTAGTTTATCACACCACTTATGTTGTGTGTGTTAATTTTTATACACGAGCGGCGGGACCTACAGTTTAATGTCGATTCCGAACGACAGATTTTTGAGAAACTGTTCATGGCAGTTTTTATTTACTCCCAGAATCTTTGCTAGAAATCTGCTGAGAGGAAGTCGCCGAAGAATTATTTTTCATATATTCGTTTTGATGTCTGACTTGGGATTTGAAAATGGCCTTACGTCTAACTACTAGACTACGCACTACCTACTAGACTACGGCGAACACTAAAAAAGCAGATTATTTATATACGGAAAAGCAGATTATTTATGTCAGTTTCCCTCTAAGGAAGCTTTAATTGAATTACCTTTCCAATAATAATTTTCGGCCCAAATACGGGATTTCTAAGTTTTAAAACTTCCCCTTCCAAAAACTAAAACTTCTCCTTCCTACAATTAAATCCGCATCTGACTTAAATACGTTTCTTTGTTCTTTCCTTCTCTTCAAAGAACGCTTTATTCACAGTGTGTTCCATTTAATTAAACAATTTGAACAACAACATTAAAATACCCCCACTACACCATATTGTCTGTGTTAATTAAACTCATTTACTAAACCAAACCTTTAATTTGAACCACAATTATAAACAAATAAGAAAACGCTGTATTGCATAATAATGCGGTATTGTTCTTGTAATTAAACACCAGCAAGAACAACCTAAAAAAGAGAAACAAAAAATTCTATTCAACTACAAGAACTAAATTCTTATACAAGTGATCGGAACAAAAGACAGACACCGTCACCAGCAACATATGGTTGATAAAGCGAAGCCAAAGTGAAAGCCACACCTCAAAGTGAAAAAGTTAAATAACCAATTAAGCAGCCAATGAATCAAAAGAACATGAAAACAAAGAAAAAACTACGTCTATAACTACAAATATAAAGAACCAAAACAAAATAAAAACAAAATAAAAAAATGTTCAATAAATTTGTATAAAATCTGTTTGTGGAGACAGACAGATAGAACGTTATGACATAATTTATTTAAATGGTCAATGGCCGTCCGTGTATACTCCTGTATATGGTACGTATATATGTACATAACGGTGATTAACCGTTAAGACCCACAGACGTTTGTCTATTTTGTTTCACTATGACTTTAAATATTTTTATTTGAAATAAAATTTTATTGAAATGTTTTTATTTTTTTTTTTGTTCAGTTATATTAACATTTAAATGTAAACATTTTTAACGGTATTTAGTGTAAAATACGAGTATATTTTCAAAAGTGAATGTACTCACAGGTCGCCAAGTGAACAGAGTGAAAGAAATTCTAGCCTACAAAATGTTACAATTGATGCTGCGTAAATATCAATTGAATGTAAACTCAAATACAGTGGATTATTGAAGATGAGTTAAACAAAAGACTTAAAATACAAGCATTTTTCACAAGAATACGTACAAATGTCCTAAATAAGATTCATTAATGATGCCTGATCGCCATAAAACAAAGTTTGCCCATAGGTTTACTAGTTTAACTTCTAATCCTTCACCGCCTGGATGGCCGCAGCAATCTACGCCTTCTGATTCTAACTTCGATTCTATGAAACTGACTCGAACTAAGCAGGTCATGTAAGAAATCGTGGTAACGAGGAGGCTGACCATATGGCGAGGAGAATAGTTTCCACACCGCTGATCAGGTCAAAGCACACTCATTAGGAGCATTGGCCTCTAAAAGAACACGTATGGGTTTTCTGAGCCCCAAGTACGGCGATTTTGCTTGTTAACATACCCGCCAAAACGAAAATCAGCTTCATCCGAAAATGTTATATTTTTTTTGACATTATCGTGCAGTTTCTCAAAGTTGCTCAAGTGTAAATCGTTCCATTACATTCAGTAGAGATAATATATTGAATTTGGTGACTGAATAGAATGACATAAATATTGCTAGATTCGAAATAACCGATAGTTAGGCCGATAGATGGTCCACCCGATATGATTCTATGCATGTTACTTCCATGTTATGCTCAGAAGCCTTGGTTAAATTTCTAGAAGACGATGTCTAGTGCTGTGATACATATTTGGTCATTACAACACTTTAGTCAGGATTACGACCTAGCTTCTCACATCACTTATGTTGTGTGTGTTAATTTTATACATGAGTGCCAGCTCCTACACTTTACAGTCGACTCCGAACGACAGATTTTTGAAAAACTTTTCATTTAATTTTCCCTCAGAATTTTTGGAAGAAATCTGTTGAGGGGAAGTTGCCTAAAAAATTTGTTGTATTTCGTTTTTGATGTCTCACCTAGAGCCTAGCGTCTAATAAGCCACGTTTAGTCCACGTGTTGAGCACCACAATTGAGCACAATTGCTAAAAATTCTATCTCTCAATTGCATTAGTAATAAAGGAGTAAAGCATAATAGGAAACGAAAGACTTAAGACACAAACATGTTTATGCACAATTCAGTTGTACAAGTATTGGTTATTAACTACCACCCTGTTTACTAAAGTGCACTTTATGAAGTAATATTGTTGTTAACTTGTATAGAATAAAGCCTGTGTCTCAATTTGACAATTTAATAGAAAAAAATAGAAACGTTTTTCGTATTTTTTTTATTTTTAGTAAAATGATCTTGAAAATCGCCACAGCAAAGAAAAACAGTTCAAAGATAAAAAATTTTCATTTTTATTTATTTCTAAGATCGCAAATAAAATTAATTGAAAAATTAATACCCAATTCCTTTAGCTGTGATAATATGAATTATGGTGTGTTATTAAAATGAAAATTATGAAGTTTTATTGAATATTTTTTTTAATTTTTATTTTTTTATAGAAAAGAGAACGTGTTGATTGTGTTAAAATGATATTAATTTATATTAAAGAAAACCTACATTTACACACAAACAAACAAATAGAAAAATTCAAATCTAAAAGATTTATTATAAATATTTAGATTTGATCTATAAACCAGGAAGACAATGAGAAAAAATAAAAATAAAAATAAAATGATTAAATAAACTTACAATAAAGGTTAACAACTTTATTTAAAACAATATTTTAATTTTAATTTTATTATTCTCTATATTTATTCTAGACTCCTAGAAACACTAAGCAACATTTGCCAGACAACTTTCGCTTATTGTATAGTATTTCGTCTGGCTTCAAGTAGTTTCCCGTAGGGCGTTAGAAAATATTAATGAACGGTGTTTGGTTTTTAGTCGATAATTACTAGTTGTTGATATATATTATGCAACAAATCACTAATGATCTTTATTTTAATGACGTATTCATACTGAACATATCCAAATAGAAATTGTTGTTATTATGTCATGTATTCTGAGTTTGAAAGTAGGCACGTCTAATTATTCCATAACAAAATATTTGAATAAAGTTGGGTGTTAAGCTGGGGGATATAATTACGAGCAATTGATATATAAATAAATTATTTGAATATTTTTAATGTAAATTAACACATAATTTTTCAATTAAACAATTTTTTTATTGCTGTGTAAATATTCCACAATAAACGTATTATAGCTATAGGTAAAGGGAATTTAAATTAAAAAAAAAAAAACAAAAACAAAAAGACTTGCAATAATTACAAAGGTAAACGAGACATTTTCCTACTTACTTACTTAATTGGCCATTAACAACACGATTAACGGTTCCTTCCATGCGCTCCTGCTCCTTGCGCGCCTACGTCAGTTGATCACACCAATCGATGACAGGGATACCTCGATCTGGTCCTTCCAACGCAAACAAGGTCATTCTCTCGGCCGACTCCGCAAATCCACGCATTAAATACTTGTCCCGCCGGAGCATCCTCCTCCATTCGAACAACATGGTCGAGCCAGCGCAGCCGATGTATGTTAATACTCTGCACAACATCTATGTCGTTGAGGAGCTCATACAGCTCACTGTTGTTGTCAATCATCGCCAACACGCACTGAACCGAAGATCTTACGTTGGACTTTTCTCTCGAATATTCTAAGGGCTGCCGCTACATTTACTTGCGAAATATAATGTCTGCCTGCCATATTCCTTTTAAAGATAATTTCATACAAATTATGCTCCATTCCTTGGTATAATTCTTCCAGTTTTATTGGAAGCTTTAATGATGTCTTCCAGGAATTGAATTGTGACAGCCTTATTCTTATAACTACATGGGAATAATGTTCCCACAAAATATAGTCTAGGAGTTTCGAATCATATGATCTTGACAGCCAATAGGTAAACAACAAATGAGTATCGGCGCTAAAATAATTTTTCGATGGAATAACATACACACACGTCACAAATTTTGATAGTAAAAGTCAATGATTTCTAGGCGTTGTCTATTTATGATTAAATGTTGAAACTTACAGGGCAATTTTTCCATTACCACATGTTGCAATTCTTTTGCGAACAACAGTGAGCCTATTATGGTTAGAATAATGGGAGACAAGCTTAATGCGGGATTCATCAGTGTTACAGTTACGTTACAATAGCTGACAGTTTTCTCTTTAACTATCTAGACAATGTCAGTAAACCGTACGCTTTTTGGAAAGACATCGGCACAGGAATGGGCGTCTGTTTTTTCAGTTAGATGGACCACTCTATGGTGAACAGATATGTAGATCACATGCATACATACAATGTGACCATAGCGGAGATGTTCAAATACGCTAGTCAGGATTTTCGCCGACGAATGATATGCTTAATCTATTTCAAGTGGAGGTACAGAGAATATAGCAATACATTCTGACCACCTTCTGAGAACTCAGATTCTACTAAACTGACTCGAACTAACCAGTTCATGTGGGAAATCGTAGTAATGAGCATATGGCGAGAAGGGAAGTTCTCACACTATTGATGAGGTTAGAACCTATTTTTGAAGTAGTAAGAAGGATTTGGAAGTCGCCGTAGTGTAGTAAGTAGTGTGTTGTGTCTCCAACGAAACGAAATATGAAAAAAAATATTTCTTCAACTATTTCCTCTCAGTATATTTCTTGCAAAAATTTTGAGAGTAAATAAAAAATTTCTATGAAAAGTTTCTCAAAAATCGATCGTTCGGATTACTGTAGTAAAATTAACACACGTAACATAAGTGGTGTGAGAAGATAGGTCGTAATCCTGGCTGAAGATTTGTAACGGCCAATTACGTACGTACGGAAGCACGGACGACGGCATATAGCAATACTATGAAGTTGACTCAAGCTAAGTTGGTCACGTGGGAAATTGTGGTGATGAGCAATCAGAGAATATGGCGAGGAGGAAAATTTTGACACCACTGATGAAATCAGAACCTATTTTTAAAATAGTAAGAGCGGTTTGAATGGCCACAATCGGTGAAAAAAGATGAGAGAAGCGTTAACTCTTCTCAAGACGAACAGATTTGTAGCAATCTAAACTTTTGTTGTGTTATTATAATGGAAACTGCTTTAATAAATTGAAGAGATACTGAATATATGTTTAGGACATATGAATATATGTTTAAATCGTCTGGTCGTGGTACTACTTTTTCTGTACGCAATAATGTGTGCAGCAAGCTCTCGAAAACGTGAATACCCAGAAGTGTGAACATTTCAGAAATCTAAACACTTTTGTGTTACACTTTTATGTCTGTCCTGAAACGTGAACAAAAATTTAAATCTCTAAAATTTCAAGAATTTTTGTTTATATTCACCTCAATCATGTTATTAACGATAGGAATGACTGAGTTTTTAAATTTTCGGAATACCCGCATAAAACGCATCACCTCTTTGATTTGCCTGAGTTTACTACAAATATGAACATCCTTTACAAAAATCAGTCCACGTTTCTACGAGTTCACTATATATTCTGCTTTTTACTTAAATTTCGTGACAAAAAATCTAAGCAGAAAACATAGATGCAATATCGATGCTTTTTTGGTATACATTTCATGGAAAAAACTTCACTAATTTGTGAAATTTGTAGACCGAGAGAAAAGTTCCCTAATGTTTTGCGAATTTTTAAATTAAAAATATTTCAAATTTTCGTCGAACATGAAGAGACATTCAGGCAGACTGTGAAAGACTTTCTCTGTTTAGAGACTATTTTTAATAATTTATGGTTATGTCCACTTTTTATTTTTAACCTTAATCTTAAGCATTAAAACGTGTGTTTTAATTGTATGATTTAATGTTAATGTGTTGCTGTAAATCAACATTTTTATGGTGACAATTTCCTCTTCACTAAACAATTAACATTGTTTTGTATTGTTGTGTTCTGTTCAATTAAAACAATTAAAAGTATTGCTGCCTAATACATATTCAATAGCTAGACTTTAATAATGAATTTAAGAGAAATAAAATAAATAACAAGCAATTTAATTGTTGTAATTACAAAGCAATAATGACACCGCTTTAATTATTTGTAAATAATTAAATACACAATTTAAAAACATATAAAAAACACGACTGCAAAACAAAAGATTTAAGACACAAGCAGCATATGTTTAACATCGAAAATGTAACAACGAAAACTACGATACTTAGTTTAGATAAAGAGTTGCAATATTTTTGTATACAATGAATAGCATCAATTTAATAACGTGCTAACAACGTGGCTTAATTTATGGATGCTGCTACATAAACATTTTGTTTTATTGTTGTGTTATAATTTTTAATAGAGTGACGAGAAATTTGTTTTCTACTCAAAAATTTATTTTCAGTTTTACTGTTTTTTTTTAGACCACAATTTATTTTCTAAATTATACGTCTATATATGTACGTAGGGGCTTAAAGCCTAGTGTAAAAATGAATTATCAGTTAACAATAAAGCATTGTTTGTGCTCATATTGCTTAAATGAGGATCACAGCATGTAGGCATTGTAATTGATGCCACAAATAGATATAATTTCAGTAATCAGTTAATAAGGCCGCCTATGTACCTACTTGGTTTTGGTGTTTTTGATTTGTATGCGGGGAAGGTGTGCCTATTTTTTATTCATAGAGACGCTTAACGGCATTGAGCATACCGGCATAAATTTTATAAATATTTCAAGATTCTCTAAGATTTATTTTGTTTGTATTTTTACCACAATAGAATTGAAGGACTTTGATTGACATTGAAGCTGGTTATTTTGATTTTATCAAACTCAAGCTTAGCTAACTGCAAATATAAGATATGAAACAAACTATCAAAAATTCATACGTTTTATTAAGGCTTTGCAGATCATTTGGTATGTGAGGTATTGGTTTTCAAGTTACATACCTACCCCAGTGACTTCGAGTACTATAATACCATTGGCATCTGTACTATCTTGGAGAATTGCGAACTCTTTCTAACTGTACTAAACACATAAATAATGTGGTTTGAGTGACATTACGATTAATGATTGAGTTCACACACATACATACATAATTGGCCATTACAACCATTTAGTCAGGATTACGGCCTAGCTTCAAACACCACTCATGTTGTGAGTGTTAAAGTCGACTCCGAACGATAGATTTTTGGGAAACTTTTTATGGCAATTTTATTTACTCTCAAAGTTTTTGCCAGAAATCTGCTGAGAGAAAGTCGCCGAAGATATATTTTTTATATTTCATTTTGATCTCTGACCTGGGGTTTGAACCGCGGCCTTACGTCTAATAAGCCAACACACTACCTACTACACTACGGCGACTTCAATGATTGAGTTCACTGTACTGATTATTGCACAGAGGAGGAGTAGCACCGCCACCTGACGATTTATAGTACTGTCCTCAAGCTATGTTGAGTGTCCTTTCATTTTGCACCGAAAGTCTTTCGCAATCCTGTTGCCATGAAAAACTTTAGAATGTTGTTCGCATAAAACCTCGTTTATTGTTTGGCAAGCAAGCGGGTGTTTCACGTTGGCTTACATATTGGCTTTGAATCCATATTTATTCTAAATCGAATGTTTCTTAATTCTATAGCGATAAGTTAAACGCTGGTCATTATTCTCTTGCTGTATTTTCAAATCACTTTCCATTATAATAACACAACCAAAGTTTAGATTGCTACAAACCTGTTCATCTTGAGAAGAGTTACTGCTTTTCCTCATATTTTTTCACCGAACCTTAAACCCCTCTTACATACATACATAATTGGTCATTACAATCCTTCAATCTGGATGACGACCTAGCTTCTCACATCACCTATATTGTGTGTGTGTTAACTTTATACATGAGTGGCGAGACCTACAGTTCACAGTCAATTCCGATAGATAGAACCTTTACATGGCAATTTAATTGACTGTCAGAGTTTTTTTGCAGAAATCTCTAATAGACCAACACACCATCTACCATTTCACGTGGAAGTTCTTAATTTAAAAGTGTATGTAAGGTAGCCGCAAACCATTGCGCTTCTCAAAGTCAACATGACCAATGCTATCGGTCAAATTCAGTCTGATTTAAATGTAAGAGTCATAAAAAGTTGGATTTTTGGTTGCTCTCCATTTTTTACTTTATTAAACGATATTATATGCCACACAAGCGAATAAGAAATTTCAATTCCATTTCACAACCACTTTTTTATTTAAATTTAAAGATAGAAAGATTAATCAGATCCTCTAGACGTATTTTGGCTCTGGATTGTCTAAGTTTTCTCTTTGTTGGATTTCAATATAAATTGCTTTGAAATGGAACGCGCTTATATATAAATTGAAAACCTTCATATATAATTGTTCATTACAACCCTTCAATTAGGATTACCACCTAGTTTTTCATGTCACTTATGTTGTGTGTGTTAATTTCACACATGAGTAGCGAGACCTACAGTTTAAAGTCAATTCCGAATGACAGATTTTTGAGAAACTTTTCATGTCAATTTTACAAATTTATTTATTCACAGAGTTTTTGCCAGAAACCCGCAGAGTCGAAATGGTGGAACAAATATTTTCTTCATATTTCGTCTTGATGGAGATGCCTGACCTGGGGTTTGAACTGAGGCCTCATGTCTAATAAGCCAACATACTACCTATTAGGCTACGGCTACTTAGTTTGTAAAACATTATGTTAAAAATTTGTGCTTTAGCGCCTTCGATAGACTATTCAAACATTTACTCTCGTGACTTTTTTTTAATTTTTAAAAGTTGCATTTATTACCACATTTGGCATACCTTCCCCAATTTAATGCATGCATTACCAGTGTTGCAAGAAACACAACACTTTGTAATACGTGAACAAATATGAAGCAGTGAACAAATGAGCTAAACAAACAATCATACTGACAAGCCAGACAAACACATGAATTTGAATGCAATGAACAAATGAATGAATGTTTAAAAGAATGAATAAATGATGAGAGTTACAGTATGAATAAGAGTATGAACGGATACAAATAAAATTGCTGTGCAACAAACATCATAAAATAAAAATTTTTAAAATTCATAACCATATTGTTGTTATTGTTTTAATAAGTATTGTTGCCACATTTATTGAGGTTGTGGTTGTTATTATTTTGTTTCCATTGTTATTCACAATTTTTTTTTGTTTGTATTGAATGTGGGTGCATTTAAAAATGCATGCCATGCATATCATATCGCTGCTGTCTAATCGCTTGTCTGCATAGTCGAATGAAGAGGAATGACTGAACAACAATGAGTTTTACAACAATTTATCTTAATAATTATAAATCTGTCTGACATATTTAAATAAAATTAAATCCAAAGCTTAAGATACTTTGTACAACATAAAACCCAATAATCTTGGCTTGTACATCAACTTGAATATGTTTTCTTTTTTTTTGAATTTTTTGACAGCCAACGGGCATGTAAACCTTTAAGGGAATATCTTGACGTATTAATGATGAACAAATTAGGTAATTGCTGTAATTATCTGTTAGCAAATGTGTTTAACAATCTACTATCTGCCATGCATGTTACCGATTACAATCTACAGTTTTTGGTTAACTTTCAAACGCATTCACAAATTAGCTGATATTACTGCTGAACCTGCTTACCTGCTACTGAAAGTTTACAACATTGTACCTTATGTATGTAAAGTATAATTAATTATTCCCTGTATAGATTATCACAAGCCTATAGGACAAGTATTTCGAAATGTCGATATTTTGAAACAAATTCAGACCATGATTTATAATGCTTTAAAAAGAGCAGACGATTGCATAATATTTTGTATTTAAACTAAAACGGATGTTCATGTTTAATTTCTATAAATTTTAATTTAATTCTTTAATTGTTTATCTCAATAATATTCCATATTAATCACTATAAATATAATAAACAATATATTACTAATAAAAATTAATTAAATATGATATTTATTTGTCTATACAAAAACGAAAACATATATAAAAACGCGAAGCAACTATTATGCTAACATGCAATCATGCTGAGTTCTTTACATTTGGGGTATTCACTGGAGTTTAATGACGATTTGAAATGTGATTTTTGAGCACAAGATCGTAAATCCCAAGTGTGGTTAACTGTAATCGATATCTAATAAAATAACTATAATTTTGTTACCACACACTCTCTCACACTCTTTTCTCCTCCTTCTATTTGATAAAGACATCAGTTTTTGCTTCTTCTGAGAAAAATAGAATACACTATGAACTTAAGCTTTAAGAAAATTGCTCGATTTAAATACCAGGTTGGAGTAATACGAAAGGGACTGTTCCAAGCAACGTTGGTAAATGCGGTCGTGAAATACACTTTAGTTTATTTTAGCAGCTTTGTCGTTTACTCCCGCAATCAAGTTCAATACAATTAATTTTTCTCTCAATTGAATACTCACAATTTGCAATGATGTTACCATACTTTCATGAAATGCATTTGCATTTTGTAAACCAATCCATACATGCGTTACAACCCCTTCAGTCCGGCACTGCTTATGGTTTGTGTTTTAATTTTTATCCATAAATGGCGGAAGCTAGATTTTAAAATCGACTCCGGATGACAGAGTTTTGAGAAAATTTTCATGGTAATTTTATTTACTCTCAAGGTTTTTGCCAGACGACTGCTGAGCGGAAGTCACCGCAGAAATATTTGAATATATTTCAGTTTGTTGGAGATGTTTGACCTGGGGTCTAATAATATAACACCTACCAGTTGCCGTAGTCTAGTAGGTAGTGTGTCGGCTTATTAGACGTAAGGCTACGGTTCAACCACCAGGTCAGACATCAAAACGAAAAGATGAAAAAATATTTCTGCGGCGACTTCCTCTCAGCAGATTTCTGGCAAAAACTCTAAGAGTAAATAAAATTGCATTGAAGACTTTCTCATAAATCTATCGTTCGGAGTCGACTCATGTATAAAATTAACGCACATAACACGAGTGGTGTGAGAAGCTAGGCCGTAGTCTTGACTAAAGGGTTGTAATGGCCAATTATGTATGTAAAAGCGCACCTTTGCATTGCCCTGATACAAAAAAAACCTGACGTCTTGGCAAAATGTAGCCGAGTTATATTTTCCTTCTTGCAATACTCATTAAATCGATCCAATGAGTTAGAATAATATCCGCTACTTTTTATCTGAAGATAATCACTGCGATTCTATTGCTTCCTTCACAGAAATTGTCATCATATCCCCCGTTTGTTCGCGGGGACCTATTTGATTTGACTGATGTCAATTGCGTTGCTGTGAATTCCCATTTTCAACCCGAAGAATTTTCTTTGCGGAAAGAGATTAGACTCCAGCTATGAAATCATCTCACAAACAAAATCACGTCTTATCATTTCTTATTCTAGAGGACACCTGTTTTTGTTTGATTGGTCAATGATGGCTCAAAGTTGTTTAAAGAATAATTTGTCATGCCATTCCGTTCCAGAGAAATAAGTTTAAGTCATATGTACAAAAAATTCTAGGCCATGTGGGAACTTGCATCTTATAAAACAGGGATCCTTTTTTCCAGTTCTCTGCTAAGTTACTCTTTTAAAATAAAGTCTTTTACACTGCACCTGAAATTATCATCATTACTGAATACCCCTCTTATGTTTATTTCAGAAACATTTTAACACAACACAATATTTAATAATGAAATACAATGAGTAATTCGAACAAACATATGAAGAAAAAACAAAAAAACAAAAAGGCAAAAGAAAACCGCAAAAAACATACTCAACTTACAAGCACGTACGAGTATAATGTGAACAATATTACAATTGTAACGTGTACATATACAGTACTAATGTAATGCAAAAGCAACAATAACAAACTGATGCAGTTTGTGTCAATGTCACAATACATAGAAATCGATTGCAATAAAAATTAAATCTCAAATCAAATACACTTCGTAATAAAAGTAAAGAAATGGCTTAGAAAAATAAGATGTTGTTGCTGCCTGTATTAATTGTTTTGTTAATTAAATTATATCGGGTGCTGAGGGCTACGATTGAGTCTGCAAATTTACTACTATATAAGGCAGAGAAATAGACAATGGCACGATCAGATGAAGAAGCCAGAGATGACAACATACGATTTAGTATACGTTGCGTAAAGCGGGTAAAAATGTTATAAGGAAGGTAATCGTCTACGAACTAGAAGAACGATGAAGTGGAAAGTGACCAAATTTTTGAAAATTTGATGTTATAAACTGTAGAATACGGTTGGTAAAATAAAGGGTAATATCCGTTTAAAGTTAAACCATCGTTCATCCATCTGGAAATACTTATGTTATTCTATTTTGTAACAAAATTCAGTATATTATCTATACTGAACGTACATAATCAATCGATTTACGCTTGAGCAACGTTGGGATTTAACGGGTTAACGACCCAATGAGAAACTGCATCGATTTTGCCAAAAAAAAAAAAATTATCTTTTCCGATAAAACTCATTTTCATCTTGGTAGATACGTTAATGAACTAAATTGAAGTATTCGGGGCTCAGAAAGACCACAATTTCAATGTACGCTTTACGAGTGACTGTTTGGTGCGAATTGTTGTGCCAAAACACCATTGGCCCATATTTTTTTGAAAATGAGACGATGCAACCATTACGGTCAATGGTAGCCGCTCTTCATGGATTTTTTTTCTCAACAGAATGGTTCAACTTGCCACACACCTCATGTCACAATCGATTTATTGCTTCAAGTTTTTGCTTCTGTTGCTTCAAGCGTTTAATAGACTGAAATGGTGATGTCAATTGACTGCCAAAAAGCTGAGACTTGATCCCAATGGACTATTTTCCGTTAAAGAAAATCCGACAAACCGGAACCAATTGAGCACCTGAAGGACAACATTTGTGATGCCATTGTCCCATACATTCAAATAATGGCACAAAAATTGGTCTAATCGAATGAGGTACTTTGAGATATTTTTTTTTTCAAACAATCACTAAGATCATTCGACTTGATACAATTTTTTATGAGAATTAGTAAAGTCCCATGTTTACAGGGATAAGGAAGCTATTACATTACAGCTGCCATTGATGATATCACCAAAAAGACAAATGGTATGCCGATAGGGGTCTGTCTCGAATTAGTCTCTTTCGTATTGCTTTAGTTCCAATTCCAGAATAAGCTTTTGAATTTTCACTTAATTTGTTCTTAAACCTCTTTGGAATGGTGGCCGACGAATGCATAAAGAAAAGCCAGAGGCGTTATTGGAAAACTTAATCAAGTCATCCATTTGATATCACAGCGGCAATTATAACACGTTCTTTCGATGTATTAGAAGTGCTTTAAGCTACTCCATTTTCGATTATGTTTGAGAAGAATATCATATATGCCACATTTGGTACTCACACTTTTCTAGTCCACACAGATAATTCTCTTCTTTTATTTCAGATTACGAATGATGCACTTGGTAGATTCACAGGTTGAAATATTAGACACGTATCTAATATCTGCAATATTTCTTAATGGCACTTGGGAAAATATATCATGAGAAAGATTACAGGGCCTTTTTAATTGACCTAAGGAAAACTAGAGTTTCCTGCAGAAGTTATGCTTAACAAATCCAGCAATACAAACATAGAAAAAATTTCTTTTCTAGATCTAAGAAGAGATATTCAATAAACTATGAAAAGCAACCAAGATTAACTCTAAAGAAAATTAAAACCAGCTGCATATTGGTAGTCAAATTGAGATACGTTGTATTAAAAATCGCCTTTTTAGCGTATAAAATATTCGCACGCATTGCGGAAAGTTTAAGAAAGCATATGTTTAAACATTTAGTTTAGGTTAAGTTAGATTGGAGTGATAGCTTTGATACCAAAGCTAAGATGAGTAAGCTTAGCGGCTTGTTGTGATTCCACAGATAAGCACTGTCCCTGTACTGACCGAATTCCAACGAGCTTATGAAAGAAGCTGGTTAGCGCGGGGGCTGCACAGTAAAAGATCTTCCCATATTTATAAATATAACAATTCCGTGTTTATTTGAAAGTACCGCTACTCACGGATAAAATTTAGCACACACAACACGAGTGGTGTGAGACGCGAGGTTGTAATACTGACTAAAGCATTGTAATGATCAATTAAGTAAGTAAGCAAGTTTTTAAGGCTATATAACCATATTGCTTAGGAAGAAAGGGGAAAAAGTTGATTACTTTTGGCCTACACTTTATAAACACTTGTTACGATGTTACATTGATTGCCAACTATTGCCTGATTGATATTGCGCTGCTATTGTTGTGTTGTATCTACGGTTGTGTTATGTTGAGAAGTAACAAATAGCAGAAAAACAAAACAAAAAATCATATTGAAATTATATGGTCAATATAAATCATTTCAAGATTAACCACTTGCACAAAGAAGATTTATTTCGTCTTAAACAATCTTAACTAATTTTTATATACGATTTTGTTTTTTTCTTATTTCAGATTTCTTTTTTTTCTGTTCTTCTCAACATATTTTGCAAAACAACAGAAACAGCAGCAACAACAAGTGTTATGAAGTGATGCTATTTCGCTGAGAAAAAAAAGAAAAATATCTCAACATGCAACATACATACACCATATTGGCAATACCAACAATGTAAGATCAGGCTCTGTAAACAATAAGTGTCTGTGGAGTTGAAATCATTTTAACAGAGACGCGAATAAGATAAACAAAAAAATTAAAAAATGTTAATATTTTATTATTATTACTACAGACTTATTAAAAAAAATGTATTTCAATTACATTAAAAATAAAATAACAAAAAAAATAAAACCAAGTTATTGCCATTATGAATAGACATCCATATGGCTTATATGCAAAATATTTTTATAAAAATCATTTTCTATGTCATGGTCTGGGCCAACAAGTTTTTTTTTTATCATTTTTTATTACATTTTATTTTTCATTAAATTTATCTGAGTATACATTAGTTTGTATTAACACATGCATATGCATCAATAAAACATTGTGTAGTAATTTTCAAGATAATTTAAATTCATTTATTTGCTAATAAAATAGAAGACAGAAATACAAATAAAATTATTCAAGAGTTTATTTGATTTGATTATAAATTGCGGGTGCTGTTGCCAGTTAATACGCTGCAAATGATAATTTCAATTTGATTAAATGTTTGCAACCATAAACACAGAATCAAATCAAACACTGACAGCCAGCAATGTTAAAACATTTAATGTTACAACTGGAGCTACTTAAGTTGTCTTAAAGTTTACAACTATGTTTGTTTCTTAAGTCTTTCGTTTCGTTTTATACACTTGTTTCGCCATATTGGTAAACAGTTAACAAGTTAACTGTATTTATTTCCTTGTTGTTAATTTATGGCAATAACGATGATATATTTCCTACAAAGTATCTTTTGCTTCACATGAAAAAAGGTAATGCCAAGTTTGTTTCTTAAGTCTTTTGATTTGTAAATAGTTAAGGCAAAAGAAACTGTAGGAAAATAAAAGAGATGATTAAGCCAATTAAAAATTAAGACATCATATATGATATGTGTTGCGTTAGTAGTTTTCTTTCATCGTTAGCTCAAATTCATGACCATTTAAAGAAATCATCGTAGAGTCATCATTTAAAACTGTAAATAACAAAGAAAATATTAACAAAACAAAGCCAACTATTCTGTACTATGACTCTAACGAACATATTTATAGAATTCTATCGTAATTAATAAGCTTATCCCACTTACATGTGTTAGGGGACCAAACGAAGGCACAAACCCTGACAGATGCATTTTTATCTAAACAGACAAAGATAATGTAGGTGTTTGTGATATTTTCCAGAATATACCCGTCCATCGTGTGCTATAATAGCAATTACTGCGGTGCATTGGCTTCTTCGTACGTTTACAGCACTTTCACAGAATACAAGGTATGAGTTAATTTTGTCCATTAGTAGTGGAACTTAAAATTTAAAAGTGACTCAGAACAATTGATTTGAGAAACTTTTCCATAGCAATTATTTACTTTCAGAGCTTCTTTCAGAAGACTGCTGCGAGGAAATACTCAAATAAATATTTCTTTTTTTCTGTTTTTCATAATTGTTCGTGAAAAAAATGCTGAGAACCAAACCTAAAACTCCGATAGAAGAGTAGATTAAAAATGCCAATGAACAACTTGATATGAAAGATTGAAGGAAAAACGCTTGCGATGTAAGCATACATACATTGTCAGGACTACGAGCTAGCTTCTTACAGCACTTATGTTGTGTGTGTGTTGATTTTATACATGAGTGGGACCTACAGTTTAAAGTCGTCCCCGAACGACAGATTTTTGACAAACATTTCATGGCAACTTTATTTCACTCAGAGTTTTTTCCAGAAATCTGCTGAGAAGAAGTGGCCGAAGAAATATTTTTTCATATTTCGTTTTGTTCGCGATGTCTGACCTTGGGTTTGAACCGTGGTCTTACGTCTAATAAGCCAACACACTATCTACTATACTTACGGCGACTTCAGTCTTTGACTCTTTCTAGTGTTAAATAATTTTAGTATTAAGGGAACAAAGTGTCATACAAAATATGTTTGAGGTAATCAAAACTGATGTTGGAAAAACAATAAGAAGAGGTTTTAATAACCTAAAGTTAGTAACTGGACTTTCAATAGAGTACAGTAGACTCAAAGTGCACTTATTTAGATCAGCAAATGTCTCGAACCCGCGAACATCTAGGTGCATATCAGATGCTGAGTAGAGAATGGTCTCATTGACACCAATCGGCATCCTGACATTTGTCAGGAAAAGAACGATTGAAGGATTGTAGATTCACCGCATGGTCATCGTGAATCAACACCACTTCACGTCTATCATAATGAGATCTGAATATTCTATTACAACACCAACAAGACGCTATAAAGTTATTTACGGTGGCTAGGTAGGTTGATGCGAAACGATAATAATTTAAGATAAATATTTAAGATTGACTCCATGACATCACGACACACATAAGCAATTTCGTTACGTTGTTTATGGGAAATCCATATCGTGTACAGATTTTCTACACTATTTTTTTTTCAACCCCAAACTTTTAAAAAATCGAAATCGATAAAATACTTAGACCACGATTCTGTATAAAGCGCCTTAAATGGTTTCGTATACTCGAGCTCTATATTTGAATACCTATTATTCTACTGGGTTACTCTTATACAGTCTAATATAAAGGTTTCCAGAGTGTTCTATTTTTCATTTTATTTATAGTTCCACAGCGGTGTTACTTACCCGAAATGGTTATGGAGTAAATTGCGTATAAGGAAAGGTATCATTATATAAAATATTCTAAGAACAACAGTTGAGCACCAAATTAACATACATACATACATAATTGGCATTTACTACCCATCAGTCTTCTGATTACAGCCTAGCTGATTACACCACTTATGTAGTGTGTGTTAATGTTATACATTTGTGCCGGGACCAATATAATACACCAATTAGTACAATATAAAGTCGACTCCGAACGATAGATTTTTGACAAACTTTTCATGGCAATTTTATTTACTCTCAGAGTTTTTGCCTGAAATCTGTTGAGAGGAAATCGCCGAAGAAATATTTTTTCATATTTCGTTTTGATGTCTGACCTGGGGTTTGAACCGTTGCCTTTCCTCTAATAAGCCAACACACTACCTACTAGACTACGGCGACTTCAAAGCAGCAAATTAAACCAATCGATAATCCACAGATCTGTAGATGAGGCGTCAGTCAACAGTTCTATATCCAACCATTTCATATCCATATCTACCTTATTATAGGTCGAACAGTTTCTTAAACACCAACATCAGTAAGAAGTTAACCTCGAGCCAGATTGCCGCCTAACTCAGACTGTAGCATTTCTTATTTAGGCACCTTGAGGGTATATATAAAGCATTTCTAAGATAATACCATCTATCTTAGGCTGTAAAAATAAGTAGAATTTCACTGTTGATTGTAGATTTTTAGATGCTAGCACTGGTCTTTGGTTAAAAATGGAGCTAAGAATATTTTCAAAGCAATTGATCACGTATCACAAATATTAGAATACAGAAACTTATTGCTTATGATGATTAATATGCAGTTTTTTGTGCAAGTATCTGATTTTTTACGCTACTTTTTTCCGAAGATCTTGTTTCTATAACTTTCTACTGCTCTGTGGATGACAGTGATACTTTCTGTTAAAGTTGATGTGATTAAGAGCATTATGAATGATACTTTCATGTGTGTACAGTAATATAATCGATTTTAACGCCTATGATGTTAGGCATAACATTGATGTTGATAGAATGGCTTAGTTTATATTGACGTCACACGATGGATGGTCATCTGGTCACTATACATTTTGTATAACATTTTTAAATATGAAAAAAATGGAATACAAATGACGTTCCAATTAAACCTAATTTTCATAAATATTTCCTCGCTTTTTTCAAATAAATCAAGCTTTCTTAGAACTCTGATGGTAAAGAACAATTCATAGGTGATTACAGTAAGACCACGCTTAACGCTGCTACGCTTAACGTTGTTTCAGTATTACACGGAAGTATTGGGATTCCCCTAAATCGCACACTGTATTGATACTTGTTGTATATGTGTGCAAATAAAACGACCATGCACCAACCAAAAGCGATGCACTATATAGCGACGGTGTATATTATGTATCTTTTTAACGCTCTTTTGTTAGTCTGTCCAGAATAAAGATTCCAACTGTATTTTCCGAATCACAATACGAACACTGTTTCGTTTAACGCTGTTTCGTTTAGCGCTGGAACTTATTGGAACGTATCCCCCGCGTTAAGCGGAATCTTACTGTATTCCTAAGGATAAAACTTGTTTTAAAAAACTTGTTTTGAAGTAGGATTCACATCTTTCAAATACGATAGAACGTTAGGTTTCCAACTTAAATATGTTATCCTATAGAGTGTATAAGATTCGATGCCTTGTACACACTTAGTGTTTTTTTGTTTTTTCATGGCATATAAGTTTTCCTTCAAAATCTTTATAGACACTGACATCACTTGTTTGTTAGTTAGTGAATGAATGAATGAATGAATAAATTCAATGAATTTACCTGTGTAACTACATACTTATTATGTGTGAATTGTAATTTGCTGGCAGCTAAAATATAAACTATAAAAATGTCGTCAATTCTTGTTAATAAGAGATGGAAACAAGTCATGCGCATACAAATCTCAAAAATCTTATATTAAATTAAACATGAATATGAAAAGAAAAAAACTGCCTTGAAATTGTTGTAAAAAGAAAAAATTGCATTGTTTTATTTTAAATGAAAAAAATACTCGCATAAATAACAGATTTACGTAAAAAAAATCATTTCAATGGAAACAAGGCATGAAATTTTTAAATCCACTGAATTGTGTTGGAAAAATAGGATCTAAATGTCAGCCGTATTTTTCTCACATCAAATAAAAATGCAATTCAAATTAAATAATTCAATAAAATTGAAAAGATTTATTAGGTTTCATAAACACACATTCTCCCGCTCATAATTGCTATGAATGGAGAAAAGTCTTTGAGAAACAAAATTCTTTTCAAATGTGCTTACATGTGGGCGTGATTTATTGAAATTATTATTGTTGACATACATTCAGTTTTATTGAGCCATAATTAATTAGCACAAGTCAAAGAATAAATTGAGCATTTCTATTTAAATACAAAACTTAATAATTGCCAATGATTTATGCTGATGTAAATGGAAATCAAATGCAAGCAAAAAAAGCAGTTCAATTTGAATACAATCCATGTGGAAAATTACACGTTAATGTCGGGCATAAATTTAAATAGAAATACACGGTAAATTTTATTGTTAATTGACACAATTTCAAATTAAATAGAATTTATTTTATCTAAAAATAAATATTCATTTGGAGTTAATTAAGCGTATTTTATACGTAAATTAATGGCGTACAATTAATAATGTTTGTTTCTTAAGTCTTTTGTTTTCTCACACGCTCGCTTTATGTATACACATAATTTTTTGTACTTTTTTCTAACGCATTATTTTATTCCGATTAAAACCCATTTATTATACATTTAAACAAATTAATTGTGTTGTTAAATATATTTTTTTTTTGTTATATTCATATATGTATGCTATGTATGCTTTGTGGCAGCTACCGAAATCTTTCACAATAAGTTCTACCCACTCCAATAGATAGATTTAAGGTATTGAAATTAGTTAGCAATCTGTGGATAATTGCCTTCAATTTATAATTACCACAAAATATTGCTTTTATATACACAGAAATGTGTCGCGTATAGTAGTTAGGCAACAAAATTTCAAATCAATTTCAAAGGCTTATTATACTGCTGAATACATTTTTGTTACCTTAATTTAAAGCTTAACATCATAACGAATTAGAATACGTTACAGTATGTGGTTAAAATAAGTTTTAAAATGGATTCCATTTAGTAACATAAATTCGCTTATAATTGGCTAAGACATACAAAATCAGTTTACTTGTGGTCAGGAACTCCTGTAGCATTGTTTTTGTATCACAATCAATTAACTGGAAATTACGGAAAATGCTGTAGCTAAACGTTAATTAACCAGAAGAAAGTTATTTAGCCCATACAATTACATGAATTTCAGTCAGACCGCCAGTAAATGGTTTTTTATTGCAATTTTTTTGCAAATAATAAAAAAGCTCACAATTGAAAATAATAAAGGCATACTAATTCATTACGGCTGTCCTCACAGTATTTCATTCGAAGCGACTAATGTTTCGAGTGTATGGGCTTTGTATCTTGGCAATGGCATTACAAATGTTGGCCTTCAAACGCTCAATTGTCTCTGGTTTGTCGGCATAACATACATACATACATAATATACGTAATTGGTCATTACAACACTTCAGTCAGGATTACGACCTAGTTTCTCACACCACTTATGTTGTGTGTGTTTATTTTATACATGAGTGGTGGGGCCTACAGTTT